>CAMRHE010000602.1:10000-610000 GCA_947044405.1 Leptodactylus fallax
GTAAACTCTAGTGTGAGGTCCAGCAGCAGATTGGTATTTAGGAATTTCTTACATCTCCTGAGAAGAATGAATCTAGGCTTCTGATGAACATGAATCCAGTTTGGCTTCAATACAGTATCACAGTGACTGGAATCCCAATGGACTGGGTGATGTCTGGATAAGATGTCATGTTTAGCTCTGAACGATGCTTAGAAATCTAATAGCCTTGATAGTGTCACAAATGGCTGTTGGCTTGGAGGAATCGAATGCTGTGCATTTCACTGAGGAGGTATAAATCTAAGGCTATGCTTTATTTTAACTTTGTATCTATAGGTTTATTCTCTAGAAGAGGAAGATTGAGTGGAATCACTGACCTGTCATGAAACACTCCAAAATTCTCCCGATTCACCCTGTTGTAGATATGTAGCCCATGTCTAGGACTTCCTGGATGTAAACCTACAGGATTGGTGAGGTGTAAGTTGGCTGGATCCAGTCCCTTCTGAATGAAGGACGAGTCATCAGAAAGGGAAGACAACAGTTCCCGTACAACTGTTTTATTCACTCGATTTTTGATGGTTTGTGCCAGCGGACAGTATTCTGTAGATTCCTCTCTAGTACTGCAGTCTGTAGAGGAGCAGAATACTTGACTGCTGATACTCTGTGCTAGTGTTTCTGAGCTCTCTGGAGATCTGGATACACTCACTGAGGTAATACTGCTGGAGTTGCTGGCCTGTTCTGGATTGAATGGGACTTCTGCTGAGTACAGGTCAGATGATATGTTGGGGTGATGATGGACATCAATAGCTGCTGTAGTGATTATGCATGTCCCAGGTACTCCACTTTCTGCAGGAAACATATTGTGGAATTTCATAAGGTACGACTGTGTGACTTACAGGGGTATTCTCCTAATAACACGGTATTCCCTATCCACTTGATAGGGAATAACTGCTAGATTGATTTGGGTCTGATACCTGGAATCCCCATTAATCATGTGAACAGGAGCCCCAAGTCACCCCATTTGAATGGAGCAACAGTCTCACATGCTTACTGCCGCTTCATTCATCTCTAAGGTACTGCTGAAGAGATAGTAGGTAAAGCACAGCTATTCCTTGCAGCCCCATAAATCTGAATGGAGCGGCAGGGCACATACGCGATCAGACCCTCACTAATCTAGCTGTTCTCCCCTATTCAGTGGATAAGCTATACGCAGTTACCAGAATATCTCCTTTTCACTGAGAAAATTCACTGTGCCTGAATTCTATAATTATTTTGTAATTCTTTGCAATATTAGATTAGGGAGATTACTCTTGTGATTTTTTTTTTTGTTTAAATTAATAAAGCACAAAAAAAAAAACCCCACTCGAATGTGATATTATCTGTCCTTAGGATAGGACATCATTGTCAAATCAGTGGGAGTCTGACAGTGTGAAACCCCACGTATCAGCTGAACCTCACTGCTTACCAAGCACAGCGCCATAAATTGTATAGTGGTTGACCTTGGCTTTGCAGCTCATCCCCATTCATGACGTCATTGGCCTAAAAAAAGTAAGTGGGGTTCACCTAAGTGCTGCAAGCTCTTTAAACAGCTGGTGTACATGGGGTTTCTAGTGTTGGACTTTACTGATTTTAATATTGATAGTCTATCCTAAGAAGGATAGGTCATAAATGATATAATCCCGACAAACCTCTTTGATGAGCAGCTATATTATTGTACAGTACTGGTAAATTCTAACAATGTATGTGGCTTAAATAATTTAAGTTTTTGTGGCATAAAGAATATGGTTTGGGCAATTGCACCACCCACTTCCCAGCTTGTTCACTTTTGGAAAAATGGTGAACAAAGCCACAGGACCTCTGTGTCCCTCAAGGTCCCATGCACATGGGAGAATCCGGTTCATACATTGACCAAGTTTCCTGGCTCAAACCCTGTCAAGAGACAAGGAATCTTTGCTTCATAGTGAACTATGATGCTAGGAGCCTTTGCCTCTCCTTGGCTCTACTGTCCGATACGATATACAGTGCAGGACAGCAGAGCTGTGAAAGGCAGGGACTCTGCATCATAGATGTTTGGTTTCCAGACTGATGTAAGGACCAGATTTTCTGGGCCAGATTTCCATGTGTGCATGGGACCCAATATAGCTTGTGTGCATGAGACGTTAATTATATTTAACTAGGTTTAAATAATCCAAACTTACCACTACTGCCTTCATTGTAATACTGTGTTATATAATTGTTCATATCATCCTTCATAATCACTTCTGCAAAATAAAATTGTGGAATGTACCATCAGAAATTGGCGTTAATTAGAAATATATTTTTAAACAGTTGTTTTTTCACATTTATGTGACCATCCATAATAGGCTGACAATTCCTGTTATCTGCTACTCACTTGTTCTGCTGTAGTCGGGTAATCTCATTACCATTAAGAGTATTGGAGGTCTACATATCAGTGCATTTACATTGGCTGATGATTGGATGGATGAATGCAAATTGACAATATAACATGTCGATCAGTGTTTGTCTACATTGGCTTTTATACTGATGCAAACTACATGGGACAGGAATAATCACTACTGCCTGCAGTCGTTCCTCCCCATTTAGTTTCATTGATTGTCAGCAGCACACCCCTGTCTATACAGGGAAATAGGCTGTGGACAAACCAGCATCTTTTATGCTGCATGAAAGCCACAATAGGGTAACTTGCAACCACACGTATTACCCCTCGACCTAAAATATATCCACATAGACCATATTTTTCTTTTGCCATGCTTACTCCCCACAACCATAACAAAAATATATTATTTTTCAGTGTATTCTGCTCTTTATTGTGTTGGGTCAGTTCTAACATCTTAGTATAGGTGGTAGATTCAATTTAATGTCCTTAGAAGCTTATATGCCATGGCATGAGTGTGTTCCAAGGGGCGTCTTTCGAGTCTGATACCTATGTGTAAGGGAAATCTACAAGACTGCCCTCTTCCCAGCCTTCTCACTTGTGCCATAGAACCAATCACAAATGCAATTAGGCACTGTTGTATCAACAAACTTTGCATAAATGAATAGTACAGACAAGTGTAAGAAACTTTATAATATATCAGAGAATGTTCCTTTCTACTCTTATCAGGCTGTTTCTGTGCCCCCTCCCTCTATTAAAGTTACTTTTAGTGTGAAAGTCCCTGCTCTATTGTTTCAAGACAGACTGCAGGTCACGGGACTCATGGGAGGATTGAGCAGGAAAAAAATGAGGATAACACAAGAAAGACAGCTTTTAGTCTGACCCATCAGTATAGGTCAGTGATCTCTATATACTGTATAACCTGCATATTCTTGGGGCTGTTTCTGAATGAGAGAGTGACCGTTATAGAGCAGATTCTCCTCTACTTACTGTGTGCAGTGTATGAGAGGACTGCAAATACCAGATAGTATTAAGAGGAGGAAACTGCTAAAAAAAATGCAGTATATAAGTTATACATAGAAATAGTTTTACTCCTTATGTAAACAGCCTATCCTGAAAATTTAAATGAAAGGACAGGTGTGTCGGTCAGTTTGAACATAAATGCGCTCTTCTTCCCCACCCACGACTTTTCCAAACCTTTTTCAGACTCTGTAACATTCTAGGGAGATATCGGAAATGCAGGAATATATATATATATATATATATATATATATATATATATATATATATATATATATATATATACACACACACACACACACACACACACACACACACAGTCATGGCCAAAAGTTTTGAGAATTATACAAATATTAATTTTTACAAAGTCTACTGCTTCAGTTTTTCTAATGGCAATTTTCATATACTCCAGAATGTTATAAAGAGTGATCAGCTTAACAGCAATTACTTGCAAAGTCAATATTTGCCTAGAAAATGAACTTTATCCCCCAAAACACATTTCAACATCATTGCAGCCCTGCCTTAAAAGGACCACCTAACATCGTTTCAGTGATTGCTCCATTAACACAGGTGTGGGTGTTGATGAGGACAGGGCTGGAGATCAATCTGTCATGATTAAGTAAGAATGACACCACTGGACACTTTAAAAGGAGGCTGGTGCTTGCCATCATTGTTTCTCTTCTGTTAACTATGGTTATCTCTAAAGAAACACGTGCAGTCATCATTGCACTGCACAAAAATGGCCTAACTGGGAAGAGTATTGCAGCTAGAAAGATTGCACCTCAGTCAACAATCTATCGCATCATCAAGAACTTCAAGGAGAGAGGTTCCATTGGTGCCAAAAAGGCTCCAGGGCGCCCAAGAAAGACCAGCAAGCGGCAGGACCGTCTCTTAAAAGTGTTTCAGCTGCGGGATCGGGCTACCAGTAGTGCAGAGCTTGCTGAGGAATGGCAGCAGGCAGGTGTGAGTGCATCTGCACGCACTGTGAGGCGGAGACTCTTGGAGCAAGGCCTGGTCTCAAGGAGGGCAGCAACGAAGCCACTTGTCTCCAGAAAAAACATCAGGGACAGACTGATATTCTGCAAAAGGTACAGGGAGTGGACTGCTGAGGACTGGAGTAAAGTCATTTTCTCTGATGAATCCCCTTTTCGATTGTTTGGAACATCTGGAAAACAGCTTATTCGGAGAAGAAGAGGTGAGCGCTACTACCAGTCTTGTCTCATGCCAACTGTAAAGCATCCTGAAACCATTCATGTGTGGGGTTGCTTCTCAGCCAAGGGAATCGGCTCTCTCACAGTCTTGCCTAAAAACACAGCCATGAATAAAGAATGGTACCAGAATGTCCTCCAAGAGCAACTTCTCCCAACCGTCCAAGAGCAGTTTGGCGCTCAACAATGCCTTTTCCAGCATGATGGAGCACCTTGCCATAAAGCAAAGGTGATAACTAAATGGCTCAGGGAACAAAACATAGAGATTTTGGGTCCATGGCCTGGAAACTCCCCAGATCTTAATCCCATTGAGAACTTGAGGTCAATCATCAAGAGACGAGTGGACAAACAAAAACCAACCAAATTCAGACAAAATTAAAGCATTGATTCTGCAAGAATGGACTGCTATCAGTCAGGATTTGGTCCAGAAGTTGATTGAGAGCATGCCAGGGAGAATTGCAGAGGTCCTGAAGAAGAAGGGTCAACACTGCAAATATTGACTTGCTGCATTAACTCATTCTAACTGTCAATATAAGCTTCTGTTACTCATAATATGAATGCAATTATATTTCTGTATGTGATAAAAACATCTGACAAACACACATAAAAACCAGAGGGCAGCGGATCATGTGAAAATATAATATTTGTGTCATTCTCAAAACTTTTGGCCATGACTGTATAATAATAATAATAATAGTCCTTTAATAGTCCCACAATGGGGAAATTCAGTGTGTTACAGCAGCAAAGATAAGCAGATACAAATACAAATACAACATGTACAGGAATGTTCCAAGGTGAGAGGCATTACATTAATAGCAGACAGACAGATAGGATGTAGCAGAGGAGGAGGGGGGGGGGGGGATTTAACAGGCAGAGAGATATTTCAGTTCTCTGTGTGTAATGATCTCCGCTTAGGTCGGTGTTGGTTGTACATCCTAACCGCGGTGGGGAGGAAAGATTTCCGATAGCGCTCCTTCTCACACCTAGGGTGGAGCAGTCGGTCACTGACAGTACTGCTCAGCGCGATCACAGTCTCATGCATGGGATGGGACTTCTTCTTCTGCATGGAGCTCACCACAGACAGTATCCTTCTGTCACCCACCACCTGCACTGGGTCCAGTGGGCTCCCCAGGACAGAGCTGGCCCTTCTAATCAGCTTGTCAAGTTTATTTCTGTCCTTGGTTGATATACTGCTCCCCCAGCAGGCCACTCCAAAGAAGATGGCTGATGCCACTACCGAGTTGAAGAAAGTTCTAAGAAGTGCCCCCCGGATTCCAAAGGCTCTCAGTTTCCTAAGCAGGTAGAGCCTGCTGTGGCCCTTCCTGTACAGGGCCTCCATATGATCTGCCCAGTCCAGCTTATTATTAAGGAGCAAACCCAGGTACTTATAGGTGTTCACAATCTCGATGCCCGTCCCCAGGATGTCCACTGGATTTGGAGGGCATCTGCCTTTGCGGAAGTCCACCACCATCTCCTTGGTCTTCCCCGCGTTAATCTTCAGGTGGTTCCGGTGGCACCAGTCCACAAAATCCTGGTTCAGTTCTCTGTACTCCCTGTCATCATCATCTGTGATGAGACCCACTATTGCAGAGTCGTCAGAATACTTCTGTAGGTAGCAGCTGGATGAGTTGCACCTAAAATCTGCAGTGTACAGTGTGAAGAGGAAAGGGGCGAGAACCGTACCCTGAGGTGCCCCCGTATTACAGATCACGGTACCTGACACACAGTCTCGGGCTCTCACGTATTGAGGTCGATTTGTGAGGTAGTCTAGGATCCAGTTGGAGAGGTGGTGGTCCACTCCAGCAAGGCCCAGCTTGTCCCTCAATAACCTGGGCTGTATGGTGTTAAAAGCACTGGAGAAGTCAAAGAACATTATTCTGTGTTCCCTGGTTTCTCCAGGTGAGACAGAGCCCTGTGCAGAAGATGGATGATGGCATCATCTACCCCAATGCCCGGCCGATAAGCAAACTGGAGGGGGTCCATAGCGGGGCTCACTAGAGGGCGGAGATGTGTGAGAACCAATCTCTCCAAGATCTTCATCAGGTGGGATGTCAGTGCTACAGGTCTGTAGTCGTTGAGGTCCATAGGGTGGGGTTTCTTTGGAACTGGTACCACACAAGAAGATTTCCATAATTCAGGGACTATTTCCTGCCTCAGGCTCATATTATACATATATGTAATTACTGGTCTGTTGGGAAGTGGCCGCATGGGGAGAAGTCATTGTGGTGGGGGAAGCTGAAGGACATACTGGGGTGGGAGGAGCTGGTGTGTGATCAAATCTGTTGAAGAATAGGTTTAGTTCATTAAGCCAATTAACATCTGCCTCAATCTGGCAGACAGACTGTTTATGACCCGAAATTGACTTAAGCCCCTCCCAGACCCCCCTTATGTCTTTTCTTTCCATTTGCTTTTCCATTTTTTCTTTATAACTGGCTTTTCCCTGCCTGATTTGATGCCTCAGCTCCTTTTGTACTTCCCTCCACCCCTCCTTATCTCTTGTCCTGAATGCCATCTTTTTCTCCTTAAGTAGTGTTTTTATATCAGAGTTAATCCATGGTTTGTTATTGGAGAAGCACCTCACCACTTTTGTGGGTACTGTGTTGTCCACACAAAAATTAATGTAGTCTGTTATGCAGTGTGTGAGTCCTTCTATATCTTCTCCATAAGAATCCTGCAGCACTTCCCATGCGGTTGTGTCAAAACAATCCCTCAGAGCCTCATCACTCTCCTCGGACCATATCCTCACTGTGCGGGTGACAGCTGGTTCTCTACGTACAAGTGGCTTGTACACAGGTCGGAGATGTACTAGGTTGTGATCCGATCTCCCCAGGGGCGGTAGGGCTGATGAGTTATATGCCTCCCTCACGTTGGCAAAGAACAAGTCCAGTGTTTTGTTGTCTCTTGTGTGGCAGGTTACATACTGTGTGAAACTGGGCAGTGTGGATGATGGAGAGGCGTGGTTGAAATCACCCGACAGAAGAAAGAGGGCCTGGGGGTGCTGAGACTGTAACTGGCTCAGCGTGGCTTGTAGGACCTCGCAGGCAGTGTCAGCTTTCGCAGAGGGGGGGACATATGCAGCTATCCCGATGACATGTGATAGTTCCCTTGGTATATATATATATATATATTAGATTTTTTCCTATTTGTCCTACGACAGCACAGAAGAGTATGTCATGAAGATGGCATGGGCTCAGCAGCTGAACCAATGTCATTGGCAGGGGATGTCAGCTGTGACGCTCAGCTGGCATCGTCCTGTATCTGTTGTGAGTGATGAAAACACTGTTTGCAATAATGATTTTGGCATCTAATGGGCCTCTTTGAGTCCTGTCCCCCCCCACCATCCACACCCCCGCCAATGCCGTGTTGCTGGTTTGTGAGTCAGAGGTGCGTATTGTCTTGTCCAGTCTCCCTTTTTTCTAATTCACCCCCTTGAATGCACTTGCAAGCTGCTTTACCTTCCAGGTACTGGCTTCAGCAGCTATAGCCTTTCCACACATGTGCAGTTTGTTCATGTGCTTGGGTACATGTCAGCTCTGAGTATGTGGTTCAAAAAGAAAGTCACCCAAATAGCATTGTCCACTGAGTCTGACTCTGAGGGTGAAATACAGTCTTCTGACTCCAACGTAGGGCCCCAGCCTAAGGTGGATCCAGCAGTTGCCAACCAGTCAAAAAAACATTTTTTCCAGCTGTTGATTCTACACTTCACCAAGATCTAATAAATCTTTGAGATGACATGTTCTTGAAGACAACAAAAGCAGCTATGGTAGCAGTATCAGTCTCCTGGGGCCTAAGAATATGTCTCCGCCAATTGGGTGGAGACATTCAGAATGGAATAAGTCATCAAGAAATTTAGAATCAGCTTGGTTCACTTAAATAGGTGGTGGATTACATCTGTGGTTTTTCTCTGGATACTCTCAAAATTGCTGCTAAAAATCTTGTGGTTGCCAATGCAGCAAGGTGGGCAATTTGGCTTTAAGCTTAGGAAGAAGAGGCTAATTCCAAAATGATTTATGTTCCATTCCCTGTGAACTGGGGAGGCTTTTTTGTTGAGAGACTGGATCAACTACTTGAGGTTAATAAACAAAAAAAGGGAAAGCCTTAATGTTTCCGCAGGCAAACAAACTTTCATAGTTGATTTCATTTCCAGATAAGAGTTGATTCTTACTCTCGCAGAGGAAATGGAGGCAGACCCTATCAAAAATGTAAACCCTCCTTCTCTGAGAAAACCAAGAGAAAGCAGAACCTTCTAAACAAGACTTCTGACGCCAGGAGTCGGCTGGTGGGCAGCTGTTTGCAAAGATTTTTTTCCTGCCTGGTCAGAAATTACCTCAGACAAGTGGGTATTGCAGATTATATGACATGGTTATTCAATGGAATTCCATCACAAACCACGGAATCTCTTCATTCTGAACAGCCAGCAAAATCCATGTATCATGTCAATGGTTCAAGAATTCATTCAAAAGGCGCTATAGAGAAAGTGCCAAAGCACGAAGTGGATTCAGGCATCTATTCAAGGATTTTTCCAGTCCCAAAGCCAGGAGGCAGATGGAGACTAATTATAGGTTTAAGATTCCTGAATCATTTCATAAAGAAAAACTGTCACAGCTACTTTTCAAAAAGACCATGTTTTGCATCCTTAGGATTAAAGGATGTATATTTAAACATTCCTATTCCTCATTTTTTCAGAAAATTCTCGGGAGTTGCCATTTTTCAACAGGACAAGATTTTAAAGTTTCAATTCAAAGCGGCCCCTTCAGCCTTACCTCTTCTCCCAGGGTATTTACAAAGGTGGCAATCAAGGTGGAAGCTGGTCTGCACCATGCCATTCAGGTGTTCCCCTACTTCAAAAGTTGGCTGGTAGTAGCCCCATATTTCCAGTTACTGCAGACACATTTTCTCCAGAGGCTTGTCTTCCTCATCAATTAGGGAAAGTAACTATTCTCTCCAGCAAAAACAGAAGACAGTTTTAAGGATTCAGGAAGCAGTCAGATCCATTATAGAGGTTCCAGTCGCCACTGTCCACAAAATTATATGAAAACTCTTGGTCTTTTAACAGCAGCCATTTATGCAGTTCCTTTGGCCAAGGCTGATATCAGAGACAGTCGACAGGATATGCTCTCATTTTGTGACAATAACCCCAGGAAAATTTACACAACAGTGACCTTCATATCACAAACCAAACAAAATCTGGCTTGTAGGCCCAGCTTGGAAAATTAAAGCAGGGGGAAGAGCTTCTGTGATTAATTCTGATAATTTTTTTTGTTCAATGATGTAGCTGTCCTAATAGGGGAAATAGGTGAGATATGACCCTTCTGTGCTGTCATTGGACTCAAGGAAATCAAAATATTAAGCAAAATTCAATTTTCACTGTTGGCTGTAGTTGGAGGCCCATGCCCGTCATTCTAAACCCTTGGGAATCAAGCTTCAACCCTCGGACAGCCCCACATTTATGACTCCGGAGCTATTCCAGATGCTGGACCTTTGTTTGCGTACTTATCTGAAATCCCCCAATTCTGCATTGGCACCATTTGCTACAATCTATATTTCCATCCAGGACTCAAAAAAGCCTTCCAGTGGTAGATCACTAATGGATCTTATAGTCTTAATGGTGACTACTGAAGTCTTGTCACTACTTTGGCTACTCCCATTTCCCCCCCTATTTCAGAAAACTACAGATATACCTAAATCTCACTTTCTCACTTCCTGGAAATAGAATTATGATGAAGTTTCTACATTAGCCCCAGTTGGGTGCCTGTGCTAGGGAACTTGTCACGTGTCTGCCATTCTCTCCCTAATTCAAAATTTAACAATTATACCCAAATCTCAACTGTCTCACTTTCTGGAAAGAGAATTATGATGACGTTTCTATATTAGCCTCAGTTGAGCTCCTGTTCTGGTGAATGTTTAATGTTTATTGCAGAGAAAATCTTATACCTCTACTCAAAAATGTTCACACCTTCAGATAAGCGCTCTTATATGTTGCAATCTGAGTCAGAGATGGGTATACAGTTAGATCTTGGAGACTGGAGCGCTACAGTACACTAAGCCTTTAAACTCTGTATCTATACCTCCCTAGTCGAGGCTCAATATGAAGTCCTTTTGAGGTGGAACATAGTCCCAGCGCTGTGTCTCATCTGCCTCCTTAATGCAATTTGCCCATTTTCTGAACCTCATTGCTTTAGAATGTGTGATGTGAGAAAACACTATTCTACTACTGGTGGGACTGTCCTGTGGCCATGACCTTTTGGTTGGCAGTGTCGAGACTAATACGTGTCCTAACTGGGATATCCGTGGATGTAGCCACTTTCCTCCTTAGTCATCCAATACCCGCTATACCCAAACATTCTCAGAAATTAATTCAGTACATCCTCCTTGCTGCCAGAATCGCCATAGCCAAGTCCTGGCATACTCGCTTGGTGACCATGGCTTATCTTCACTATAAACTTAACCACCTAACAAGTCTAAAAACACAATGGATAAATTAGACAGGCTATGGGACTCATGGAAGTCATATGTGACTTTACATCTCTCCACTTGACAGCCCCTGCCTAGTTTAAAATGGGTACCCCTGGCTGAATGATTATCCCTCCATTTTCCTTCTATTCACTTTCTCTTCCTACCTTCCTTCTCTCTTTCTCTTAGTTAATGATACCTGTTATATAATGTTGTACCATATACTCTTTGAGTACTCTCGAAGTGGAATTCGATCCGAATTTCAGGAAATATTCGATTCGCATCGAATCTGGATTTCCTCACACTTCGTGGTAACAAATCGCTTTTTGTTAAAAATGGCTGCTGTACATGTTAGGACATGGGGCAAGGAACTCTGGGAACGCGGGATCACCCACAATGCCATGCGCGCAGCCATTCAGCAGCCAGCCCTGTCACAGCCCTTTAACCCCTTCTCAAGTGCCCACGGCATGTTTGACCGCTGCATCCAAGGTGTTAAAATCCCCCATCGGTTATGGAGCAGGGTGTTAGCTGTAACTGACAGCGGTATCCAAGGCGTTCTGCCATTTTGCTGCCCACCCCGGCTCTCTGCAGACAGGAAATAGCTGTTTATTCGCCACGATTTAATTTGGATCAAATAGAATCGTATAGGAAAATTCGGCGAAGTTGCCAAATCGATTTTTTTTTTTTAAAAACTTTGCCAAATTGCATTATTTACAAACCACTGTTTCTTTAAACCATTTTTCTTGTGTTTTAATAGGAACAAAAAAAAATAACGCTGGCAATTTTGTTCTGGAGCTGTAACACCATTCATAAGTGTCTTTGAATTATGTTTAATGATACGTTGCCCCCTCTTTTTCTAGGAACACAATTTGACACTATGATCATGGTCTGTGTACCTGGAATAGAAGCCTGCCAGTAGTTCACTGGGTGAGACTTTCCTTCCAGGAGTTCCCATAAGGCATTGCAGCTCACTCAGGAGAGTGCAGAAAGCCTCCTGTAAGCTGACAGAGACACATTGGTCGCCAGCTGCAATTATCAGAATGTCTTCCCCTCTGTTGTGTAGAGACAGCTGAGGGAACAGTACATTCCCATCATTACAGCAAGACCAAAACAGTTGACATGGGCACTAAAACGTTATGTGGTCTGCGAAACTCCAGTTACTAGCATGCACATTTACAGTATATTTTTTCATAAGTTCTTTATTTATAATTTCCTAACAAATAAGAGCAAGTACATCACATAATAACATGGATAGTATCAAAGAATACAGGTACAACACACAGAGTTATAATCACATAGCATAAAGTGCCTAAATTCCCGGAGTCCAGAGCATCAAACAGAGGCAGCAAAGGATTATAAGAAATAAGGGACCATCACAATTTAGGATGGGTAAGTGGGGATTGAGGGGGAATAATAAAGGACAAAGTGTAAGGGAGAAGGAAAATGAAGAGGATTAGAAAGAGATAAAAGTAGGAGATGGAAGAAGAAAAAAAAAGTGGGGGGGGGGCTTTTTTTTTTTTATATTGGGGGGGGGGAAATAGGAGAAGGTGAATCAGTCTCATTGACCTCATCAAGGGCATACCGTCACCAAGCCCTCCCCAATAGGGCTCTGTAGGCCTGTTTACCTTTAAAGAAAATCCACAGTGTGCAAGCCATTACGAAAGCATCATGGGCATTAAGAAGGGAGGAGGTAAGGTCCTCCATTCTCTGTATATCCACCACCCTGTTAATCCACATGGCCAGAAAGGGTATGGAGGGTGACTTCCAGAGGGCTAGGATACAGGAATAAGCCACATTTAACAAATGCTTTCTGAGTGTCTTCCAGTAGGTGTTTATTGGGATGTCTGAGTGTTAGAGTAGGTAAAAGGCAGCTGTGTGGGTAGAGGGATGGAGAGAACGTCCTCCAGTGTTTGCTGAATTCCCTCTCAGCATCCCTTCAACTCAGAGCAATCCCAAAATATATGCAAATGTACTTACAGTATTACCCTTGTCACTGCAACCTGTCATAGTCCTCTCTGTGCTAGTATCCTCCTCAACAGTGACACAAGTGACCACTGCATGATAGTGATGTGATATCTATGAATGAGCTAGCTCAATCACCTGAATGATGGGAGCCAGTTAACCCCACTCCCTTTTAATCTGTTATAATATGAATGATTGTTACATTGATTAGCATCCTGTACTGCCAATACTTGTTACAGAAGCCAGGGGTCAGGGAGTACACCTTGGCTTCAGTGTGCATGTGCCAGACCATGGGTGCATGCACAGTGTAGCCAGAGTGTACATCTCCAGCTTCAATGAAGAACAGCGCAGGTGCTGGATGCACCAGAGAGGAGTCATAAATCACCCTGACAGGTTCCCCTAACTAATACAAATCTTGTGAAAGCCAAAAGCCTTTGTTAATTTTTTAACAATCTGGGAAAACAACTGCTAATTAATTACTAGGATTGAGCCAACTACGCTGAAATCAGTGGAGCAGAAACTCACTTGAAGAGGACCTTTCACCATCTCTACCAACTCCAGCTCTTTGCATCCTTCAGTAGGTGTCACTCAGCTGATTCTGGCACAGTTAAAAAAAAAAAAATGTTTTGGTGCTCTTAGCCAACATAGCATATTGGGTTCTGAAACTTTCTACTGTTAGTGGGGGGGGTCTCAGGCTTTCTGCTCCAGCCCACGACTCCCTATCTAAAAGTAGAGAGCCTAATTAGCATCTTGTGTGTTGGAACTAGCAGCACCAGTTCCTTGAGAATGGTGGGGGCTAGAGGAAAAAAAAAATTCTGCAGAATCAGTGCAGTAGAGCCTACTGAAGAATGCAAAGGTTTGGAGTTGGTACAGGTTGCGAAAGGTCCTCTTTTCAGGCTACATAGTAAAACTATACACACAGATGAAGCACTGCGTGCTGTCACTATGAGAGGAGGATGTACTCCATCATTCTCTGGATACTAAGGCTATATTTACATATAACAAATTTGCTGAAGAAATTTCTGCAAATGAAAACAGGAGAGTTGCAGAAATTTCAGCAACAAATCTTCCATTTGTGAATATACTCTTTGGGTACTAGGGCTACACTTTGGTCATCTGACTGAAGTCGCAACCAAAATCAGAGATTGCATGTCACATTGCGGCTCCTTCACTTCACTTGTGAGAAACTTTATTCTCTATATAAGTGTATAATGACAGTCACTTATATCTGCATATAAATATGATAAAAGTGGCAAAGTTGACATTTGAAGCATCACTACTGGTGTTTGAGGTGTACTCTGTGGTTGGGTGGAGTCATTCAGGACGTGTGCTGAACTGAGTTCAGACGAGAAGCATAAAATGCTACACAAGACAGATCCTTACAATATGTCACCAATATCAGAACAGAGGAGATTTTCTGTTCTAAGTGGCCACTGTACTCGGCACTTAGAACAGAAAATCTTCTTCACAATGCTCCATACACTAGAAAGACATTTGCTTAATATCAGCTGTTTTGGGTATTCACTTAAATGGGGCAAAACTCCAATTCCCAGAAAATCTGCTACCAAGGGTAATGTCTTTCTGATTTATGGACTGTTGTATACACTGAAGAAGCTGAAGTTCTTCCTTGAGGGCTGCAATTCCTTCAAACATATGTTTGGCAAAAATGCCAAGAACTGACCCCCACACATCTCAAAGTGATGACCCATCAATATTGAGTTCTTAGAAACAGTCAGTAGTTGGGGTCAGTTTGGGTGGAGTCAGAAGTTACCAACTCCAGATTCAAAATAAAAGGATTCATTGTTTTTAATTATATTATCCACTTTTGGATATTGTAGAATTAATTACATGCATAGTTTGTTGCATATTTACTTTCAATCACTGGGGTTTTTTGCATGAATTAGAGGAGCTTTGCAGCTTCTGTCTGACCATGCCTGTCTGCATTTATGAAAGTGGTGGACTGGCCTACTGACTCAACAGCCCTGCTTTGAATAGCCCTTATTTTTTTTAAAGGTCCCCAATAGAGAGCAATGGAAGAGGTTAATGCTGCATATCTGGGGTCCACTGTGTTGCTAGGAGTCCCTGCCTCCCACCAATATACTGTCCCAATCCGATTACAGTACCGGACAGTATGTCACTGGGAGGTACAGACTCCTAGCATTATAGATAACTATGATGCTAAGAGTCCCAATCCTGGGATGAAGGTTAGGCCGGTAAACCCGGTGAACACACGGACCAAACTTCACAGGTGAATATAGCCTTAGGCTGCATAGTTAACTATGATTGAAGAGAAGGTTTCAGGAATCTTTGTCCCATTATTTGTTAAGAGCTCAGGGAGAATTTTCATGAGCAGACTTTCTATAAGCACACTGAGCCACACTGCCACGCAGAGGGAACAGTGAAACGGACTATACATGTGCAGTCATATAAAGGTTATCCAGGAATAGCACCACACCTATCTACCGATTGTGTGTGGTACCACAGATAAGCCCCATTCAGTTCAGTAGAGTGGAGTTTCAATAACAGACACAACCAATGGCAGAAAGTAATCCTGAGCAACTCCTCCAACGCTACTTTGTAACCCTATCTTTTTGGTTGTTTCACGTTTCATAATCTGAGCAATTGTAAAGCGATAATGATGCTATCTCTAGATTACTAGGCATCATGAGCTCTGTGCTGGTAAAACAGCATTATCAGCAATGCTTGTGGTTTATTGGTTTTAAGTGCTTCAATGTTTCAAGAGCTGGGTACCGGTAACAGAGTGTTACCCACTTGTCTTGTGGTTTATCAACTGTAAAAAGCTGTAGAGTTTCAGGAATGTTCCAGTTTCCCAGAGAGCCATATATCCCACAGTCCTCTGGGAACATGTGTGGCTCTCGACAGCACTCTGCGGTTTACAGGTGAAACAAACAGATGTTTTCTGTTCAACATTTTCTCCACTTTAACTGACCCAAACCACCGCCTCTAACTCCTCTGCATCCTGAAGACAATCAAAGCTGACAATGAGACGGAATAAGTCTGCCTTCCCATTCTGGGCTGAGGTTTAAAAGCTTTTTTGGCCGTGTTGAGGCTGAATTGCCCGGAGTCAAGGGAGGGCCGTGAGCTAATGTAAGAGTTTAGAATGAGCATGAGTGTAGCTCTGGGCGGTTAGACTATACGAATCATGCACAGCTATCTGATGCTCCATCCTTCCATTGTTTTCATCTATAATTCACTCTTGCCGCCGCATGACCACATAAATCCATGCACACCTTTACCCTTTCATCACTAATGACCCATAGACTATGAGCATGCAATTTTACAGCATATTGTTTGATCTGTATATACAAATAAATATATATCTGTATTTTACATATGCAGCAGGGGCTATTTATTATACACTTGTGCAGTGTCCTTCCACTGCCAATACGTGTATATGCAGATGTAGTCAAAAACTTTATTTGTTGCTTACGACATATAACAGAATATGGTACAAATGTGGTTTAGATGACTGGCTATAAAATGATAGTTGGTGCTAAATGGGTTAATTTAACAATTTCAACTATGTGATACAACACTGGTGTTCATAGACCCTTAGACCAGTCAAACAACACTGGGTTTTATTCCTGTAGGCTAAAAACCATAAACTGAGGCTACAATGGATACTGGCACACCTCAGAGATTTCATCTGATTTGATCCAGTATAGAAATGGTAAGGTCAGAATTTAGTGTAAGCCTAGTGTCAGGGTTTTAGGCTAGTGATGGTGGTTTGGGAATATTTGTATGGCACACATTTGGCCCTTTAGTACCACTTGAATTGATTAAATCCCACATCCTATCTGGGTATTGGTATTGACCATGTGTTATGTGTTCTTTGGGACTCTCAATCCAGGAAGGCTGTTTAACATCTTATTTTGTCCCACATTTAATGTATATATTGGCAAAAATGATGGAAAAGCTTCTATCCATTAAAAAAAAAATATTCATAAAGTTAAATGCATACAGAGTTTATGAATATTTAGAGCTACTGGGTACAGCACAATGCAAGCACTGCAGCTAATAAACAGTACTATACAAACAGACATAATAGAAATAACACTGAAATCAGCATTTCTGTCTCTACTTTATGTTGCCCTCTCTGAGGGTGACAGAATCCCTTTACATGAATGTGCTTAATGTCTGCACATTCATACTTTTCCCACGAAAGATAAGAAACAGATATCAGTGGCGTAAACACCGGGATAGCAGCGGGTAACAGGCCCTATTTACTTACGCATCCCCGCTCCTGCTCACGGCCGCCTGCGCTTTCCATTCTGCAGAAGTGGCTGTGAGCAGGAGCAGGGATCGGTAAATAAGGCCGCGGGTCGCAAACCCCACAAAAACTGCTATCATTATACTCTGGGGTCTTTTCAGACCCCAGAGTATAATGATCGGAGGCCCAGGGGAGGTGAGGGAACATAAAAAACACTGTTACTTACCTTTCCCGCACTCTATAAGGCTTCGGGCCTCCTTGGTGACGTCCAAGACGTCATGTGGGCCAGGCCGATGTTATTATGCGTCGTGACGCCAGACTGGTGACGGCTAGTTTTTGATGTTTGTATCCTTCATGGGTGGTCCACAATGGGGCATAATAGTGTGTGCAGGGGCCATATGGGACACAATAGTGGGTGCAGGAATGCGTTTTGTGTAGGAATGCGGTTTGTGCCATTCCTAGTTACGCCGATGATAGATACGGAATATGGACTCCCCATTAAAGTCTGGCTGGATTCTGCCACCAATAACTTAAATGCTAAGGAGCATTATACTGTGTGTGGGGGCCCTAAGGAGGCATTATACAGTGCTGGGGGCACTAATATGGCATTACACTGTGTGAGGGCACTAATGTGGCATTATACTGTGTGTGTGACACGAAGGAGTATTAAACAGTTTGTGTGAGGCACTAATGTGGCACCCAAAATGGTGTTATTACAAAATGCATCTCATATCACAAAAAAACAGCCCTCACATGGCTACATCACCAGAAAAATAAAAGAAATATAGCTTGTACAATGTGAAGACACAAACCCCAAAAGTCGCCATATCATTAGAACACAACTGGCTGCGGCAGGAAGGGAATGTATAAGCTGTGCGAGCGTATATCAAGGTACAACCCAAATTTAGAACTTACAAGGGGAGGGGGTGGGAAAGAAGTGACCCAGAATGACCCCCCCAATCATAGGAGCTACTGGGGAAATCGTACGGTGTTCCCAATATACTCTGCACTTTTCACCATCCGCCTTGCATTCACATTGGGATACTAATGCTCACTGATAAATTCTTTGAGGGGTTTTCAAAATGGGGTCATTTTCTAGGGGATTCCACTTTTCTGATACCTTAGAGGCTCTGCAAACATGACATGGAATCCAGATACCAAACATCTAAATCTGCACTCCAAAAGATACATAGCGCTCCTTACCTTCTGTACACTGCAGTGTGCCCAAACTGTAGTTTATGCCCACATGTATGACCCTGTTGTACCCAGGATAACGTACTTAATGTCATATGTGGGTATAAACTGCTGTTTGGGCACAGAAGGGGACGAGCGCCATGTGGTTTTTGAAGCACAGATTTAGGTGGTTTGGTTTTTGCACGTCATGACACTTTTGCAGAGCCCTTAAATGCCAGTTAAGTGGACTCCCTTGACATGTGACCCCATTTTGGAAACTACACCTCTGAAAGAATGTATCCAGGGATACAGTGAGCATTTTTAACCCCCAGGTGTTGTGAATACGCAGCTGATGGTGAAAGGAGAAAATGGAAATTTTTCCAGGAATATGTCTTTTCAGTGCGTAATATGTTGTGCCCAGTTTGTATCAGAGATGAACGCTGCAAAAGCTGCGCACAATATATCGGGCACTGAAATGGCAATTTAAAATTTTTCATTATCAGCTGCACATTCATTTCTGGAAATGAAATTAATGCAACGCTGAAGGGTTAAAAATGCTCACTACCCACTTGATAAATCCCTTCAGTGGTGTAGTTTCCAAAATGGGGTCACATGTCTGCAGATTCCACTTGGCAATTCAGGGGCTCTGCAAAAGTGGCATGATGTCCAAAAATCAAATAGTGCTCTTTCCCTTCTGTGCCCAAATGCCAGTTTATACCCATATATGATGTTAAAAGGCGTTTTCTGTGCAAAAAAAAAAAAAAAATTTTTTTTTTTTTTTTTAAAACCTCTGTTAGTGCTATTAATGGGTTAATAAGTGCACCCATATACCTTTAGCAGTGTTTTGAGTGATTTCTGGATTTCTCTGGGAGCGCCTAGCATCTTCTGCATTTGTTTACATGGTGAAGCTTCCTGCTGCCTTAACTGATGCAATGCATTCTGGTAGTTGTAGGCTCTCACTCCTCCCCATTCCTCTCTAACACCCCCTCCCTGTCTCCCTAGCTATCCTGCCCACTACTAGCCCTTCCCAACTCACTCAGACCAACCCCCCACCCCATCATACTTACCTGTCTTCTTCCTGTCCAGGCTTCCTTCTGCTCCTCCTCTTTTGTGACTATGCCAGCGTGCAGCAGTCCCCAAAACTGTGCTGTAGCCTTCACTCCATCTCTACTGAGCAGGGGTCCCACGCTTGCGCAATAGAGATGGAGTGTCGGCTTCATCGCAAAGACGGGACGCTGGCGCTTTTGCGCACACGCAGTCTGACGTCACAGAAGGAGGAGCCGTTCCCCACAGAAGGAAGCCTGGGCAGGAAGAAGATAGGCAAGTATGATGGGGTGGACGGGGGGAGTAGTAGTGACGCTCCATTTCTCCATGACTGCCCCAGGGATATGGGCAATTATACATTTTTGCTTAATTATGTCATTTAGAAAGAAGGCTGGGGAGGGTGTTTAGATTAGTGTAGAAATTTATACTTAGCCAGGATAACCCCTTTAAGGATGTTATCCTAGGTACAACAGTGTCATACATGTGGGCATAAACTTTTGGAGTGCAGATTTATATTGTTGGTTTTTGGACGCCATGTCACATTTTCAGAGACCCTAAAATTGCCTTTACAAAATGGGGTCGCTTCCAATTTACTAGAGAGATAAGTAGTAATGTTGCGTCACTCGGTGTTATATGAAAAGGTGCCCAGAGAAGATATGTATATCCATATAAAAATCAAAGTAAATACTCCGGCACTCATAGAAATGCTTAATTACGCCAAATTTATTGAATCAGTCTAGTTCAAAACGTTTCGGTCAGTACATTATGACCTTCATCAGTTATCAGATTGTGGTAGATAGAGCAGCATGGTAGTGAGGTATCAGATAAAAGGTAGGAAGTTGATACTGTGTGATATAAATAGTGAAGGGCCCCCCACACAGTATTATACGCTCCACAGTAGGCCCCCCACACACAGTATTATATGATACTTACCTGAAGTCCCACGAAGAGCAGCCGGGCATCCTTCTCCTGACTGCAGGCGCTGATGACTTACGTCATCAGCACCTGTGTCGCGGCAGAGGTCACACTCTGCAGTGAGTGGAAGCCACGGTCCAGCAGACCACGGCCTACACTGACAGCTTTCAGCTGTATGTGCATTTTAGTGAGCGATCAGGGCGATGGCACCCATGCCAACAGAGAGGCCTTAGAGTTCCCTCTCTGGCACGTGTGCCATAGGTTTGCCATCACGGGACTAGATAGTCTTAAACTGTGCCAGGTTTAAGTTTGCATTGTCTTAACTCTTAGACAGCATTAGTAAATCTGTCCCAATATTTTTATGGCAAAAGGTGGCCATAATCTTTAAACACATATCACCATTCTTTGAAGTCCACACTCTAAAACACTTCCTGCAGCATATATGTTCCATGTGGACAAACCTTGAAGGAGGAGTTACTTTTACTAAAGGGCCACTGATCTGGGTCTGCTAGGCAAAGGTACAAGCTGCATGTATCCAGTATTTACATAATGTTAAGACAAACCTCTAACCCTGCTCAGTCTCATGCATGCCCACTCTGACCCCACCCCAGTTCCTTTTGTTCTCTCATAATAGTGCTCTCCTGTGTTACATACAATGATGAAGCCTCCTTAGTGCATCCTTGGTGTCCCACTTAGTATAATGCCACCTTAGTGGCCTCAGCACATCACAATGTCCCTCCATGGCTTGAACATGTCTTATTGGCACCCCCACACTCAGTGGCGTAACTAGGAATGGCTGGGCCCCAAGGCGAACATTTGACATGGCCCCCGCCCCCCGCACACACTATTATGCCGCACAGTGGCCCGTATACACAGTATTACACCCAATTATGGACCACCCATAAACAATTATTATACTCTGGGGTGGTGGTGGTCGTCGACACCACACCAGGGGCCTGCTAGGTCTCCTAATGTCCGGGCCCTGTGGTAGCCACTACCCCGGTATTTACGCCACTGCCCACACTGCGTAATACCCCATTAGTGCCCAAAAATGTAATGTCCCTTAGTGCCACACACACACACACACACACTATGTTCCCTTTAATAATCTCATAGTGCCCACACATGGTTAGGCAGAGGGGGAAATCTACTAAGTACACAGGGGTGTAGGGGGTCTGCAGGAAACTCCTTGCTCCATAACGAACCAGACAGATGTTGGGAGAAAGACTGAATTTCCAACCACTTTTGCACCGATATAGTAGAGTAGCGGTGGAGCAGGGATTGACAATTATCCTGCAACCTACACAACAGAGTAGCCAGCCTCATGTTGTTGCTGTGTAGGCAGCAGGGACAATTGTTGATCCCAGCCAGGGATGTAACTTGAGGGAGTGCAGAGGAGGCATTTGCACCCTGGGCCCAGGAACCTTAGGGGGCCCATAAGCACTGGCATCACTATTTACGTCACAGTGGTCGAGGCTACGACCGGACCCATAAGCCAAGTGCAACAATAGGTTAACCTCACTAACAGTGATTAAACTTCTCATTTCTTTTCTCATTTCCAGGGGAGAATCTAAAGGGGATGCTCAGGTAGCAGTTGCTACTGGTCCTTAACCCAGGGGGACCTCAAAGGTCCCCCTGCAACATAAAATATACTACTATTTTAACCCTTTAAAGGTTGCAGGGTTTGTATATTAATGCTCGGTGACTTTTTTCATATTTGTCTTCCAAAATTCATAATTTTTTTTTATTTTTCTGTCGACATAGCTATGTGACGGCTTATTCTTTGCATGTCGAGTTGTACTTTCATTTGACACCATTTTGGGGTACATATGTTTTGATTAGCTTTAGTTAACTTTTTTGGAGGTCCATGTGAAAAAGATCACAGTTCTATCATAATTTTTTGAATTTTGTTTTTATGTTATGCATTAAAGATGACATGGCAACTTTGTCTGGCGGGTCATCGCGATTACGGTGATACCATATTTATATTGCTTATTTTGATAGTTTTTTTACTTTTTTGTTGGCGGAGATAAGTCAGGACTCGTTATTTGCAGGGCAAGTTGTACTTTTTATTGGTATCAATGTTTGGTATGCATAACTTATGTAAAAGGTGTTACCGGGTACACTGGGGCTTTCTGCATGCAACGCTTCAGCAAGTGGGTGTGGGTCCTGTTTTTTTTGAGCAAGGTGTATTCCCTTTATGGCGATGCAACGGCAAGCTTTTGGGCCAATGGGGTACTCTCAGACTCTTTTCCGGTGCAGAACGGCACTCGACAAGGCTGCCCTCTGTCGCCGCTGCTGTATGCCCTGGTTATGGAGCATCTGGCGGTGGCATTATGGCGGTGCCCGGACATTCATGGCCTTTAAATGGGCAACCGCCAGGTTGAGGCGACGGTATATGCAGACGACCTCCTTCTTTACGTTTCCCAGCCACGGGTGTCCTTTCAGTCTATCCTCCGCGAGTTCAGCCACTTTAGTCACCTTTAAGGTAAATCTTTCCAAAAGCGAGGCCCTCAACATCACATTACCCCACACAGAGGTAGCTCATCTCGCGGACAACTTCCCCGCTTAAGTGGCAAAACACCTCCCACAAATACCTTGGGATTCATATCTCTCCTGACCCTGCCCACTTGTATCGCCTTAATTATCTCCCATTGCTTGAGACACTCGCGTCCGACCTGCGGAAATATGGCACATATGCCCTTACATAGTTTGGTTGTATTCACGTCCTCAAGATGGATGTGGTTCCTCGGCTTTTGTATCTGCTCCAGGCGCTTCCTATTCCCCCTCCCGCGTACTTTTTTTTCACTAGTGTTCAGCCTATGTTTGGGAGGTTCGTATGGGGTTCAGCACGGAGTAGAATAAAATATCAGACATTGACCCGCCGCAGGGGGGGGGGGGGGGAAAGGGGGGTGTGCGGGACTGCTGGATCCTAGACTATTACCGCTCCGCGGTTTTGCTGCATCTTTTCGATTGGCGTTATCATGGCACAGATAAGCAAAGGGTCTCTATCGAGGAAGACTTGCTCTCGGCTCCCCTCCCTTCGTTGCCGTGGATACCGGCTCATCTTCGTCCGGGGATCCGCCGGGCACTCATTCCTCTCTTCACACTTCCTTAAGACCTGGGAATCAGTGTGCACGCCAGAGGGAGTGTAGCCCCCTTAGTCCTCTTTCTCGAAATCCTATGTTCCCCCCAGCTTGTTCCATAGACAGATTCCTGTGTTGGCAAAGCGGTGACGACGTTAGACTTAGGCAGGTCGCTGGAGACCCACCTCTTCCTCCGTTGGCCCAGTTGCGTGCTTCTCATCTGGACCTGCATTTGTCCTGGCTGCAGTACGGCCAACTTACAGCCTTCTTGCGGAAATTCTCTTTGTCCCCTCTGCTTTCCTCGACTACGACTGACCTGGAGTCCGTTCTATCCCTCGCTGACTCTTCCCCGCGTGCGCTCGACTCTTTACAGCATTCTTCTCCGGGACGCTACTCCCGGGTCCCCCTCATATACAGGCCCCTGGGAGTCAGACCTCCGCGCGGGTTCCCCCCCTGCCGACTGGGATAGGTCTTTCCTGTTCGCACATAAGCTTCCGTTGCCTTGTAGTACACAAGAAAAGAATTTCAAAATTCTGTCTCGGTGGTACAGGTGTCCTGACTTCCTCCATAGAATCTATCCTGCTGTGACTGACCGGTGTTGGCGCTGTGGCACTAAAAAAGGTACCCTGTATCACTTCTGGTGGGCGTGTGACGTTCTTAGGCCCTTCTGGGACGCTTTCGACCTGTATGCTAAGGTGTGTGGTCGCACCGTCACAGCAACACCCCAACTGGCTCTTTCAGTTATCCCTGGCAGGATTTCTGCAGCGAAGAAGGATCTCCTGCGACACTTTCTCATGGCTGCCAGAACTGTCATTCCCAGGCACTGGTGGAGCACTGCTGCGCCCCCTCCTGGTTGAATTCCTACAGGAGCTTCTCCTAATAAGGAGAATGGAGGCCCTGGTGGCAGAGGATTCCTCCGATCCCTCCAAATTTGACGCTCTGGCGGCCTTGGGTGGTGTTTCAGGAGTCAACTGAGTTCTCCTCTTTCTTCTCCTGATCCGGAACTACTTTACTATTCTCCTTCCCCTTTCCTCTTAAGAGGTTACTGGTCATTCTACCCCTCCCCCTGATGCCTCCCCTCCTCATTTTTCCCACCTGTGTGTTGTTCCTGCTGTGTGTTCCCCTTGTTTGTTTGTCTTGTCCCTCATTTCTCCGCAGACGATGTTATTCAGATTCCATATACCTGGGCCTTCGCCCCTTTGTTAGTACATTGTGTCTTCAAACTGTGGGTGGGATTTTCTCCTAGCCTCTTATGTTTAGGTGAGGCCTACGTGCCTTTGCGCCTCTTGCTTGTTTCTAGTATTTTTTTTTTCTTTATTTTCTCCCCTTTTGTATTGTATTTTAAAAATTTTAATAACCATTGATTAAACATAAATGTAAAGGTGTTTTTTTAGCTTTTTATTATTGGTTTATTTTTAATTCTTTATTTTAAACTTTTTGAATTTTTATTTTTTATTTTATTTACTTTTTTCTGTCCTACAAGGGGACTTGCCAGGAATAGCCAGACACCAGGGAAGTACAGATCCATTTACTTTCTCTGGTACATCACGTGTAATGTACAGGAGCTCCTCTCATTACAGAATTTGATTTACAGATTCCAAATATATTAAATTATATATGATATATTTAAACCAGCAACAAATTTGTATTATAATAAACTAGTTTGTGTCAAGAAACTACCAGTACTGCAATGAATTGACTATTAAGCCAGGGCCCCATGTTGTGAAAACGCAGTGTTTCGGCCTTAGCAGAAACGTCACGGCAAAAAAGGCTGCGTTTTACAGTACCTGCAAATGGATGGGACTCTGGCTAATCTCATCCTCACATTGCAGAAAAGCTCTGTTTTCAAAAACACCTGTTTTGTTTTTAAATTGCAACTTGTCAATTATACCTGCAGAAATACTGGCATTTTCCGTAGAAGTATAATAGGGGCAGAAAGTCCGCAGAGGAAAACTCTGCAAACATGCAATTAAAAATGTTGCAAAAAAAAAAACCCATTTATGACACTGTTTTTTTGCTGCGTCTCAGTACATGGGGCCTTAGGTTTAAAGGGGATTTCAGGATATAACATGTTTATTTGGGAAAAAAATGTTAATAAAAAACAAACAAAAATAGAGACTGACTTTCTGTAGTGTGATAACCAATGGAAATACTTTGGAAAAATTACATTAACACTGAGTTAGTTTTGTACATAAGCTGGCAGACTAATGGTTAAAATCACCTTCTTGCTGACCCTGGCTCACACTGCTCTGCCGAATGATTTAGGAGAGTGGTGACCTAGTAACCAATGAGCGCTTCATCAGTTGTGATGGAAGAGCTCATCCCAGTCCTATTGGATTATTCCAACAGCAAATATTTATTACTCACCGATCCCTGCTCCTGCCCAGTCATGTTTCTGCCTCGACTCCCAGGGGGCGCTGCACATTATGTCCTGACACTGAACAACATCTGGGCATCACATCCTGACATTATTCAGCTTCTGGATGTAGTATGCCGCAATAGGCTAGAAGCATAACTGGGCGGTGCAGAGATCAGTAAGTAATAAATACTGAGTGTTACATGTTCGAATAATCCAACAGGTAACACCCAATATACAATATGGAGGACAATAACAGGAAATATACTGTACCGGAAGCAATAAAATGGAAAATATAATGTGTTGGGGCCAGTAAATGGGGTAATATAATGTATGGGGGCCAATGAAGAGGGCAGTATACTGCATGGGAAATGGCCAATTCAAAGAATAGTATACTGTGTGGTGGCCAGTAAAGGGAGGCAATATACCGTGTGAGGGCCCCCTGATATGCTCTTCCCCTGTGCGATACTCAAATCCACCCATCCCCCTCTGAAAATTCATGCCATAGTGTTTAACATGTTACTTGTGATTTTATACATCTGTAGCATCCATAGAAGCAGTGGCCAATTGCTGTCTTCCACTTTATATAAATGTACCATGTATGATTGCTACAAAGAATTAGCATACTGTGCACTTACCATGTGAAAACTCTGTGATATTTTCTGTTGCTTCCTCATCAGAATCTCTACCCGCCACCACCTTGAACCGCTCGTTTTTGTTCTGTAGTTCATGAGGGAGTTTTAAGGCTCGTTCCCTTTCAGCAACCAGATCCAGATCTTGTTGTGCTAGGTGAGCTCTTAGCTGCCGTATTTCAAACTAGAAAAGAGGATAGCAGATCCTTCATAAAAATAAAGACACAAACAGGATTTTTTTTGTTGTTGTTGGAAACCTTAAATCAGATTAATATCCTGTAAGTGTCACGTAGATGCCATATACCTGTAACACACCATAAACAGGAAGCAGACGGAGTGACTTAGTGACATAAAAGCATGCTGATTAATTCATTCACTGCATGCATGTAACCAGTGAAATAATGCCACCTAGTGTTAGAAAAGTGAAACACAATCAAAATACTTTGATACAGCTCACCTGAAACCTACAATCCTTACTTACATCATGACACTGTATTTTCATCCAAACCTAAAGACAAGAATTGCAGCAGCACATACATAGCTAATGTAAAAGTTTGTGCTATTATATGTGCTCTCCACTCCACAAGGTGTTGAAATATAAGATACGGATAAAGAGAAAATAACATAAATCATAACTGACCGCTTGCTCTTGGCACATCTGTGTCAGTCTTTCCAATTGCTCCTCCTGGATTAGCTTTGTTTTCTCATACTGTTGTACCACAATCTCCATCTCCAGTTTCACAGGTAAGACATAAGCTGCAAGAAAGGCTTGTTTGTTACTCAAAAGGCCTGTGTAAGAAAATCTGAGATTACCTACTTTATGCCTGATACAATGGGGAAAAAAAAAAGTAGTATTTAGTCAGCCACCAATTGTGCAAGTTCTCCCACTTAAAAAGATGAGCGACGCCTGTAATTGTCATCATAGGTAGACCTCAACTATGAGAGACAAAATGAGAAAACATATCTAGAAAATCACATTGTCTGATTTGTAAAGAATTTATTTGCAAATTATGGTGGAAAATAAGTATTTGGTCACCTACAAACAAGCAAGATTTCTGGCTCTCACAGACCTGTAACTTCTTCTTTAAGAGGCTCCTCTGTCCTCCACTCATTACCTGTAGTAATGGCACCTGTTTGACATTGTTATCAGTATAAAAGACACCTGTCCACAACCTCAAACAGTCACACTCCAAACTCCACTATGGTGAAGACCAAAGAGCTGTGGAAGGACACCAGAAACAAAATTGTAGACCTGCACCAGGCTGGGAAGACTGAATCTGCAATAGGCAAACAGCTTGGTGTGAAGAAATCAACTGTGGGAGCAATAATTAGAAAATGGAAGACATACAAGACCTGTAATAATCTCCCTCGATCAGGTGCTCCATGCAAGATCTCACCCTGTGGGGTCAAAATGATCACAAGAACGGTGAGCAAAAATCCCAGAACCACATGGGGGGACCTAGTGAATTACCTGCAGAAAGCTGGGACTAACGTTACAAAAGCTACCGTCAGTAACACACTACGCCGCCAGGGACTCAGATCCTGCAGTGCCAGACATGTCCCCTGCTTAAGCCAGTACATATCCGGGTCCGTCTGAGGTTTGCTAGAGAGCATTTGGATTTTTCAGAAGAGTATTGAGAGAATGTCATATGGTCAAATGAAACCAAAGTAGAACTGTTTGGTAGAAACACAACTCGTCGTGTTTGGAGGAGAGTGAATGCTGAGTTGCATCCAAAGAACACCATACCTACTGTGAAGCATGGGGGTGGCAACATCATGCTTTGGGGCTGTTTTTCTGCAAAGGGACCAGGACGACTGATCCGTGTACATGAAAGAATGAATGGGGTCATGTATCATGAGATTTTGAGTGCAAACTTCCTTCCATCAGCAAGGGCATTGAAGATGAAACGTGGCTGGGTCTTTCAGCATGACAATGATCCCAAGCACACCGCCAGTTCAACGAAGGAGCGGCTTCGTAAGAAGCATTTCAAGGTCCTGGAGTGGCCTAGGCCCTAGAGGGAGTTGTGAAGACTTACAGAAAACATTTGACCTCTGTCATTGCCAACAAAGGATATATAACAAAGTATTGAGAACTTTTGTCATTGACCAAATACTTATTTTCCACCATAATTTGCAAATAAATTCTTTAAAAATCAGACAATGTGATTTTCTGGATTTGCTTTCTCATTTTGTCTCTCATAGTTGAGGTCTACCTATGATGTCAATTACAGGCCTCTCTCATCTTTTTAAGTGGGAGAACTTGCACAATTGGTGGCTGACTAAACACTTCTTTTCCCCACTGTATATAACAAGTGCTTCAGGTCACGGCTGAGCTTACTGCACATGCTCAGTACGCTTTTGAATTTCACGCCACATCCCAGTGTACTGAGCATGCACAACACGCTTGGCCGTGACCCGAAGTAACAAAGTGTACTGCGCATGCACAAGAATTCAGCACTTAGATCCGTGACAAACTCTGCATGACGCAGGTCTGACAAGGACGAGGGGACGGAATACAGAGATGGATGCAAGTGAACGCCCTCTGTGCTCCATGAGCCTCATTTGCATAAAAATAAAAATGGTTATTACACACCACCTGCATCAACATTACTATGCTAGTAGTTTAAAAATCATGACATAGGTGATAGACGCTCTTTAAAGTGTCTATCACCTATATCATATGAGGATTAAGAAGAAAACACTGAAGAGAGAGGTACCAATTACATGGAAAAGGGAGGAACAATACGTGGTAATATTTCTTTCAGACCATAGGTTTCAAAAACCATTTGCGCACAGTATATAATATCACTTACCGTCAATAATTCTCTTCAATCTCCATATCCTTAAAGAAATAAAGAGACTGATGGCATCCCATGGACTACTAGGTCCATTGGCAACTGTAGACGCCACCATGGGAGCAAGTGAGAGAATAATGACAGCACCATCCAATACCTGTCAGTTACAAAGTTCATTATTATTAAAATAGTGATTAAAATAAAGAAAACCAACAACTGATGTAATGATTTTTCATAATTTAGGCCCAAAGATGAAGATATAGATAAGAGAAAAGGTCCAGTACAAGGAACCACTCAAGGCATCACATGTGGTAACAGTATATTGGTTGATAATTCATGTACAGTAAATGGTAAACCTGATTGACAAAAACACAAGTAAAATAAGAAAAAACTCACCTCAACTTTGTTTTCAATATAATCCCAGATGCCCAGAACAATGATCCTTAACAGTGTCTAAAAACAATAGACAAGCTGGCATTATGTTCAGTATCTAGGCTTAATTCACTGATGTACTCAGTCTACAGCAGTGAGGGACTTTAGAGGCTGGGTAGAGCACTTTTGGTACTTATTATAGGAAGTATTACAAAAAAAAAAAAAAAAAAAAAAAATTTTAAATAAAAAACATACCTCTACAAAGAACAAGGAAAGAATGGACAGACTAATCCAGTGAATGATCCCTGAACACTGTGATGCATTTGAGACTAAGAAAAACGGAACAAAATAAAAAACAATGTAGCCAGACACAATAGTATGTTCACAAACTGGTTCTGCTACTTTTATACTGTAACTTTCTCATGTGTAGTGTATCTCTATGATAAACAGTGCACAAGACTACATGGCTCTGGATTAATCCAGTGGCTCAGAGATATAATATACATCCAGTTACTAAAATGTACTGGATCCTGCAAATCCAATATAGAAAACACAAAATTTAGACTAACTCACATTGAAGTAGCTTTGTGTCTATCAGGAGCTCCATAGTCATTAGAATTACCACTATGATCACACAGGCCACAAGGAAGCTATTCACTCCTGCACTCAGTAGGAATACGTGCCACACTGTAGCCCTTTTTCCACAACATGGCTTCAGCCAGCTTGACCTATACACACAAAAAAATTAAATCCCAGATGAGAAAGTTTTTTTTTTTTTGCAGTTTTATGCAAAAGTTTCCATTTGTGTATTATTCTTCTGTTACTATTACCTATGATTTAATGTCATCCATACTGTGAGAGGACTCTTGGACTTTACCCATATGAAGTAGCTTTATAAATATACCAGTTATAAAAACAAGTTTAAATGTTATATACTTTCATTTTTGATGTTATGTATACATAGCCACTCTTCTACTATTACTGGAGAAGGTGAGCACATGGATTAGCATGTCAAGATGGCAATGATGAGTGGCCCTGTTGGGAACGCTGTATTGATAGATTTGTGGTACAATGCCATGACAAGCTTTTTTCAATCAATTACATAGCAGTATCCTAATGGTGTTGGTCAGGAAACATCCATGTAAATATACAGCCATGGACAAAAAAGGCCACAACACACCCTGATAGAAATATCGGATTGCTGAAAAACTTGACATACAGTGATGTCTCAGGTAGATATGGAAATGAATACAAGTGTGTGCGGATTAGACAATGGACATCAACACAAGAGGTCATAAAAGGGCTTCCCCACCCTATAAAAAGGCTTTCAGATGGTACTTTTGGGTAGTGTACCTCTTGGTAAGAGATTGTTGACTGCTAGACATGCCCTTACAATGCACTCAAAGATATTTTGACCAGCTGACAGATTTTGACAAGGGGTACATCACTGTACTGAGAGAAGCAGGATGGTCATTTCAACAAACTGCCCACCATCTAGACCATTCTGAACTGTTAGAAGTTGGGAGCAGTGGTTACATGAGGGCATTCAAACTCAAACAGACCCCAAATTGCATAGAAAAACTATAGTTAGAGAGGATCATCTGATCTGACAACAGGCACCTGCAGTGCCCACAGTATCCTTGACCATAGTTAGGACACAGGTGGCACCTTCATAGCACATCCCTTTAACTTCCCAGACCATTTCCTAGTGTTTAGGATTTGATGTTATGGCACCCATTAGGTGCCTTGATATTGACAGCTAGCCATCATCAACTTTGTTTGCAGTGGTGTCATGAACGAGACACATTAACTGCTACAGACTGGAAGTGTATTGTCTGTAGTTCTGTTTGGGATCCAAGGAAGGTTAGGTTCAAGTATGAATTCCTTGTGGTGAGCACATCAATCCTGCTTTTTCTGTGGAACGACACACTGCCCCAACTGCAGGTATGATGGGGAGCCATTGCATTCTACAGTAAGCAATAGTGAGACAAGGGACACTAACAGCTCAGTGATATGTGTAGGACATACCGCAGCCCCATGTGTTGCTCTCATGGCAGGGCTTACACCTGGCATTTTTCAGGTTAATGCACGCCCACACAGAACAAGGGATTCCCGAAAATTGCAACACTTCCTTGGCCTGCCCAGTTGCCAGATTTGTGGCCAATCAAGCATTTATGGGACCTGGTAGTGTGCCAACTTTGGCAACCTATGAGTGTGCAGGATATACAGGTCCAGCTACAACACTTGTGGGGGGAAATGCAGCATACCATACAGAACTTGTATGTCCCCATGGCCAACCATATCTCACCCTGTATCCAGACTAAAGATGGCCCAAAACACAGCACTACAGCACTGTCAATTGTACAATTTTTCACAATAAATTTATAAACCCTTTCTCTCTACTATTGTAATCTCTTACATATATCATCACTCCTCCTTGATGCCTTATTTTTTGTCAATGAGTGAGTTTTTATGTTAAGAAAAGAGACTTATCACTGTTGATACAACCAAAAAGTTATGGGCGCTCCTATCTACTAAATTGCTTTTCAATGTTCATTTGCTTTCTAAATACAAAATTAAGCAACTTTTTAGATTATCTTTATTAAACATTTCATATTATTTTGACTCTAACTCCTTTACCCAGCTAGTTGCTTAACATGGACCCAACATTACACTAATCCTGGCTGTGTCATCTCTCTCTCTCCATAAACAGGAATGTGAAGGAGGTTTTCAAGGGTAGATTTCAAAGGTTGAACTACAGTGCCTTGCGAAAGTATTCGGCCCCCTTGAACTTTTCAACCTTTTGCCACATTTCAGGCTTCAAACATAAGGATATAAAATTTTAATTTTTTGGTGAAGAATCAACAACAAGTGGGGACACAATCGTGAAGTGGAACAAAATTTGATATTTTAACTTTTGTAAAAAATAAAAAAACTGAAAAAAGTGGGGCGTGCCAAATTATTCGGCCCCCTTAAGTTAATATGTCTCTATCAGTTTTGCACATCGAGAGACTGAAATTCTTGCCCATTCTTCCTTGGAAAACAGCTCGAGCTCAGTGAGGTTGGATGGAGAGCATTTGTGAACAGCAGTTTTCAGCTCTTTCCACAGATTCTCAATTGGATTCAGGTCTGGACTTTGACTTGGCCATTCTAACACCTGGATACGTTTATTTGTGAACCATTCCATTGTAGATTTTGCTTTATGTTTGGGATCAATGTCTTGTTGGAAAATAAATCTCCGTCCCAGTCTCAGGTCTTTTGCAGACTCCAACAGGTTTTCTTCCAGAATGGTCCTGTATTTGGCTCCATCCATCTTCCCATCAATTTTAACCATTTTCCCTGTCCATGCTGTCACCACCATGTTTGACAGTGGGGATGGTGTGTTCAGGGTGATGAGCTGTGTTGCTTTTACGCCAAACATATCGTTTTGCATTGTGGCCAAAAAAGTTCGATTTTGGTTTCATCTGAGCAGAGCACCTTCTTCCACATGTTTGGTGTGTCTCCCAGGTGGCTTGTGGCAAACTTTAAACGAGACTTTTTATGGATATCTTTGAGAAATGGCTTTCTTCTTGCCACTCTTCCATAAAGGCCAGATTTGTTCAGTGTACGACTGATTGTTGTCTTATGGACAGACTTTCCCACCTCAGCTGTAGATCTCTGCAGTTCATCCAGAGTGATCATAGCCCTCTTGGCTGCATCTCTGATCAGTCTTCTCCTTGTTTAGAATGAAAGTTTAGAGGGACGGCCGGGTCTTGGTAGATTTGCAGTGGTCTGATACTCCTTCCATTTCAATATGATCGCTTGCACAGTGCTCCTTGGGATGTTTAAAGTTTGGGAAATCTTTTTGTATCCAAATCCGGCTTTAAACTTCTCCACAACAGTATCACGGACCTGCCTGGTGTGTTCCTTGGTCTTCATGATGCTCTCTGGCTTTAAACAGAACCCTGAGACTATCACAGAGCAGGTGCATTTATACGGAGACTTGATTACACACAGGTGGATTATATTTATCATCATCAGTCATTTAGGACAACATTGGATCATTCAGAGATCCTCACTGAACTTCTGGAGTGAGTTTGCTGCACTGAAAGCAGGGCTGTGGAGTCGGTACGCCAAAGCCCCGACTCGAACTCCTCAATTTCCCCCTGACTCCGACTCCACCAAAATAGGCACCGACTCCGACTCCACGACTCCACAGCCCTGGACTGCTAAACCTTATAGGTTCACTCAGAACTCAGTCCCATCATTATATGAGGAATAGAACAGACCTTTACAGGACATTTCATCATTTTCCCAAATTCTTATGAAAATATATTCAGCACATACTGCATTGTACTACTAACTGTACCAATTTATTATATATTTTGGGAGTCGGAGTCGGTCCATTTTATACCGACTCCGACTCCACCAAAATAGGCACCGACTCCGACTCCACCTCCACAGCCCTGACTGAAAGTAAAGGGGCCGAATAATATTGCACCCCACTTTTCAGTTTTTTACAAAAGTTTAAAATAACCAATAAATTTTGTTCCACTTCACAATTGTGTCCCACTTGTTGATTCTTCACCAAAAAATTAAAATTTTATATCCCTATGCTTGAAGCCTGAAATGTAGCAAAAGGTTGAAAAGTTCAAGGGGACCAAATACTTTCGCAAGGCACTGTTGTGATGATATGAGGTGCAGGGATAGTCTTGGAATATCAATATCCCTCTATATTACTGCACAGCGGGGGTTGGTGCCTAGAATCAGGCTCAGCAGAGTACCTGGAAAGTGGTTAAACTACTCTCTAGTTCAGGTCTATTGTCCTGTCCCTGAGGCAAGCAGCCATTTGGTCAAAAGCCTTCATCTGCATAAGACTACAACCCCCACTAACCCAGCAGGGGTTCATTTAGACAGGATATGGTATGCAAATGATCCACATGTAACTGCCAGGCACCCTGGCACCTTTATTAGTTCTGGGGAGTTATGGTTTTATGACAATATCTGGCCTGGGAAACATCTTATAGTCGCCCCGATAAATGCCCCAGATGCGTCCAGTCAAGGCGCACGCTCGGAATATATACACATAACACCGTTCAAAGGCCAGGAAAGGTGCAGGCACTGATCTCCTTACCCAAAGGGAGCTGGAGTGTCAAACTTGGAGTCTATGTATTGGGGATCTCGCCAGGAACCCCATTATACAACCAGCCAGACTCTATAAACATCAGGCATAGACTTATACTGAAAAGTTATTCTGAGAGATGTAGAGAGGGGGCGGGGGTTTCTCCCCCTGGTGACCTCACTCAGGGAGGAGACCAGGGGAGACAAAAAGGCTCCGCCCAGGCTGAACCAGGCTCTGTTGTCTTGTGGATTTGGAGATGCACGCTTCTTGGAGGCCAGCTGTGGGGGGGGGGGGAGCCATGTGACCAACATGTGGCTGCCATGCGGCCTAGCAGCCAGGCTTGAGGCCTTGTGACCCTGGAAGAGGTGTCACTACATGTAAGCAACACATGCTTTTCCCAAGACTGTTCTCTGAGCCTACCACATGGGCTCAGAGAAATGGACTAACTGCTTGTTCCAGGTTCTTGTGCCATTTGACCTGGTTAAGGTGCTGTGCTGCCGGTCATCCCATAAGAAAGTGCCGTGGCTGAATCCCACTTGGAAGCCAGAGATAACCTGCACAAGCTGGTGTTGGTAATATATATCCTTTTCTTTCTTTTATCCCCATTTTTTATTTGTTATGTACCGTGTTATGTTATTTCCACTTGTATCTGCTTGTTAACCGCTGCATGTATTCTATGTATGTGTTGAGTGTCTAGTATCGACCCATTTAGGGGTTAATAAATATATAAAATTTAGAAGGCTCGTTTGCGTACTACCCTCTGTTGACCCGCCTCACTCACACAAAGTGGGTGTGAGGTAATCGAAGTTTACAGAAAGGGCCACAACTTTTGGATACTTTACAGGAGGAGAGAGGGGGGGAGAAAAAAAAAATAAATAAATAAAAAAAAAAAATAATCACACACTCCCCAGCATCAATGCCTGTCAGAGCAAAAGAAAACAAATCCCTCATTGGCTGAAGAAATCAGTCCTGGAATGATGTACTGATACTTGAGAGGATCTAGTAAAGGCAGCAAAATCCTGGACTCACAGACCTCACATCTAGCATGTAAGGGACACAACCGTATATGAAATGTCCTAATCAAGGAAAGGTTGCAGCATAACACTTATTGCAACCTCTTAAATTCACAGAAACCATTAGATGCTATATGTAAAATATTTTTTTTCCAATCTTTTCAACTCTCCACTTCACTTCCTTATTTCAGGGACAAGTTGGTGGGTAAGCTTAGCCCGTGTGATGTATACTCAGGCACGGTATGCTCCCGAGGTTGCACACTTTTATATCACAGGGTTCATCTAGTCTGCCTTTATATTATTACCATTTTATCTTTGGGATAATAATGTCTATCCTGCCATGCTTAAATGTACTGTGCAGAGCTGACCGAGGGTTCCATTAGCCGTTAATCACAGTGAACAGAAGAGAAAAGAGGTGGCCAAGAATAGGGACTGATGTCACAAGCCCAGCCACTACAGCTAGATAGCAGAGGTGGATTGAATCCTAGGCAATAAGCTGTAAACATTGAGGAAGCACAATGAGCAGTATCTGGCAAACGGAGCAACGTACTAGGTCAAACACTTCAGTTAGCTTAAGCTACAAGTTAAATATGATTCTGGAGATGGGAATACCACTTTAACTTGGTTTGTCAGCACCCAGTGGGCATAAATATGGATAGGGTAAACTTCATAATTTGTTAAATGACTTGAATATTAGCTTGGCACTATCACTTTTGGACTTCGCAAGGAGCAGATGCCACTCAATATACTAGTAAAGACCATACGGATAAACACTATCAACACTTTTATTACCCTGTAGCCAAGAAAAAAAAGATGGACACAATTTTTCTTATTTTTATAGCAATTAGGAAAAAGGGCCAAGGGGATGAGCATGGGGGCTATCACACTCTTTCAGAGCTCATCTTTATAAAATAAAATGACAGTAATGGGTGTTCCTCCCACAGTAGTGTGTTGCTCCTGCCTTGGTCAGCTGTTGGCAGATACTAATGCAGGAAGCAACATGCAGCAGCCAACCAGCAGAGGTCACATCACATGAGCATAATGGAAGTTAGTACATAGGGGTAAGGGGTTTCTACTGTGATTTATAGTGGAGACAAGGTAAGGGTAATGCTGAAAACGTTCTTGAAATGAGATGGTGCCATTGTGGACCAAAACAAAAACAAAAACAAAAAAAACGCAACACTTATATGCTACAACTCAACTAAACAACCAAAAGATTATTATTTGTTCCTACAGATTCCAGCAGGCAAAAAGTAAAGCATTTCAGAAAAAAACACAAGGGCTCTTTACCCCATAGTAACATAGAGGAGAAATGCGGCAAATACTCAGCCAAAGCTGATACCTACAAGTCATCCAGAGATACTTACTGTGGGTTAGCCATGATGATTTGTGCAAAAACCCCACATTCATATTTCAGATGTTATTTAATCCAGACATGGGAGAAATGACATTTCGTGAATCCATCTAAAAAGGAACATTATATAAAGAAACATCATAAATCATCATTACTAATATTATCCTCAAATGGCAATTCTCTATCACATTTGCAATCTTATGGAGATCTCAGCAGCCATGTATGTTGCCACTTATGAAATACAAGGTAAGATATAGTGAAATTTTGAAGGCATAGATGCCACCTAGTGAACAATGGTCTTCCGCAGAGCACAGACCAGTAGAGAGAGCAGGTGAATCGTAGTTTGCTCGAGACAACCCAAGTACCTACATTCCCAGCAGCTTAATAGTGAATCCTTCAGTGCTTTTTCCCACCAAGAGAGCTAACATTCTGAATGACTGCCACACAGCAATAGCTCTGTGCCAACCAGCTGTTCTCCTGCCATTATAAATCCAACAAAGCAAAAGGGAAAATAACTGTTTAATGGTTATTGTGACAAATATCCACATGAAACTACATCATAAAAAACACCACACATTATTTATATACAGTGAATCAAGATGGGCCATGGATGTCTATGCCCAACAAAACTCACATCCGAAAACTGGCAGAAGTTATATCTTAAACCTACACTAGTCACTGGCTGGCGTAAATTTTAATTTCGATGTATGGGACCACCTCAGATGTGCCAGAATTATTAAAGAGGACATTTCACCTCCTTCACCAACTCTAGTTCTTTGCATCTTTTAATAGGTGACACTCCACTGATTCTGGCGCAGGGGCATGATTCTGAGCCCCTTGTCTGTTTCTGCCTGAGACCACTCACTTGACAGTAGAAAGCATAATTGGCATATCAGGATAGTTCATCAGTATTTGATCTGTCAGTTTCCAACACGAGATCCAACACAGATCATCTGTTCTAGTAGCCTCTGGGTGCCAGGTGGCGGTAGATGGCAGGCAGCGCATGCAGCAACGCTCATATTCAAGTAATAGGAGAGGCGCAGGCTTCTAGAATAGATTATCTATGCGGGGTCTGGGTGTCAGACCCTGACAGATTACATATTGATGATCTATATTGTGGCTAGGTCATCAGTATAATTCAATTGGGGCAAACCCTTTAAAGGATGTAAAGAACTGGAGTTGGAGTATGTAGTGGAAGGTCCCAATTCTGGTACACACACAAGAAATGTCAGTCCTAATAAATACCTACAAATTAATACTGTTATACTCTTATATAAACATTGGGGCACATTTATTATTATTCTACGCCAGTTTTCTAGTATAAAAGTTACAAATCCCAGGTTTGAAACTTTGAAAACCCCAGTTGTGAGAAAACTTGTCAACTGTTTTTAACGTTGCCGTTGTCACCTTCCAAAAATGGGGCGTGGCCATTGACCCTTGCCAGATTTATTGTCATTTACACCAGAAAACTGGCATAATTGATGTCTGTAATCTAGGAGATTGAGATCTCTAACATTTCAGTTCAGGCGCTTGGCCAGGCAGAGGTTGTGCTTGATTTATGAGAAGGTTTTAGCCTCCTCGTAAATCAGGCGCTTCCTCCTCTGCGAAGGGAATATTGAAATTGCCACTCTTCCTAAATATCCCCCAGTTAACCCATTTAAGTGACTGCGAACACTGCACCCCTTGTATATGACCTGTCCAAACTAATAAACTTGCCTGACACAAAAAGACACTAAGTCTTCAAAATGCTATTTCTTCAAGTGACTAAGCCAGCCACACTAAATGCTATATAGTGTGAAAAATAAAAAAAGATAAGTCCAAAGCAGAAGCCCCCCCTAATATAAGCCATACAGCCATAGTCATTCTACGATAATAAACAACTCACATTGTTCTAGATTCTGTTCCCCATTTCCAAATACATCAACTCTCACAGCTTTATCTAGGGAATATTTGCCACTACCAAAACAAAGTGGACTTTTGTAACAATGCAGTTATGGCTACATGGTGATTTTTTTTTTGATTTTTTTTTTATACTGGACATGAAGATCATGGTGTCACAAAGTAATGCTGCATCTAATGATTGTCTATATGAATGCATTGTGACCTTGTGCATCTGCACAAGACTGTCACAGAAAATCCAAACCTACATCGCATCCATGGAAAGTAATGCACAACTATAACTTGTATGCAACAAGTCTGCTCTGACTGCATTTTAGAGCAGTGACAACAGTAACTCACACTAATGTTTTTGGTTGCTGTGTGACCCTAGCGTAACACCGTGTACTATCATTTAGGGTGCTGTCACACTTGCAGGTTTTGTTGACGCAGTTCTTATGGATCATAAAAGTTAAGAAAATAAAAGGGTCAAGCATGACTATGGGGCACCAGCCATACACCGGTATTTTCACTTGTGAAACATTTATTGATAATTGCTTGGTCCTTGTTACAAGCTGTGCGGTAACCTGAAAAACCATAATGCCGGAAACAAAAACTAGGCAGTAATCAATAATGTTTCACTATGTTAAAGGAATTTTCTGGACCTAAGTCATCCATCAACAGCAGCACTCTGAGTGTTGCTTCTTCTTCACAGGCCATCTGATGTTAAATTCATCAGTCAAATGGCCTGCTACAGTTCAGTCCCATTGAAGTGAATGGTGCTGAGCTGTAATACAATGCACAGCCACTGTACCATATGGCATTGCGCTTGGTCTTCAGTCAAACGGCTGTAGCGCTCATCTGAATGCTGCGGTCCCTTCCAACAGCAGTCTCAAGTATCAAATCCCTGCCAATATTCAATTGATGACCTATCCTTTGGATGTGTATGAACAATTACCTATGATCCGACATTTCATGAGGTGGCAGTCAGTCAGTCAGGAAGAACAAAGCTTGCAAAACATTGAACCTGACCATACACCAGTCTTTCCACAGAGTGTCTGTGACCAAGTAAGAAGTAGGTAAAGGCACATATAATCCTTAAGGCTATGCTAACTAAATCAGGGAAAACAAGGTGAGAATTCAGACCTTCTATAAAATGAGACCATGTACCTGCTATCCTGTATATATACATACAATGACGGAACTACCACTACCGATATGGAGCCCGTGACCTTAGGAGGCCTGGTGGGTACCTGCTGCTTTTAAAAAAAAAAAAAAAAAAAAAAAAAAAAGGCTGTTACTCCAGCAAGTAATGTTCCCTATTTACTTACCGACCCCCCCGCTCCTGCTCACGGCCGCCTCCGCTTCCCCTTCAGCCCTCTAGGGGGTCCTGTGCATCACATATTTTGTCACCTCTATAGGACATTATAGTGCGTGGAAGGGCTGCTACAGGACATTATAGTGTGTGGAGGGGCCACTGCTGGACATTATACTGTGTGGAAGGGCCGCTATATGATATAGTGTGTGGAGGGGCCGCTATTGGGCATTATACCATGTGGGGGCAAGAAATTTTTGCAATATTTGCACTAACCACCTTAAGGGTTACTATGGGACATTATACCATTTGAAGGGGCCACTATAGAACATTATAGTGTGTGGATCCGCTGCTATGGGAAATTATACACTGTGGAAGGGCCTCTATAGGACATTATACTATGTAGAAGGGCTGCTATGGGATATTATACTGTGTGTAAATGGGTATTATACCATGTGGGGGCAAGGAAAAGGGGTGCTATGCTGTGTGGGGGCCCAAGTGTTATATTCTAGAAGAAGAGGGACATTACTCCAGTAGCTTGATCTTGCTTTTACTTTATTAAGTACAAATATACATACATGGATCCAGAGTCACAGTGCCGCTCAATATAAATGTAGCCAGCCTTTAAAATATAAAGTAGAGCAATGTTTTGGGCCGAATGCCTTTCATCTAGCTATATGGGAAAGGAAGCAAAAAACAAGCAATGAGCAAAACACAATAATTATACAATTAAAAAAAAAAAAAAAGTTATATAACTCTGGACAATAAACAAGGAGAATGAGCAAAAAAGGAATTAGATCTGTAAAACCATGAAGCGGGAGCATACATAACATAACAGATAAAAGGTGGCATATAAGAAAAGAAAAACATAAAAGAAGGTCCTCCAGGAGGGTGAGAAAATGAATAACACCCCAAAATAACAGCATGAACAGGGCTGGACTGGGGTGCCTAGGGTTCACCATTAAAATTCATGCCACTATACAGCCACACACAAATATTACCTGACACGTCACAAAGGTCTTAAAATGTTGCCAACATAAATTTAATTTTCAGTAGTATCTGCTGCCTAGACCTCGCTTATGACTGTTTCTCTCCTGGGGACTGATCAGTAGTCTACTGTTTGGCTTATGCCTTCAACTAGGGCCCTCTAACCTTCGTGAGCCAGAGATATGTGCTCATACAACAGCAGGCCTCAGGCAGCAGAAATACTCTTAATTTGATTACTGCACCAGCAGTGTGATTAAGATTGGGCTCAGGGAGGAAGGATACTGGTTGGCTCAACACCTAGATGTCATTTAAGCTGCCCAGCATGTCTACAGTACTCTACCCAGTATATTATACCGACACATACTCTGGTTGAGACGCTATACGATGAGTGTCTGTATGAAGCATAATGAGTGTACTGAGCAATGCCAGGGTGAGCTGGGGGCCCATCAGGGACTTCACCTATTCGCCTGTCGGCCAGTCCAACCCTATGAAATAATGGTGAACACCATAATTGGAATATGGCAGATGTGTGACAGAAGGAAAAAAAACTTGATCCTAAGTGGATACCTAGAAAATAAGCATAAGTATAAATGAATGAATGAATGAATGAATAAATAAAATAAATAAACTGTAGCTGTGGATACTAAAAATGAAATAGTAATACGCTAGGAAATGGGACAATATACCAAAAATGCAAATGCAGCTGCCATATCATGCAGATGGGCATTACTATCAGACTAAGTAAGATCATATACCATGCTAGGTAAGTAGGTAGTGGGCAATACAGTAAACTGTCAAATGCATTGCCAATACAATTTAAATCTATGTACAAGTACATAACCAAAGACAGGCGATAAACTACTAAAAACGTGCAGAACTCATAATTACTTATAAATGTGTACCTATGTATAATAACTATTCCACAATGTGTACATATATAATAACTATGTGTACATATGTATAACTATTCAATGTGTACATATATATATATATATATATATCTATCTACACATAAATTTGTGCCTATGTACAATAACTATATATGTGTACGTATGTATAGTAACTATTCAATGTATATATATAATATATATATATATATATATATATATATATATATATATATAACTACTCATAAATGTGTACATATATAACTATTCAATGTGTACACACACATATATATATATATATATATATATATATATATTACTCATAAATATGTTCCTATGTATAATAACTATACATGTGTACATATATAACTACTCATAAATGTGTATATTTACTATGTGTACATATATAATAACTATTCATCAGTGTGTACCTATGTATAATAACTACATATGTATAATAATTACTCATCAATGTGTACGTATATATAATAACTACTCATAAATGCATATGGCTCATAAGAATTGCTCATGAATAATTGCTAATAAACATATATATCTCATAATGATTGCTCATGATCAACTGCAGAGAATCCCCAACACAACCAACAAATCAAGGCTCCAGATTATATGCAAAGATAGGAAACAAACCCCTCGAGCAGTAAACATATGGAGGGGACTTACCAGCTAATGAGAGATTGTGTATATGCAGTGGCATGCGCCACTGAACCACGAGGAGCCGGGTTAAGAAGGACAAACCCGGAAGATATGCTGACGTCACCATAGCGACGCAGGGCAGCGTGGGGTGGCTTCATCACGTGAAATTAAATATAATGTGGTATGCTAGTGCCCTCAAGTGGGGGAAAAAGAAAAAGCATCTAACTCAAATGTCCAATGTGTAAAATACCCTTGTTAGGATTATAATAAACTTGCATAAGAGTCCTGAAACTGGACACGTGAACAACAGTAAAACCTTAAAATCTTAACTAGGGGATCCAAAAAGGTCAAATTGGACTTATAACGAAATGGATTCATGGTAGATAGCATACAAAAAGATCCAGACAAAAGTACAAAGTATTAAAATTAAAGGCATTGGGAAGTATGCCAGACACATTTGTGTTTAGAAATCTGAACCTTTATCCTTCTAGCAGTCTCCCCATCATAGCCAAGTCCACATGGACATTAAATACATGGACATAATACCATGTAATACTGTGTGCAGGGGCCGCTGTGGGCCATAATACCGTGTAATACTGTATTAAAAAACAAAAACCTACTCACCTGTCCCTTGTGCTCTGATGTCTCCCACTGCGGTCTGGTTCTGCTGCTCTGGTGTTTTCTTCTGGCGGAAGTCCCCACCACACATGACCACTGAGGTCACTGACATGGGACATCACAGTGCTGTGGGGAAGAAAACACCAGAGCAGCAGGACTAGAATGCACAGGGAGACACCGGAGCACCTTCCCCAGCCTCATATTAAAAAAGTGGTTATCCTGGAGAACCCTTTTAAGGTGGCACTTGGGCTTTATTAAAGGGGCTTTCCAGCTCATTTTTATTGATAAACTGTAAGATGGGGAAACAGCCCTCATGTTGTGAATGTACCTGTTTCTGTAAGTAAGTTTTTTTTTTTTTTTTTTATAAACTGACATTTGCTTGTTTGACCACAAGAGGCCACTGTTACCTCAGAAATGGGAAAAGACTGTAATTCTGTAATTCCCTGGAGTAGTGACGTGGAGACCCTGTTCTGCAGAGGTGGAACTACAAGGAGGAGCAGAGTGTATGTGAAAGCCATCTTGGGAGTGTGCTGTGAGCTCTAGAAGGAGGAGGACTGGAGTGCGAGGAGGAGCATTCAGAAGAGACCAGAATATAGCAAGGTGGAGCTGAATAAGAGACTGCTCCAGGGTTTGTTCAGACAGCATCCTGAAGGAGAAGATTGCTATCAAGGATTCGGCTGAGAAGTGGCCCTGTCAGTGAGATCACATGTTTTCTGGATGAGCCCCACTTCTAGCTGTTCCAGACAAAGGCTAAAGGTACCCAACAGACCCGGGTCAGTGAGAGAAGTAATTGTGCACACACCGCATTATGTTTTTGGCGCCAAAATTCCTTGGGACTGAGTAAGGGCCTGTAGTTAGACTAGTTAGGCATACTCATCTTCACAGGTCACACTACTGGTGAATTAGCTACCTATTCGGTACTAAGGACTCAGAGAATTCTATTGAGTTGTAACTCTCAGAGAGGAGCTTCTGAGGAAGTCTAGAAGCGACGTTTTATGCAATTTCACATTTCTTTGGCTTGCAAGCTGACCTACTATTGTATTTACTTGGTTGTACTTTGTTTGGGGGGGGGGGAATAGGGGTATTTTGATAAGTTTGTAAGCTCTTGTGTTATACCGCCGGTGCGCCTATCACACTCACTGAATTGTTCCTGTGATTAGGGTGATAAAAAGGTAACAAGCGGCTGGTTAGTTGCAGCCTGCAGATAGGTAAAAGCTCGGGGTATATTGGAGGTGTACATTAGAGGGCACCGCGCTGTACAACACCAGGGCCTTAGCTTTCTGGCTGAGTGTATGTAAATATCTGGGAGTGTTCTTTTTGGTAAAGGGGTGTTACTAAACTAAGTAAAATCTTGTTTTTATTAAATTGAGTTGGAGTCGCTTCCTTTGTTCGTGACTTCGCTGTATCCTTACAAATCTATCCTTATGACAGATTATCAATAAGAGATCAGTGGACCCCCCCTCTGATCAGCTGTATGAAGGTGCTATGGCGCCTGTTTATATTACACCCTGTGTGTTTATAGCGACCACGTGATGTAATTCTAGCCTTGTCACATAGACGTGTATAGGACGAGGCTGTAGTTACATGGCCACTATGAGATGAATGACACTACACTACCGTTCAAAAGTTTGGGGTCACCCAGACAATTTTGTGTTTTCCATGAAAACTCACTTTTATTTATCAAATGAGTTGCAAAATGAATAGAAAATATAGTCAAGACATTGGCAAGGTTAGAAATAATCATTTTTATTTGAAATAATAATTTTCTCCTTTAAACTTTGCTTTCGTCAAAGAATGCTCCATTTGCAGCAATTACAGCATTGCACACCTTTGGCATTCTAGCTGTTAATTTGCTGAGGTAATATGGAGAAATTTCACCCCATGTTTCCAGAAGCCCCTCCCACAAGTTGGATTGGCTTGATGGGCACTTTTTGCGTACCATACGGTCAAGCTGCTCCCACAACAGCTCAATGGGGTTGAGATCTGGTGACTGCGCTGGCCACTCCATTACAGATAGAATACCAGCTGCCTGCTTCTTCCCTAAATAGTCCTTGCATAATTTGGAGGTGTGCTTTGAGTCATTGTCCTGTTGTAGGATGAAATTGGCTCCAATCAAGCGCTGTCCACAGGGTATGGCATGGCGTTGCAAAATGGAGTGATAGCCTTCCTTATTTAAAATCCCTTTTACCTTGTACAAATCTCCCACTTTACCAGCACCAAAGCAACCCCAGACCATCACATTACCTCCACCATGCTTGACAGATGGCGTCAGGCACTCTTCCAGCATCTTTTCAGTTGTTCTGCATCTCACAAATGTTCTTCTGTGTGATCCAAACACCTCAAACTTCGATTCGTCTGTCCATAACACTTTTTTCCAATCTTCCTCTGTCCAATGTCTGTGTTCTTTTGCCCATATTAATCTTTTCCTTGTATTAGCCAGTCTCAGATATGGCTTTTTCTTGGCCACTCTGCCCTGAAGGCCAGCATCCCTGAGTCGCCTCTTCACTGTAGACGTTGACATTGGCGTTTTGCGGATACTATTTAATGAAGCTGCCAGTTGAGGAACTGTGAGGCGTCGATTTCTCAAACTAGAGACTCTAATGTACTTGTCTTGTTGCTCAGTTGTGCAGTGGGGCCTCCCACTTCTCTTTCTACTGTGGTTAGAGCCTGTTTGTGCTGTCCTCTGAAGGGAGTAGTACACACCGTTGTAGGAAATCTTCAGTTTCTTGGCAATTGCTCACATGGAATAGCCTTCATTTCTAAGAACAAGAATAGACTGTCGAGTTTCACATGAAAGTTCTCTTTTTCTGGCCATTTTGAGAGTTTAATCGAACCAACAAATGTAATGCTCCTGATTCTCAACTAGCTCAAAGGAAGGTCAGTTTTATAGCTTTTCTAACCAGCAAAACTGTTTTCAGCTGTGCTAACATACTTGCACAAGGGTTTTCAAGGGTTTTCTAAACATCCATTAGCCTTCTTTCACAGTTAGCAAACACAATGTATCATTAGAACACTGGAGTGATGGTTGCTGGAAATGGGCCTCTATACACCTATGTAGATATTGCATTAAAAACCAGACGTTTGCAGCTAGAATAGTCATTTACCACATTAACAATGTATAGATTGTATTTCTGATTCATCTAATGTTATCTTCATTGAAAAAAACTGTGCTTTTCTTACAAAAATAAGGAAATTTCTAAGTGACCCTAAACTTTTGAACAGTAGTGTATGTAAACAGAGAAGCGGTCACATCGCTTACACAGGTACCACAGTTCATTCAAACAGCTGATCAGTGGGGGTCCTGGGTTTTTGAGCCCTACTGATTAGTTTATTAATGACCTGGAAAACCTTTTAATTAGTTAACACCTGGGGCATTATTAATAAGGGGCACTATTTATCTAGGGTACACACGGACATTATTAATATAAAGATGCACTTGGGGTATTATTCATTATGGGGGTTATATCATATATTTTATAATTGGGGTAACAGCAGGATGGGGGCTTTGTGTAGGTGAGGACAATGTGGGTTGGATGCCTGGAAAAGTGAGGAGCCAAAGATGTCTGTGTTGCAAACTTTACAGAGACAAGTCACATCTGGAAGAAGTGGTCATGGCGGTCCAAAGGGAAGAGAAGGGAAATGTGACCGATTAGTCAGAGATGTCACCTGTAAGTCACAAAATTTTACTGCACTGTAGTCACCTAAATGATAGAGGATAAATACCCGAGTGATGGGGGTCTGTCTGCTGAATCCCCCACTGAGCCTGAGAATTGGGTTTTCCCCCCCCACTGGGTGGCAATACAGCCTGACCGCAGCCAGGCTGAATATAAGCGTGTCGCTTGGTGGATGGACGAACCCGCGTGGCTCTCATTCAACTTTGATGGGAGTGCTGAAGATAGCCGAAGTCCAGTACTCAGCTATCTGCGGCACTCCTATTATAGAGAATGGGGGCCATGTGGGCTCGTCCATCCACCAAGCAGAAGATGTGTGAAGTTACTTTCATTGTTAATGCCATGTTTTTGATCTGATACTGAAATAATGCAGTAAGAAGAATTCTTAAAAACTGTTTCATAAGTTTGTGTATATTTATTGTATGACAATAACAGCGTGTGAAGCTAACAGCATGTAAACTCAGTTTCATATTTTTTTTTTGGGGGGGGGGCGTCTTTCTATAGTCCGACTCAGGCAGCAAAGAGGCTAGGTTCACCACTGACTGTGCTCAAAGGGGAATTTGATAGACAGAAGACAAGAATTCAAGTATTTATGAAAACAAACTATTTCTAGAGTACACAAGAGACTTGCCATGATTCATGAACATTATGCAAACATAAGCCCGACATTACAACCTATTGCTGTGCCTTTCACCTGTGCATTCAAAAACAACATAGTTTTTGCATAAGATAAAGGATAATAGGTGAACATTAAGGCTGATCTGTTATGGGTTCTATTCGTCCTTATCAGTAGAGATGGGCGAAACAATTTGTTCCAAGCCAGGTTCGACCCGAATATTCCAAATTGTACATTTTTTTTAATGAAACCAAATAAATGGAAATTCGTCTCAGACTAACTAAAATTGCTAAAAATGGACGTGTTATTCATCACTGCATGATCCAAAGCAATTACTCCACTTTCTTAAGCAATACATAGCACTGAGTGCAGCAAAGCTTGCAGTACAGCTAAGGAATCATAGGCGTAGAATTAAAATAAAGTTTAGTCAGATATAAACAATTGTAGGCAGATTAGTGATAGAAAATCTGTGCTGTGTGAGCCTTACTGCAGCAGTAATACAGCCAGACAAAGAACAGTTAACCCTTTCTTTGCCAATAAACTGCCGTACTGCCACTCATGTTGCCACAGCTATCACTGTGCATTTTATACCTTAAAATGTCTATATTCAGATATTGTTTGTGCTAATATTGTAATACAAACCAATTCAGGCAAACACATTTTAAACCTTTACCCAGTAAACTATAAGTGCCCCTCTTTGACAATCCCAAAAACGAAGTATGCAGAACCTTCTCTTTAGAATTAATGTCGTTTCTGATTGGCCGATTTGGATCAAAGATTCATATTGGACAGAATAAATTTGCTCCTGATTGAAAGTGCTCCAATTGCCCCCAAAAAATCATTCATGACACTCTGAGGTCTCCTAGGACTGTATTCAAGTACTTTTAAGCTCTTAAATGCCAAGACATCATTAAGGCTCAGGCCCCACGTAGTGAGCTGCAGTGAAAAAGCACTACGGGAAAAACCGTGGCAGAAACGCATCGTGGTTTTTCCTGCCATGCTTTTTCACACTATCTGCTTCAATTATACCTATAGGAAAACCGCCAGCATTTCCGTAGGTATGTTTGACATGCTGCGATTTCCAAAAATGCAACAGTTTTGGAAATTGCAGCATTTCCACTGCGTGTATTTTTCTGTAATGTGTGGATGGGATATGCCACATAGGGCCCCGGCCTAAAATAGTTTTCTCATGAAACCAGCTGACCTTAATTAATTTGCGTACAAAAAGATATTGTACCATTGCAGATATATAAATGAACCTGAATCCCATCTGCCTAATCCAGGAAGTGGCTTGTCAATCAAAACTTTGACATCTACTTAGATGTCTCTTTAGCAAGAAAAGAATATGCAGTTGGGATTCCTGCTGCCTATCCCAAAGATGTGCTCTTCTTACTGAGCATGCTCACCAATGTCCATAGACTTGCATGGGCTCCACTGACTTCAGTGCAAAGTAAAAGGAACAACAGGGCATGCTGCTACTGATGATTTCTGATGGGCTCTGTGAACAATCCTGAAAAAGCATTCCAGAGGTGCCTACAGATAAGGCACGGCAAGTGTTTTACGCTAGGTTCACACTGCGTTCGGGTTTCCATTCGAGGGGTCTGCTTGGGGACCCCCCGAACGGAAACCTAATTCGCTTAAAAAGCGGTTACCCGTGGAAACCATAGACTATAATAGGATCTGCTGGGTTTCCGCCCGAAAAGGGCTAAAAATGCGGAGAGAATAGCGCTGCTTGCAGAGGTTTCTTCTCCGCATTTTTCAAGCGAAATGGGGAACAAAATCCCCCAACGGAGCTCAGGCGCAGGTGTGAACCTAGCCTTAGTGTGTGCATTCTGACCCCCTTTATCAATCTGCTCAGCTACTCTAGTCTGTTGGTACACAGAAAAGAGCCTTATCAATAACAGATGGTGTATAGCTAGATAAAAGATAGATGCCTGCTGTAATTTATTCTATGATCTACAAGTATACCCAGGTCCTTCACCAGTGACTCTACCAGCTTTACCCCCCCCCCCCCACACATTTATCCACATTGAACCTCATTTGCCCAAACATTCAGTCTGTCCAAGTCTGCTTGTCACAAGGCATTATGGGAAAGGAGCTGGGGAGCTCATGCGCCCTCTATTGGATGTAACAAATCCTCAATTTGCTTTTGACTCACTGAGCCTTGAGACAGCAAAAGGGATTTTAGCCAAGCCAATTTCACTTATCTGCATACAGCGCTGTTTCCGGATTGTTGTCCTTCATCAGTACAGAGCAAAGTGAATTGGCTGGCTTAGTGGGAGGCAATGAGTGGGTTAGGGACAAGAATCTCTCACATTGAGGAGAGCACCAGTAAAGGTGTGTAGAGATTTTAATTGCCTTTTGCCCTCTACTTAGCATCTACATATCACAAGGCATTATGGGAAAGGAGCTGGGGAGCTCATGCGCCCTCTATTGGATGTAACAAATCCTCAATTTGCTTTTGACTCACCGAGCCTTGAGACAGCAAAAGGGATTTTAGCCAAGCCAATTTCACTTATCTGCATACAGCGCTGTTTCCGGATTGTTGTCCTTCATCAGTACAGAGCAAAGTGAATTGGCTGGCTTAGTGGGAGGCAATGAGTGGGTTAGGGACAAGAATCTCTCACATTGAGGAGAGCACCAGTAAAGGTATGTAGAGATTTTAATTGCCTTTTGCCCTCTACTTAGATGCTAAGTAGAGGGCAAAAGGCAATTAAAATCTCTACACACCTTTACTGGTGCTCTCCTCAATGTGAGAGATTCTTGTCCCCAAGTCTGCTTGTCACCTATTCACATCTTCCATAGACTGCACTGTACAAAAAAAAATCCCAAACATCTATCAATATATATATATTTTTTTACCTGTATGAGATGTAAACAGGGCCGGCGTTAGGGGGGGGGCAAACTGGGCAACTACCCAGGGCCCCGTCCCCAAAGGGGCCCCCGGGATCCGGAGCCTGATTACTCGGGATCCCGGAGTCAGGACGGCCATATTAATAACAGAAAGGGACCCAGCGTCATGCCGAGGTCCCTTTCAGATGTGATTAAAAATAACAAACATTTTTACTCACCTGTCCTTGGCTTGGCGATCGATGTCATCTTCCGGCGTTCCGGACATCACCGCTGAGGCCTGGCTACAGCGGTCACGTGGGGCGTGCTGACAGCTTGCCTCACGTCATCGCTGAGACCCAATCACAGGTCTCAGCGATGACGTCCACAATGCGTGACGTCAGCCGCAGAGAAGAGGAAGCGGTCGCCGGCGGTGATAGCGGAGTAGCGCAAGGAGGCCCAGCAGAGGTAAGACAAGGTAAGTATAACTGTTTGTTATTTTCCCTTATCTCTTCTGGGCCTTCGATTATTATACTCTGGGGTCTGAAGAGACCCCAGAGTATAATATAATAGTAGCACTGATGGAGTCTGTAGGGCCACTGTGGAGCATTATACTGGGGGGGCCCCCTCTGGATAGCATATTATACTGTGTAGGGCCACTGTGGAGCATTATACTAGGGGGCCCCCTTTGGATAGCATATTATACTGTGTAGGGCCACTGTGGAGCATTATACTAGGGGGCCCCCTCTGGATAGCATATTATATTGTGTGGGCCCCCTGTGGAGCATTATACTACGGGGCCCCCTCTGGATAGCATATATATTGTTTTAGGCCACTGTGGAGCATTATACTGGGGAGGGGGCCCTCTGGAGATCATGTTATATTCTGTGGGGTTACTTTGGAGCATTATGCGCTCCAGAGGGGCCCCCCAGTATAATGCTACAAAGTGGCCCCACAGTATATAACATGCTCTCCAGAGGGCCCCCTCCCCAGTATAATGCTCCACAGTGGCCCCACACAGTATAATATGCTATCTAGAGGGGCCCCCCAGTATAATGCTCCACAGTGGCCCAAAACAGTATAATATGCACTCCTGAGCCCCCCCCCAGTATAATGCTCCACGGTGGCCCTACACAGTATAATATGCTCTCCAGAGGGGACCCCAGTGTATGGGGGGGGGGGGGCTGGAGAGCATATTATACTGTTTTGGGCCACTGTGGAGCATTATACTGGGGGGGGCTCTGGAGATCATATTATACTGTTTTGGGCCACTGTGGAGCATTATACTGGGGTAACCTCTCTGGGCAGTATATTATACTGTGTGGAGGCCATTCTGAAGTATGTTATACTGAGTGGGGTCACTGTGGAGCATTATTTTGGGGGGGCCATCAGCAGAGCATATTATATTGTGTGGCGCCACTGTGGGGCATTTTGCGGGGGGAACTAAGGAACATTATACTAGGGAGCCCTCTGGGGAGCATATTATACTGCGTGGGGCCTACTGTGGAACATTATACTGGGGGACGCTCTGGGGAGCATAATATATTGCATGGGGCCACTGTGGAGCAAAATAATGGGGGGGGCACTGTGGAGCATTATACTAGTGGGGGCCCTCTGGAGAGCATATTATACTATGGACCACTGTGGACCTTTATACTGGGGGGAAGGGGCAGTGTGGGGAGCCGGTTATACTGTGTGGGGCCACTGTGGAGTGTATTATATTGTGTGGGGCTTTTTCGGGAACATGTTATACTCTGTGGAGCCATTGAAGAGCATTATACTGGGGGGGACCACTGTGGAGCATTATACTGGGGGGACCCCTCTGGGTAGTATATCATAGTGTGTGGAGGCCATTGTGGAGCATGTTATACTATGTTAGACCACTGTGGAGCATTATAGTGGGGGGCACTGTGGGGTGCATATTATACTGTATGGAGCATATTATATTGTGTGGGGCTGCTGGGGAGCATATTGCACTATCTGGGGCCACTAAGGGGTAGTATACTTTGTGGGCCACTGTGAAGTATTATACTGTGTGGAGCCTTATATACCATGTGGGGCCACTATGGGGGGCTCAGGGGAGCATTTTATACTGTGTGGGGCCACTGTGGAGCATTATATACCATGTGGGGAAACTGTGGAGGGCTCAGGGGAGTATCGTATACTGTGGAGAACTATATACCATGTGGAGCATTATACTGTGGGGGGGAGGCTCAAAATTCCTGCTGGCAGCCCTGTGTGCTATGTCTGCATCACAGCTCCCTCACTATAATCTTGCACATACGTGTAATGCTCCATGGCCATGTCATTCCCCATACAGTACTGTGCATGAACTGGCCATGGAGTTATTGGGGCCTGCACAGTACTATAGGGGCTGACTATACTGGGAACATACTCAGTAACACAAGATAGCACATATGTAAGACTTCAGTGAAGGAGCCGTGGTGTAGGCTATTAGCAGGAAGCTGTTGGGTGGGGCCCCAGAATAAGTTCCTCTGGTGGGCCTAAGGCCCTTCAGTCCAACACTGTATAACGGAGAACTATTATATATAAGGGTGGGTTACTATATATAATTGGGAAACTTAAATATGAGGCGGCTATTATAAGGGGGAGCTATTATTTATAAGATGGGCTATTATTTATAAGGGGGGAACTGTTTATAAGGGGGGTATAATTGTTAAGTGGGGCTTATTTATAAAGGGGGCTATTAGTGATAATGGGGACTATTATTTATAAGGGTAACTATTATTTATGAGGGGGTTATTATTTATAAGGGAGCAGTGTTATTTTTACACGGTGACTGTTACTGATAAGGGGGAATATTACTGATACAGGGCACTATTTATCATTTATAAGGGAGCTATTACTGATAAAGGTGTAATATTATTTATAAGCAGGGACTATTATTTATAAGGAGGCGCTATAGTAACTGATGACTGGGTGCAAAAATCTATTAGGTGGTACAAAGGTGCTCATTTGAATTGTGTGTGGTAAAATGGGGCTTGTTATTACTTTTTTGTTGGCAGAAAGGAGGCGTTATTATAGGGGCTGCGACTGGAAGACGATGGTGTTGTTTGCATATCAGCGTTTGGGGCCCCGCTTTTATTTTTGCCCAGGGCCCCATTTTGTCTAAAACCGGCCCTGGATGTAATGTACTCTCTTTGCATTCTCTATCCCCACACTCATGGCAGTATTCACAGCTGGGCTTTTTACAATGGCTATAACTATTTCACAGTCCAACACTGACAATTCTCATCAAACGCATCAAAACTTGGTCTACTGTCTTGAGGAATATCTTCCACTTGGAGTGCATCTAACCCCCCTGACTTTTATAAAACACATTTATTCTGCACTTTTGTGCAACAAAAAAAACTAGAGAGACAGTAATACCAACTAACTTGGTTTTGGTGGTTGGCAAGGAAAAAGATATACCAGATTATACTTTTATATACTTTTGCACAAAAGTGTATACTATTATATACTTTTGTGCAACAATTGATTATGATGTTAATCTGTTCTCCCTTAGTCCTAACAGCAGCACAATATGGGGTATTTCCCCTGTGTGCTAGTAGGACAGGCGGAATTTTTAATTAATTGCAGGACAACACCCCTATAAGAGGGCAAAAGAGACCTCCCCCCTTTGTGTCAATTATAAAGAAAAAACAATATTACCTGGGGGGGGGGGGGGGAGTTTGTGCTGCTGTTAGGACTAAGGGAAAACAAATTAACATCATAATCAATGAGTCCCATACGTCCTACCAGCAGCACAATATGAGGACGTAGCAAATAGATCCCCTAGGGAGGGTTCTCTCGCACTACAGTGCTTAAGACAGTATGAATAACCAAAGGCAGTAGCCTCTGAACTACAGACATCTAACCTATAGTGTTTAACAAAGGTTAGTTGGGATGACCAAAAAGCGGCTGCACAAATCTGCTCAAAAGGCAAGATCGACTCTCAGTCCAGGAGGCCGACACAACCTGGTTGAATGGGCTCTGATGAACTCGGGTGGTGTTAACCCACGAGCAAAAAGAAGTTTTAATTGCTTCCTTAATCCACCTTGATAAAGAGGGTTTGGAGCTGGGAAAGAAAACTGGTAAGGAGACCACCAGGTTGATATTAGACCAAAAGGGCACCTTAGGGTTAAAACCAGGAATAAAATATAAGGCTCTTCAGAAGAAAAGCCTGCAAATCTCCGACTCCTTTTGCTGATGTGATAGCTAGGAAAAAGGTGGTTTTGAAAACCAGACACTTAAGATCCACGTCCAATGGTTCAAATCGCGGGCTGCAGAGGTCAGAAAGAACTGTGGATAGATCCCAGTGTGAAACGGGATCTGCCACCACTGGACTAAGTCTCATAGCACCCTTAAGAAATCTGGGCATTAAGGGGTTCTGAGACAATAATCTGCTTTAGCAAGTGGATAGGGCTGAAACCTGTGCCTTAAGTGAGGCAGGGGAAAGGCCCTTATCCAAGCCATCTTGAAGAAAATTTAGAATCACTCCCGTAGAAGGATTCAAATTATTCTTATGGTACCCTTAAGAAATCTGGAAATTAAGGGGGTCTGAGACAATCATCTGCTTTAGCAAATGGATAGGGCTTAAACCTGTACCTTAAGTGTGGCAGGGGAAAGGCCCTTATCCAAGCCGTCCTGAAGAAAATTTAGAATCACTCTCGTAGAAAGATTCACTATTCACTTCCTGATTGGAGCACCACTCCTTGAAAACATTACCTATCCTTAGGTAGCTTTTATTGGTGGATTCTGCTCTTGCGCAGGAAAGGGTCTTCAGGACGGCGTCTGACAGTCCTCTAGATTTCCATAGGGACTGACCAACCTTCAGGCTGTCAGGTTGAAATGCTGGCACTTCTGAGTGCCCTGAGAAACCAGGTTCTGGATTAGGGGAAGCCTCTAATAGATCCCTCGACTCAATAGCATGAGTTGGGAAAACCAAGCTCTTTTTGACCAGAATAGCAGAATGGCTATCACAGAGGCTTGGTCCTGCCTGACTTTCATCAATACCCTTGGTATCATGGAAAGTGGAGGGAAGATGTACGCCGGCCTGAACCTCCAAGGGATGGACAGGGCATCCACTGCCAAGGGATAGTCCTCCTGATACAGTGAGCAGAACGTCTCTCCTTGGTGTTGAGTCTGGTTGCCATAAGGTCTACTTCTGGAAGACCCCACTTCAGGGTGATCTGGTGGAAAACTCTTGATTGAGAGACCATTCTCCTGATACGGTAAGACCCCGACTCAACTGATCCTCTACTATGTACAAGGAGCCCTTGATGTGAACTGCAGAGAGATGGGTCAGATTTTAATCTGCCCAGGTGAAAATCACACCTGCTTCCCTGAGGAGGGATAACGATCTGGCATCTCCCTGTTTATTACGGTCGCCATGTTGACGGACCGGATCTTGACAGCTCTTCCTCTGAGAAGAGGAGAGAAATGGAGAAGTGCCAGGTAAACTGCTCTGAGTTTCCTCCAGATGGATGATGTCATCCTTTCTAGCCTGCTCCAGACTCCTTGTATGGTCTTCTCGTACAGATGGGCTCCTCATCCTGAAAAGGATGCATCGGTCAACAGGGTCCAATGAGGTTGGACCGTGGACATCCGACTTTCAGGTGTATCCACCAGGTGAGAGAAAGATGGATTCTGGGAGAAAGTCTAATCCTTTTGTCCAGACTCAGAGGGCCATGATTCCAGATCCCTAGTACTTCCGACTGGAGGGGACGCATATGCCATAAAGTCCAAGGGACTGCATCAGCTGAGGCTGACATGAGGCCTAGGACTCTTATAGTTGTTCTGATGAACACCAGACGTGTCTTGAGAAGATACTGAACCACTCTGATTATCTTGTCGGAGGTAAAGAGGATGAACCTTAAAAATTTCTTCCATGTGGAAGGAATCACCTCTGACTTCTCACGGTTTATTAGCTAGCCTAGATGCTGAAGAAGAGACACAGTTGTCTGAGATGCTGGAGCAGGATGGTTTCTGACTAGGAGTTTATTAGCCAGTATTCCAAATATGGCACTATGAACAGACCTTGAAGTCTGAGCGTGGCTGTTACTGGAGCCACCACCTAGGTAAATGTGTGGGGAGCCAAGGAAATGCTGAAGGGCAGAGCCGCAACGTGGAAATGCCTCCTGTGGATGACAATTGATACATCAATTCTCAGATAACTTCTGTGAGGAGGATAACTGGAACATGTAAGTATACATCCTTTAGGTCGAGAGTGACAAGAACATCGCTTTGCTGAAAGGATGTGACCGACTTCACGGTCTCCATTCGGAAACGCTCTTTCCTTATGAAGAGACTTAGATATATTAGGACTATAATCATAGATTATATTGGTAGCAGGAAATCTGGAGAGTAGACACCCAAACCTTCTTCTGAGGGGGAAACTTTTCTACAGGTCCCCTTGCCCAGGTATTACAGAATGGAATTTTCCAGTATAACCTGCTTCAGTGCAGGAAGAAAGTGGGTTGCGATGAATCTGTCTTGTAGCGAGCAAAGAAAATCGGCCACATAACCATGCTGTATTACCTGTAAGACCCAGGGTTCTGGATCTTCTCCTGCCAGAAGGTGAGGAAAAAATGGGAGAGGCATTCCCCAACAGGAGTATTTGCCGCTACAGGAGGAATGAAGCTGGCGTCAAAAGCCAGGCTTCTTTCTATCCCCTTCCTTGGGGAACTTACGTCCAGACCTCTGGACTGATATCTAGCATGCCTGATATTGGAGCGTAGATTGAGGCGGATGCTGATAACTTCTGCCCCAGCCAGAAGATCCTGCTTTTCCTCTAAGAGACTGCGGAAGGCACTTATTCTTTTTATCGCAAGACCTTCCATGATGTCATCCAGGCCTCTGCTAAAATGTTTACCTAGCTCAAAGGGTAGGAAGCATAAGTTATACTCAGACACACTGTCCACTCTCCAAGACTTCAACCATAATGGCCTTCTAGCAGCTGTAGAGAGGGCCATAGATTTGGCAGCCATCTTGACTTGGTGTACTGAAGATTCCGCTAGATAGGCTTCCGCCAAGGAAACCACACCCCATAAAGGATAATAGATCGTCTGGAAACTCTGGAGTCAATGTCCCTCTCCAGTTGAGCCAGGTCAGAGTGCAGCTTATTCGCTACCTCGTTGGAGGCGATGCCCACAGAAGCCTGAGAAGAGGCCAAGGAATAAATCCTCCTAAGGGTGCACTCCATGCGTCTATGTAGAGAGAGTTGGAGATTGGAGCCATCTTCCGCCGCATGGCGGGACGAATTTAGCTACCGCCATATCCACCTTAGGCGGGGAACGCCAACGATCCTGCTGAGACTCAGCGATGTGAAATAGGGTCCTACACCTCCTGGATAAAATAGATTGCCTTTTTGGGATGTCTGCACTCCCCTGTCATAGCTTTATTCAGGGCTATGTCCACTTGTAAGGCCCTAGGCCCCCTATTGGTGGAACTAGAGGCTTCCCCAAGTTCAAAATCACAGTCTCTGACCAGATGGGCTTCAGCAGCCTATGCATCCTTTCCAAGGGAAAAAGAGGCCTTCTGGGATTTTCTGAAGTGGCTTCATCAGACGAGTTCGTCACATTGAGCACGTGAAATTCCTCCTCTAATGGAAGTGACTGAGAATGTCTCTCAGTACGAGGCTTCTTAGAGATCTGAGAAATCGAGTTCCGGATCTCCTTCATGCTCCTTGACCCACACAATTACATCACATATAGACGGCTCCTCAGATGGGGTCCCACGGAATTGGTGAAAGCGAGTATACTGTAGTCATATCATCAGACAGAGGGAGGTCGCACTCTGTATAAGCGAAAAGTTTCAGCTTGGAGGACCTTTCCCTCCTGGAATAACCGCTGCCACCGGAAGCAGAGGAGGACATCTATAAAAGAGAAAAAGTCAGAACAGTATGTTTGACAGTAACAGGAGATCGGAAAGGAAGCGTAATGAGGCTTCCCCCTATAAGAGACAACCATTGTCTCAGTGAGGAAAGTTTAAATAGGTAGGGAGGAGAGACCATACTTCCCCATAAAACCTATATACACAAACTCTTATAGAGACCCTTAACAATGGGGTCTTTAATACCACTACAGCGGTAAAGAGAATGGCCTTAGAACTAGGTCGGTAGCGCAATCCAGCGCTACTGGAATTAAGCCGCAGAAGTGTAACAGAGAAAAAAAGGGTCCCCAGGAAACAGAACCCGCAAAAAGGTTCCAGAACCTGAAATGACAACATCACTTCCCGGGTCCGAAGCATAAGGTCTGCTGAAGCGCTCAGCCAGGCCAGAAGCTACATAGAGCCACTGACACAGAGAGCAGCAGGGAGAAACAAGGAAACCTCAGGAGTAAAAAGCTCCCAAGGAAAAGAGATGAACAGCTGAAGAGGAGAAAACCACCAAAAAGTAATTTACCCTCAAAATCCTTTTAGGAAAAAATGGGAGCCTCCCTCCACTTGTCCCACCACATAGGACAGAAAAAAACACAAGGGGAAGGTTTCTTTTGCTTATAGGGATGTTGTCCTGCAATTAATTATGCTAATTAAAAATTCCGCCTGTCCTACTAGCACACAGGGGCAGAAATACCCCATATTGTGCTGCTAATGTATGGCTTATGTAACTTGGTTTTGGTGTTTGGCAGGGAAAAAAATATGCTAAATTTTACATTTGTCCTTATGTAAAAGAAAACACTGAATTACAGAGGCCATGTATAACCTAACTCTAAAATTCTGGTAAACATAGAAAAATGGTCCTGTTATCATATGAAAGCTGAGATTCTCAGCTTTCATATGCTGATAAGACTAAAGTACTAACTGTAAAAGAATTAGAGATATCACTAGTTAAAATCACAGTCGGGAATTTGAACTTAATATGCAGCAGTTCATGCTGCATATAAAATCACATTCTCAACTGTGGTGGTATAAAACCGAAGATGACTATCCCCCTTTGGTAAATGTTTCAGCTCTGCATATTCACAATACAACTGTGTACAAACTTTCCCTAGTAACATCTCAGTTAAACCGCAGCAAATCGCATCCATGCTTTGCGGAAAAATACACACATTGAATGCACTGCGAGTTCCAAAACTGTTGCACTTTTTGGAAATTGCAGCATGTCAATTATACCTAAAGAAACGCTGGCAGTTTCCCTATAGGTATAACAGAAGCAGAAAGTCTGTAAAGGAAAACTCTGCGTTGCCAGCATGGTTTTTCCTACAGCACTTTTTTGCTGCGGCCCATTACATGGGGCCTTAGCCTAAAGAGGACCTGTCACCAAGTACAAAATGATAAATGCCATCCATCATTTGGTTGCCGCTGTGCCCTGGAATAATTGATAATCTCCCTCGATCAGGGGCTCCACTCAAGATCTCACCCCGTGGGGTCAAAATGATCACAAGAACGGTGAGCAAAAATCCCAGAACCAAATGGGGGGACCTAATGAATGACCTACAGAAAGCTGGGACTATCGTAACAAAGGCTACCGTCAATAACACACTATGCCGCCAGGGACTCACATCCTGCAGTGCCAAACGTGTCCACCTGCTTAAGCCAGTACATATCCAGGCCCATCTGAAGTTTGCTAGAGAGCATTTGGATGTTCCAGAAGAGTATTGGGAGAATGTCATATGGTCAGATGAAACCAAAGTAGAACTGTTTGGTAGAAACACAACTCGTCGTGTTTGGAGAAGAGTGAATGCTGAGTTGCATCCAAAGAACACCATACCTGCTGTGAAACATGGGGGTGGAAACATCATGCTTTGGGGCTGTTTCTCCGCAAAGGGACCAGGACGACTGATCCGTGTACATGAATGAATGAATGGGGCCATGTATCGTGAGATTTTGAGTGCAAACCTCCTTCCATCAGCAAGGGCATTGAAGATGAAACGTGGCTGGGTCTTTCAGCATGACAATGATCCCAAGCACACCGCCAGTTCAACGAAGGAGTGGCTTCGTAAGAAGCATTTCAAGGTCCTGGAGTGGCCTAACGAGTCTCCAGATCTCAACCCCATAGAAAACCTTTGGAGGGAGTCAGAGGCGTAGCTAGGGGTTCTGCACAGGGGGGCGAACATGTCCAAGTGGGCCCCCAACTTGGACTTGTTCGTATACCGATACTATCAGTATACGGTAAGCGTATAGTGGTATATAGCAGCTCTACACAGGGCTCTGCAGACGATTTAGGTGAAAACAGGGCAGTAACATTTAGTGACTTACCGGTGACGTCTCTGACTAATCGTTCACATTCCCCGTCTCTTTTATCTGGACGGCCATGACCACTTCTTCCACTCTCTGTAAGGTTTGCAACACAGAAATCTTTGGCTCCTCACTTTTACAGGCAGCTGACCCATATTGTCCTCACCTGCACAAAGCCCCCATCCTGCTGCTACCCCAATTATAAAATATATAATATAACCCCATATAATGAATAATACCCCCAAGTGTATCTTTAAGTTAATAACTTCCCTGTGCACCCCTTTAAATAGTGCCCCTTATTAGTAATGCCCCAGATGTTTCCTAATTAAAAAGGAAAAAAAAAGGGAAAATAAATTATTGGGGTTCCAATACCCCAGACCCCCAGGATCAGCTGTTTGAATGAACCATGGTACCTATGTAAGCGCCGTGACCCCTTCTCTGTTTACATATTGTCATTCTTTTCATAACGGCCTTGTAATGTAACTACAGCCTCGTCCTATACATGTCTATGTGACAAGGCTGGAATTACATCACACGGTCACTATAAACAGACAGCATGTGATATAAACAGGCCCCATAGCCCCTTCATACAGCTGATCAGTGGGGAATCACTTATCTCTTATTGATGTTTTATTCTGAGGATAGACCATCAATAAAAATGAGCTGGAAAACTCCTTAAAGAGGACCTTTCACGTCCTCATGTATATGCTGTTTTACACTGAAAAATTCAGCACGCTGAATTCAGCGCACTGCTGGTTTTCCCAGTATGTGCCCCGGGGCTGGAGATATTGGCGGTCTTAGTTTCACGGTTTACTGTCAGAAGGGCATTCCTGACAGTCTAGCTGCGTCATCGTCGGCAGTAAGGAACACCCCCACTGACAGTACAGCGCTATGGGCAAGTACAGAGAGGGGGCGTTCCTTATAGCCCAGCGATGACGCTGAGTTGTAAGGAACGCCTCCCCCCCAGTAAAAGTCTATGAACGAGAACTGTCAGAGAGGGCGTTCCTCACCGCGCAGCTAGACTGTCAGGAACACCCTTCTGACAGTAAACCGTGAAACTAAGACCCCCGATATCTCCAGCCCCGGGGCACATACCGGAAAAGCCGGCAGTGCGCTGAATTCAGCGTGCTGTCGGCTTTCTAGCGGTACGTAAAACAGCATATACATGAGGACGTGAAAGGTCCTCTTTAAGGCTAAGGCCCCACGTGGTGTCCTGCAGCAAAAAACAGCTGCGGGAAAAACTGCAGCGGCGACGCATCATGGTTTTTCCTGCAGCACTTTGCACAGAAAGTTCTCAGAGGTTTCCTCTACAGACTTTCTGCTTCAATTATATCTACAGGAAAACCGCCAGCATTTCCATAGGTATAATTGACATGCTGCGATTTACAAACCTGCATCTGTTTTGAAAATCACAGCGTATCCACTGCGCATATTTTACTGCAAAGTGGGGATGGGGGCCACATGTGGCGAAAACCCACAGAAAAAAACCCGGCATTTTACATCTAGCAAATTCCATCCACATATTGCGGAAAAATACGTTCAGCAGATGCACTGCAATTTCCAAAACCGTTGCGGTTTTGGAAATTGAAGCATTTCAATTATACCTATGGAAACACTGGAGGTTTCCATATAGGTGTATTGAAATCAGAAAGTCCACAGGGGAAACCTCTGCCGACCTTCTGTAAAAAGTGCTGCGAGAAAAACCACAATGTTACCGCTGCGCTTTTTCCTGCAGCGCTTTTTTTTCTGCAGCCCACTATGTGTTGCCTTAGTCTTATTAAAACCCAAGTGCCACCTTAAATAAATTAATTGACCCTCATATTATGCCCCTGATTCACCCTGACATAAATACTGCACCTCTAATGACCCCTTATATCAATGACCACCCCCTTATGTTCATAATGCCTCCTAATATAAATGATGCCCCTTAATGGCCCCTTATATAAATAACCTCCCCCTTGTATTAATAATACATCCTAATAACCCTTATATAAATGACCCCCCCATCGTCATAATGATAATGCCCCCTAATGAACCCTCCCTTATAGTTATAGTTCCCCCTACTAACCACCCCTTATACTATTAATATACCCACAACTAAGCTAAAAAAACAAAAACAAAAGTCATACTCACCTGCGATGTTGATGAATGGAGCCGCCGGCGCTTCCTCCCTGTCCACGCACAGGACGTCTGTGGTCTCGGTGTCTTGTAAACCGCAAGCCTGTGTTGGCTTGCGGTTTACAATACTGTTAAGTTTCAGGTTACGTTTTAACTAGATTGGTGTCTGCAGACACCGATCTAGTTAGAAATAAAGGATGTATTAATGGCGGCCCCGGGGTGGGCCCCCAAAAATTCAGTAGACCCGGGGCAGCCGCCCCTCTGCTCCCCACTAGATACGCCTCTGGAGGGAGTTGAAAGTCCGTGTTGCCCAGCGACATCCCCAAAACATCACTGCTCTAGAGGAAATCTGCATGGAGGAATGGGCCAACATACCAGCAACAGTGTGTGCCAACCTTGTGAAGACTTACAGAAAACGTTTGACCTCTGTCATTGCTAACAAAGGATATATAACAAAGTATTGAGATGAACTTTTGTTATTGACCAAATACTTATTTTCCACCATAATTTGCAAATAAATTCCTTAAAAATCAGACAATGTGATTTTCTGGATTTGTTTTCTCATTTTGTCTCTCATAGTTGAGGTCTACCTATGATGACAATTACAGGCCTCTCTCATGTTTTTAAGTGGGAGAACTTGCACAATTGGTGGCTGACTAAATACTTTTTTTCCCCACTGTACCAAATGTAGCAAAATAAAACATGCCACACATTAATGTGACGGGGACAACAATGGTCACACATTTATCACCTGTCCAGTGGATATGTTATTTTTTTGTGGGTCAACACTTTTAAGTTTAATTTTGGGCCACCTGTCAAGCATTTACATTTGTATACGGAGAAAAAAAAAAAGTATAATGTTTCAATGGGGCAAAAGCATGCCAAAAGAGAATCAATTTATCATACACTTGGCAGGATTATATCTGGGTGTATATAAGACATAAACGTATGGCACATGCTTGTTTTGTATGTGCGTGTAAAAAAAACAACAAAATATTTTGGTTTTGCCGTATATCTTTAAGAATTTATTGTTCAGATTTACTGAGAACGTAGTCTTATAGTGTCAGTTCAAAAAAGGAACCCTTACTGAAATATGAAAAATCTTATAAAACTCCATTAGCTAAAGGGCGGTTTATATTTATTTTTTCATGTCTATTAATGTGAAACAATACACTGCGTTGAATTAACAGTATTCTGGAAACTTACATTCATATACTGGAAAATGAAGAGGAATTTGAGGAGGTCTTCTGCATCAGATTCCTCTCTACTTTCTGGTCCTTGTTTTCCTCTGTGGCTTTTACTAGGTGATTAACATCAGATTAAATGGGGCTAATCTCCAGAGTGTCTCACGTCATGGGTTCTGCGGCTGAATTAACCACAGAATCCACAGCAAGATCGAGCAGGACCTTTTTTTTTTTTTTTTTTTTTTTAGGGTCCTGAAAAAAGAAGTGCCCACCATAGAAATCAATAGGAGGCAGATTTTGTTCGGAATTTGGAGCTGATTTTCAGACAGCATCGAAATCAGCACCAAATTACACCATGTGAGCATAACCGTAGGCTGGTCTCACACACACACCATTTTGCTGAAAAATACTATATTTTTTTTGTGTGTGTTTTTCCAAAAAAATGCTACAGCTAGATGTTACATTATAGTGTGTACATCAATATAATGGACTACATACATAGCACTTTAGGTTGTGTAAAAAAATTAAAAAAATGACACCACAATGCTTGTAGAAAACAAATACTTGACATTCATGGTATTTTTTTTTTTTCTTGTAAGCATTTAAAAAGCCTGGGTAAAATGAGTGTGAAGGGTCCTACAGGGAATCTGTCGCCAGGAAACTGCAGAGCAACCCGGCAGCATATTATAGAGCAGGGGGAGCTAAGCAGATTCATGTATAGGTTTGTGGGAAAAGATTTAGTGAAATTTATCATTAATTCATGGAAATCTTTGTTCTTTCTTTGCTATAAAGTCAGGGAGGCTATAACAAAGGCTATAACAAAGAAAGAGCAGAAAAGTTAATGAATTAATGTCATGTTATTCAGAATATTTCCTCACAAAACTATATATCAATCTGCTCAGCTCCTCCTGCTCTATAAGCTGTTGCCTGCTGATAGTACTGCAGTTTCCTGGTGGCAGGTTCCCTGTAAGGAAACAATAAAACACTAGCTTTAATCCACTAACTCAATATTTCTCATCAGCTGCTGTGGCTTATATGTACTTTGGCATTATTGGGAAATGTTAGTACATAAACCTTATTTCTCAATGTGAGCCTTGTAAAGTAAATAATGAAGCCTATGATTATAATATAAATCCCTAATAATAATTCTGACCTAAAATGACTTGTCAGCAGGTCTCCTATTCTAATGTATTACTTTCTAATCTAAGCATGTTGTCCTAAATATGATTATAAAACCTACTGGGCACAACTTAGGTAGTGACCTCTGACTGCAGATGACTCTACTGCACAATACAGAAAAGCTGACAAGTGAACTGCACAGAGCAGGAATGTGATGATATGAGGTGCAGGGATAGTCTTGGAATATCAATATCCCTCTATATTACTGCACAGCGGGGGTTGGTGCCTAGAATCAGGCTCAGCAGAGTACCTGGAAAGTGGTCAAACTACTCTCTAGTTCAGGTCTATTGTCCTGTCCCTGAGGCAAGTAGCCATTTGGTCAAAAGCCTTCATCTGCATAAGACTACAACCCCCACTAACCCAGCAGGGGTTCATTTAGACAGGTTATGGTATGCAAATGATCCACATGTAACTGCCAGGCACCCTGGCACCTTTATTAGTTCTGGGGAGTTATGGTTTTATGACAATATCTGGCCTGGGGAACATCTTATAGTCACCCCGATAAATGCCCCAGATGCGTCCAGTCAAGGCGCACGCTCGGAATATACACATAACACCGTTCAAAGGCCAGGAAAGGTGCAGGCACTGATCTCCTTACCCAAAGGGAGCTGGAGTGTCAAACTTGGAGTCTATGTATTGGGGATCTCGCCAGGAACCCCATTATACTACCAGCCAGACTCTATAAACATCAGGCATAGACTTATACTGAAAAGTTATTCTGAGAGATGTAGAGAGGGGGCGGGGTTCATCCCCCTGGTGACCTCACTCAGGGAGGAGACCAGGGGGAGACAAAAAGGCTCCGCCCAGGCTGAACGAGGGTCTGTTGTCTGACTTTGGAGATGCACGCTTCCTAGAAGCAAGCTGTGGGCCACATGTGACCAACATGTGGCTGCCATGCGGCCTAAGCAGTTAGGCTTGAGGCCTAGTTGTGGACCTAAAAGAGGTGTCCCTGCATGTAAGCAACACATGCTTTGCCCAAGACTGCTCTGAGCCTACCACATGGGCTCAGAGCAATGGACTGACAACTTGTTCCAGGGTCTTCTGCCATTTGACCTGGTTAAGGTGCTGTGCTGCCGGTTGTCCCATAAGAAAGTGCCCTGGTAATCATTGGAAGCCAGAGATAACCTGCACAAGCTGGTGTTGGTAATATATATCCTTTTCTTTCTTTTATCCCCATTTTTATTTGTTATGTACCGTGTTATGTTGTTTTCACTTGTATCTGCTTGTTAACCGCTGCATGTATTCTATGTATGTGTTGAGTGTCTAGTATCGACCCATTTAGGGGTTAATAAATATATAAAATTTAGAAGGCTTGTTTGCGTACTACCCTCTGTTGACCCGCCTCACTCACGCAAAGTGGGTGTGAGGTAATCGAAGTGATCGTAGGTAAGGCCAGGTGCGGTCCCTGGTAAACCCGGATCCTTCACAAGGAAGTCTTAGCCTGTTATATCTGCTGTAATGACTAGTGGGAATAATGTAATAATTCAACTGTTTTGTTTTTTTATGTATGAATAGTCACTTAAAAAAGTAAGATAAAAAAGTAAGATAAAAAAATAAGATATAAAGGCTGGAGTAGAACGCCATGCTTTAGCTGTTGGAAAAATGCTGGGGTCTATAGTGGCACCAATATGGCTGAGACTAAAACCCACACTGCAATTTGACTTGCGTTGGCAGCTTCACCCGTGGCTTTCAGCCTTTGCAATGTAAAGATAAGCCTGCATGCAAACCACAAAAAACTCCTGAAAAATTCGAAGAACTGTTCTTTACACGTCAGGACTGCTGTGTAATAAGCGGTTATGTGTACATCCGCTCAGACCTGGCATGTAAAGAGCAGATGTGCGCATGCGCCAATAGTGCGAATCTCAGCATGACCGCGAGAATAGAGGAATGCCTGTGATCAGAGTTCATTTTGATTGGAGTCATTGCTTTGTGTAACGCCCCCTGACACTGGTTCCCACCTGCCCCATACCCTTAGCATTGCAGGAAGGCTCCCACATAGGGATATTGTAGGAGCTGTCCTGTTCCTATGACAGCAGAGAGCCTAATGAACGCTCCAAGGCCTGTCATAGGAATATAGCTATTAATGTTGGGTACTGTTTGTATATATTTGTCTTTCTTGTTACATCTTTTTGTTGTTAAGCACTGTTCTTTTTATGTATATTAAATCTAAAGTTTAATAAGATTGTTCTTGGCTCTAATCATCCTCCCAACTCCAAACAGAGTAAATATCGCTCAGCCTTATTCCCTTTTTGGTTGCAATTTGTGCATGGGGTGGCGATATTGGTGTTTTGTCTACCATAAGTGGTGAGTGGTTGAAGCTATTTGTGTGGATGTGTGATTGTAAAAGGTTGCTTCACTCCTGTGTAGCCAAGGTGATAGGTGTGCTGACAGCTCATTCCCCTTAACCACAGTGGAACTGCTAACAAGATCTGCACCTCCATCTTTTATTAGAACCTGATTGGTTGCTGTAGTATCATCTGTGTCTATTCCTGAATTCATCATCAAGGGCTCATCCAACTAGCATCTGGCTCAGAGAGGCCGAGTGCCCTGGGGGAACTACTATCACCACCATCAAGTACCCTGTAAGGCCACTGCTGACAACACCTATTCCCCTTACATCCAACAGCAGCACAATATGGAGTATTTCTGCCCCTGTGTGCTGATAGGACAGGCGGAACTTTTAATAAACATAATTAATTCTCCTATAAGAGGTAAAGAAGACCCCCCCCCCCCCCGTGTTTTTTTCTGTCCTGTGTGGTGGAACAGATGGAGAGAGGTTTCTTTACCTCCCCAGGTTTTAAGCTACTTACATTTAGGTGGCTTCTTTTTTCTTACTTTCTTTTTCTTCTTTCTTCTCATCTTCTCTCTGTGGGAAGATTTCAGAGGTCTCTTTACCTGAGGGGACTAGAATTTTGTTTGGGTATCACGCTAGTGCGTGTTCCTTACCTTGTTTTTCCCCTCTCCAGTCTTTCTCCACCAGCCGGAAGCAATGTCTTCAGGCGGAACCTTTCTACCGCCATCTCTGTTTCCGGCCGGCGTCTATTCCCCGCTACTCCCTGCGTCACTTCTGGTTTCGGGTTCGCGGGGAGAGCGGGAAAAATGCCGGTTTTAAAATCCAAAAGTGGACTTTTAGGTATTTGTGAGTTTTTAGGGGCTTGCGCCCCTTTGGGGGGTGGTACTCCCTTTGTATTAAAAAGATTTTCTTGGATTTCTAATTTCTATCAGGTTGCACGGTAGTTTTTTTTCGCTCTAAGCAAAAAAAAAAAAAAAAAATTTATTTAAAAAAAATAAATAAATTTCGACCTTCATTTTTTCGGTTTTTGTTCCTTAGATGTTTTCCTCTCCCTCTAACGGTGATGACGTACCCAGGAGAAAAAGCTCCGCAAAGCATAGACATCTTGCTTGCAGGGATTGTGACACTCCCCTTCCAGATGGGTACAAGTATATCCACTGCCGCCATAGTCGAGGTCCTCCTGCTGATGAGCCTTCCTTGCGGGATGTCATTACCTGGGTAAAGGAATATGTTGAAGACTCTATGAGGGATATCAAAGATTCTGTCTCCCAGGTTTCCAAGAGGCTACGCAGGGAGCAGCAATCTCACTCTGCTGGTCCCTCTGAAGAGGATCTGCTGGTCCCTCTGAAGAGGATTTTCAGATCTTGGTCAAGACACAGACTTCTGATGAAGATCCTGAGGTGTTCGGTAGACCTCTTTTTCCTTTGGAAAAAATGCTGAAATTGCTTAAGTCCATCCGGTCAGGCGATCGTGATGTTGACCCAGGGGAAGCCTCATGCTCCACCTATAGAGGGCCAAGGGCTTTCCAAGTGGATGCTGCTCTTAAAGCAATGATGGCAGAATAGAAACGTCCAGAAAAACCCTTTTTTCTATCCAGGAGATTTAGGACCCTCTTTCCAATTACGGAGGTTCAGCAGGACCGCTGGGGCCCCCCTCCCAAGGTAGATATGGCCGTGGCTAAGTTATCCCGCCGTACGGTTGTACCGGCAGAAGATGGTTCTAATTTACAAGAACCCATGGATAGACGCACGGAGAGTACTCTCAGGAAAGTTTACTCTGCTGCCTCTGCCCAGGTTTCTGTTGGGATTGCTTCCAGCGAGATAGCACATAAATTGAGAGCAGACCTCTCCAAACTAGAGAGCGATATTGACTCTGGTGTCTCCAGGGACAGTCTTTTGTCTTTCCTAAATTCAATTTCCTTATTGGCAGATTACCTATCCGAAGCCTCCGTTCATCAGGTGAAGATAGCAGCCAGATCTATGGCTCTTTCTACGGCTGCCAGAAGGCCACTATGGCTTAAACCCTGGAGAGCAGACAATGCCTCCAAATATAATATCTGCTCCCTGCCCTTTGAGCCAGGTAAGCTTTTCGGTAAAGCTCTTGATGATATTATGGAGGGTCTAGCTGATAAAAAGTGCCTTCCTCAGTCTTTCAGAGGCAGATCTAGGCCTTCAGGTTGGGGTAGAGGTTTCCAGCGTCAACCTCAATGCAGGCCTCAGTATCAGAGGTGTTCTGGTTATCAGGCCAGGGGATCTGGTCGCAGAATCCCTAAAAGGGAGCAAGGTAAAAAAACCTGATTTTTGACGCCACCAGTTTTCCTACCTCGGAGGTCGCCTCTCCTTGGGTCCTTCAGGTGATACAACGGGGTTATGCCATAGATCTTTGTTCTCTTCCTCGAGACAGATTTGTAAGAACTCGTCTGCTTTCCGCTCCAAAACAGTTGTTTGCCAGAAGGGCCATCTGGGAATATTTAGATAAGGGGACCCTGGAGTTGGTTCCCCGTTCAGAAGAAGGTTTGGGAGTCTACTCTCCGGTCTTCCTGGTACCCAAACCATCAGGGGACTGGAGAGTAATAATAGATCTGAGGTTCCTAAACCATTTCATCCGGAGAAAACAGTTCTATATTGAATCCATAAAATCGGTGGTTGCCTTTCTTCAGCCCGGCGATGTCCTCGTCTCCTTAGACTTGAAGGACGCATATCTACACATCCCCATGTATCCTCCTCACAGAAGATACCTAAGGATCGCAGTAACGGTTGCCGGCCGGACTCAACATCTTCAGTTCACAGCGTTACCCTTCGGCATCTCCTCACACCTTTACCAAGGTGGTAGCCCCTGTAGCGGCGGCTCTCAGGCTCCAGGGGTTGTTTATCGTGCCATACCTGGACGACTGGCTGAAAAAGCCAGAAAAGAAGAGATTCTTCTCCATCATCTCCAGTTAGCCGAGACGTTTCTCCAGCGGTTAGGCTGGATTATAAACTGGGGAAAAAAAAAAAAAAAAAATCGGAGGTCAAGCCTTCCACACGGAAAAAAATTCCTAGGCTTTATCCTCGACTCCGAACAGATGAAAATATCATTACCACTCCTCAGAAAGGAGAGGATCATCAGGGCAACACATTATCTATATCTGACCAGGCAAGTTCCATCAGAATGGCGATGAAGGTTTTGGGTCTCATGTCAGCGTCTGCAGATGCAGTCCCTTGGGCCCTATGGCATATGAGCCCCCTCTAGAAGGAGATTCTGGAAGTTTGGAACCACAGCCCGCTGGGTCTGGACAAGAATTTGCAACTCTCCTACAAAACCTGTCTTTCCCTCAGATGGTGGATCTATCTCAAAGACGGGATGTCCACTGTCCAAACTGCTGGACCCTGTTGACCACCGATGCATCCCTCTCCGGTTGGGGAGCGTATCTAGAAGAGATTCCCGTAAGGGGAACATGGAATTAGATAGAGAAAGCCATGTCATCCAATTGGCGAGAACTCAGAGCTGTTCGCCTGGCGCTCCTCCATTTTTCTCCCCTTCTCCGAGGGAAAGCAGTAAAGGTTCGGTCAGACAACATGACAACAGTTCTCTATCTGAACAAACAAGGAGGCACCAGATCTTTATCCCTACTAAGGGAAACAAACCTCATCTTTTCCTGGGCAGAAAAGAATTTAACCCATCTCTCCGCAGTTCATATCTGAGGATCCCTGAACATATTAGTGGACCGGTTCAGTCGGGGCCTAACAGTGTTGGCGAGTGGTCCCTCAATCAGGAGATTTTTCATCAGATCACCCTGAGGTGGGGTCTCCCGGAAGTGGACCTCATGGCCAGCAGACTCAACGCCAAGGTAGAGAAGTTCTGTTCTCTATATCAGGAGGACAATCCCTTGGCAATGGATGCCCTGTCCATCCCGTGGAGGTTCAGGCTGGCATACATCTTCCCTCCACTTTCCATGATACCGAGGGTATTGATGAAAGTAAGACAGGACCAAGCCACGGTAATTGCCATCATACCGTTTTGGCCAAAAAGAGCTTGGTTTTCCCAACTCATTCAGATGAGTCGAGGGACTTATTAGAGGCTTCCCCTAATTCAGATCCTGGTAGTTCAAGGAAGTCGGTTATGCCAGGATCTGAGAAGATTCAACTTGACAGCCTGGAAGTTGACCAGCCCTTATACCAATCTAGAGGACTGTCTGAAGCCATCCTGAAGACTTTGTCCTGTTCCAGAGCCCCTTCCATGACTAGAAGTTACCAGAGGATAAGTAACATCTTCAGAGCTTGGTGCTCCAATAAAGAAGTTGATAGTTCAGATCCTCCGACTGAGGCTCTCCTAGAATTTTTTCAGGACATTCTGGATAAGGGTCTTACTCCCGCCACATTAAAAGTCCGTGTGGCTGCCCTTTCTGCCTGTTTGGGCAGACGTCTTTCTCAGGATCCTTTGATTTCTAGGTTCCTAAAACCCTCTGTGTATGCTCCCATCCCTCAATGTGACCTCTCCACAGCTCTTTCAGGCCTATGTGGGCCTCCCTTTGAACCACTCGAGAAGATGGAGTTAAAATTTTTGACTTCTAAGGTCACTTTCTTACTTGCCATTACCTCTGCCAAAAGAGTGGGTGAGTTACAAGCTCTATCTGCTATAGAGCCTTACATTTCTTTTTTCCTGACAGAGTCCACTTGAAATTTCTTCCTGGATTTATTCCAAAAGTACCTTCTCATTCTAACATAAATAAGATAATATCCTTGCCAACCTTCTTTCCTTCCCCCTCTACTGAGGAGGAGAAGAAACTTCACTCTTTGGATCTCGTAAGATGCCTTCGGATCTATCTCCAGAGTACAGGTCCCTTTAGAAAGTCCTACAACCTTCTAATAAATTACTTCGGTAGAAACGGGTTTGAAAGCATCAAAACACTCCTTGGCTAAATGGATAAAGGAGGCAATAAAGGTGTCCTTTTCCTCCCAGGGGTTATCCCCTCCTAATTTTGTAAAAGCCCACTCAACTAGAGCCATCTCAGCCTCTTAGGCAGAGAATCTTTCTGTTCCGTTGAATCAAATTTGTGCTGCCACATCCTGGCGCTCTCAATTGACATTTGTGAAGCACTATAGATTAGACATGCGTTGTTCAGAGAACTACTGCCTTTGGCCATTCTGTATTGAGTACCGTATGCCAAGAGGGCCCTCCCTATTGGTCTTCTTGCTACATCCCCATATTGTGCTGCTGTTGGATGTAAGAGGAATCGTTGATTATGCAGATAATCTGTTTTCCCTTAGTCCGAACAGCAGCACAAGCTTTCCCTACCTGGAATAGTACTGTGATTTCTTGTATGTTTTTTGTTCTTTATAACTAACACGGGGGGGAGAAGGTCTTCTTTACCTCTTATAGGGGAATTAATTATGTTCCGCCTGTCCTATCAGCACACAGGGGCAGAAATACCCCATATTGTGCTGCTGTTCGGACTAAGGGAAAACAGATTATCTAAATAATCAACGATTATTCCTACTACAACTCCTAGCCTCCGGGTCCCTCCAGTGGGTTGCTGCACATGGAGTGCAGGTTAACCTTTGTATTGGGGATTCAAGTTCTGAGGAGAAAGGATAGCTTGGAGTTACATTATGTTAGTGTAAGGAAATGTAGAAAAGTCTAATTAGGTAGCATGATAAGCCTGCCTAAAAAAATGTGTTTTTAGGGCACATTTGAAACTGAATATGTTGATTATTAATCTGATTGTCCAGGATACAGCATTTCAGAGAACTGATGTAACTTGAGAAAAGTCTTAGAGAAGCAACTGGGATGTTTGGATAACAAAGGATACAATCTAAGGTCATTTGCAGAATGGTGAGCATGAGTAGGGGGATAGCGAGAGAGTTGAGGTAGGAGATGTATGGGGTGCAGCACTGTGTAGAGATTTGTGGGTGAATGTATGAACGTTAAATTATATTCTGTGCTGGATGGACAATCAGTGCAGTGACTGGCACAAGGTAGATGCATTTGTGTATCGGCTCAATAGAAAAACTAGTCAGGGCTGATTGAGGGGAGAGTTTAGTAAGTGTACGAGAATTGAATCAAAATGACTATAAGGCTGGGGCTCCACATGGCGTAAACACCACAGCAAAAACCTGCAGCGTTTTATAGTCCCTCTAGCGAATCCAATCCACACACTGCAGAAAAATATGCACAGTGGAAATGCTGCGATTTCCAAAACAGTTTTGTTTTTGAAAATCACAGCATGTCAATTATATCTACGGAAACGTCGGCTGTTTCGCTCTAGGTATAATTGAAGCAGAAAGTCTGCAGAGAAAATCTCTGCAGACTTTCTGTGAAAAGCGCTGTGGGATTAACAGTGATACGTTTACACTGCATTTTTTCCAGCTGTGCCCGCTACGTGTGGCCTTAGCCTAAGGATTTTTGATGTTTCCACAGTGAGAAAAGGATGGATTGGTTTTGAGGTGCAGGCGGCATGAGCATTCAAGTGATTGAATATGTGGGGTGAAAGAAAGCTCTAAGTGCAGTGGCTGCACATTTCTCCAGAGAAGACCACTCTATTGAAGATTTACGGGTTGTGGTTTTAATGGGATATTTTAAGACGCAGAATGAGAGGAAACAATGGGAGTACAAGTTAATGCAAAAATATCAAACTCTGCAATTTGGACTTAATATTCATGCCAGCTTCATGTCACACTATGTATGACTTGGACTTAATATTCATGTCAGCTTGATGTCACACTATGTATGACCTGTGAGGGTCACAAATCACCACCTTATTACAGATAGATAACAGATCCCTCTGTCACACACCACAAATTTTAGACTATTTCCTGACCTGTTATAAATAACTTCTCTACGTATATTGCATTTTGTTAGTTCAAGAATCCTTTTGAAGATTTGACTATTCCATGCCTTGTGTATGTATAAATAATGTGAATTTTCAGGTTCTTGTATAACACCATGTCTGATGAAGGGAGCTAGACTTCCGAAAGCTTACTTATCAAATATACTCAGTTAGCCTCTAAAAGGTATCGCCTGATTTCTTCACTCTTCCACTAAGTCAAATAAAACTCCGAAAAAGCAGGCATACTGCTTCAGAGTTATGGTAAGACCACTGGCTGAAATGGAAATATCAGGCTTAGGTTGGACAGTAGATGGATAAAACATAAGTTCCGTTTTTTTAAAGTCTGAGTTTCAGATAAAGAGAAGACATGATGTTAGGGACAGAAGATAATCTGGGAGGGATCAATGCTGTTTGGAGTTTGTGCAATTTTTTTTTTTTGATGGAAGTTCTCAAATTTTGTCTTTAAGGCTAAGGCCTCACGTAGAGGGTCGCAGCAAAAAAGCACTGTGGGAAAAACTGCCACGGCAATGCATTGCAGTTTATCCATCAGCGCTTTTCACAGAAAGTCCACAGAGGAAACCTTTCCGCTTCAATTATACCTACAGGGAAACCGTCCGCGTTTCCGTAGCTATAATTGACATTCTGCAACTTCCAAAACCGCAACAGTTTTTGAAATTGCAGCGTTATTGCTGCGCATAGTTTTCCCCAATTTGTGGATGGGATTCCCTAGAACTTTGCAGTGACTGTAAAATGCTGCGGTTTTTGCGTTTATGCCACATGGGGCCCTCAGCCTAAAGTAAATGACCATGTCTTGAGCATTGAGGTCTGTGATAGGTGCCTACACTTTAGTCATGCATATTAACATGCTTAACACATAATAAACAGATAGTATGACAAAATAATAAATTATGCACATAATATGCAAATGTGAGCTCATACTCAATGCATAGCTCCCAATCGTCCCGCATCTGGCGGGACAGTCCCGATTTTACACTGCGGTCCCACATAGCTTACAGTTTATCCCGCTATTCCCCTGAAGTGTTTTGCTGTTAACAAACTTTATTAGGTTATGGTAAAGGCTAAATGGTAGATGCTAAATTGTAATGGCTAAAGGACCTTTGATGACGTCATGAACATGTGATCAGACTCGTTTGGGCGGAGCTTTTTTTTTTTTTTTTTTTTTTGGATACTGTGATGTTACACAGAAAACTGGGAACAGAGAGTGATCGAAGATAAGTAGGAGAGAAGAGAGCATGTGTGAGCAAGAGGGGGGGAACTGGGGGCAGATGTAGGGAGCAGTTAAACTGAAGGCAGATGAAGGGGGCAATTAAACTGGGAGCAGATGAATGGGCAATTAAACTGAAGGCAGATTAAGGGGGCAATTAAGCTGGTGGCAAATGAAGGGGGACATTAAATTGGTGGTAGATGGAGGAGACAATTAAACTGGGGCAGATGAAGGGGGGCATTAAGCTGGGGACATGAAGGGGGAACATTAAATTGGTGGCAGATGAAGGGGGACATTAAGATGGTGGCAGATGAAGGGGGACGTGAAGTTGGTGGCAGATGGAGGGGGGACATTAAACTGAGGGGGCAGATGGAGGGTGACATTAAACTGGGGGCAACTGGAGGGGGACATGTCTGCCTCTAGTTGCCCCCAGTTTAATGTCCCCCGCCAACTACCCCCACTGTTTAATGTCAACCTCCAGCTGCCCCATAGTTTAATGTCGCCCTTCAGCTGCCCTAGTTTAATGTCCCCCTCTAGTTTCCGCCAGTTTAAACTGGGGCACGAGGAGAGGGACTTAGTAATGTGGGGAAATTGGAGGGGACCATTATAATGTGGGGGCATATAATGTTAGGGTGACTGTAGGAGCATTATACTGTGTGGGGGGGCACATGGAAAAATAGATGTGAATGGGTGGAGTCAACATAAAAGTGGGTGGAGCTAAATTTGCCGCAGTGCGCATAGCACGCTGCATATTTTGTCCCTCTTTCTGTACTTCGAAAGTTGGGAGGTATGTCAATGACCTTAAGGCTAAGGCCCCATGTAGCAGGCTGCTGCCAAAAAACATGTTTTTTTTTCTGAAGCGCTTTTCACAGAAAGTCTGCAGAGTTTTCCCTCTGCTGTTTTCTGTCCCCATATGGAACACACCAGCGTTTCCATAGGTATAATTGACATGCTACGATTTAGAAAAACACAACAGTTTTTGAAATCGCAGCATTTCCGCTACAGATTTTTTTCTGCAATGTGTGGATTGGATTAGCCATAACCCCATCCATTTTGCAGGTAATGTAAAACGCTGCAATTTCACAACGTGGGGCCCTGGCCTAAAGTGGTTTCATAGGCAAACTGGAAAACCCAGGGAGGACCAGTGGTGGGTTCTCAGGCATCAGTTGCACTACCAGTGAAGCAGCTCAGGCTAATCACTAGCCTCATGGTTACATCACTCTTAATACATCACCAGTACCAATGACTGGCCACAGTCTTACTTGGGGATCTCTGAGGTGCTATTTTGCATTAGGAAAAGTGCCCTGTAGAAACCCTATGGCCTTTATTAGTCTTGCACTACTGCTCTGGGAAAATCGGTATGCATACAGTGGGGAAAAAAAAAGTATTTAGTCAGCCACCAAATTGTGCAAGTTCTCCCACTTAAAAAGATGAGGCCGGCCTGTAATTGACATCATAGGTAGACCTCACCTATGAGAGACAAAATGAGAAAACATATCTAGAAAATCACATTGTCTGATTTTTTAAGAATTTATTTGCAAATTATGGTGAGGTCAGTGATGTCAAGGGATGAGAGAGTTTGTAACAAGAGGGTCAACTGTGTCGAAGGTGGAAGAAAAGTCAAGCAGAAGGAGAACAGAGTAGTGCTGTTTGGCTTTGGCAGTTAGTAGGTAATTTGTGACTTTGGTTAGGGCGGTTTCTGTGGAGTGATGGGGGTCTGAAGCCTGACTGTAGTCTGTCAAAGAGTATGTTAGACAAGACATAGGAGGAAAGTTCAAAGTGGATGTGTTTTGAAGCATACGGAAGCAGTAAGATAGGGGGATAGTTGGGTAGAGAGGACGGGTCGAGGGTAGGTTTCTTAAGGATGTGTGTGACAGTAGCGTGTTTAAAGGCAGAAGAGAAGGATCCTCTGGTTAAAGATAGGTTGAAGAGGTGGATTAGAGCAGGGGTAAAGACTTCACTATGGTGTGGGATGGGGTGTGATTGAATCGGGTCGAGCCCACTGGTGGTAAGGTGGGATTTTGAAATTAGAGTGGAGAAAAAAAATTCTTGTAGTTGCCATATTCTGACACCCATAACTTTTTTTATATTTCTGAGTACAGGGATGCATAAGGTGTTTTTTTTTGTGGGGTAAGATGTACTTTTCAGTTTTACCATTTTGGGGCATGTCTGATGTTTTCATCACTTTTTATTCAAATTTTTATGAGAGGCCAAACGGAGATCGAGGAAGCCATCCTGCAATGTAAAAGATACGGGGCTGGTGGAGACTGGCCTTGGGGGACAAAATTTTACTTTGAGGAGGAATATCTAAAAGCAATGCCCACAATCAGAGTTTACTCTGATTGCGGGCATTAGCTCAGGTCTCTGTTGTGCAATAGAGTGCAGATCTGGTGGCTATAGCGGCCGCTCTGAAGCAGAGCGTCTGCCATCTTTAAAGACTCGGCATCGGCTGAACTATTATGGCAGATGTCCAGAAATGGTTAATAGTATGTAACCACAATGTACCGCACAATAACCTCACAATAGTATGGTACATCACATAATAATATTGTTTTTTTCTTTTAGCAAAGTATTGTTTTGGTATCAAAAAATGTGATACTATACTAAGTATCAGTATCAAAGTCCAAATTGTGGTATCATAACAACTCTAAGGCATAAAATATTAGATGGTGTAACCCTCTGTATGTACTATATCTAGAAGTATCTTTAAGCACTGTAGCATGAATGTTGCCCAGAAAATTTATAGTAATTTCAATGTTGTCCTACTACATAACACCTAATGATAGTGGGCATGGTTGCATTGTGACCCCTAAGGTGCAGTGACCTTGACCTAGCAGTGGGCAGAAGTCTAACACTTCTGGATTTCTACAAGACATTAGTTGAACCTTCATGTTATGATATTAGTATCACATGACCAAAGGTTGCCATGTAGTCCTAGCCTAAAAGATGCCAGCCTCTGACTCTCCTCTTTATAATCCCATGAGGATAATATTAACTACATTTAACAACAGGGGCTCATATTGGGAAATGCATCTCAATGCTATTCCCAGAAGTGCTGAGTCACATCTATTTGTCTGCTTGAACTTGTGTGTCTTATGCACTTTGTAGTGGTAGCAGCGGATAAAACCGGGTTGTAATGGATAACAAAATTAACACATGACTAAATGTTGAATGGCAATAAAAATGTGAGTGATCTCTGAAGCGAAAACACAAAAGGTCAATTAGAACTTAAGGTAATTTTCTGAATATATATTAGAACATTTCACATGTATAAATTTCTACCAGAATTGTTTGACCTTAGTTTCTTTTAAAGGTTTAGATAGGTTTAGGGTTTTTCAGTGATACAGGTGTGAGCCCTTTTTGTTTTTTTTAAATCACAATTATAGTCATGAGAGTCACAATGGTCAATTTGTCTACATGACCTAAGAATAATCAGGGGGTCATTAACTAACATCCTGTGGAAGAAGCTAAAAGGTCATGGTACCTGATGACTTAGCAGCTTTCAGGAGTGTACTATTATTAACTTAATGTACGTCAGTGTTTAATTCCATTTAGACAGTGGTAGACACTGACAGCAAAGGGCCCCTGTACAGGAAGTTTTAAATATGGTGCCTGCTCAGTATTACATAGCGGAGACCTGGTAGCAGTGCCCACAATCAATCCTTTCTGATCATGGGCATTAACCCTTGAAATGTGACCAAGGCCTTTGAAGACTGGTGGCATGTGGGTAGTACCATGTTCTTTCCGATCACCATCCACCATAGTGTGACCCTATTGAAGGCTTCCAGGACTGTTATTACTATACTTCTATGACAGGGTGCCATAAAAGTCAATGGGATTATTTATGAAGACCTACATATTGAATGCTGATCTCTGGTGGCAGAAGAGAATGCGCCTCATTTATAATGAGGCCCATGCTGCAGCAGGAACTGTCCACCTGTACTGAAATATACTTGCTCCACATTCTGTCCCTCATTATGTCAAATTTCTGGAAAGTAACAAGTGCGGTATTAAATAGTAAAAGTTGCAAGTGTGTGTGTGTGTGTGTGTGTGTGTGTGTAAGAAACACCAATATGCACAAAAATGCAACTTTTCATGCCTTGTACAAGATAAAACTGGCGCATAAAGTATATCTTCTCAATATACTGCAATAAATTATGGAGTCTAACTTAAAAAATAAAAAAAAAGCTTAAATTATATTAAAATTCAAAACACCCCCCTTTCCCTAGATCACAAATAATAATGAATAAACAAAAGCAAACGTGCAGTGGGGAAAAAGAGTATTTAGTCAGCCACCAATTGTGCAAGTTCTCCAACTTAAAAAGATGAGAGAGGCCTGTAATTGACATCATAGGTAGACCTCAACTATGAGAGACAAAATGAGAAAACATATCTAGAAAATCACATTGTCTGATTTTTTAAGAATTTATTTGCAAATTATGGTGGAAAATAACTATTTGGTCACCTGCAAACAGGCAAGATTTCTGGCTCTCACAGACCTGTAACTTCTTCTTTAAGAGGCTCCTTTGTCCTCCACTCATTACCTGTAGTAATGGCACCTTGTGAAAGATCCTCAGTGCGCCAACACCGCTGTGGCCCCACCTGAGTCTTCTTTCATATAAAAACCACACTCACCGCCAGTGAATGTCGGGTTCACCAGATAAATACAAGACAAGCTTTCTAAATTTTATATATTTATTAACCCCTAAATGGGTCGGTATTAACATCTAACATATACAGTTCAGAACAGATATGCAGATGTATGCAAGCATTAACAGTTACTATTTACAAGATACAATACAAATAAAATAAAAGGGATAAAGGTGAAATAGTTACTTTACCACACATCTCCTTGATGTGGTTCTGTAGTCCAACCCTCACACATGCTCTGGTATGTGTGAGATCACCAGTGGAGGCTTCTCAGCATTAACTCCTAGCATGTGGCATCACAGTATATTCCAGCCTGCATGCTCTCATCACAGTCTCTCAGCATTAGTCCAGTAGTCTCATCACAAAAATCTCCTCATGGTGTTCTCTTGTAGTCCCAACAGAATCTCATCACAGCAGCCTCTCCTCATGGTCTGTCTGTAACAACTCTGTCATAACTCTGTAGTCTGTGATGGTCTCAGCTCAATCTCCATAGCATAATCTCCTCTCACAGACCTCTTACCTCATCTTTTATACCCTTTATGCAACCTCCCAGAAGGAGGTCATCGGCGGCAACAAGTCTGATGGATTAATCCACTCAAGTCCAGATTCTTGGCAAAGAGCTGGGACCAAGTGAAATGATACAATGTTATCAGCCATATCTGATCTATCAGTACAATGGAGGTTTGTTTGATCAGCCAGGACTGTATAGGAATTCAATTGAGCCATTCTGGGATGGATACAAAGCCCTATTGTTACAAGGTTACCCTACTGATAACATACAACTAGGCTTATAGCTGCACACATTATGAATAAATGCAGGTAGGAAGGGAGATACTATACCCAGAGATCAAAATACGTCTCTGAGTTTTAGCTATATTTGAGCAGAATCATCACACACCTGTTTGACATTGTTATCAGTATAAAATACACCTGTCCACAACCTCAAACAGTCACACTCCAAACTCCACTATGGTGAAGACCAAAGAGCTGTGGAAGGACACCAGAAACAAAATTGAAGACCTGCACCAGGCTGGGAAGACTGAATCTGCAATAGGCAAGCAGCTTGGTGTGAAGAAATCAACTGTGGGAGCAATAATTAGAAAATGGAAGACATACAAGACCACTGATAATCTCCCTCGATCAGGGGCTCCAAGCAAGATCTCACCCCGTGGGGTCAAAATGATCACATGAATGGTGAGCAAAAATCCCAGAACCACACGGGGGGACCTAGTGAATGACCTGCAGAAAGCTGAGACTAACGTAACAAAGGCTACCGTCAGTAACACATTACGCCGCCAGGACTCAGATCCTGCAGTGCCAGATGTGTCCCCATTCTTAAGCCAGTACATATCCAGGCCCGTCTGAAGTTTGCTAGAGAGCATTTGAATGTTCCAGAAGAGTATTGGGAGAATGTTATATGGTCAGATGAAACCAAAGTAGAACTGTTTGGTAGAAACACAACTCGTCGTGTTTGGAGGAGAGTGAATGCTGAGTTGCATCCAAAGAACACCATACCTATTGTGGAGCATGGGGGTGGCAACATCATGCTTAGGGGGCTGTTTCTCTGCAAAGGGACCAGGATGACTGATCCGTGTACTTGAAAGAATGAATGGGGCCATGTATCGTGAGATTTTGAGTGCAAACTTCCATCCATCAGCAAGGGCATTGAAGATGAAATGTGGCTAGGTCTTTCAGCATGACAATGATCCCAAGCACACCGCCAGGGCAACGAAGGAGTGGCTTCATAAGAAGCATTTCAAGGTCCTGGAGTGGCCTAGCCAGTCTCCAGATCTCAACCTCATAGAAAACCTCTGGAGGGAGTTGAAAGTCCGTGTTGCCCAGCAACAGCCCCAAAACATGACTGCTCTAGAGGAGATTTGTATGGAGGAATGGGCCAACATACCAGCAACAGTGTGTGCCAACCTTGTGAAGACTTACAGAAAACGTTTGGACCTCTGTCATTGCCAACAAAGGATATATAACAAAGTATTGAGATGAACTTTTGTTATTGACCAAATACTTATTTTCCACCATAATTTGCAAATAAATTCCTTAAAAATCAGACAATGTGATTTTCTGGATTTGTTTTCTCATTTTATCTCTCATAGTTGAGGTCTACCTATGATGTCAATTACAGGCCTCTCTCATCTTTTTAAGTGAGAGAACTTGCACAATTGGGGGCTGACTAAATACTTTTTTTCCCTACTGTAATCTAATTAGGCATCCCCGTGTCCGAAAATACTCTAGCAATAAACATATAAAAAATATTTATCCCATACAGAGAATGGAGGGAAAAAAAATGAAAAATGTCTGAACCACTGTTTTTTTTCGCCATTTCATTACCATACAATAATTGAATAACTAGCAACCAAAACGTTAGACAATACTCAAAATGGTATAAATAAAAAAAAACTTGCCCCCCAACAAAAAAATGCCTTACACAGTTCTGTACCCAGGAATATAAGTTATGGGTCTCAGGATATCTTTAAAAGTTTTGGATTTTTGTTAACAAAAACTATATAAATTTGGTGTCACCTTTATCAAACCGATCTCCAGAATGTAGATAAAATGTCATTTTGTGTGTACAGTTAATGCCCATAAGAATGTGGCACAATTAATTTTTTTTAAAATTTTTTTCTAATTTTACCCCATTCTGAATTTTTTTTTTTAAATCTGTGAAGTGCCATACTCGAATGTGACCAATCCATCCAATAACTGGCAGGAAGTGTCTCCAGGTGGCCATACACATTAGTCCAAAGTTGAACAAAAAATGTTTAAATGAAAAACAATTGTAGGATGAAAATTACCAACAGAGGATTAATAACTGTAATAGACTCAAATGTGTATGGCTGCATCAGCATAAGGATTGCTCAAAATTATTCTGTCTAATACTTATGGCCACTTTTATTAACTATGATGCATGAATGTCTATAGCACTCATGTACATGCAGACAGGTCACAGCTTTAGCCAATGTGAAAAGAGATTGTCAGGTTTTAGTATGACCTTATTCCATGTATAGTTTAAGTTAAAAAAGCTTTCATTGTTTGGAAAGCTCAAAAAAATGGTAGCAAACAGGTAATTTCAGATTAGTGATGGAAGAGCAGTAAAAAGATCTGCAGTGAACATGACTATAGTTGAAGTTAGGGTGGGGTCACACCTGCGTTCCAGTCTGTCCGTTGCCAATCCAGTGAAAATCTCGGGGAACGGGATAGGCATCGGATACAGACCGGTCAGCGACGCATTGGTTAAAAACCCATTCATTTGAATGGGTTTTTAAAGCAATGCGCGGGTGTCAGATTGCACCCTCTGCGCTGCGAATCCTTTTTTTTCATCGGAAACAAAGTCGGACAGGCAGGACTTCGTGTCCGATGAAAAAAAACGGCTTCGCAGCGCAGAGGGTGCAATCGGACACCCGCGCATTGCTTTAAAAACCCATTCTGTATCCGATGCCAATCCCGTTCGCCGAGATTCTCACTGGATTGGCAATGGACGGACTGGAACGCAGGTGTGAACCCACCCTTACACAACAGGAAAGGCTTTCTAACTAATCTATAGATTGGCCTTAATTAAAAAGATTAAATGCTACAATCTAAGCTTCTTTGATAAGCAACCAGATACAATAAAACTAACAGGACAGGATATTCCGCAGAGGAATACTGAGATAAGAGTGTTTTTTTTCTAATTTTCAACCCTTTACTACAGGGCATACTGCAATGTAATGAAGAATGAGGTCACTCATCCAGTACATCTTTCAGTTTTTTCAGCAGCTGAATGGGTCCCCTGGCTGGTCATGTGATCTTCAGACTGACCTGCCGATCACACAGCAGTCAGAAGTTCTTGGTTTCTATGCAAGTCTGTGGGAATGTTACATCCAGGCTGTCATAGATTTACTATTGACTTGCTGCTGTGTGAACCGGTAGGTCAGTCCAGACCAGGCGGGGACCCGCTAAGTAGCTAAATAAAGTTAAGTATGTGCCAGGTGAGTGACCTTACCCTTCATTACAATGCCCTGTACTAATTTGCTGAAAATTAAAAAAAAAAAAAAAAAAAACCACACCCCAAAAACATTAGACTCAGGGGCTTTAATACAATTTTCTAGGATCTGTGAGATAAAAAGCCACATTAATGAAGTAGCTACTACAAGCCTTTTTTGAAAAAATGTCAGGTGTCATTGTGCTAGCCGCATGCTATGTATACTAAATTCACTGTGAATAACCTGCTTTCTTCATAGTAAGCATTTTGACTGTGGCTTGCTGATGTTATGCTGACAATAAAAATTTTAAAACGTTGAGAAAAACAATTACTGTGGTCTTTAAGGCCAAAATAGGCCAGTCCTGTAGAGGTTAAACTTTGATTTGGTCATAAATCAGCCTAAGGCCGGGGCCCCACGTTGTGAAAATACCATGTTTTGGCCACAGCAAAAACCGCAGCATTTAACAGTACCTGCAAAATGGATGGAATTCTGGCTAATCCTATCCACACACTGTTTTTGAAATTGCAGCATTTCCACTGCGGATATTTTTCTGCAGTCATGTTTTTGTATATCGCAACATATCAGTTATACCTATGGAAACACTGGCATTTTCCATATAGATATAATGGGGCAGAAAATCCGCAGAGGAATACTCTGCAGACTTTCTAGGAAAAACGCTGCGGAAAAACCGTGATGCGTTTCCGCCACAGTCTTTTCCGCAGAACTTTTTGGATGCGGCTCACAGCTTTTTTTTAGTGCAGATTTTGCAGCGTTTTTTTGAGCCAAAGCCAAGAATGGCTACAAAAGGAATGGGAAATGTAAAGGATGCTCTTATACTTCTGCCTTCTGCTGAATCCACTCCTGGTTTTGGCTCAAAAAAAAAGCAAAATTTCTGCAATGTGGGGTCTCAGCCTAAGCCTAGTTGCAGACAACCGTGTGTATTTTGTGGTCCGTAAACTAGTAATCGGTGTTCCTTTTTTGCGGACCGAGTGTCATCAATGTGTCTTCAGCATCAGTGCCATATGTCCGCAAAAACGGACAGTGTGTCATCAGTGTGTGATCCGAGTTTGCGGATCTGCAAAAAAATAAATAAATACAGGAGACATTTAATGATGTCCCTAGCTTTTCCGCAAATATGGACGGCACACTGATGACACACTGAGTACATCAGTGTGCCGTCCGTGGTTTTTAGTCTCCCATAGGCTTCTATGGGCAAGTCCATGCCACAAACACTGAACAGAATAGGACCTGCTCTACATTTTGTGGTGCGGACTCACGGCCCGCATACTGATCCGTGGAAATCAAGGTCGTGTGCATGGACCCATAGAATTGAATGGGCCAGTGTACTATCCGGGAAAAACACCCACGTCATCTGCAAGGGACTTAAAGCTAGCGCTAGGTTCACACTTGCGCCTGGTATCTGTCTGCTTGCAAACCGTTTAAAAAAAAAAATAAAATAAAATAAATAGTTTGGTACAAAAAGGATTCCAGATAGTTACACAGTGGATACCCGAATCCATCTTTTTAGATGGATTATTCAATGGGTGTCCGTTGAAAAAACTGACTGCTTGTGTCAATTTGTGTTCTGTTTTTGTCTGTTTTGACCAATCCATTTTTTCTTTTCTTCGCCCTTCTTCATTCGGAGCATGCGCAGAGGGAAAAACGGATTGCAATACAAACACAAACTGATTGCTATCCGTTTGTAACCCGCTTTCCATAGACCTCAATGTTAAAAAAAACAAAAAAAAACAAAAACAAAACACACACACGATTGGTTGCTGTCCATCTGGTATCCTTATTTTTTGTACTGAGAAAAAGTCCTGCAAGTCTGACTTTTTTCTCTGTCAAAAAGAGCGGATACCAGACGGAAATGCTCCAAACGCACACCTGCAGATGGTTCTTACAACCCTGTGAAAGATCCTCAGTGCGCCAAACCGCTTTGGCCACACCCTGAGTCCTCTTTCATATAAAAACCACACTCACCGCCAGTGAGTGCCGGGTTCACAGATAAATACAAGACAAGCTTTCTAAATTTTATATATTTATTAACCCCTAAATGGGTCGGTATTAACATCTAACATATACAGTTCAGAACAGATATGCAGATATATGCAAGCATTAACAGTTACTAGTTACAAGATACAGTACAAATAATAAAAGGGAATAAAGGTGAAATAATTACTTTACCACACATGTCCTTGATGTGGTTCTGTAGTCCAACACTCACACATGCTCTGGTATGTGTGAGATCACCAGTGGAGGCTTCTTGGCATGTGGCATTAACTCCTAGCATGTGGCATCACAGTCTCTCAGCATTAGTCCAATAGTCTCATTACAAAAATCTCCTCATGGTCTGTCTGTAACAACTCTGTAGTCTGTGATGGTCTGTCTCAACTCCATAGCATAATCTCCTAGGGATAGTCTCTGCACAGTCTCCATAGCCTAATCTCCTCCCACAGACCTCTTACCTCATCCTATATACCCTTTATGCCACCTCCCAGAATGAGGCCACCGGCAACAGTAAGTCTGATGAGTTAATGCAATCAAGTCCAGATCCTTTGTATGTAGATGAGACCAAGTGACATGATACAATGTTTTCAGCCATATCTGGTCAACCATTGCAGCTGGACAATGCATGTTTGTTTGATCACTCAGAGCTGTGTAAGAATACAAAGCCCTATTGTTCCAGCCCGGCCACTACTGCCAATATACCTATGAGTAGGCTGTGCACATTATGAATGAGTGCAAGCAAGAAGGGAGACCCTATACCCAGAGACCAAAATACAACTTTGAGTTACAGCCATATTTCAGCAGAATCATCACAAACCCATTGAAATCAATGGGTTTTAAAACCAACCGTTCTAAATCAGCTTTTGAGGATTTTGAGACGGTTTCAAAAACCGATTTTGCACGGAGAGCCAAACACAGATGTGAACCCAGCCTAAGGCCCATGTTGCCAAAACACAGAATTTTTGGCTGCTGCAGAAAAAAATGCTGTGTTTTACAGAACCAATTTTGGTTAATCTCATTCACACACTGCAGAAAAAAAGAGATGCAGAAAAAGTGCTTTTTCAAAACCTTGTGCATTTTTGAAAAACACAGCATGTTACTTTTAGCTGCAGAATCACAAGCATTTTCCCTATATTTAATAGGGGAAGGAAAAAAGCAGAAAAAAAATGCAGTAAAAGCTCAATCATAAATGCTGCGGAAAAAAAAATGCAATGTGTTTTTGCTGTGCTTTCTACAGCATTTTTTTAGCATTTTTCTACGTGGACCCTGAGCATAACAGACTGTTCAGGAGAGTAGACAGTGGGTTTGGAGAAGTCTGCCAAGTAGTTAAACAGTTAGTTTGACAGATAAGGTAACAAATCACATTCTGCAGCTTGCATTGTAGTGTTTGTGCCTAATTCCTCAGTAACGTTGAACAGAAAAACACTCCTGGATAAAGGAAGCAGGATTCATACATTGCCTAAATATTGTTGAATCAGCCCACAAATACGTCCATGTTAGTGGCCTATGATTTGCTGTTTCTGAGTAGAGGCTCAGTTATCATTGATGCTAGTATGCTTCCTACTGCATTTCAGAAATATCCATTTTATTTTCAAAATCAGTAAACAGGTCATACAGAAATATCACTGTAATGTCATACATTTGGCTGGAGAGAAGTAGAATTCTTCTGAAAGTGAAGACACATATTGTAAACACTGATGACATGAAGCTGTAGGCTCCTGCGCTGCATCATGAGTCTGCACCCTCAAAAGAAAAAAGGTTAGTGAAAAGAACCATTGTAAATGGTAAATATCAAGCAGGTGATTAGGTTTTGTTGTCAGCAAAGAATATTAAACTACGTCAACCATCTCCAAACTGGAGACAAAGGTCATTGACCCAAACCAAATTACTATAATTATTAATCCGGCTTCTGTTACAGGTAATAATAACAACTAGAACTTTTCATGTACTGTATCTGTTAGTATACTAGCAATAACAAAATATAATACTAATTGGTGGTTTTACAATGCAAATTCAAGATTCTATGTTATTTGGTGTCACACATGCTCATTGACAGTGGCGTAACGATTGCGGTTGCAGGGAGTGAGACTGTGACCGGGCCCAGAGGAGTAGGGGGCCCACAGCCAGCTGTAGATGGTCAGAGCCCTGCAACATCATCTCTGCTGCCTGTGGACAGTGCCGTTAATGGAAAGGGTCCCAGCTTTATTGTTATTGGTTCTTGCCCCTTTCCTCTTCACACTGTACACTGCAGATTTTAGGTGCAACTCATCTAGCTGCTACTTACAGAAGTATTCTGATGACTCTGCAATAGTAGGCCTTATCACAGACGAAGATGACGGAGTATAGAGAACTGAACCCGGGATTTTGTGGATTGGTGCCAGCGGAACCACTTTAGGATTAATGCTGGGAAGACCAAGGAGATGGTGGTGGACTTTCGCAAGCGCAGATACCCTCCAATACCAGTGGACATCCAGGGGACGGGCATTAAGATAGTCAACACCTATAAGTACCTGGGTGTGCTCCTCAATAATAAGCTGGACTGGGCAGATCACTTCGATGCACTGTACAGAAAGGGCATCAGCAGGCTCTACCTGCTTAGGAGGCTGAGAGCCTTTGGAGTCCAGGGGGCACGTCTTAGTGCCTTTTTCAACTCTGTAGTGGCATTAGCCATCTTCTTCAGAGTGGCCTGCTGGGGGAGTACCATATCAACCAGGGATAGGAATAGACTCGACAAGCTGATTAGAAGGGCCAGCTCTGTCCTGGGGAGCCCCCTGAACCCAGTGCAGGTGGTGGGTGACAGAAGGATACTGTCCGTGGTGCATGTATGAGACCGTGAAAGCACTGGGAAGTACTGTCAGTGACCGACTGCTTCACCCTAAGTGTGAGAAGGCGCGCTAATTGGAAGTCTTTCCTCCCCGCTGCGGTTAGGCTGTGCAACTAACACCGACCTAAGCGGAGATCATTCCATACAGAGAACTGAAAGATCTTAAGTTGTGATATCCCTTCTACTACTTTTTTTTACCTTTACCTCTGTACCTACTGTCACTGTAATGCCTCTACCTTGGAGTTCTTGTATTTGTATTATCTATGCTGCTGTAACACACTGAATTTCCCCATGGTGGGAATATTAAAGGATTATCTTATCTTATGTGATGTATGTACATGCCGCCAGGTCACCTCTTCAGGGCTCTTTTGGCCTGCAACTGACATAACACACCTGCTGGGCCTCAGCGGTGACCCCTGGGGTACATGACATCGCAGGCAGGAGAGGCCCGAAGAGGATACTGGCCGGAGCAGGGATTTCCAGGAGAGGTTAGGCAAGGTGAGTATAAGTAGAATATTTTACTCACCTCTCCTGAGCCTCTACTTATTATACTCTGGGGTATGAATGTATAATAATGGAATCAAAGCGAATCAGACAGCTGAACCTCACGAATATTAATCAAAACAAATTTCTTGTGGTTCGCTTGAAACGGCATTGAGCTTCCAGAGCATATCATACTGGAGGGAGGGGGTCCTTGGGAGCATATTATACTGTGTGGGGCCACTGTGTAGCATTATACTGTGTAAGACATATTCTACTATGTGGGGCCACTGTGAAGCATTATGATGTGGGGGGCCATTGTGGGGAGCAAATTATACTGTGTGGGGCCACTGTGAATCATTATACTGATCAGTGGGTCTCTGGGAGCATATTATATTGTGTGAGGCCACTGTGGAACATTATACTGGTGGGGGGCTCTGGGGGCATATTATACTGTGTGGGTCCACTTTGGAGCAATATATTGTGGGAATGGGGAGCATTCACAGAAAGTATTCAGACCCCTTTAAATTTTTCACTCTTTGTTTCATTGCAGCCATTTGCTAAAAGCAAAAACGTTCATTTTATTTCTCATTAATGTAGACTCAGCACCCCATCTTGACAGAAAAAAACAGAAATGTAGATATTTTTGCAAATTTATTAAAAAAAAAAAAACCTGAAATATCACATGGTCATAAGTATTCACACCCTTTGCTGTGACACTCATATTTAACTCACATGCTGTCCATTTCCTTCTGATCCTCCTTGAGATGGTTCTACTCCTTCATTGGAGTCCAGCTGTGTTTAATTAAAGTGATTAGACTTGATTAGGAAAGGCACACACCTGTCTATATAAGACCTCACAGCTCACAGTGCATGTCAGAGCAAATAAGAATCATGAAGTCAAAGGAACAGCCCAAGGAACTGCCCAAGGAGCTCAGAGACAGAATTGTGGCAAGGCACAGATCTGGCCAAGGTTACAAAAGAATTTCTGCAGCACTCAAGGTTCCTAAGAGCACAGTGGCCTCCATAATCCTTAAATGGAAGAAGTTTGGGACGACCAGAACTCTTCCTAGACCTGGCCGTCCAGCCACACTGAGCAATCGTGGGAGAAGAGCCTTGGCGAGAGAGGTAAAGAAAAACCCAAAGATCACTGTGGCTGAGCTCCAGAGATGCAGTAGGGAGATGGGAGAAAGTTCCACAAAGTCAAATATCACTGCAGCCCTCCACCAGTCGGGGCTTTATGGCAGAGTGGCCTGAAGGAAGCCTCTCCTCAGTGCAAAACATATGAAAGCCCGCATAGAGTTTGCCAAAAAACACATGAAGAACTTCCAGACTATGAGAAATAAGAATATCTGGTCTGATGAGACGAAGATTGAACATTTTGGTGTTAATTCTAAGCGGTATGTGTGGAGAAAACCAGGAACTGCTCATCACCTGCCCAATACAATGCCAACAGTGAAACATGGTGGTGGCAGCATCATGCTATGGGGTGTTTTTCAGCTGCAGGGAGAGGACGACTGGTTGCAATTGAAGGAAAGATGAATGCGGCCAAGTACAGAGATATCCTGGAAGAAAACCTTTTCCAGAGAGCTCTGGACCTCAGATTGGTCCGAAAGTTCACCTTCCAACAAGACAATGACCCTAAGCATACAGCTAAAATAACAAAGGAGTGGCTTCGGAACAACTCTGTGACCATTCTTGACTGGCCCAGCCAGAGTCCTGACCTCAATCCAATTGAGCATCTCTGGAGAGATCTGAAAATGTCTGTCCACCAACGTTCATCATCCAACCTGACGGAACTGGAGAGGATCTGCAAGGAAGAATGGCAGAGGATCCACAAATCCAGATGTGAAAAACTTGTTGCATCATTCCCAAGAAGACTCATGGCTGTACTAGCTCAAAAGGGTGCTTCTACTCAATACTGAGCAAAGGGTCTGAATACTTATGACCATGTGATATTTCAGTTTTTCTTTTTTAATAAATTTGCAAAAATATCTACATTTCAGTTTTTTTTTTCTGTCAAGATGGGGTGCTGAGTGTACATTAATGAGAAATAAAATGAACTTTTTTGCTTTTAGCAAATGGCTGCAATGAAACAAAGAGTGAAAAATTTAAAGGGATCTGAATACTTTAGGTACCCATTGTAGCTTCCTCAAAAACATGATGCCAAGCAAGCAAGTTTAATTGCTAGTAATTCACTATGGAGTAATTCCTCTCGGCTGGGGAGAATTCTTTGGAAATTTGTACTCTAATTGTCAAGAAACGACCTCATCTACACCAAGTGAGGAAGCCTCAACTTTTAAAAAGAATGGTCTCTTAGAATCCAGATGATGAAGCCCTGGAGCCAATGAGAAGCAGGCCGAGATGGTTAAAGGTTTATACTACAGAATTAGGCAAGACAAGAGTGTTCACCACTTTTCCTGGTAAGGGAGAGGTGAAATCACTTGAAGATAATTCCAGATGAACTGGTGGTAGTAATTTGCAATGTTAAGAAATAGATGTAGGGCTAAGACTCCAGTCAGATGTGGCCAATTCAGAACTGTGTAGATTTTGTCTGGATCCATTGATAGATGTTTAACTGAAACTACATATCCAGGAAAGTCTGTTACTGCTATCGAAAATGACACTCCAAATATAGTAGCCACATTACGTTTTTTTGATCTCCATCAATCTAGTTAGCCATAACTCTAGGCCTCTTTTAAATTGTTCCTTGTCAGCTTCTTCTGGCAGAGAACTCCAAGTCTCACTGCTTTTACAGTTAAGTCTCCCCTTTTGTGTTGGTATAGAAACCTTCTTTACTCTAGAGGTAGAGGAGTCCCCTTTTTCACAGTTATAGGTATAATAGATCAAGGGAAAGATCTTTGTTTTAATCTTTGTTACATTCATAGTAAAAGGGGTTAACTACTTTCAGACCAATATTAAGAGACAAATATTGTTTGTATAATAAAAGGTTGATACAGAAAGTATATTGGAAAGTTGTACAATTCCTCACAGTTTTTTAGATCTCTGCTTGCTGTCATTCATTCTGCTTACCTGTAGTGGATGAAATTCTGACCATGGTCATGTGATATACAGTCCATAGTCATGTGATGGACACACAGGTGCACAGCTTGTTATAGTCACAGTACAGTATTCAGACATCTCCCTGGTAAACTGTTGACCTGTGTGCTCATCACATGACCATGGACCATAAATCACAAGACCATGGTCAGAATGAATGACAGCAAGCAGAGATCTAAAAAACCATGAGGAATTGATACAGAAAGTATATAGGAAAATTGTATATTTTTTATTATATAAACAATAACATTTGTCTCTCAATATTGGTCTGAAAGTGGCCAACCCTTTTAAGGCCTTTTTGATGCACCCCATGATCTTATTTGCTTTGGAAGCACCTCCTGTACTGATTTGTACAGTAAAGTTTACTGTCAACTAATATTGTCAAGTCCTTTTCCATGTCAGTTTTATCCAGTTTTCCCATTCGGTATGCAATGGTGACATTAATTTTCCCTTGTCAAGTGCATAACCTTAAACTTATTAGTGTTAACACATTAGTGTTGACATTTTTCTGCCCAAACCTTCAACTTATCCAAATCTACTTGTATACTATCCTCTATTGCAGTTGCCCCCAGACACTAAATAATGCTCACCAGTGGTCCCCAGGCAAGTAGTAATATTCTCCAGTAGCCCCAAGATAACTAATTATGTCCTCCAGTGGCCCCAAGGCAAGTAATAATTTCCTCCAATGGCCCCCTGACAACTAATAATGTCTCCCAGTAGTCCCCATGCAAATACTAATGTCCCCAGTAGCTCCCAGGCAAATAATAATGTCCCCCAGACAAGTAATAATGTCCCCCAGTGGCCTCTAGACAACTAATGTCCCCCAATAGCCCCCAGGCAGGTATTAATGTCCCCAGTAGCCCCCAAGAAACTAATAATGTCCCCCAGGCAAGTAATAATGTCCCCCAGTAGCCCCCAGACAACTAATAATGTCCCCAGTGGCCCCCAGGCATCTAATAATGCCCACACTGTAGATGCACTATATAAATAAAACAAAACAAGTAACACTAACCTATCCTTGGTCCCCCGGAGCTCTAAGGTCCTCCTGCTTCTACTCTGCAGATCGATGCAGGAGATCTTCAGCAGCATTCACTAGCTGATGCCTAATAAAAGCAGGAGCCAAAGCCTTCCTACTGCACTATTCTATTCAACGGTATCCTAAGAATACCAATGTAGTTAAAAAGGGGACGTGTGGCCATTTCCTTACCGGACTGTGAAGCACCCCTGAATAGTCTCTACAGCTGGGTGTTGCGGCACCACAGTTAGAAATAGCTGCTCTATTGTATTAATTATTTTACACAGTTTAGTATCATCTGCAAAAATTATATTTTATAATTTGAATAAATATAGTAAAAGAAAAAAGAGAGACTAATACTAATCTGAGAATATACATATACAACCACTCTTTGAGCAAGTTATTTACACACATTTTCCTCTAGGCTGAACATTTTTGTTTTACGTACAACGATTTATGTAGCACAGTATCTCATGTGTTCTCATAGTTGTCTTTATTGTTCACCTTGTTAGGCTCACGTCATCATTCTGCCTTAAACCTGTTCAGTTGGGAAATTCTGTCAACACCTGATATGTAATATGTAAAGTCTCAAATATCAGTGATACATCTATGTCCCTCAGAACTTTTCAACATCATGGATGACTCCCACTCATTTCTGATTTGTCAAGAAAGACCTTTCTACATTGTGTGGCCCTTAAACCTCTACCTGATAAACTCTTCTCCATGGAAACAAATACAGCTGGTGTTTCCCCTGTCACTCTCGGCCACCCTCCACTCTTCATAAAGGATTGGAATTGAAGAATTGGCCCTACTTCCCTACTTAGATGGACTATGCTGACCTGGTAACTTTATTCTTTGTCTCTATCCTTTCATCTGTACATAGCAGCCCTCAATTCTTTGTAACTCTGTAAACTGAAGCTTAATTTGCCTTTTTTTTAATATTTCAGTCATTTTGCTTATTCTGAGTACTTTTCAACCCTGCTGACACTATGGAGTAACATCTTCATGCCACATAGGGTCAGAGAGGCATTCAATAGGTGAAAAGACTGTAATTGATATCAACGTGTCTTTTATTGTCCATAGTATATTTGCATGGAGTTTACATATTCTCCCAGCGTTTGCGTGGGTTTGGTCCCACATGCCAAAAATATACTTATATGTAAATTAGGGGTTGAGCGCCTGTATGGCAACCACTAACTCCCCAACTCCACAATGCTCCCTGCACTTTGAGTCTCCATGAGAAAAGCACATTACAAATGTGTGTCATTTATTACTTTCAACTCAATATCTATAAGGACAATGTACATAGCCGCTTTCCTATTGTACCTTGATATCTTATTGTCATTATTCAAAGATTTGTTCCTCATGTACACATATATACTCCATGGATATTTTAATTATTGAATAAATGTACTTAAATGTACTTATCTGTGATCAAAAAAAAAAAATTTCCTCTGGAAATTTTACCATAAGCATTCTACACCTAATTGATGAGATTGAATAGAAAGGTCTTCTTTGACTAGCTCGGTTAGTGCAACCCCAGTAATATTCCTAAAATGCAATGAGTCCTCATGAAAAATCACATTATACAAGTTTCCTACTTCCTACTCTTCATGATGTTTCTGAGTTTGTGTAGAAGAATACTATTAAAGGGCATTTGTCAGGAGATTCATGCTGCCCTAGCCACAAGTTTTCTAAAATCTCAACCGGCTTCCTTGATACATAGAGCTATGATTTATTCTGAAACACTGCAGCATTGATAGGGAAAAACAGTTTCAGAATGAGATGGGTGCAGAGAGAAATGTGTCGACTTTCCTCCTAGCTTCTCCCACCTGGTTCTGCTTGATTGAAAGGTCTCTTCCTATACAGTAGAGAATTGTCATTCTAATGAAGCCAGATTGGGGAGAAGTTAGTGGGAAGTCACCCTAGAACACTTCTCCATGTTCCCTGCATTTTAAAGAGGACTTTTTACCACATCCACCAACACAATTTCTTTGAATTGTTCAATAGATTTCGCTCAACTGATTCCAATGAAGTTGAATTTTTTTCTCTAGCCTACATTTTTCCTGAGCAATTGGTGCTGTTAGATAACGTACCCAATATACTAACTAGGCCAACATGGGTGGTCCTAGGCTGGCGCAGACAATGAGGCACAGCCCACCTGACAGTAGAGAATCTAGTTAGGTGCTAAACCTAACAAAATAGTGGGGGCTAGAGAATAGTGGAGTGAAATCTATTGAAGAACACAAAGAGCTGGAGATGGTGGACGTTATGAAAGGTCCTTTCTAAACTATTTTTTTTTTCTGAAATGGTGCTTCTTTTCAAGTTAAATGAGAGCTGCTTGTTACAAGGGAGCCTGTTGAGATTTCAAGCTTCAAATGGATTGGGCAGCATGATTCTCATGAAAGAATCCTTTTAATTTTTAAGTTTCAGAAATAAAGCTGCGAGTCTAAAGGGGTGTCCAGGCAAAAATGGACAACCCCTTTCACTTTTAAATCAGCCGGGGGCAGTGAAAAAAAATTTAAGAAAATTCACACTCAACTTTCCCCGATGCTCCAGTGTCCTACCTGTGTGTTCCGGTCCTTCTGCTCAACGGGTCTCTTCTGGAGTTCCGTTGAAGAGACACCGGAGCATCGGGAACAGGTGAGTATGCATTTATTTTTTTTTCACTGCCCTCGGCAGATTTAAAAGATAAAGGGGTTGTCCAATTTTGCCTAGACAACCCCTTTAATAACTAACTTGTTTTGTGTAAAAATCAACATATTCTATATTTAGAATACTATCAAGATGATGAAGGGGTGAATGGGTGATCTTCTGACATTTAAACAATTATAATGATTGTGTTTATAATATTTGTGTTTATACATACTATCTTATTTCTTTCTGAGGTGCATTTTGCAGTTAATCATTACTATAATTGATTGTAAAGATCACATTAAGTACATTAAGGCTGGTGTCCCACGTGGCAGAGAGGCTGCGGAAAAAAAAATGTGCCGTTTTACAGTTCCTGCAAAGAGACTGTAGCGAATCCCATCCACACATTGCGGCAAAATACGCACAGCAGACATGCTGCGATTTACAATACCGTCGCGTTTTCCCTATAGGTATACTGGAAGCTGAAATTCCGCAGAGGTTTCCTTTTCTATGAAAAGCGCTGCAGAAAAAAAAGTGATGCCTTGCCGTCGTGTTTCTTTCACGCAGCGCTTTTTTGCTGCTGCCCGCTGTGGGGCCTTAGCTTTATACTGTTTTGTACTAAACTTAAATATTGTTTAGGTGTTTTCTTCTATGATTTTATGAATTTTAAGTAACAGTCCTTGAATAAAACACACATCTTGCTACAGATGGTTTCAGCTCCTATTATTTCTTGAATTTCAGGAAAGTGCACCCATGCAATGTAGATAATTAAACCTATTCATAATACATTTCCTGTTTTTTTCTGACATCCAGTCAAACAGGATACTTTGTTGTAAGAAAACACTCTTTCAGGTAAACTGTGCCAAGATTATAGCCACTGGTTTTATAGCAGCCCTAGACAAAATTGTGCTAAAAATATCACATGCAAAATTATGCAATCAGCAACATTCCAATGATGCAAGACGTCTTTAGGAAGTGTAACTGATAGGTATAAAAGTGCTGAAAATGTGTCAGTAGATATAAGGCAGGAGCTCAGTACAGACTACTACTAGTAATAATATACTGAAAATCTAAATTGAATTGATAGTGGAAAACTGAGAGGGAAAAAGGAGAGAACAGCCCAGGGGAGGAGCAGCTGTGTGGAGCTCAGGAAGCTTCATATCCATACTACAGACAGTGCACCGATCAGAGACATGCAACAAGCTCTACTATCTCTCCCGTAGATGCCAGAATATTGTAAGTAACAAAACACAGTAGCACAACCCAGCTGTATGTGTCAGCATTATATGATTGTCTGCAACAATATAATCCACTTGAATGTAAAGCATGTGGCAAGGTCTAACAGTTGTACACTTTGTGTGGGCCTATTTGGTATCCTGTGTGACACAATTTGTAGATTTGCTTGTCTAGATGTATTAAGTGTTTTGTACTAGAATAAATATGCTCTCTTGAGGAAAAAAAAAAAAATACAAAAAAAATGACATTCATGTGCTGTATACTTTTCAATGAATGTAATATCAAAAGTAGTGACATATAGAAAACTGAATGCTCCTCGTCATTTAAAGTGTTTGTAAATGAATTATATATATATTTTTATCATTCCAGACTTGATTCTCCCACACATTACTGTCTGTAAGTCCGGACCAAGGTATTTGCCTGCATAATATGACAACAGGTAATTTTATAGATGCTTAAAAGATGTGGCAATTTATTTCTACTCAGAAAACAGCATGACATTGTATATAACATAACAAAGCATATCTCGGCAAGCTGAAGAACAATCTGTAAAATGTTAAGATATGAAAAAGCCAAGGAGACTATTTGACTGCATTTTGTGTCCTTGGTTAATACAATTTAACCTCCCATTCATAGCCTAAATGTCACTGATACATTTTAAACAATTAATATGAATTTAACAACATAAATATGGTATTCTTAGGATAAATGTGTATCACCAGAATTATGCATGGATTTTCATTTTACCATTAGCATAAAATTTTACCATTGAAATCAATGTGATTTTTAAAATTGTAATGTAAATTATACAGATTTTTTTATGCACAGATTATAATTTGTAGAATGGATTTTTAAATCTGCTGTTTGTTAATTTTCTGCTGCAGATTCAATCCAGGTGGTTTCATTTGGAATTTTGTCATTGACTTCAATGTGTACGTACATGCAGTCAGGAATAGGATTAGGAAAATCTGCATCATTTTCACATGTGTTATTCAAAATCCACGATAACAGGTCTCAATTTAATGTTTGGATGTATCACAGATTTTGATGCTAATTTTCCTGGTCCTAATCCTAACCGGGTCCATGTACCGTATGATGATGTAATGACACAATGCATTCACTTACTCATATTCTTATTCATATAGATGAGGGTTCCCTGGAGACCCAATTATTAGACTTGCGGAGTGCAGTGGGGTGCCAGAAGTCTATATGGCTAAGGATGCTTATGCAGTGGAGTGAATACACTGTGACAGCTTTTGCCCTCATAACCCCTTTAGACAAAAGAGTAACAATGGACGTTATGTACAGAAATAGTGCAGAGAAAATAAGTAGTATTTGTTATGGTGATCCATGAAATTCATGCTTACATTTTTCAATCTTCAGTTGCCACGTTAGAGTGAATAGCTGAAATCTAACTGGACCCCATGAGCTCTGTTGAAGCAGATCGGTCATCAAGCTACCCTAATTAACCACCTACTAAATTACCCATTGTTTGGGGCAACACAGCAATTTTGGCATCAACTTGTAATGTAATGTAATGTAATTTATATTGGTCAGTAACAGCATTCCAGGTTACAATGACAGATGTGTTTTGCTGGTAGAATGAGACTGCAATCTTTTTTTTTTTTCTTTTATAACGCCATCATATTCTGCAGCGCTTTACAGACATTGTCAGTCACTATCCCATATAGGGATCATAATCAGTATAGGTCTTTGGAGTGTGGGAGGAAACCGGAATACCTGTACAAACTTCTTGCAGATGTTGTCCTTGGCAGGATTCGAGCGCTGCAAGGCTGCAGTGCTAACCACTGAGCCACCATTATATGATAAGCCATATCATAGTGGCATATGCCCGTCTTCTATAAATATATGTAGTTCATGTCCTCATTTCCCCCGATAAATGATGTAAATTTGATTTGGATGGATGATTACCAGGAGGGATATTAGATCTGCTTAAAGAGGACCTTTCGCGTCCTCTGCCATCAGCGGTATTATATACCGTTAGAAAGCTTACAGTGCGCTGAATTCAAGGAGACTGGCTCTATTCACCTCTATGGGAATTCTAAGAACAGTAGAGCAAGAATGCATGCTGGGAGTTGTAGTTTTGAAACAACCCCTTGCCTACCCCCATCTTGAAACTTTGGCATTGATTTATAGCAGGGATACTCAATGGTAGGGCCCTGTTCCTAATGCGGACAGCAGGCCATCAGCTGCATAATGACAGTTGTTGAGAAGAAGACTGATCTTCCAATTGCTGTTCCTTTTGCACTGATGTATCACAGCAGTAGCTGCAACAGGGATCAGCACTTGTCCCTGCTTCCTACACAGAACTACACTACACTCCTGTGCAGGCAGCAGGGACGACTTCCGTTCCCTGCTGCTGCTTCTATGATACATCAATGCAAAGGGGACAGTGGTGGGGAAACCATTCTTTATACAGCAGGAAGGCGGGAGTTTTCTATGGGCACCCTGTTAGTGGGAGCACTATGGGGACATTACACAGCATAAGGAAACTAAGGAGGCTTCATCTCTATATGTTATACAAGGGAGGATATTATTACTGCACAAAGGGACTGGGCTAGGGGTATGTCATAACTTATGTAAATACTGGACATGTTCAGCTAGTGTTCAGTCTTAGCAGAGCATGTATGGTCTATAAGACTCTGCACACATGAAAAAGGTGGCTTGCAAAGGTACTCTCCTTTGCAAAAGTATTCAGGAGATATATTACCCCTCCTGACTTAAGTATATGGCCTTTCACCTAGACAACCAGTACCCTGCCTTGCATTGATGAGAAGCAGTAACCACTAAACAGCTGTCTGCAGATCTGCCTCTCTTCCTTTTGGAGGAGATCTCCTGCTTTGGCTTTAATACCAGGTCATGTCACTAGGTTCATTAAAAAAAAACAGACATTTACCTATAGGGGGCTACTTTCTAAAAGGCGGAACTTGAGCATGTTTTCCTTTTTTAACCAAAGAGAACTTAATTACATATTCCTCTCCTTGTAGGCATGATGTAACAGAATAGCCTCTCTGTTCATGTGAAGTCACACATCAAAGCATTACAACACATTATCTTGAAAATCTGATGAGGCTGCAGGTATTGCCTTGAGGTGTCATACCTCACTTCCTGCATGATGCAACTCAAAATAAAAGATGCAATACAGGGACCTGTCACAATAAGCCTGAAGGTCTTTAGTCATAAGATTAGCTGGCAGACAATACTGCATTACCGTCAGGTGCTTTGCTCACTGCACGCACAAGCAGTTTTATCTAGTCTAATACTTACAATAAGGGAAATCTACTTGGGCAGACTGGAAATTGAATATTTATCACTCGCCACAAGTGAACTGATTTACAGCCCATGGACAAGAGTGACACTGTTTTAAAGCCAAGACCAGACAAGGGTGGGAAATCTGGGTGTCAATTATATAGCCACATTCAAAAGCAACTGAAAAACAGTTTTTCCACAATAATAGTACGATACAGGTAAATTATTAATAGTCTAACTAAAAATAGAAGACAAAAAAATATAGGCAGCATAGGGACATATGGACATATAGCACCACCAAGCGCTACCAGACCTAGCAGAGTGGACAGAACGTGACCACCCATATTTATTTCCAATGATGAAAAATTTGTCTAAACAGTACAGTAGTGGCAGGTTATGAATTTGGGGTTCTTTTTCCTCTTGGAATCCATATCCTGGTAGAATACAGCTTATATGTGGCCATTCATTTGTAAGCTGTGTTCTGCTCTTCAGAAACTATTTTTTTGCGAGAAAGTAAGCAGATCTGCAGCTCTTGGAGTCTAGCGGAGCAGGAACCTCCCATCTCTGCACCATTCAGTATAGAAATCTTGCTTGGAATGTGACTATTCACTTTTTTAAATCTAGTTAAATTTTTAAAGTGAACCTGCCATAGTCAGTATATTACATATAATAGAGCAGGAGGAGCTGAGCTAATAATATATAGTTTTGTGGTATAAGATTCAGTATAACTTGTTTTTCATTCATTTTAATTAATACTCATTGTGGGATTAGGAGTTCAGTGGTTGGCCCTACTCTGTTATTGACAACTATATGCACACTCTCTATATGCACACTCATACAGGGAAGACTATCAATTACAATTGGCAACCATTTGTAACGCACTTTTCTCACCAAGGGACTCAGAGCACAGGGATCATTGTGGAGTAGGGGAGTTAGTGTCTGACATACATGCACTCTTACCCAATGCCCACAAGGGTTAGTTGTTTTTACAAGGAAGCCAATTTACCTATCAGTATATTTTTGGCATGTGGGAAAAAACCCATGCAAACACGGGGAGAACATACAAAATCTATGCAGATGTTGCCACTGCTGAATAGGACCACCTACATGACAACAAGTCCAGAATCAGCAGAAATTAATAAAGGACAAGTTATACTGGAACATGCTGCCCACAATATTAAACTGCAAAAATTTGCTCAAGTGTTTCTGTATGTCCCACGGAGTTTGTTTGGGTGGTAGCAACCCTCATTACAGTCAATCTAATAAGGAGGAACCTGGGGAACTTAGATTTACTTCCAGTGAATGGTGAGGGTTCCAGCAGTGATCAGACATTTATTACCTATCCTGTGAATATGTCATATAAGTGTTTGGTGGGAATATCCGTTTAATTGTGTACAACATGAATTATTTAACAAGAATTTAAACAGCATTTTAGGAGATTATATAACTGATATATGGTTTCATTAATATTATCATTACATCTTGGATGCATTCTGTTTGCATGAATAAACTAGTACAATGCTATTGAGCAAGGAGTATCAGGGATTCCTGATATTTAGCAATGGTGAGGCTGTTCACTGTTAAAGTAGGACAGGGTCAAAACCAGCAAAACTCAGGATTGGTCCAATAGTTGTCCACCTATTTATGTGTGTCAAAAATACACAAACCAGCGGTACAACATGCAAAAATGAAAAAAAAAAAACAACAAAACTTAATTTTTAATACATCTATAAAACTGCTATAAATGCTGGAAATTGCCCACCTGAACAAACAAGTGTATATATCCTATATGCATATTTCGTCCCCCAGGTAAAAGGGACTCATTAGGGGATAAAATAGTAGAAATAGACCTAAACCTTCAAACTCAAGTAAGGGCACAACTGTCCCACAGAATACAGTTTAAAAAGGTACACTACATGCAGAGCTACTACACTATCTACATGCCAAAGCTGTTCGCTCACTAACTACATACTTAGGCTGAGTTGTATTGAAAAGTGTTTTTATGGATGAAGTAAAAGTTACGGTTAATTTATTTTTGCATGTTGTACTGCGAGTCTGTGTAAAGTAGGCCAGGGATTGTAATCCAGAGGGTCAGTTGTAGTGACCACGTGATTTGATAATAGTTGTCACAAGACGTTGCAGCTAGTTATGTTACAACTCTATGAAGTCCACTTGATGCAATAAGTAATACTACAGTACATTGCTTGTCAAATACCTAGTAATGGTTCTTGCAACATATCCAGTATATTAGACAATGAAGAATGTAACAAATAACTCGCTTTCTACTCAAATTAATTATGAAATCTACATGCCATTATTTCATCAAGTTTTAGCAGAGCAAGATATTAATGTAGCATCACATGACATGGTTAAACTGTATCCTCTCCTGGAAATGTGCTTTGGGATAAAGTGCAATCCAGTTTGAAGAGTAACTGAGAGTGTAATAATAGAGAGTATAATAACCTATTAAGTGATAACTAGAAGAGGAGATAAATCACAACTGCTCATGTAGAACTAAGTTAGAACAGTCTTCTGGTTGTAAATCGTAAGAATTAATCATTATATAAGCTTGCAACTTTTTTTTTTTTTTACCTTCACACTATTGTATCTGGTTTAGCTCTATTTTTCTAAACTCATACTTCGTAGAAAACAGTACAGAGTTGTGCTGCCATGGTGTTCAGTCGGGTGCATATTTTCATTCTAATTTATACTGTATTTCTAAAGGTTTTATTGTATATTTAACAAAAAGCATTTGAAAAATTTGGGATTAATGATATTCATGGGAAATACCTTTAAGATTTCTCTATATAAAAACAGAAAATTGCTTTATTGTTATGAAATCATTTGGTTTCTAATGGGTTCACAAACAGAAAAAAAAACTACTGGCAGAGACTTTGGAATGACTGACAGGAGTTGATCACCCAACTGACTGACAGAGGTTTATTTACTGACTTAAGTTGCAGGCATTATGTTCCAGTAAGGTTCATTTGCAGAATGTAGCACTGCTTTGCAATTCTTCTGTGTGTGAACACTTGGAACTAGTTCCCCAACCTGAACTGACTTTATAATAGGACATTTTCTCCAACTAGTGAGCTAAAATATGAATTAGAATGCCTTGTTTTACAGAAAATTCATATTCTATACACATTGCATGCCTTTTTGTGAATCCAGCCTTTACATATCTCTTTGGATCCAATACATTCAATACTGCATATTCAACATGCAACAGTGGCTCATGCAATATTATTCACTTTCTGAAAATGGCTTTAAAAGAAGTCTGTAACTAGGAAGTTCATTATCAAACCAGCTGAAGAGCAGTGTAGGTGACATTACATTGAACATCATCATAACTTTAGATAGACCAATAGATGCACCATTTCCCTGAAAGGCCATTTTTATAAATGCCTTAAGGAATATGCATATGAGGTTTAAGGGCAAAGGGGGTGTGGCAGAACATCAGCGTTTTAAACATGTATAAAGAGACCTTGAAAACTCTGGCATGCCCCATTGCACTTGAGCCTCATTTGAATATTTATAAAAATGGCTTTTTCAAGGTAAGTGCATCTATTTGTCTAAAAGTATGATGGTGCTCAGCATAATGTCCCCTACAATGCACTGTGGCTGGTTTGACATTAAGCTTGTGGTGATAGTCTAAACCTTTAAATTTTTAAAGGGAGTCTGACTTACTCTGCGTTTGGATATTGTTAATACAGATTCTGTATGTTACGTAACTTAGAGAGTGGCAGTACAGTTAGAGGCTTGATGTGATTCTAGCATTGTTTACACTGGATGCACTTGTGTTTCAGGTCATGGAGTACCCTGTGCAGAGAAAGGGCAGAAAACTTTCTGTTTGAATGGAGGCATATGTTACAGCATAGGTCCTAAGCAACTCTGCAGGTGAGTAGAATTTTATGAGTTGCTTAAGGAGTACCTGAGTTTTTATGAAAAGTTGAAATATGTGCAGAGTCTTGCTGGGCAATTTGTTATATGACTCTATAAGGCTTCATACATGATGTCCTGTTTTTCTGCTGCAGCACATTTTGTAAATGACTCCGAGGCTGTGGTTATGTACAATAAGGAGCAGTCTGCCCCCCTGCCCTATCCATTACTACTGATACTAATGGTTTTATATGTAATTCTGCAAGGAGTAACTGTACAGTAGCAAATAAATAGCTCAGAAAAGCCCAAGTGGCCAGCATATAGGAGATTCAGGAACACAGAACTGTAAATATAGGTGAAATACATGAAGGCATGACATAGGAAAAAAAACCAAAAACAAACAATCTATAAGCACAGTCCAGAAAGCTGCTTGCTCTCTGTGAATAATATTTCATCTATAATTACACAAGCAGCCAGCATACAAGTACATAGAAGACTTTTCTTACATTTTAAAATGTGAGATTTGCAGAATCTTCAGTTCTCTGCAGAGAAAGCAGTTTGCAGAGGTGCTGTGAGGAGAATCAGCTCTCCCATATGCATTCACTGTGTGGAGAGAGAAAAGAACCTTCCCCTCCACTCAGTGTGAACCTTTCTTGCATCCATGGATACAAAACTTCCCTAACAGGGAGTGAACTGCAAATTAGCTAGAAGGTAAACACCTAGTGGCAGGAACTTTAAAGAGTTTTTTCAGGCAAAAAGCAGCAACATTTTTAATTAAAGTTCATTACATTTTGGTCCAGAATCACATGCTCTATTAAATGAGGGTATGTTGTTTGAAATGTTAGTGACCATTTAACGTCTAAATTCATTTTCTTTTTGCATCACTTATCTGTAATGATTGGTGGTTGCATGTATAATTTATTTATTTATTTGTTAATAAAGGTGACTCATGTAGTACATGCCATATAATGATACATAGGTGCAGGTCCCACCAATTCACACTACTTGCTTTCCTATTATATTCAGTGTAAGCAGCACTTGTCTTTATATAACTCTACATGTTGCAGTGGAGACAGCTGTATGCAAGTGTGGACATGTCTTCATTGAATACAATAAAAGAGAGGCTACTATGAATTGGCAGTTCCTTTAGGTGCTGTGAACCAACAACTGATCGCCATGGGACCTCCGTACTCTTGATACATGAAGGCCCAACTCCTATCTATCCTTGTTTAATATGGAAATGACCCTTTAATAACTTGAATTACTTTTATGTGCTGCAGATGTATTGACAACTACACAGGCGAGCGCTGTGAAGAAATCCTCTTGTCTAGTGTGGAAACAGAACCCCAAAACAACTTCTTAATTAATTTCCTGGTATTAGGGTCTTTCTTGGGCCTGATATTTTTGGGATTATTCATCTTTTGTTGCAGGTAAGCCAATTTACTAATTAGGTAAGGGCTAGAAAGCCCTATGCTATAGTGTGTGAATTGAAGTTAAATGGTCGTACTACTAATTCAGTTGTTCCTGAAATTGAAACAAAGCTGCTGGAAACCGGGGAAGCCCATATGGAGAGCAATATAGTATATGTAGTACTGTACTATTGAGAAGCATGATTAGACATCCAGTTAATACATGCTCTATAATAATACAATGCCCATTGATTGGTGTCCTTCCCCCTACTCCCCCTGCTCCACTGATTCACCAGTTTACTAGTGAAATGCCCATGCTGATTGGCTAGATCTTTACATCAATTGTATGCACCAGGCATTGTATATGGGTTCAGTTGCAGCAGTCCAGAAAAGACCACTGTATGTTCAGAACGTTGTTACCTTCAGCCATTTTAAACTTTATCAAACAGGCAAGAAGAAAAAAAAAAAAAAAATTCCAGCACCAGAGGAAAATATATACAAAACGTAACTTTTACTTCACAAAATGCATACCATAAAATTATGTCACATACAAACGGATAAAAGTCACTTACACGTTTTCGAGACTGTCAGCCCCTTACTCATAGCATGAACACTAAACAAAAATAGTCATATTAAATAATTTCTACAACCTCCAAAACACAGGAAAAAAAAACACCTGCAGATTAATATAATTAAGAGTCTGCTTTCATGGATTACTAGTAATGACAACACCCTAGTAACCCCTTAATTCAACAGCAGAACAAGGACACAATGGATATAATATCCAAAAAAAAAAAAAAAAAAAAAATGAAAAAAACCCCCAAAGAACCATCATCATCATCATATGAAACAACTGAAAATAACGTAAAAGGCATATAAAAACAACAACAATGTAGGTGTTCTTATCCAGAACGAAATTTTCACATATATCTTGATATTAGAAAAACACACACAATGCAGTCACATACCTTCTTCTAGAGATTATACCCCAATGATAGTCCATACCAAAAACACAGGAGTACGGTATTTTCACTAAATAATAGGTCATGAGGATACTGTTATTACTCTATCTGTATGTGACATAACTTTTACTTCAAAAAATGGATACCATAAAATTATGTTTTATATACATCTTTTCCTCTGGTGCTGGAATTTTTTTTATTTTTATTTACCTGTTTGACGCTTCCAAGGGAATAACCGTGCATGGGAGGAATGTACACTGACCACCAGAGACATGCTTTATCAAGAGAGTGGACTGTGTTTTTTGCTTTTTTGTTTATTCATTTTAACTTTATAACTACTGTAAACTTGATACCAATCTGATCTTTTCCACTAAAGTTAGCTTTATGTTGGCCAAGTTTTAATTTCTAATATCTACATTTTTTTTTACACTCTCCAGAAGAAAATTTAAGAATCGTAGTGAAGACGTACCATAAATATGACATCTGTGTGGATCCAGTGGCATTCCAGTTAACCTAAGGTAGTTGCATAATTTAGTATCGTCTTGTAATGGCCTTCATTTAGAATGCTTTAGCCTCTATGGAACTGTGGGAGTAGGGATTTAGATTTTACAGCTATAATGTAGATGTCAAAATGTTGCCATAATATGGTCATCTGAAACTGACCTTGATCTATATTCTCATTGACTTTGAATTTTCATTCATTCCTGTAACTATAACCTATATGTCCTTTGGACAGGTATATGAAGACATTTGCTGCCTTATGGAAGACTGGACCTTTGAATTGAATTTTATTAAAAGTAGTATGATGATGTTTTGCTTTATAGAAAGCTCCCTTGCGTCTTCCACAGATGTAGGATCCCAGACAGAATATAAACTCAGTTGCTATGCTCTTTGGGAAACTCTCCTGAAACATCTATTGAACAATCTGAACCTGATCACATGAATCCACCAAGCTATTAGTAGGTCATAAGATGCAGGACAGAATCTGCAAAATTCACAAATATTCAAGCTACACTTTAAAGTAAGTGCTATAATAGGCAAATATGTGAGTGGAAGCCAACCTAAGTGACAGACAAAATGGGGAAAACTCATTGCTGTCTGTTCATCAAGTAGTAGGCTAGCAAAACATGCTAAACCAGCAGTTGTCAAGTGGATGAATCAGAAACAAGGATGGATTATCTGGGACCAGTGAGTAGGAAGAAAACCAGTGTCTAACATATCATTTAGTTTATGGTGGATGTGTTACTGATGCAGGGGGTGGGGATCTGATTTATGCTTTTATCAAAGCAAAACCTTGCATTTACAAAAAAGTTCAGCAAGCTGGATTTAGACAGTCTTTATACTGTATGTGGCATAGCTTGGGGCTTTTACTGATATAAAGCTAATAGTACTAAATGTATATAGAATTGAGTGAATGTATGTGAGAAATGAAAGAAAATTCTCTAGTCCTTTGTATCAACTTACTTAATATTTTGTATGTACAAGTTTGTCTCTTATGCTTGCAAAGCCATGTGTTCATAATTAAATGTTTTCTTTAAAAAAAAAAAAGTTACTATTTTAATTTTAATAATTTTTAAATTATATGTGATGTGTGGCCTGAGGCTTTGAAAACTTTAGGAAAGACAATTTTGGATGGTAGTAACAAAGATTAGATATGTTTATGCTATTTTGTAATTTATAATTTGTTGAAAATGTTGCATTACACATTGAAATGCACCTCCTAATGATTCCAGTGGGGCGCGGTGGAGCGGGTCGGTGATCTGGCCACAGCGTCGTGGCTCCTGGCATTGCTTCAGTTTGGTGTATAACCCCGCCCCCATATGACCGAAGCCCCGCTCCCCGCCGAGCCATGGTGCAAAAAAGGTTGGGGACCACTGGGTTAGTGGACTTTCACACTACCCTATGAAGAATGCAAGCAATGGACATTAATCCCTTCCTTCCGTTTTTGACTTCCTGCCTTTCAAACCCCATAGCTTTGTTATTTTTCTGTTTACAGAGCCATATGAGAGCCTCATGTTTGCGGGACAAATTGTACTTTGTGATGATAACACTTAATATTCTGCACGATGTACTGGAAAGCTGGAAAAAAAAAAATTCAGAATGGGGTGGAATTGGAGAAAAAACAAAACGCACAAGAACAGTTTAACTATTTTATTTGCCCCTCTAGGTGTGTGTGTGTGTGTGTGTGTGTGTGTGTGTGTGTGTGTGTGTGTGTGTGTGTATGTATGTATGTATGTATGTGTAATAGATAGAAAAACAATACATATTTGGGATCACCATGGCTGTAACAATCCGTACAATAAAACTGAAACATTATTTCACCAGCACAGTGAACGTCAGAAAATAAATAAATAAATGATTTTTTCACTATCTTGCCTTACAAAAAAATGCTATAGAAAGTGATGAAAAAGTCATATGTACCCCAAAAGCACAGTTTGGTTTTTGAACATCATGACACTTTTGCAGAGCCCTGAAATGCCAGTATAGTCCAGTAATCCCCTGACATGTGACCCCATTGTGGAAGCTACACCCCTGAAGGAATTTATCCATGGGTACAGTGAGCATTTTTAACCACCAAGTGTTGCATTAATTTATTTTCCCGTAATGAATACGCAGCTGATGGTGAAAGGTGAAAATGGCAATTTTCCAGGAATACGCAATTTCAGTGCGTAATATGTTGTGCTCGGCTTGTATCAGAGATGAACACTCCAAAAGATGTTGTGCCCGGGATACCCGCTTATCCCTAGAAAAATTGCAATTTTCACTTTTCATTATCAGCTGGGCATTCATTTCTGTAAATTAAATTAATGCAACGCTCAAGGGTTAAAAATGCTTGCTACCCCACTTGATAAATCCCTTGAGGGATGTAGTTTCCAAAATGGATTCCATTTTACTGGCAATTCAAGGGCTCTGCAAAAGTGGCATAGTGTCCAAAAACCAAACTGTGCTCAAAAAACCAAAATAGCACTCCTTCCTTTCTGTGCCCGGCTGTGTCAAAACATTAGTTTATACCCACATATGACATTGTTAAGTACGTTATCCTGGGTACAACAGTGTCATACATGTGGATGTAAACCGCTTGATGCAGATGTGAAGGAGCGCTATGTGCTTTTGGAGTGCAGATTTAGATTGTTGTTTTTTGGACGCTATGTCACATTTGCAGAGACCCTAAAACTGCCCCTACAAAATGGGGTCACTTCTTGGGGAATTCCAATTTATTGGCACCTCCTGGGTTCTGCAAAAACAACATGACACCCAGAAAGTCTCTCTAAATCTATACTCCAAAAGCTAAAAAGTACAGTTTCTTCCCTTCTGAGGTCTGCTGTGTGCCTAAAAAACAGTTTATGCCCCCATATACAACTTTTTTGTACCTGGGATAGACCACTTAATAGTTTTAGGAATGTATGTCTCTAATGACACAAAGTGGGTGTAACATATTGAGTACTGAAATTGCATATTTATTTAAAGATTTCAATTTTCACTTTAAATAAATATGCACTGGCGGTTTCCATATAGGTGTATTGAAATCAGAAAGTCCACAGGGGAAACCTCTGTGGACCTTCTGTGAAAAGCGCTGCGAGAAAAACCACAATGTTAGCGCTGCGTTTTTTCCTGAAGCGCTTTTTTTTTTCTGCAGCCCACTATGTGGGGCCTTAGTCTTATTAAAACCCAAGTGCCACCTTTATTAAATTAATTGACCCTCAAATTATGCCCCTGATTCACCCTGACATAAATACTGCACCTCTAATGGCTCCTTATATTAATGACCACCCCCTTATGTTCATAATGCCTCCTAATATAAATGATCCTCCAAATGGCCCCTTATATAAATAACCTCCCCCTTGTATTAATAATACCTCCTAATAACCCTTATATAAATGACCCCCCATCATCATAATGCCCCCTAATGAATCCTCCCTTATAGTTATATTTCCCTCTCCTAACCACCCCTTATACTATTAATATACCCACAACTAAGCTAAAAAAACAAAAGTCATACTCACCTGCGATGATGATGAATGGAACCGCCGGCGCTTCCTCCCTGTCTACGCACAGGACGTCTGTGTCTGAGCGCAGGCGGCGCGTTGTTGTGACATTATTGCACCACCCGTGCTGAGAAGCAGACATTGTCTGTGGTCTCGGCGTCTTGTAAACCGCAAGCCTGTATTGGCTTGCGGTTTACAATACTGTTAAGTTGCAGGTTACGTTTTAACTAGATCGGTGTCTGCAGACACCGATCTAGTTAGCAATAAAGGATGTGGGCCTGGGGCAGCCGCCCCCTCCCCCCCCCCCCCCCGCTAGCTACGCCTCTGGTGAGATGTAAGACAATGGAAAAACAGATAGTAAGCAGTGAATAAAAACTCAGAGTACACTGCACTGGCACTCACTTTTATGCATTTTAACATTTAAAACATTCCAAAAATAACCCTTTTTCGGGAAAAGGTGCTTGCCCATTTTTTTTTTAGGCACACGTGGTGGTTATATTGTAAAAAGCAATGCTTTTGATTTCAAAGATATTTATTGAATAATAAGAAAAGAGCAAGCATAACAGTAGGAGATTGTATAGGAAAAGGTATGCTAGCAATACAGGGAACTGTTATAAACTAAGCATACTATCCATAAACTGAAAAAAATATTAAACAGAAGGGAAAAAAAAAAAACCCACCACACACACACACACACACACACACACACACACACACAACAAAACATAAATGTTTACAATGAACACTTTCGAAAGAAAATTATGGGAGCTCCTTTGGCATGGACCTGCAAACTGCAAAGTTAGGCGTTACAACTGGAGACAGTATGCCAGACCTTTGATGTTTGATCTATTGATCCAGGAGGGACCATATCTTATAAAAATGTGTCCGGGAATCCATCATGATGGCGTTAACATAACAGTATCAACACTTGTAAGCACTTCAGAAATAACGAGGTTTGGCATCCTCCACTTGAAGGCAATATGGATTTTAGCAGACATCAAAATATATTGGAGTAATTTTTAGGGTGCATATCGGAGGCCTGCAGGTTTAAGACCAAGTAGAAAGGGCATCAATGGGTCTAAAAGTCTCTGGATTATTGTGTGAATGAATAACCAAAACCAGCGTACTAAAGGGTAGGTCCACCAGTAGCCTGGCAAACACGGAAGCACAGAGGTGAGATCGTCAGGTAGATAAGGTGTAGCCTAGACGAACCAAGTATGTCTTATGTAATATTTTCAGGTAAGGTTCCATTAATTACCTGCAAGCTACAGGGCCGTTTTAACACATTGGTGGGCCCAATGCAAAGGTTTCATAAGTGCCCTCCTCATCACCACCACTTAGAAATACCTGACTTGCACAAATTATAATGCCCCCTTAGTGGCCCTCACATAGTATAATGCCTCCCTAGTGGCCCCATACAATATAATGTCCCTGTCCAGCTATCCCCACAGTTTAATGTCCCCGTCCATCTGCCCCCACAGCATAATGTCCCTGTCCATCTCCCCCACAGTATAATGTCCCCCTCCAGTTTAATTTCACCCTCCTACCAAACAAAAAAAAAAAAAAACCTCACCTCTCCTCACTCCCCTGCTGTTCTGGTCCAGAGTCTTCAGGGAACTACAGTTGCAATGTAAGTGACATCACCACATGCCTGCAGCTCCCAGGGAAGAGAGGGGATACATGGTGAAGCAGGGAGTGAACACCGATGACCTGAAGTTGAGGCAAACCAGAACAGCGGGATAACATATGTAGGACTGTCCCATGGGGGCCCCACGCTACCATAGGGACCAGTGCAAGTGCACTGTTGGCCCTATGGTTAAAGCGGCCCTGGCCAGCTCCCTTTGTTGATAAGAATACAACAGTCTTTCCATTGGGCTATGGTCATTGTCGTCTCCAAATCTCTCTACCACGCAGGGGTGCATCTTGCATGAGACGACGGCCTAGATGGCACCTCATGGAATAAACTGTGTGGGGGGGGGGGGGGGTCAGAATTTTTTTTTAATTGGCTGCTACTTATTGTTTTATTGCAATAGATAGCGGCCGATAATTTTTACTCACCTGTTCACGCTCCTGTGCAGGCTGGCCTCCGCTGCCGCCTCTAGGTGGTGCTGTAATTACGTCACAACCATGAAGAACCATTTTTCAGTGTCAGCTACAGCGCACTCTGGAGGTGGCCGCAAAAGGCAAACTGGACAGGAGATTCCATTGAGTAAACATGTGATGCGAAAAGGGAAACTCCAGCAGTATCAGATCTGAGCCTTGCAATACAAGTGTGACTGGGTGCATGGCTTTACGTCTATCCAGGTCAGCCAATGCTAGATCATTGAAAAGTTGAACTGTGGGTGGCATTCCGGGCAAGGGCTAAACATTCTATGCTACGGACAAGAGTTGATCGCGTAACTCTGGATAGAGCGAGCCAGGGTCAGCCTGCGGAAGAAGGGCTAAAAACATTTGTGAGAGGCTCTGGCCTCGGTAAGCTTAGTAGGTTGCTTTGGTCTGTGCTCTGCAGTCTATTTTCTGCTATTTAGTCTCCCTCCCAGGAAGAGCGACCCTGTGGACCAGGTTTCGGAAGTTGTCCTCGGGCTATGAACACAGAAGCGTTACGTGGCAGGAGAGGAGGTTGCGAGGCAGGTCTTTGCCTTCTAGATTGGGGCTTGAGTCAAATCTAGGGTTATGGGCTGCAAGTAACCGTTACAGAAATACACTCCCTTTCTAGAGCGGAGTCTACTAATAGGAACTACGGCAGGACATGTTCCATCTTTATTGCCTGGGCCTTCCATTCCAGATGTTCTTGAGTTCCTTTGGCCTTAGTCCTTCTACATTGAAGGTTCAAGTCAACCTGTTTAGGTATACAGCTCTCTCAGGACCCTTTAATAAAGAAGTTCCTTAGAGGAGCAAGACCTCCTATAACTCGCCCCATTCCTCAAAATGGGACTTGTCCACAGTCCTAAAAGGACTATGTGAGCCTCCCTTTCAGCCTCTGTAGGAAGTGGGTCTTAAGTTTCTCACACGTAAAACATTGTTTTTGCTAGCAGTCGTGTCAGCCAAAAGAATTGAGGAACTGCAAGCTTTATCCTCAGTGGAACTGTACATCTCCTTTCATGAGGGTAGAGTACAATTGCGTTTTATGCCGGGATTCTGTCCCAAGGTACCATCATACGCTAACTTGAACCAGGTAATTTCCTTACCAGTATATTTTCCAGAACCTGCTACTCTGGAAGAGATTAAACTACACTCTGTTGACATTTGCCAGATGTCTACAAATTTATTTGGAGAGATTTCTCTCTTTCAGTCGTTCAGAAAATCTGTCACTCTCTTTTTCTGGCAAAAACAAAAGGCTCAAAGTCTATGACCCATCTCTTTCTTGGTGGATTAAAGAGACCATAAGGTTGATCTTCATATCACAGGATCTAGACCCTCTTGAATTTGTTAAGGCTCACTCCACCAGATCTGTTTCTACATTCTGGGCAGAAAGAAACTCTGTACCTCTAGAACAGATTTGTTCAGCAGCCTCTTGGAGTTCACATTAAACTTTTGTGAACCGTTATATGTTAAATTTTAGGGGATCAGAGGTCACTAGTTTTGGCCTCACTGTGGTAAATTTTGTCTGTCAAGAGAGCCCTCCCTAGGGGTTCTTCTTGCTAGATCCCCACTATTGTGCTTCTGGTGGGAGTTAAGGGAAACAGAGATTATGATGTAAATCTGTTTTCCCTTAGTCCCAACAGCAGCACAAGACTCCCTCTATTTAATGTATATTGTCTTTATAATTACACAGTTGGGGGGGGGGGTCTTCCTTGCTTATATTAAGAGGAGGGTCTTATTTTTAACTATTTACAGGTCTTTAGTAACAATTCTGTTCTGCCCTACCAGCACACAGGGGCAGAAATACGCCACTGTTGGGGACTAAGGGAAAACAGATTAACATCATAATTGCTGCATATACACCCTTGTGCATACAAAGAAACACTTAAGCAATTTATATTTTGTTCATATGAACAATAACACTCTGTCATCAGAGAGGAAACTGCACACTAGACTATATATTGGGTGAACACACACACACACACACAAAAAAAACAAAAAACAAAAAAAACTCACTGAAATAATAGAGATTCTTTATTTAGATTAGCGGAGGCTGCACTACTGTGTGTATGTATATATGCACACTTGCGCATATAGAGAAATAATTAAACAATGAATATTTTGTTCAGATTAACAACAACACTATCACATTGTGAAAATTACAAAATGTCTTTTATGATTAGCATAGGCTACACTTGATATTGGGAGAACACACCTAAAAACCCCTGAAATAATTTTTTTTTAGATTAGCAGAGGCTGCACTTCTGTGTGTATGTATATATGCGAACTTGCACATAAAGAGAAACACTTAAAGAGGATCTTTCACCACATTTTCCAACTCCAACTCCAACTCTAGCATCTGACACTAGGCGCATGAAAACGAATGCACAAACATTTAATACTATATATGACATCAGCACTGTAAGGTCCACCTACCACTGTCTATTGGCTGAGAGGCTGTCAGATATTGCTACAACTTCACAGTGGCTCTCAGACAGTGTCTGAGTCCATGCACATGTGTCTGCTATGTATATCCTGGACAAACATGTGGTGGAAACCATTTTCTTATAGCGTGGCCATTTTTGTTTCTCCGAAGCGAATTGCCATTTGTTCGGTATCATTAAAAACAGTTTGGAATATTCAGGCCGAATCCAGTTAGTTACGAACCTATTCGCCCATCTCTAATACTTACCGAGCTCCTGTACTCCAAGAGCGGTTCTTCATTGAAGCGGGAGTACATCTTGGCTTCAGTGCACATGTACAGTGTATCCGGCATGTACATCTCCGGCTCCACTGAAGGAGCTACACAGGCGCCCGGAGCACCATAGATGCGTCTGATATGACTCATCTCTAGGTAAGCATATAGGTTTGTCTTTTCTATTGCAGGCATCCATAAAGACCTGTGGGTTGTTTAGCAACCCATATAAAACTCCAGTGAAAGACTCGATTTAAAGGGAGTCTTTTACTGGAATTTAGTATATCAACCTGGCCTCACAGATCAAACAGTGTTTTCCCCTTGTGAATTGTATTCTTCATTGCCAAGATATCACTGTTTTTTGTTGAAATGCAAATGAGCTCTTTGAAGCAATGAGAGCATGGTTTCTCCAAATAGCTCATTTGTATATTGAGACAGTAATAACTCGACAACAACGTCACCAATTCACAAGCAACAACACGACAAGTTTGCACATTGTCTTGCACAACCTTTTTAAACAGGGCTTTTTTAAACCAGTAAATAAGTCTATTATATCTACAGTGGGAAAAAAAAAGTATTTAGTCAGCCACCAATTGTGCAAGTTCTCCCACTTATAAAGATGAGAGAGGCCTGTAATTGACATCATAGGTAGACCTCAACTATGAGAGACAAAATGAGAAAACAAATCTAGAAAATCACATTGTCTGATTTTTAAAGAATTTATTTGCAAATTATGGTGGAAAATAAGTATTTGGTCAATAACAAAAGTTCATCTCAATACTTTGTTATATATCTTTTGTTGGCAATGACAGAGGTCAAACGTTTTCTGTAAGTCTTCACAAGGTTGGCACACACTGTTGCTGGTATGTTGGCCCATTCCTCCATACAGATCTCCTCTAGAGCAGTGATGTTTTGGGGCTGTTGCTGGGCAACACGGACTTTCAACTCCCTCCAAAGGTTTTCTATGGGGTTGAGACCTGGAGACTGGCTAGGCCACTCCAGGACCTTGAAATGCTTCTTACGAAGCCACTCCTTCGTTGCCCTGGCGGTGTGCTTGGGATCACTGTCATGCTGAAAGACCCAGCCACGTTTCATCTTCAATGCCCTTGCTGATGGAAGGAGGTTTGCACTCAAAATCTCACGATACATGGCTCCATTCATTCTTTCATGTACACGGATCAGTCGTCCTGGTCCCTTTGCAGAGAAACAGCCCCAAAGCATGATGTTGCCACCCCCATGCTTCACAGTAGGTATGGTGTTCTTTGGAGCCAACTCAGCATTCACTCTCCTCCAAACACGACGAGTTGTGTTTCTACCAAACAGTTCTACTTTGGTTTCATCTGACCATATGACATTGTCCCAATACTCTTATGGAACATCCAAATGCTCTATAGCAAACTTCAGATGGGCCCGGATATGTACTGGCTTAAGCAAGTGAACACGTCTGGCACTGCAGGATATGAGTCCCTGGCGGCGTAGTGTGTTACTGACTGTAGCCTTTGATACGTTAGTCCCAGCTTTCTGCAGGTCATTCACTAGGTCCCCCTGTGTGGTTCTGGGATTTTTGCTCACCGTTCTTGTGATCATTTTGACCCCACGGGGTGAGATCTTGCGTGGAACCCCTGATCGAGGGAGATTATCAGTGGTCTTGTATGTCTTCCATTTTCTAATTATTGCTCCCACAGTTGATTTCTTCACACCAAGCGGTTTGCCTATTGCAGATTCAGTCTTCCCAGCCTAGTGCAGGTCTACAATTTTGTTTCTGGTGTCCTTCCACAGCTCTTTGGTCTTCACCATAGTGGAGTTTGGAGTGCGACTGTTTGAGGTTGTGGACAGGTGTCTTTTATACTGATAACAATTTCAAACAGGTGCCATTACTACAGGTAATGAGTGGAGGACAGAGGAGCCTCTTAAAGAAGAAGTTACAGGCCTGTGAGAGCCAGAAATCTTGCTTGTTTGTAGGTGACCAAATACTTATTTTCCACCATAATTTGCAAATAAATTCTTTACAAATCAGACAATGTGATTTTCTAGATTTGTTTTCTCATTTTGTCTCTCATAGTTGAGGTCTACCTATGATGACAATTACAGGCCTCTCTCATCTTTTTAAGTGGGAGAACTTGCACAATTGGTGGCTGACTAAATACTTTTTCCCCCCACTGTATATATTTTAGGTTTGTCAACAGTAAATCAGCTTCATTCTGTAATTTTCCAACATGTGCTGAATAGACAGAATATCACAGTGTGCCAGTGGATGTACCCTGGAATGACAATGCACTGGAATGATAGCAAAAATGAGACAGGAGCCAAGGATAACATGCTACAACACAACAGCTTGGAACATGTATGTACCTGTAACTAAACATTAAGATGGTTACAAAAACAGAATGTGCTCCTTGTAGCAGAACACATTTCAGAACACACACCAAAAGTATTTTACCTGTAAAATGACTCAACACTTGTATGCACATATTATTATCAATTATACCCTTCTTAGATCACTCAAGACATAAGTTTTCAATTGGAATGATTTAAAAAAAAAAATAATAATAGTTTGTGCCACCCCCAGTATTCTTTTTATTCCCTCTCAGAATGTCCACCTAATGAGGAAATTGTATCAAGCCCTGCACTACAAAATTGGCATTGAAAATAAAATAAATAACTCACAAAATAGAAATTTCTAGCTTATTTGAGCAAAGATTTTGCAGCATTTTGAGTTTTTACTCCATTCACCCCCTTTTGAAATGTGAGTGGGAAAGTGGGCGTCTTGTGGTTGTGACATATATTTGTTCTTTTATATTTATTTGATGATATATGTATTTAAATTGAATTTATTGCTGTGCTGTGTGGTTCATATTGGAGCTCTGATCTCGGCACACATGCTTGATTGTTGCTGAGCCTGGAACTATAGGTGAGCTGATTTATCAAACTTTTTTTATGCAACTTTTTAACCCATTCCTACAGCAGCCATTTTTCATTTCTTGATTTTAATTTTTTTTACTCCCCAGCTTTCAACTGGAAAAAAATAAGAAAGGGGTGGATTTTGAGAAAAACTGCATTTGTGCCACTTTCTGATGGGCTTTGTTTTTACGGCATTCACTGCTCAAAATAAGCGTGTTACCTATATTCATTGGTTCGGCACGATTAAGGCTATACCAAATTTTTAGAGTTTAGGTTAAGTTTTAACACTTTAAATAAAATCCAAAAAAATTTTTTGGAGTCGTTATCTTCTAACACCTATAACTTTTTTATATTTCCAGATGATCTCATCACAGGGAATGCTGATCACGGTTAAATGGTGTATCTGTTAGATTTGACTGAGGCATCTTAAATGGTTTATGCCTGTGATCAGTGCAGGCCACTGATCGTGGTAATTGCTACCAGGTCTCCACTGTATAACACATTAGAGACCCAGTGGATACGGCAGTCGCCATGTTTAACCCCTTAATGACCGGGCCATTTTTTGTTTTTGCATTTTCGTTTTTCCCTCCCCATATTCCAAGAGCCATAACTTTTTCATTTTTCAATTCCCAGAGTCACATGATGGCTTATTGTTTGCGAAACAAATTTTACTTTGTAATGTCACTATTCAATATGCTGTGCAATGTACTGTGAAACTGGAAAAAAATTCAGAATGAGGTGCAATTGGAGAAAAACTGCATTTGCGCCAAATTCATATGGGTTTAATTTTTACAGCATTCACTGTGCGGTAAAAATGACATGTTACCTGTATTCTGCGGGTCAGTACCAACATGGCGATACCAAATTTATATAGTATTTGTAATGTTTTGATACCTTTTAAAAAATTAAAAACTTTGCTAAATAGAAAAAAAAATTTGCATCGCCATATTGTGGCACCTGTAACTTTTTCATATTTACATGTATGGAGCTGGATAAGGCATCTTTTTATGTGGGACAACATGACGTTTTTATTGATACCATTTGGGGAAAGATCTGATGTTTTGTTCACTTTTTATTCAATTTTTTATAGGAGGCAAAGTGTTGAAAAAAACGCTATTTGGCCATTTTGATTTTTTTTCCCCCGCTACGCCGTTCACCGTATGGGATAAATATTTTAATAGTTCGGGCATTTTGGAGCGCGGGGATACCTAAAGTGTTTATGCTTACTTTTGTTTATTTACTTTTATATCTGATCTAGGGAAAGGGGGGGTGATTTGAACTTTTGTGTTTTTTTAAATTTTTTCATACTTTTAAAAACTTTTTTTTTTCTACTTTTACGATCAGACTCCCTAGGGACCTTGAAACCTAGGGAGTCTGATCGATCATACTATTCATGAATAGCAAAATTCCTTCACTGCTATGAGACGATGCCTCTGTCATGGCAACCAAGCGCCGATGACGTTCTGGAGGGCGGCGATGGGGGAAAAATGGCGGCGCCCGTGGCGGCTGCACTATTTAGACGCCGCGGTCCCGTTTGACCACGGCATCTAAAAGGTAAACAGCCGCGATTGGTGCAGGCACCGATCGCTGCTGTTAGCGGCGGGTCCTGGCTGTATTATACAGCCGGCACCCGCGGTGTATGGAGAGCGCTCAACTCCTGAGCGCTCTCCATACATCGTCATGCGACTCAGGACGTACTATTACGCCCTGGGTCGTTAAGGGGTGACATCCACCATAATAGTAGGGCAGATATCAGGAAAGGGTTAAAAAAAAATTGCAAAAAGTATTGCAATCTTACTCCAGTATGGATGTGGCTTAAGAAATAGATAGGTCATCAGTATGTGAACTGTTGCGGTCCGATACCTAGACCCTGACCAGATCAGCTGTTCAAGCAGCCTCTGGGTGTCGGAAGTTGCTTCTGGACAGGTAGTGCATGCAGCACCACTTCTATTCAAGTAATAGAAGCAGCTCAGCAGCTCCACTGCTATTCCGTGGCATCGGGAATTGCAGTTCTACTACTATAACTGAAATGGGAGCAGTGATTCATGTATTCCCCTTCCACTAGCAGCTTCTGGTACCTGAACACTGCTGGAACAGATGATCTATGTTGGGTCCGGGTGTTGGACCCCGACAGGTCATATACTGATGACCTATTCTGTGGATACATTATCAGTATGAAACATCAGTTTGGAGCTGGAAAACCCCTTTAAATATGTGTCAAATGTGGAATGTTTGATAAATATGGTGCACATATGGCAATGCAGTCTCCAGCAGAATTACTTTGAAAGTTCCCTTAACGAGACATCTTCCTCAAGGAGTTCTAGAGTAGCTGTAATTTTGATTTTTTCAAATATCAATACTTCACATTAAATTTAAGAAATGTTGTAATATGTCTCATCAGAAAAAAAAAAAACCCTTTTACGTCTTATCAGCCCTCTCCTGCCTAACTGCTCACACCCCTCTATTTTTCCACAGCATGACTACAGCTCCAACACCTTCACAAATGGCTGACAGCCATGGTCAGTCACAAACCGTAAAGGCTCCTGTAATACATTAACCCCTTAAGGACACAGGGTAGTTTGTATGTTAATGATCAGCGACCCTTTTTCATATTTTTCTTTACCCGAGTTCTAAAATTCCTAACTTTTTTATCGACATAGCTGATTATTTGCTTGATGAGTTCTACTTTCATTTTGCACCATTTTGGGGTATATATAATGTTTTGATTAGCTTTTATTAAACGTTTTTTGGTGTTCATGTGAAAAACCCACAATTCTATCATCATTTTTTGCATTTTGTTTTTACGGAGTTAACACTGCATTAAAAATAACATTTTTTTGTCTGGCTGGTCATTACGATTATGGTGATACCATATTTATATTGGTTTTTATTAGGTTTCACTTCACTTAGGTTTAACTTTTTTACTGTTTCATTGACGGAGATATGTAAGGGCTCTTTATTTGCAGGGCAAATTGTACTTTTTATTGGTACCAATGTTTGCTATTTATGACTTTTTGAGGAAAGCGAAGTGATAATAAAATATGTTAATTTGCGCATTTCTGTATGTTTTTTTTTACGGTGTTCACTGTACAAGATAAATAACGTTATTTTTGGATAGTGGGGGCTTGTACACACATGGGGATACCTAACATTTATTTACTTTTTACATTATGTGTTTTTTAAATGTAAAGGTGGATTTTTTTTAACTTTGTTTATTTTTTATTTTTACTTTTTAAACTTTTTTTCCTGTACCACAAGGGAACTTGAACGTGGGATCTCTAATCCAAAGTGCAATGTACTACAATACAGTCATGGCCAAAAGTTTTGAGAATGACAAAAATATTATATTTTCACATGATCTGCTGCCCTCTGGTTTTTATGTGTGTTTGTCAGATGTTTTTATCACATACAGAAATATAATTGCATTCATATTATGAGTAACAGAAGCTTATATTGACAGTTAGAATGAGTTAATGCAGCAAGTCAATATTTGCAGTGTTGACCCTTCTTCTTCAGGACCTCTGCAATTCTCCCTGGCATGCTCTCAAGCAACTTCTGGACCAAATCCTGACTGATAGCAGTCCATTCTTGCAGAATCAATGCTTTAATTTTGTCTGAATTTGTTGTTTTTTGTTTGTCCACCCGTCTCTTGATGATTGACCACAAGTTCTCAATGGGATTAAGATCTGGGGAGTTTCCAGGCCATGGACCCAAAATCTCTATGTTTTGATCCCTGAGCCATTTAGTTATCACCTTTGCTTTATGGCAAGGTGCTCCATAATGCTGGAAAAGGCATTGTTGAGCGCCAAACTGCTCTTGGATGGTTGGGAGAAGTTGCTCTTGGAGGACATTCTGGTACCATTCTTTATTCATGGCTGTGTTTTTAGGCAAGACTGTGAGAGAGCCGATTCCCTTGGCTGAGAAGCAACCCCACACATGAATGGTTTCAGGATGCTTTACAGTTGGCATGAGACAAGACTGGTGGTAGCGCTCACCTCTTCTTCTCCGAATAAGCTGTTTTCCAGATGTTCCAAACAATCGAAAAGGGGATCCATCAGAGAAAATGACTTTACCCCAGTCCTCAGCAGTCCACTCCCTGTACCTTTTGCAGAATATCAGTCTGTCCCTGATGTTTTTTCTGGAGAGAAGTGACTTCTTTGCTGCCCTCCTTGAGACCAGGCCTTGCTCCAAGAGTCTCCGCCTCACAGTGCGTGCAGATGCACTCACACCTGCCTGCTGCCATTCCTCAGCAAGCTCTGCACTGCTGGTAGCCCGATCCCGCAGCTGAAACACTTTTAAGAGACGGTCCTGCCGCTTGCTGGTCTTTCTTGGGTGCCCTGGAGCCTTTTTGGCACCAATGGAACCTCTCTCCTTGAAGTTCTTGATGATGCGATAGATTGTTGACTGAGGTGCAATCTTTCTAGCTGCAATACTCTTCCCAGTTAGGCCATTTTTGTGCAGTGCAATGATGACTGCACGTGTTTCTTTAGAGATAACCATGGTTAACAGAAGAGAAACAATGATGGCAAGCACCAGCCTCCTTTTAAAGTGTCCAGTGGTGTCATTCTTACTTAATCATGACAGATTGATCTCCAGCCCTGTCCTCATCAACACCCACACCTGTGTTAATGGAGCAACCACTGAAACGATGTTAGGTGGTCCTTTTAAGGCAGGGCTACAATGATGTTGAAATGTGTTTTGGGGGATAAAGTTAATTTTCTAGGCAAATATTGACTTTGCAAGTAATTGCTGTTAAGCTGATCACTCTTTATAACATTCTGGAGTATATGCAAATTGCCATTAGAAAAACTGAAGCAGTAGACTTTGTAAAAATTAATATTTGTATCATTCTCAAAACTTTTGGCCATGACTGTACATAGTCTTGCAGAAAATTGCACATAGGTTCCCTATGGGGAATGTGCATAGTCAATCAGGAGGCCGTTGCCAGACCTTCCAGCTGCCATGGCAGCGCCTCAGAATCGGTTATGTTATCGCAGGGGATCCAGCCCCCCTGGATGACGTGATCCCTATTGATCACGGCATTCAGGGGGTTAATCCCCAGGAGTAGCTTCCGTCTCCAGTGGCTAGTCCTGGCATCAGCTGTGTAACATAGCCGAGTGCTGGAAGTAATGCTAAGGGGTTAAAACAACAGTGATTGAATACCTAAGAATGTAAATATGCAACAAACTATGCGTCTAAATTAATTATACAATATCAATAATTAAAATGTTATTGTTTATATAATGAAAAGTTATACAATTTTCTAATATACTTCCTGTATCAATTCCTCATGGTTTTCATTCTGCTTACTTACAGTGGATAAAAATCAGTCCATGGCCATGTGATGGACACACAGGTGCACAGCTCATTGCAGTCACAGTATAGTAATCAGAGCTCTTTCTGGTAACGATCATCATAGGATGACAACAACAGATAAGTGACTGGTGGAGATGCAACTGGTTTGTGTCTGCATTCAGTATTATGTAAAACCATGCTTTTAACTTTTATGATGGAAAAGAGACATGTATGCAGGAAAGCTTCCATCATATTTTTTACATTAATGTCAATATAAAAATATGCAGACAGAGGGGGCTCCGTCGGCGTCTGTCCATCTACTACTATTAATGTCCATTGCTCTTGTTGTCTGATGGATGAGAACAATGTATGTTGTGGGGGTTTAGCTCAGTAGTAGAGTTGGTGTTTGGTAGACAGAAACAGTCCCAGTTTAACAAAAACAGGCTTCTATTTATTTTGTGCAAGGCAAAAAACAGTGGACAAACTTAAGCAGCTTTCAGCAGGTTGTCAATAACAAACACGTGGCAAACAAAAAGTCCTTACTTCAGGCAAAAAGTCCAAAATAAATCACTTGGTCTCACCAGCTTGGTTGGGACACAGTAGCAGACTCTGTCCGGTGCTTGTTCAGCCTGGGGAACATACAGAGCAAAGGATCTCCTTCCAGTCTCTTACTCCCAGAGACTCACACACCACTCTCTGGTAGCTTCCACTCTTAAAAAGGGCTGCACACACCTGGGGTATCAGGTCAGCAGGACTGGAGTATAGGAATGGACCTGCAATAACTCCCAAATCCCAGACCCATACTCCAGCCACTTACTTCACTGAGACTAGCAACCTCAGTGGCAGATACCTGCCATCCACAATTTTACCATTTGCTTGCTTACAATGTTCATAACAGTAATGTGAACATCCCCTAACTTTTGATAAGATAGTTTCAAGAGCATAAAATAAAACGATTTTACTATACAGACCCATAGCTAACTTTACACAGTTGCATATATTGTAATCAATCTATGACAGCTATATGTGTTGTTTATAGTAAAATGTGAGCCATAGTGTTTAGGTGTAGGTCAGGGGTATTCTGTTGGACATGATGTCACCTAGTTTGAATTGTAAGGCATGGTGCTATAAATAAACAGATTACCGTGGAAGTCACTCTAGAGACGTCACACACGCCCAATGCATCGTGTGTCTAATCAGTCTTTGATCCAGCTAAACTATCCCTAAAAAAGGGTCCAAAAGAACTGAACACTCACAGACGAGTTCAGATCATAATGAAATTATACCATAACACTTTTCATTATACCAACAATAAAATTTATCTCTCAATATATGCCAGAAACTGGAAAATCACTTTAGGCTACAGCCCCACGTTGCAGAAACACAGCTTTTTTTTGTTGCAGATTTTGCTGCAGTTTTTTGAGCCAAAGTCAAGAATGGCTACAAAAGGAATGGGAAATATATAGGAAGTACTTCTACTTCTACCTGCTGCTAAATCCACTCCTGGCTTTGGCTCAAAAAACTGCAGCAAAATCTGCAACAAAAGAAGCTGCGTTTCCGCAATGTGGGGCCGTAGCCTCAATCTGTTTATTTTGAAGCTGAAGTTGGTACCTTTTACCTACTCCACCTCTAGTCAAAACTGGTCCCGACTCCGAATCCACAGCCCTGTTCTATAGTTACATATATGCAATAGTGATGATAGCATAATTATATGAAATCAGAAGACACAAAATGTTTATTAAAGCCACGTAAAAGAGGAATTTTAACGATTTACAAAGCTGTTTTCTTCCATTTTGAGGCAGTATTACATAATATGACAGGAAACCACTAGCCTAAAGTTTATGGCAGGAATAGTACTGAATGCTGAGACATTTTTTGGTACAAATTTCAGTATACATAAGCACTTGATGCAGAAAGCATTACTTGGTTTGTCCAAAATGAATAATGGTCATCACTGTGGTGTATCCATGTAAAAGATTGTCCTTTTCACCATTACACTCTCGCAGTGTAAAATTGCCACTAACCACTCGATCACAACCAATCTCCCCATTGCCAAAAAAACCAAACAAAGGCACATTGGGAAAGTGTTTCCGAAAAGAGTCAGCCTCAACGTTTTTCTTCTTATAATGCTGCTCTCCTCGGCCAACGCAAGCAAACATGAGCCCCACGCTATTCTGCTCTGGGATGTTTGCTGCTTTTAGACGCTGCATAGCAGAATCTGCAGTCTTTTCATCACACACATCCTGGTCTAGAAGAACAGTGGCTCCCTGGATCTGTGGTCCGCTCAGTGCTAGTCCAACAACACCAATGCAATCTGTACCTTGAGTCTTTCTGCAAGGCACAAAGAAGAACTGATTAAAAGCTGCAGTCTTTATTTCTATTATCGCAAGGAATGAATGAGAAGCTGATGAAGTGACTACAAAAACATTAGGGTAGATTTAAGCTGTTTTCACACCAAGTTTTTGTAAATGAAGAATAGAATCTGCCATTAATAAAATCTGAATCGGTGTTAACACTGGGATGCACCAAACAGATCCGGTGTATGAGTAGATGTACCATATGTATCAGTTAAAGAGGACCTTTCACAAACTGCCTACAAGTCTAGTTCTTTACATCATTGAATAGGCGCCACTCCATTGAATCTGGGACACTTGGATTTTTTTTCTCTAGCTCCCACTGTTCCTGAGCAATCAATGCTGTTATTTTCGGTGCCTCATATGTTATTTAGGCTCTGTACTGTCAGGAGGGCGGTGTCAGGCAGGAGCAGACAAGGGGTATGATTCTGAGCTCTGACACTGGCTGCCTCTGATTGGAGCTCTGAATCACACCCCCTTCCTGACACTGCCCTTCTGACATTAAACAGCTTAAAAAGCACATCAGAAATCAAAAATACCTGTGCTTGTTGCTCAGGAGTGGTGGGAGCTAGAGAAAAAATTCCAACTGCACTGAATCAGTGGAGCAGAGCCTATTAACAGATGTTAAGAACTTGAATTGGTGGAGGTGGTGAAAGGTCCTCTTTAAACGCACCATTGTTTGTAATGTTTCTGTGTAAATACTGATGTGTTTAACAAACAAAAAAACATGGTGTAAAAACAGCCTTTATTGACGATATCTACACTGCATGCAGCAAATTTTACAAAAGCTCATGCTGGATGATACATTTTTTTTGTATCTATAGTAGGGCTGGGTGATTATGATTATTTTACGACACTATTATTTTTACGTACCACATCCCCTACTTAAATGTCATGTCATGCCACTGAATTTTGGTTTCAGTTGATGTATCCTTTAGCCAATAGTATTGTGATACAGGATGGCATGGATGCAAAATAATTGAAATAATGTGAGTTCACACCAATTACTTGAGCTGACTTTAAATTTTGGTTATTTTTTTTGCAGAACTTCCCAGCCCTAATCTTTACACATTTTTTTTTTTATCTAGCTTTACATTACTTTTGGTTGGCTTAAAGACAGTCTGTTACCAGAACCCAGCATATCAAGTCAGCACCACAGACAGATATATTAAGGTCACCTGAATTAAACAGTGTTTTCACCTTGTGAATTTGTGCTTGAGTTGCCAAGATATCACTTTGCAAATTAGGGTGGGTTCACACCTGCGCTTCAGTCCATCCGTTGCCAATCCGAGTGAAAATCTCGGCGAACGGGATTGGCATCGGATACAGACAGGTCAGCGACGCATTGGTTAAAAACCCATTCATTTGAATGGGTTTTTAAAGCAATGCGAGGGTGTCCGATTGCACCCTCTGCGCTGCAAAACCGTTTTTTTTTTTCCTCGGACACGAAGTCCCGCATGTCCGACTTTGTTTCCAAGGAAAAAAAACGGCTTCGCAGCACAGAGGGTGCAATCGGACACCCTCGCATTGCTTTAAAAACCCATTAAAATTAATGGGTTTTTAAGCAATGCGTCGCTGACCTGTCTGTATCCGATGCCAATCCCGTTCGCCGAGATTTTCTCTCGGATTGGCAACAGACGGAAGCGCAGGTGTGAACCCACCCTTAGCTGTTTAGCGCAACAAGGATGTTGCCATTACTTGAAAGAGGCAAACCGCCTACTATCCTTTCTTTGATTTACAAGTCCAGGCAGTTTATACCTAATCTTTTCTGGCCCCGAGTTCTATATTTTAGTGCATGCGCAGTACTGCTGTGGTGCTTGCCTGGTCCGAGCCACATGTACTGCACATGAGCCGAAAATATAGTCCTGTCAATCAAAGAAGGGAAGGAGAGGCAGTGGGTGGCACAGAGCAAAGGGAGGCTTACTTCTTTTGACTACCAGCAACACCCTCATTGCTCTAAATAGCTCATTGTCATATTAACAAAAACTTTGACTTTGCAGCAATGGAGGCACCAATTTACAAGGAAAAAACACAGTTTGATTAAGGTGACCCTATATAGCCTGTCTAAGGGGCTCGATTGATAGACTGGGTTTTGGTGACAGACTCCCTTTAATTTAGATCACTTTTAAAGCACCAAAATTTGAGCACAATGTATCCCATCTAAACCAAGACATCCTTTCTGGACACCACACTCTCGGTAGTCCCTCGATAGATATATCAAGTTTTAAGATACCTTTACAGTGAGTGGAGGGGGGCTGTTCAGTTTGCACACAGAGAATGTAACAGAAAGGGTTTTTTTTTGTTTTTTTCCCCCTCACAGCACATCTGAAGACAGCTTTCTCTGTGTACAACAGGCACTGAGAGAATTCTACCGTTTCTACAATGTAGGAAAAAAAAATAAGATAATGTATGTACCCCTATGTACTTGTGACTAGCTGTTTGTGTTATTGCAGGTAGGATATTAGTCACAGACAGTAAGCAGTTTTATTTTATTGTGCTCATATTTCTCTTTTCCTGTGTCACAGATGTTTTTGGCTGCATTATGTCCTATATAGTAGTATCATGTTGTACCGTGTTAGCCATTGAAAGTAGTGGAAGAGTGAAGAAATCAGGTGATACCTTTTAGAGGCTAACTGAGTATATTTATAAGTAAGCTTTCAAAGACTAGCTTCCTTCATCAGACATGGTGTTTATACAGTCCAATATATTTACAATGTTACGCAACTGATTATACAGATTTACCCCATGCACTTACGCCTGGGAAGAGAATGATGCAAGGTATTCCACTTGCCCGCCAGCAATAATAATACTTTTCTCGTTTAGAGGGTTAAGGACTTGATGTAGGAAACGTGTTGCTCCATGCCTCCATGTGTTATAGCCAAAAATCAGAACCACACGCAGATCTGGGTTATTTTTAAGGCCTGCAAATCAAAAAATACTAAGAAATAAATATGGCATATTTTAAAACTGTCTAGTCTAAATTGTCTAAAAATTATGTGAGTATGTAAACTAAAGTAACCGTATTAATAAATCCCCTCTAATGTACCAGGCTAGCCAAAATCTTTATTTTTCTGGACAACTCAGCACCACATCAATGAAAACCTGACACTTTTTGCTCATAACTCCAAAACCCCAAAAAATGCCAGAGGTGATAAGATATGTCTATAGATCAGAATGGTGATATGAACATATAAGCACCGTTTACTGTGAACGGTAAAATGCTGATAATTGCAATCACAACTTGTACAAGCAAAACCAGATTTAATGTATTTACAAACACACAGAATTTTACACAATAGAAAACAATAATTCTTTAAATAAAAAAAAAAAAAAAAAAAGTCCAATGTGTCAAAAAAAAAAATTAAAAAGTCTGAAGTGCTTAACCAGACCAGCAGCAAACCACAAAATGTATGGTATTAAGACTCAAATTACCTTTGGGAATTAAAGAGTGCTCTAAAGGTCAATAATAAGACCAAATCTGTCAGCCAAATAATCTTTAGGCTAACAGCTATTAACAGATGCTAAGAACTTGAATTGGTGGAGGTGGTGAAAGGTCCTCTTTATCTTCCCAGTAAACAAAAGGATCAGCCATGTTGAAATCTAAAAGCCCAATTATTTTTTTTAAAGGGGTTGTCCCAGACCACAAGGTAATTGATACTGTAAGGACCAGAAGCTGTATACACCACATGGAGCTCTGTACACCTGATTTAAATGGGGTCCTGGTGTTGGACCCCAACCGATCTAATAGTGATATCCTGTGGATAGGTCATCGGTATCAATTACCTTCAGGTCCTGGACAACCCATTTAATCGAAACATCTGCCATTGGAGAATAGTTGGGATGTCTGCATACACATTAGATGATCATCTGGTCCCACCAAAATTGACAAGTATGGCCAACATTAATCTAATATTTATGACCAGTTTAAAAGGGTTATCTGTTTTTTTTTTTCATACACTGCAGAAATGCCATACAATGCAGCTTTAATGGCATAACAAGATTACAAAACTACTTCAAGGCTTATCTTAGCCAATATAAATAAGCTGCAAATCCATAGCTTCTTCAAGATCGTGACTGTGTCCTCTAAGCTGCAACTGCTGAAAGGGCTCGGCATAGGTGCAGACAGAGGAAATACAGGATATGGACATCCACTATCTGTGCCTGCACTGAATGCTTTGAGTGACTGCACATTAGAGGACACAGCCACTATCTTTGAGAATCTATAGATATGTGACTTATTTACATCAGTAACCATGGTGGTGGGAAGGAAGGTGCCCCTGAAATGATTTATCAGCTCCTTATGTCATTGAATGGCAGTGTGTTGTGTTTCTGCGGTTTATGTAGAGAATCATCATTTTGAAGGTTTGTGCATACTGTTGAAATAGGTAATGTTACCATCCTCTTGATTCAAGCTTCACATTGCATGTATTTGTATGTCACCAGTTTATTTATAGGAAAACTTACCAGCTTCTTCGAGTTTGCTCTCATCAAATACTTTATTCTTGGAGTCCTTGAAGAAGTGAAATTTTTGGATTTTTACTCCATTAATTTTTGGAAAAAGGAGTGCAAATCCAGATTCCCCATCCTCCAATTCAATGGGTGGATTGCTCGCTGATCCTCCGGGGGTTACTAATATAAAGACAAATAGTTATATATGTCAGTAAAATGTATATTGCACTGATGGTGATGCAGTTAGCAATCTATCTGAAAAGACTTTAAAGCTAAGGCCACATATAGCGAATGCAGATTAAAAAAAATAAAAAAGTGGAAAAAAAACATACAAGAATTTTTTCTGAATTTTTCACTGCTTTTCTGTAGTTTTTGCATTCTTGCCTTCTCCCATATAAGTCTATAGGGGAAACGCAGCATTTTCACAGGTAAAATAGAGGCATCCATGAGAACCTAGCAAAGTCAAACCTTGCAAGACAAGAATAATTCCTGCTGGTAAGCCTGGAAACGGGGCTTTGCCTCTATGGATCAGAATGGGACTGTCAATGGCAAAATTATGAAGAGAGGGTGGAAATTGGAGAAATCACATTTTCTTCTACTCCGCCCACAGTACAAATCACCTGATTGCAACAATCTCTGCTATAAAGCACTTGGCATATTACCTACAACTCCTGGTGTGGCAAGTCCCACAATTTCACAGTCCTTTGGCAGAAGTTTTTCCAAAGAAGCAGCAGTCTCTGAACCATGTTTCTTTTTTGCTACAATAAAAGAATAAACATAATTGACAAAAAATTATATATTTTCTGACCCATGATATGGAACAGAAAAATATATTTTACTCATCTTGGTTTACAGTGAGGTTCAGAAGCAATGAATTCATGGAGTGTGCTGCATATTTTTTAATGAAAACTTTGCAGGTGCCATTCCACAGCACCATTTAAATGCAGAATAATCATACCATATTCAGAGCCCCAGTGATATGGGACCCAAATGGTACTGAAGCATGTTCCATTTAAGTCCTGAGAACAAGCCATCTATGTTATAGTTTTAGAAGGCCACTTTAAGATTTCTCAGTTGGAGACATCCAGTTCTGTGCTTTCCTATCTATAACATGGGAAAGCACAGAACTGGACACTACATACTTAGATAAAAATAAATAATCTTGTTACTAGTATCAGGAATCTGCAATGAGTCTGACTGGTAAAACTCAAGGGATAAGACTGTCTAGATAGATAAATATTAGTATTATGGCTACCTCACCTTTCTTTGGACCACAGTGGGCTCCGTGATCATTGAGTGACTCAGAGTCTGTGAAGTACAGGAACGTCTCTGGTATTATGTGGACTTTCTGGAAGAGAGAGCAGATTCCGTTTTCAACGCATGTCCTCCATAAGTGGACTATTATATGGTCAATACCGGAATTGTCTAGGTGAGCTATGTACACATTAGAGACATCTCATTTACTCATTGCTGTGTGCTAGAATTCTGGCGTAAAAGTGACACTTGTCAATTTGTGGCAAATATTGCACGACTCTTTCAAGATTCTTGCTGCTCACCGCACTTTAGAAAATATTTCCAGAGTAAATTAGGGAGAGGGCAGAACTGGGTTCAGGACCTCCATGAACTGACTAATTTATTATAATTTGTGCCAAAAAACTTGGGTATATTAGATTTCAGCTCTGGTACCCAGTGCAGACCTAAGAGAAGCCGCAATTATTAACACACATGGCATTTTTAATAATAGTGTCACATCTGACATAAATGCAGCAGATTATTAACATGGGTGTACTTAATAATGTTAATAAATCTGCTCATAGTGTCTAAGCACAGAAATATGTATTCACAAAGAAACAGTCCTGGCAAACAATGATGTTGCCAGTATCACCGTACAAGTGCAGCAATCAGGCACGTCATTTATTCCAATGCCAGCAGCTGCGGTGGGGGAGAGGCTATGCATTACAGCATATGCTCCTGAGACTGTTCACAGTGGTAGTACCTTGACGTAACAGTATTTCAGAGTGCCCAAATTACTTCAGGCTCTCAACATACTATTAAGCTGAGGTGTAGGAAGGGTTTAAACTTATGCTGTGTGCTCTACAATAAACTTTATACTGTCCTTAAAGGGAGTCTATCAGCAGGAAAATCAGTATCAAACTAATGACAGTACTTTGTAGGGTGGCTGTCTACACTTACCAAAAATGTATTTTTTATTCTGCATTGCAGCTCCATTTTAATGTAAATCAACATTTTATTTGTATGCAAATTATCTGAAATGGGCTTTAGAGGCATATCTTCTGCCAGGGCTTCACTCTCTGGTCTAGATAACTACTCCTAACTGCAGCCAAAGTAGAAAATGTCACTCAAGTAGTGGGGGGTGGAGCTGAGCGGCAGTTAGGGGTGATTATCTAGAGCAGAAAGTGATGTCCAAGCAGGAGAAGAAGCACCCCTAAAGCCCATTTTAGCCCTACAAGGTACTGTCATTAGTTTGATACTGATTTTCCTGCTTACAGACTCCCTTTACGGATGCAATTGGAATACAACAATGGACACCTAACAGCGTTACCAAAAGATGAAAGTTCTTTTACCTCTAATTCTTCTTTGACAACTTGGACCAGAGAGTGGGCACCCAAATCCATTTCTCCTGCCCCCACAGAGGACAACCATGCCAGCCTTTGTCTTGCCTTCAGTTTACGCCAAGCACAATCCCTCCATAATCTGCAAACGCTTAAATAAAAAAAAAAATAAAAAAAACCACATTGAAAACCATTTTCTGAATGGCCTGTGGGTTCACCTTTTTCACAGCCAGTACACTCCTGTCATAACCTGCAGCACATTCCAGGATGTGCCCAAATACAGTGGATTATAGGCAGGCACTGCTAATGCTGCCTCTCATAAGGCAGATAGTAGGGGCTGCACAATACAGGATGCAGCAGAGCTGAGTGTGTGATTTGTCATGTACAACAACATCTGGTATTTTCCATAGAACTGAAGGTAAACTTAACAATGAGTTTCCATGAAGCACAATAAAGACATTTAATTGACACAGTCAGCTCTGCCACATCTATAGAGCCTGTAAGACACCATGTAAACAACTAGTGCATAGTCCTATAGACACCTATCAGAAGTCAGCTGTCGTACAGAGAAAATCGGGTAATGCAAACAGTGATGGGTCGATAGATGTACAAGAAGCCCAGAGGCTCTCTGTCTGTGGATACCAGTGATATTGGTACAGTAAGCAGACTATACAGACACACCAGGCTGCCCGCAGCAGAGCTTTGCTGGGTAGAAAGCTCATCACTCTCTCCACCACTTCAGCCAGCGTGCTGAGTACATAGTGGTCCTGGCTCTCCGCGTTGCTTTGTGTTTTGGGCCCGTTATTCTCCAACACTTCGCCAGAAGAATCCATTTCCATTACAGACATTGTCACAGAACAACCCCTCCGACTTCCGCCGGAACTAGCTCGGCGTCACTGAGTCTCCCCCGCTTCCATGGAAACCACGCACGACGTTCCTCCGGCCTCCTTGCTTTGGGAGAGACGTCAGTATGAGAGGTAGTTAGAATGGGGCGTGGTTTGTAGAGGTAGAAGTTGCTATCGGACCCCAAAGATCTCTCTGCCACAAGTAATATACGGCTATTATACATAGCATGTGCTCGATAGACCCGATGACTTATTTCGCATTGTACCGCAGGAGCTTCTCGTTAGGCCACTGGTGTGTAGTGGGGTGACTGAGGAGGCGCTGTATGCCATGGTAACCCCGTATGTTCGCGCACAGTCTTTGATGTACGAGTATTGATAGTGTTCAATGCACTGCATTGTATCAACACACTGGGCATCCCATGTCCAAAAATGCCCAAACTATAAGTTTATAAAATTATTTATCCCATACTTCGAATGCCTTAGCAAGGAAAAAAAAACTAAATAACCAAACCACAGTTTTTCTCCATTTTGCTTCCCTTGAAAAATTGAATAAAAAGTCAACACATCAGACGTTCCCCCCAAATGGTATAAATGCCCACAAAAAGTGATGCCTTACACAGCTGTATACACAGTAAAATAAAAAAGGAGTGTCAGACAAAAATCTGCAACATCCAAAACTTTGAAGAACGGATAAGAGCAGAGTAGGAGGTCTTGAGAGGATCGGAGGTTACGTGTGGGCAGGTAGCAGGAGATTAGGTCAGAAGTGTAAGATTGGGACAGGTTGTGGATGGCTTTGTATACCATTGGTAACATTTTAAACTCAATTTCAGGAGGGAGAGAGCATTTGCTGGGAAGCCATGGAATAGGGTATTACAGTAGTCTAAGTAGGAGATCATGAGGGGGTGAACTAGCATTTTTGTAGTTTCAGGGCTGAGGAAAGAGCGGATTCAATGAATGTTCTTGATTTGGAGGTGGCAGGAAATGTTGATTTGGATTTGAGGCTTGAAGGATAGGGTAGAATCAAGGGTAAGTGCTGCACCATTAACTTTGATAAATGGCTTAGGTAGGGAACTATGTGAGGTGGGGAGCAAGAAGATGAACTCTGTTTTCTCCATGTTGAGTTTGAGAAAGTGAATGAAGAGGAAGGAGGCTATGGCTGCCAGTCCCTCTGGACAACAGAGCGGTAATGGCTGGGCCAGAGAGATATATTTGAGTGTCAATGGCATAGCATGGTATTGAAAACCATGGGATTCTATGCATTTGCCGAGGGTGTAGATGGAGAACAGGAGGTGTCCCAGGACAGAGCCTTGAGGAACACCTACAGAAAGGGGGTGTTGCGAGGAAGTGGTGTGTGATTGGGAGCTTCTGAATGTGAGGTTGGTGAAGAGATCCAAGAGTACAGTGTCCATATTAGGACATCCTCAGATATCAGAGTCAAACATCAGATTAATGGCAGTTTACAACTATGATACCTGACTTCTGACACCTGATTTGTCTGACACCTGACCTCTGCTCTGACTTCCGATACCTAACTCTGACACCTGACTACTGATACCTGACTCTGACACTTAATTCTTATTATTTTCCCCTTTCTTTATTATTTGCAACATTTAGCATATGCAGTTTCTGATTGGCCAAGAGATGAGGTCAACCCCCTATATAACTCTACTTTACAGGGGCTTCAGATTCCATTCCTCACAATAGTGGCAGAAAAATCATTTCAATGCATTAATAGGTGCAGACATTTCTGACTTTTACTTATCCTAAATAATACTTCACACTACTGTTGGATGTCTGTTCTGATAGGGTATGTAAAAAAAAAAAAAAAAAGGGCATATATCATAACAAACAGTAACTGATGTTAATGTGTCCGTTTTTTAGACTGTCCGTTTTTTTGCTTATTTTTTTGTTCTTCTTTCTGAGCATACGCGAAAAAAAAGCGAACAGTATAATGGACGACCACGCCCCTTTACTGCGAGTCCCCCCCCCATTTTTGCAGAAGTCATAAAAGTATTTAAAACACTTGATGAATGTGGTGCACAACATGTTAGAGAGTTTATTTGGTGAAAATGATTTATCATTTTACTTGATCTTCACCATTGTATGTGCTTATTAGCTTGTATGTATATGAAAAATTCAGATGATGTCTGACTCTGATCTCTGACTGAAGTCAGGTATCAGACTCATGTATCAGACTCATGGAGCTTCTCAGCCTGCAGCCTTATACAATCGTTGATTGTAATGTCAATCTGTATTCCCTTAGTCCAGACAGCAGCACAATATGGGGGTATCTCTGCCCCTGTGTGTTGTTTAGGACAGGTGGAACCTTTAATTAGCACCAAAAAGGTGCCTCCTACTAGCCCTATAAGAGGGCACAAGAGACCTCCCTCCACTGTGTAAATTATAAAGTAACAGGAAACAAGCTTCTAGGGAGGGAAGCCTTGTGCTGCTGTCTGGACTAAGGGAATACAGATTGACATTACAATCAACGATTCCCCTTACGTCCGACAGCAGCACAATATGGGGAGATAGCAAGTAATTCCCCTAGGGAGGGTTTCCTCGCTTTACAATGTCAAGGACTGACTGACCAAAGGCAGTTGTCTGGAAACTGCGGATGTCCAATGATAATGTTTAACAAAAGGTCAACTGAGATGACTATGATGCAGCCGCACAAATCTGGTCCAATGGTAAGGACCGATACTCAGCCAAAGAAGTCGACAACCCAGGTCGAGTGGCCGTAGAAAAACTGGAGGGAATAACTCCTGAATAAGAAAGGAAGACTTAATTGTCTCCTTGATCCATGTGGATAGAGTAGGCTTGGAAGCCTTGAGGCCTCTGTTTTTACCCTGCATATCAATTAGTAGGCTTTCGGCCTTCTTAAGCGGTTGAGTGTGGAAAAGGTAAATCCACAGACACCTTACCACATCTAAGGTGTTGAGCTTTTCTTCCTCCTCAGAGGTTGGAGAGGGGAAAAACACAGGTAACGAAATTAGCTGATTGCTATTATAGTATGAGGGGACCTTAGGGATAAACCCAGGTAAACCTAAGGTGCACTCTATCTGCAAAAACAAAATGTACGGTTCTCTAGAAGAAAGGGCCTGGAGCACTCCTACTCTTTGGCAGATATAATAGCCAACAAAAAAGTGGTTTTGTAGGCTAAATATTTTATCTCCGTAGTCTCCAAGGGTCCAAATGGAGGACCGCACAGGCCTGTAATGACTACCGCAAGGTCCCACTGGGGATGATACTGAGGGCTTTAGCCTCATTGCCCCTTTAAGGAACCTTGCAACCAGAGGATCCTGAGACAGACGTCTGTTCAAATGAGCGGAGAGGGCCGCAATCTGCACTTTCAAAGTGGCAGGGGCAAGGCCCTTATCCAAACCGTCCTGAAGAAAATATCAGCCGTTGAAGGTTCTAGATTATTAATACCCTTCTTGGAGCACCACTCCATGAAAATCTTGGCTGTCCTCTGGTAGTTCTTATTGGTAGATTCTGCTCTTGCAGAATAAAGGGTCTTCAGGACGGCCTCTGACAGTCCTCTATCCTGCTGTAGGGACTGCTCAACCTCCAGGCTGTCAGGTTGAATCTCCAGAGATCCTGGCACTTCAGAGATCCTTGGGAAACCAGGTTCTGGATGGGGGGAAGCCTCCAATATATCCCTCGACTCATCTCCATGAGTTGGGAAAAACCAAGCTCTTTTTGGCCAGAATGGAATGATGGCTATCACAGAGACTTGGTCCTGTCTGATTTTCATTAATACCTTTGGTATTATTGGAATTGGAGGGAAGATGTATGCCAGCCTGGACCTCCAAGGGATGGACAGGGCATCCACTGCCAAGGGATTGTCCTCCTGGTAAAGGGAACAGAACTTCTCCACCTTGGCGTTGAGTCGGGTTGCCATGAGGTCTATTTTTGCAAGACCCCTGTTCAGGGTAATCTGATGAAAGACTTCTGGATTGAGTGAGCATTCTCCTGATACGGCATAACCCCCGACTCAACCGATCCGCTACTATGTTCAGGGAGCCCTTGATGTGAACTGCGGATAAATGGGTTAGATTTTTCTCTGCCCATGTAAATATCAGATCTGCCTCCCTAAGGCACTGTGGTCATGTTGTCTGACCGGATTTTGACTGCTCTTCCCCTGGGAAGAGGCAAGCAATAGAGTAAGGCACGATATACGGCTCTGAGCTCCTTCCAGTTGGACGAGGTCCTTTTTTCAGGAGCGCTCCAGACTCCCTTTATGGAGTTTTCGTCCAATGGGCTCCCCATCCCGAGGGGGATGCATCTGTAGTCAACAGGGTCCAAGAAGGTTGGACCGTGGACCTTCCGTCTTTCAGGTGCAACCACCACTTGAGGGAAAGACGGGTCCTGGGGGAGAGTCGAATCTTCTTGCTGAATGTAAGAAGGGAGCGATCCCAAGCCTCTAGTAACTCCTTCTGGAGGGGACGTAAGTGCCACAAGGCCCATGGGACTGCCTCCACTGAGGAAGACATCAAGCCCAGGATCTTCATCAATGTTCTGATGGAGGCTATCGGCTTTTTGAAGATGTGCCGGACTGCCGCAACCAGCTTCTCCTTCCTTGCTGGTGTCAAGGAGATTTGCAGGCGGACTGAATCTAGTAAGTAGTTTTCTCAGAGGAACTTCCTTCGAGTTGAAGGGATCGTTTTTGACTTCTCCCAATTTATAAGCCATCACAGACTCTGAAGGCTGTCTGTAGGTACTGGAGCAGAACAGACTGTGACTGGGCCTTTATCAACCAGTCGTCTAGATAAGGCACCAAGAATATCCCCTGAAGCCTGAGGGCGGCCGTTATGGGGGCCACTACCTTTGTAAAGGTGTGGGAAGCAGAGGAGATCCCGAAGGGTAGTGCTGTGAATTGAAAGTGCTTCCTGTGGCCGGAAACTACTACGGCAATCCTTAGAAAAAAACCTTCTGCGTGGAGGTAAATAGAAATATGCAAATGGGCGTCTTTTATATCCAAAGTCACAAAAAACATCGCCTTAGAGGAGAAAGGTGGTGACAGACTTTATGGTTTTCCTATGGAAGCGCTTCTTTTTGATGAAGCGGTTGAGGTACCTTAAGTCTATGATCATTCTCCACTTGTCTGCCGGTTTTGGCATCAGGAAGACGGGAGAATAGACACTGGATCCTTCTTCTAGAGAAGGGACTTCCACCAGGGCTCCCTTGTGAATGTACTCTCGGATGGAGCATTCCAATGTAGTCTGCTGCATTGTAGGGAGGCTGCGAGTTAACACAAACCGATCCTGAGGAGGACGGAGGAACTTCATTGCATAACCTCTTTGGATTACCTACCGGACCCATGGGTCTCGAATTTTTCCCTGCCCGCAGTTGAGAAAGTGGGAGACACGACCTCCGACAAGAATCTCGGCCACAGGAAAACTGCTTCTGATGTCAAAAGCTAGACTTGACTTTTTTATCATCAGACTTCGGAATCTCCGGCCGGCGTCTCTAGAGGAATAACTAGAGCCTCTCTGGACTGCCTTCCACGACGAGGCGGATAGCCTCTACCACGGCCAGAGCCAGACCTACCTCTGAAGGCCTGGGGTAAAGTTTTACCCTTCTTGTCGGCCAAGCCCTCTAGGATCTCGTCTAGGGCACAGCCAAAGACTATACCCGGCTCAAAGGGTAATGCGCACAAATTATACTTTGAGGGGAACACAGCTCTCCAAGGTTTTAACCATAGAGGTCTTCCTGCTGCAGTGTTCTTGGTAAGTGCCAGGGATTTGGCCGCCAGCCTTAATTGATGGTGGGAGGCTTCCGTTAAATATTCAGCTGCTAGGGAAACTGAGCCTAGAAACCCTAGCAGCTCGTCTCTGGAGACTTCCAGAGTCGGTCACTTTCGAGGTGGACAAGGTCAGTACATAATTTGGCTGACACTTCACAGGACGCAACCGCCACAGCGGTCTTGGGCGAGGCAGCTGAATAAGCCTTCTTGAAGGTATTGTCGAAGCGCCTGCCATGGCGTCGTGCAGATTTCCTCCATCATCTGATGGTACCTTAGTGCGGCAGGACAGTTTAACCACCGCCATATCCACCTTGGGAGGAGGACCCCATTGATCCCATTGAACAACTGGGAATAAAGCACCGAACCTCCTAGGAACCACAAGAGGTTTTTCAGGACTTCACTCTGAGGACATTAATTTTTGTAATGTCTGGTCCACTTGGAAGACCCTAGGCCCTCTATAGGTGGACGCGGAGGCTTCCCCCGTCAACATCACGATCCTTAGACCGGATGGACTTCAGCAGCCGGCTTAATTTTTCGAGTGGAAGCACGGCCTGCTGGGATCTTCAGTGGAATCGTCAGATGAGAGTGTCTCGTCCACTATCTGATAATCTTCATCAGAGATCCGTAAGGAAGATTGTGTCTCAATCTGCAGTCTCTTGGCAATCTGGGCGATGGAAGAACGAATCTCCTTTAAGAGACTCCTCATATAGTCCTTTACCCAAGTAACAACCTCTTATAGAAGGTACTTCCGGCGGAGGTCCGCGACACTGGGGACAGCGGGTAAAATCATAGCCGTCAGGTAAGGGGTATTGCAATCCAAACACATTAGGTGTTTCAAGTTTAGAGGAATTTTTCCTCCTAAGCGCATCGCCATTACGTGATGCAGAAGATGACATCTGAAACATCAAACAGCCACGTGACACTGAAACAGGGAAGATCGCCAAGCATTGCATAAAAACCCAAGGGGTACCTTTTTTTTTTTTTTTTTTTTTGAATCGGTCACTTGAAGAGAGAAAAAAACCGTCAGAAAAAAAACCAGCCACCGCAACCCGCAGCAGAGGAGCTAGAAACCACTAACTCAACAAATAAAGGACTGCATTCAGACCTTTTAAATGTAATCCAGCAGCGAGGGGAGGAAGCCAGCAAAGAAACATTTATACAGCACCAAAACAAGTCAAACGCCATAATGGAACATAGAGGAGCATAAGCCTAAGCCAGAGGCTCAAAATACAAGCAGCAAAAATCAATTCTATATTTTGCCTTTAAATTTTAAATTTGCAAACTTACCGCACTTTTTCCGAGAAAACCGGAAGTAGGGCACGGTGGTGCGCAAAGGCTTCCTTCCCCTAGGAACACGGGACCGGAGAAAAGTTCCGGCCGAGGAGGTTCCCCGCTTACTTCCGGGATCGCGCTGCCTGCAGATGGATGCCGGATAACGCTGCGCTGCGGTGCGAAGGACCGGAGGTTTTCTCTTTGGGACCGAGGTACCCCAAAAAGGTAAGCCAGGAGTAAATAAAACCCCTAGCAACGGGAGGTCACAAGAGACCTCCGTCCACCTGTTCCACACAGGACAGAAAAAAACACAGTGGAGGGAGGTCTCTTGTGCCCTCTTATAGGGCTAGTAGGAGGCACCTTTTTGGTGCTAATTAAAGGTTCCACCTGTCCTAAACAACACACAGGGGCAGAGATACCCCCATATTGTGCTGCTGTCGGACGTAAGGGGAATGTATCTTCTACTCCTGAGTGAGAGCAGTGAGTTCAGTCAGAGGTCAGTCATCCTGGCCAATCATTAGGAGGCACACAGTGTATCATTGTATGTGCTTCATAGCTGACTTGTGACTCAGTCAGAGATGAGAGTCAGAAACTGCACAGTGTGGATGGGACCTGTTTAGATGCCATTCACTATGCTGTGCCAGTAAATTGCAACGGGTTAGCCACTGGCAAATTTGTAGATAGCCCAGGGGGATTGGGACATTGTGTCTCCAGCCTAACTACAGCAAAGTATCACTTGTTTGATGAAATAATAAGGGGGCGTTCACACTACCATTAGTAGTGTCCGTTGCTAGCATCCGTTACAGAATGTTGCAGTGAATTATGGTTAATGGTGAAAACGGACACTTAACAGATCCGTCATAAATCTGTTAAAAATTGCATTGATTTCACTGGGATTTGATATGTTGTCCATTAATGTCCTTTTTCACCAAATCCATCACATGTCCGTTTTTTTTGTCAGACAGAATAACGCGGGGTGCAGGTCTTTGGTGTCTTTTGAAAATAATGGAACCATGACAGACATTAACAATCCGTTATTTTTTAACATTAATGTTTATGGCTAACTGACAAAAAAATAAGCAAAAAAAAACGGACAGTCTAAAAAATGGACACATTAACATCAGTTAGGGGGCGTTCACACTACCGTTGGTGACCATCAGTAGTGTCCGTTGCTATTGTCCGTTACAAGATTTTAGCATCGGACACTAGCTGAACTGTCAGAAATCCGTAAAATTTCCATTCATTTCAATGAGTTTTTATATTGTGTCCATTAGTGTCCGTTTGCACCAAATCTGTCAGAAGTCGGTTTTTTTCGCGGACAAAAAATCCTTCATGCAGGACTTTTTGTCCGTTTGAAAAAAACGGATTCTTGACGGACAGCAAGTGTCCGTTATTTTTTTAACATTGAAGTCTATGGGTAACGGACTTATAACGGACAGTAACTCATAGCCATCAGTTACTGTCCGTTATTTTATGTCCGTTTTTTTCCTGCGCATGCTCAGAAAGCAGAAAAAAAAAACGGACAGTGTTAAACAAATGGACAGTGTTAAAAAACGGACACTAACTGATGCTAATGTGTCCGTTTTTTTTAACTAATCTATTAATTGGATTAGTTAAAAAAATGGACACATTAACATCAGTTAGTTTAGTGTCCGTTAATGTCTGTTATGATAGGTGTCCGTTTTTTTTTTTTTTTTTTTTTTTAACGGATACTATCAGAACGGACATCAACGTTAGTGCGAACCCTGCCTTACTGTCTGTTATGATATATGCCCTTTTTTTTTTTTTTTTTTTTTTTTTTTTTACGGACCCTATCAAAACAGACATCCAACAGTAGTGTGAACGCCCCCTAAGGGAGCAGCAAAAAGGAAGTATTATTTAGGATAAGTAAAAGTCAGAAATGTCTGTACCTATTGATGCATTGAAATGATTTTTCTGTCACTATTGTGAGGAATGGAATCTGAAGCCCCTGTAAAATAGAGTTATATAGGGGGTGGACCTCATCTGTTGGCCAATCAGAAACTACATATGTTAAATGTTGCAAATAATAAAGGGGAAAATAATAAGAATCAAGTGTCAGAGTCAGGTATCAGTAGTCAGGTGTCAGAGTCAGGTATCAGATATCAAAATGGATCTGTTGTTCAAGGAGTTTTAAGGCATACGCAAGCAATGAGATAGGGCAATATTAGGCTGGAGAGAATTGGTGAAGGGAAAGCTTATTAAGGATGGATGTGACAGTAGCGTGTTTAAATGCAAAAGAGACGGTAACTCTGGTTAGAGGTAGGTTGACGAGGTGGGTTAGAGGAGGAGTAAAGACTTCAGTGAGGTTGGGAATAAGGTGTGATTGGATTAGGTAGGGTGCACAAGTGGTGAGGTAGGATTTTGAAAATAGGGTGGAGAGGTTTTCATTGGTGCCAGTGGAGAAGGATGTTATGGAGGATGTGCATCAAACAGTTGGGTAGAGTGGTTGTGAGGGGTGTAGGTTGAGGCTCTCTCAGATGGTGTTAATCGTCCGTTTATAAGGGATAGAGTCTTCCTTGGATTGGCTTTTCTTCCAGAGGCGTTCTGCTACCCTTGAAGCACGTGTCATTTTTTTTTTTTTTTGTCAGGGTTGCCTTTTGATTAGTTGAGCTCTGGTTTGTGGGGGGGGGGGGTGAGGAGGGCTGAAATAATGGTGGTGTAGAAAGCAGTTGCAGCCTCTGTGTCCTGGATTGAGGATATGGCAAAAAGTGGAAGAAGGAAGTCAGAGAGTGTGTAGCTGTCAAATTGGTTAATATTCATGCAGGGGTGCGTTAGTTTCTGGGTTGGGGCTCTAATAAAGAGGAAAGGGATGAGAATGTTAGTAAGTTGTAGTGGGAGAATTAGAGAGGTCGGATAGGTAACAGATACGGGTGAAGATCAGATCAATTGGGTGTCAGAGGAGTACCACTGTGAGAGACCAAAGGAGGTGGTGAGAGATAGGAGTTTGGAGGCAGAATGGTGGTTCTAGTCAATGGGGATGTTGAAATCAACCATGATGATAGTGGGGGTACCAGTCGAGAGGAAGAGCATGAGCCAGGTGGTGACGTGGTTGATGAAGGCGGTGGTAGGTCCTGGTGGTCGGTATATGACACTTGGAGGATGTGTAAATGCGGACAGAGTGCACTTCAAAGGAGCTAATGGTTGGGTTGCTGTGAAGGAGCAGGCAGAAGGCCAACACTTTCACCAGGTTTTGGTTTTGGGGCGAGGAGTGTGTGAGAACTGGAGACTGCCGTAGGAGAGTACAGCAGGGGAGGTAGTGCCTGAGGGTGTCAGCATATTTCTGTGATCCCAAGATTGTGTTTATAATATAGTTTGTTACATATGGAACAAGCATTCCATAGTGCGCCGGAGGAAGGGGGGGTGCAGGAGCAAAGAAGATAGATTTAAAATTTAAGGGGTTCCGTGAACTGGCACTGGTTCTGCAGTGAGAGGAAGAAGATCTGACTGTGGGGATATGCTGAGGTGGCCCAGGATTAGTAGATATTTCGCTGGCAGTAAGGAGAATAAAAACAGCATTCTAGTTTGTGACATTGTGTAAATATAGAAAATATACAGTGAATTTTATGTGTACTTTTTAAACATTAACCTTTAGTTCCAATTCTGTTCAGTGCACTTCTAGAGATGCACTTAGAGATGTTGCACAGAATTGAACTCTACACTTAAATATATACTATTTGCTAGAAAGAATTGATTACATAGTCTGTGTTACAGGTGACAACGGGTGGACATAAATGTGGGCTCATGGAGATTGAATCAGAGACAGGGAAGGATCAGGTGAGAAAAGTGGGGAATAAAGAACCATCTAGCACAGTAGGAGGATAGAGATGGTGCTTTCAAAGTTTAACAGAAGTACAAACAAAAAGCAGGGTGAAACATACCAACAGAGGAGTGACAATAAACAAGCAGTGATAGAGTTATGCTGGGAGCAGTGGTGCCTTGATTTACGCCAAGACTACTCCCCTTTTGGGGAATGTCACATCCACTTCTTGTGTAGCATGCATAAAATTGTGGTGAACCTACAAATCTCATCTAGGTATCGTAAACTCAGATCAAACCTCCAAAAGAAACATATAATACCTATCAGAAATGGTAGCTTATAAATAATCACATGACCACAAAAAATACAAAAATATAACAAATTTATTAGCATACAAGAACAAAATCTATTCAAAACATGTTAAAAAACATATAAGAAAGGCAAGGTCACGGTACTCACATACAGGTCTATCACAATGAACCACAATATCATATATAGTGCTATATAGCAAATTTAGCAGGTATGAAAAAGATTTCCTGCTACTCAAGGATAGAAAGGGCAAGGTGAACAAATTCACTTCAAAATGTGCATATATGCTGCATGCATCCAATATGTTAAACATATACAATTAATCTAATATCTGTATATAAAAATCAATGAACAAAAAATAGCATGCCAAAAGATGTACAAGCCCTCCTCACCACAAGATGTTCATGTGAATAAAAATACCCGTAGGAGCACCGTGACCTCCACCTGCAGCCCCAACGCGAATTTAGCCCCTGCTTCGTTAGGGGGCTGCACCTTACGGCTTATTGTAACGTGACCGGTACATAATATGCCCTCATCACTTAAAGGGTTTGTCCGGGATAAATGGAAATCCCTACACTAAGCTAAACACCCTCCCCCTCCTACTTTCTAAATAACATAATTAATAAAAAATGTATATTTACCTATTTGCTGGTTATCCGGTGACGATCCGTTTCCCAGTTTCCAGAAACGGAACGTCACTACTACCCCCCCCCATCCACTCCATCTTACTTACCTTCCAGGCTTCTTCCTGCGGGATGGCTCCCCCCTCTTTTATGACTGCAGGCGCTTGTACCTTCACTGCTTTGCACTCTGCTGCCGATAATCCACCTCTACTGCGTAGCTCCCATGCATGCGCAGTAGAGGTGGATCGTCACTACAGAGCAGTGCTGGGACAAAAACGCGCACCGGCAGTCAGAAAAGAAGGATGGGCGTCCCGCAAGAGAAAGATAGGTAAGTATATAATGGGGTCGGGGGTTGAGTTGAGTAGGTAGGGAAGAGCTAGTAGTTGTGAGCGGGATAGCTAGAGAGACAGGGAGGGGGTGTATGGGAGGGAGGGAGAGAGGAAGGGGGGGCAGTGAGGTGAGAGGTAGTTAGCCTGGAAGTTACATAGTAGATAGCTGAACCATGTAAACAAATGCAGAAGATACCAGGAGCTCCCAGAGATACCCAGAAATCATTCAAAACACTGCTAAAGGTATATGGGTGTATTTATTAATCCATTAATAGTACTAACAGTCCTTTTTTAAAAAAACATTTTTTGCCCGGAAAACCCATTTAAGTACTTCAGTACCGGGCCAATTTCTGGTCCAGGACCAGACACATTTTTGGGTTTTTTGTATGTGTGGTTTTGAGGGCTGTAACATTTTTATCATTTGGGTTATTCAACTAATTTCTGCGTCTTTTTGAAACATAGGGCTTTATTTTTATGTTGTTTTTATTTTTGCATGTTTTTTTATTTTTTTTTATATTTAGAAAAATATAAACAAAAGAGGAGGGAAACGTCTGTTTTTCATTTTTTTTTTTTTTTTTATTTAATAGCACAAAATGCTACTAAAAAACTTTAAAATAGTTTTTCCTCTCCATTACAGTAATTTTTATTTTGTATGGTGTCATCGGGGGTGGGGCTAGAACCTGTAATAAGGGCATGTTTTTGACGTATTAGTTTATTTATTTTTTTAATTATTTTATTTACTTTTTTTTTTTTTTTTGTACTTTTCTATTCATTTTTTTTTTTTACATTGTATCCCCATATGGTCATAATAGACCTTTGGAGGACCCAGAGCAGCTCTTACAGACTCTGATCCCGATGGATCACGTGACCGCCAGGTCAGAGGGCAGCCGCATCATGGCTGTGCCCATAGCTGTGTATACAGCGCTCATTGAGCGCTTCCTGCATTCTCCTTCCCTGCATTCTCTCTGGATGCTCCGGCTGAAGTTACAGCCGGCTCCCTGTTTCAGCAGCTGCACGATTTTGTGCAGCTGCTAAAAACTGCTTGGACGTAGCGATACATCCTTGCAGAACTAGACAACCACTCTCTGGACGTAAAAACCCAATGGGCAGTCCAGAAGTGGTTAAAGAATGACACATCGGCTGCAGGAAAATTACACCAGACCCAGAAGCTTTCACAGCTCTTAAGGTATTCTGCAAAGTAGCCCTTTATTCGAGGAGCCTCCTGGATGTTTTAGAGAGTTGGAAAGCATGAATATAAAACCCATTAAATGTCTGCACACAGTATGATGCCACCCTTTGTGTGCCCCCACACAGTATAATTGGACCCTATTTACCAACACAGTGTTATGCCCCCTTAGTGCTCTGTATGACACAATATACTGTTCCCTTAGTGCTCCCCACACAGTATGATGCCCCATTAAACAGAAATAGTGCCTTAAAAATATTCACTTAGCCACATTTCCATGATGAATGGGTGTGAAGAATATCGCCTCGCCCAGCCGCCTGGCACGCCTGCGATCAAACTTCTTTCTTAACCTCCCACTCACACACCGTGAGTAGACCGGGTCATAGGATAAAACGAAATGAGCGATATAAATTTTATATGTTTAATAACCCAAGTGGGTCGGTATGAATTAATAGCATATACAGAAATATACAATATTAATACGATCAAGCATAAACATACAAGCAAAGGCGCGATGATACAATACACAAAAATAAACAGGGGAATTAAAAGATAGAGAAAATACCGGCATAGGCTCGTAGTCCGTTTCTCTAGGCCACAGCAGAGTTTTGGGCCTAGGGCGCAAGCTTAAGCAAGTTGCATAAAACAATCCTTCTACATGCTGTCCAGAACTAGGCCCTCAAAGCATTCCTCAGTAGGGCAGGCCCTCTCATCTTCTCCCAGATCAGAGCTCCTTACTGCCTCTTTGCTGAATGACCCCAGAATCCAGGTCTGCCCACAGCATATGGCTAGTGCTCCACCCACCCCTTGCACCCAGGCAGCACCCCCCTTCTCCCACCTTTGCAGAACCCTCGGAGAGAAGGGTGAAGTTAAGGCTTGCTATCCCCCATCCCATCTGGCCAGGGATAATAAAAGTGCCTGGCTATAGCAAGCCATCTCCAATGAACACACATAAAACCAGTGAAGCCTATCGTCCAGCAATGTGGACTCCACTAAAGCACCGCATTCCAAGTGGGGGAAGGACTGACCTAAGCAAGTAAAACACACTTCCAAGAAAGATATAAAACTGAGGGTCGGTTCATCACACCTCCCCCTTTTAGAGCGTGTCGGGAGGAAGGACGATCCTAAGATCGCCTTCCGCGGACACCTTGGCGGCCTCACCCCGCCGGGACCTGCGCTGGTCCCTGACCATATTCCTGGCGTACTGATACCCTCTTCCTCTCCTGTCTGAATGGAGACTCTTCTAAGGTTCAGGCTCTGAATTAAGTAGACCTGGCTACCTCCTGCTTGCTCTGGGTCCCTCCCCCGAGTGCTGGTGTCCCTCAGACCCACACTCACAACCCCAGGCCCTTGTGGTACCGGTGCTGAGACCCCATCCTGGCAGTCTCCGCCCACCTGGCTACCCCCGGCCTGCACTGGGACCTCGTTGTGAGTGCTGGCATCCCGCAGATCCACACTCGCAACCCCAGGCCCTTGTGGTACCGGTGCTGAGACCCCATCCCGGCAGTCTCCACCCACCTGGCTACCCCCGGCCTGCACTGGGACCTCGTGCTGAGTGCTGGCATCCCGCAGATCCACACTCGCAACCCCAGGCCCTTGTGATACCAGTTTAGAGACCCCTTCCCGGAAGTCTCTCAGGGTCTCTCCCACACTAGCCGCTAGTTGGGAGAGTTCTAGGGGATTCTGCACCTCCCCCTTTGCTTCCAAACCTAGGGGCACCTCTGGTTCTGGCACAGGTATGTTTGGACCCTGTCCTCCCAGACACCTTGCCCCTTTGGGCCTACACCCTGTTCCTCCTGTACTTGGGTGGGTGATGGTGATACCTTGGGCAAATGACTGAGATTATGCTTCCCCAAACCATCCCTCCACAATACATTGACAGGTAATGCATTTGACACACACCCTTCTTGGGTCCCACCTCCAGCACCCCATGCCGTCTGCACTTGGGCCATGGGCACGACTGGCACACCTTGGATGGCTGTTTCTCCTTCCCAGGACTCTTTCACAAGAGTTAGGGGCCCACGTACACGTCTCCCGTACAAGAGCTCAAAGGGGGGGAACCCCGTTGAGGCTTGCGGCACCTCCCGGTAAGCGAACAGCAGGTGCGGGAGATAAGGCTCCCAGTCGCGCCCGTGGGACTCGACTAACATCCTGAGCATCTGCTTCAGGGTGCCATTGAACCGTTCACACAGGCCATTGGTCTGTGGGTGATACGGGCTGGACACCAGATGTTGCACCTCTGTTACCTTACACAGGCCTTGCATCAAGGCAGACATGAACTGGGTACCTTGGTCTGTGAGCATCTCTCTGGGAAATCCAACACGGGAGAAGATGCCTACCAGAGCCTTGGCCACTACATCAGCCCGGGTGGAAGACAGCGCGACAGCTTCCGGGTACCTAGTAGCGTAGTCTACTACCGTTAATATGAAACGTTTCCCGGTGCGACTGGGAATGGACAGGGGTCCAATGAGATCCACAGCCACCCGCTGGAAAGGTTCGGTTATGATGGGCATAGGTATCATTGGTGCTTTGGAGCCTTGCCCCGCCTTGCCCATCCTCTGACAAGTGTCACATGAACGGCAGTATTTAGCTACATCTGTCCCCATCTTAGGCCAGTAGAATAAGTGGCTGAGGCGAGCCTTGGTCTTAGCGATCCCCAGGTGGCCTGCCAGTGGAATATCATGAGCAATCCGCAACAACTCCACCCGATAGGGTTGGGGTACCACTAAATGTTTCTCCCTGAGCCGACTTTCTTTTCCCTTTGTGGGGATCGTTTCCTGGTACAACCTCCCTTGCTCCCAGTACACGCGGTCCTTGTCCGACTCCAAGGGAGGTTGACCAGCACGCTCCTTCAATGCATCCAGACTGCGGTCAGCTTGGACAGCGTCCCTGAACTCCTGACTGGAACCAGACAGAAGAGATGTGCATGTCACATACCCGCCGGGCTCCTCCAGCTCCAGTGTGGGGAGGCTAGTCACGGCGGCCTCAGTGCCATCTCCGGGTGACAGAGGGAACGGCTCAGGGGTCGGAGCGCCTTCCACCCCTCTAGCACTCTGGCTGCGGGTTACCACTGCAACACCAGCAGTCCGTTCCTCATCCGGATCGGCCCTGAGATCCCCGTGACCCACCTGACCACCTGGCACATTGTCCTCAGTTGGGGTTGCCCCCAGCACCTCAGAAGAGCTACCCTGTAAACCTGCAAGGCAAGAATTAGCAATTACATTGACATTGCATTCATTCATTGATTCACAGTGAACTGCATGGGTGAATGGCTGAGCCAGGGTCACACTGAGGGGGCTCTCATCACCCGCAGATGTGGGCGGGGCTACAGCCAGGTCAGCATTCCACAATGTCTCATTCACATGCTCACTGATTACTTTAGCTGGACACACAGCAAGGGGAGACAAAATGCTGACCCCTCCCTCTGCCTGTGTGACAGGCTTCAACACCTCATTAAAATCATCCTTCAGTACAGACATTTTGTCACAGCGAGGTGGGGCTGCTCCCACCCCATATTGGGACACCAAGGGCCCCAAATCTCTTCCCAATAGTACATTGGCAGGCAGATCAGACACTAGCCCCACATCACGCATCCCGTTTCCCGCACCCCAGTCCAAATGGACGCAAGCCATGGGCACAGTTACGCGTTCTTGTCCAATACCCTTCAGGGTCAGATTTTTTCCAGGGATAATACTGTCCGCAGGGACCAAGTCAGGTTGCACCAGAGTAATCTGCGCCCCAGTGTCCCGAAATCCCATGACCACTTTACCCCCCACAATGACCTGTTGACTGTTGGCATCGGATTGCAACCCTTCCCTCCCCACCAAGTATACAGATGAGCCAGCTGCCGTGGCTGGGGAAACAGGGGGGTCTTAGAGCGGTTGGGGCACTCCGCCTTGAAATGTCCTGGCTGGTTACAAGCATGACACCGCCGGGTCTCTCCTTGGGACTTGGAGGGGGTCCCCGGGGCGCCCAGAGTTCTTGAGACAGGGGAAGTAGAGGGGGCATCCGGGACAGAGTTTGTCTTACCCCACTTGGAGACCGCAGGCTGTGGTGAACTCCAACTTTGCCCCTCCTTCCAGCTTGAGGGTCTCTGCAGTGTGGCTCCTCTCTTGATCCCTTGCTCCCTGGTGGACACATAGTCGTCAGCAATCTCTGCAGCCTTGTCTGCTGTTTTGGGTTTCCAGTCACACACAAACTGGCGGACCTCCAGAGGGCACACCTGGAGAAATTGTTCCTTTATCATAAGATCCCCAATTCCCTCAAACGTGGTGACAGTAAGTCCTTTGATCCACTGCCAGAATGTAACCTGTAAGTGGTGCAGAACATCCGCATAGCTCTCTGTGGGACCCCGCTGGATATTCCGGAACTTTTTGCGGTACACTTCCGGCGTGAGCCGGTATCTCCGGATCAGCCCCGCTTTGATGGTCTCATAGTCCGCGTCCACTGGTAAGCTCGTGGAAACATCCAGGCCTTTTCCCTTCAGCCGGGGAGACAGGTAACAGGCCCATTCTGCCTGGGGAATATGATGCTGCTTACACACCCGCTCAAATCCCCGCAAAAACGAGTCCAAGTCCCCGTTATCTTCCAAGATTGGAAAGTCCTCGGATCGGATCTTTAGTGCTCGGGCTCCTGGAGTTGGTGCAGGGGAAGGTTGCGCCTGCTGGCAAAGTTCCAGCTTTTTTAGCTCAAGCTGATGCTCCAACTCCGCCCGACGCTCTGCAGCAGCGGCCTCTCTTTCCGCCCGGCGCTCTGCAGCTTCTCTCTCCGCCCGACGCTCTGCAGCAGCGGCCTCTCTCTCCGCCCGTCGCTCTGCAGCTTCTCGGTACTGGTGAATCACCTGCAGACGGGCGCTATAGTCACTGGCGTCTATCTGCTGTAAGGCCATTTGCAAGTATAAGTCCGTTACCCCCACAGAACTGGGGTTACTGGTCCCTCCAGGCACAGTTACCTCTGGGGTCCGGGCACCTGCGGAACCGTCTGGCATGGTGATGTTGTCTGGTGCCAGCCTCTCAGGACCTTGCTCTGCCTCCTGCATGGCTATGGTAGCTTCCATATCTGCCATCTCCTGGAGTTCAGCAGCAACCAAGTCCTGCAGACGTTTGGTTATGCTTCTGGTCCCACCAGCCATCCACTGGAAACAGTTGCCAAATAAAAGATAGGACAGAAAAAAAGAAGAAGGGAGGGAACAGTACTGTACCAAACTTTCACCGTATTTTAAGCTTGATCTCATACCGCACTCGTTCCATAGGATTGCCGCAATCCCCAGTGTCTGCGTGATACCACACCCACACACTGTTACCCTAATATCCCACAACGCTGCCACCACTGTGAAGAATATCGCCTCGCCCAGCCGCCTGGCACGCCTGCGATCAAACTTCTTTCTTAACCTCCCACTCACACACCGTGAGTAGACCGGGTCATAGGATAAAACGAAATGAGCGATATAAATTTTATATGTTTAATAACCCAAGTGGGTCGGTATGAATTAATAGCATATACAGAAATATACAATATTAATACGATCAAGCATAAACATACAAGCAAAGGAGCGATGATACAATACACAAAAATAAACAGGGGAATTAAAAGATAGAGAAAATACCGGCATAGGCTCGTAGTCCGTTTCTCTAGGCCACAGCAGAGTTTTGGGCCTAGGGCGCAAGCTTAAGCAAGTTGCATAAAACAATCCTTCTACATGCTGTCCAGAACTAGGCCCTCAAAGCATTCCTCAGTAGGGCAGGCCCTCTCATCTTCTCCCAGATCAGAGCTCCTTACTGCCTCTTTGCTGAATGACCCCAGAATCCAGGTCTGCCCACAGCATATGGCTAGTGCTCCACCCACCCCTTGCACCCAGGCAGCCCCCCTTCTCCCACCTTTGCAGAACCCTCGGAGAGAAGGGTGAAGTTAAGGCTTGCTATCCCCCATCCCATCTGGCCAGGGATAATAAAAGTGCCTGGCAATAGCAAGCCATCTCCAATGAACACACATAAAACCAGTGAAGCCTATCGTCCAGCAATGTGGACTCCACTAAAGCACCGCATTCCAAGTGGGGGAAGGACTGACCTAAGCAAGTAAAACACACTTCCAAGAAAGATATAAAACTGAGGGTCGGTTCATCACAATGGGACAGTTTTCTTGGTCTCCTCCTGCCTGTGTTGTGTGAAACCAACCTTAGCAAGAGAAAGATTACTTATTGAGAAGTATCTGGTGGGTGGAGAGCAGCAAAACTCCAGACGATAAACATTTTTGAAGAAATATCTTGCCAGGCTTGGTGGAAAACTTTTATTCCCCCCCCCCCTTCCCAGGCAGTATGGTGTCAGTGTCTCTGTAGGGAAATATCTTTGGCAAAGATAAAATTTCCTGACTTGCCCTTGAAGGATTGGTTCTTATTATCTCTGTCCTTTTTCCTAGTATCCAGGTGAGACCATCTCTGCTGACAGAACTTTTGTTCCACAGGAAACTTTTTCTCCCTTGCAGACGCATTCTCTAGGATGTCATTGAGACCAGATCTAAAAAGTCTATCACCTTCACAGGGAATGCCCACTAGTTTGCATTTAGAACAAGTATCTCCGGACCACGAGCGAAGCCTGGTAGCCCATTTGAGGGCCGCTGATTTTGCTGCTAACCTGACAATATCTGCTGAGGCATCTGCCAAATAGATGAAAGCCTTCTTCAGGCAAAAAGAGAGGCCAGGATATCTTCTCTTGCAGTACCTGCCATATGGTGACTTTCTAAATGGTCCAACCATACAAATAAAGAATTGGCCATACAAATAGCAGCAACACTTGGACGAAGAATCTATGGCATCCTTGAGTAGACAAGTATCTTCAAAAGGCAGAGAAGACTTTTTTGATATGCCTGCTACAGGGGCGTCTACCTTCGGGTTCTATCCCAAAATTCAGCATCTTCCTCAGAAAAGGGATGCTTCTCGAAAGATTCAGAGATTGGTACTCTTCTCTCTGGTTCTTTCCATTCCTTAGTAATCATTTTTTTAATATCAGCATAACTGGGAAAAACCCTTGGTTCTGGACTAAGAGTGTGCTCTTTCACGTCTTCAGTGTTCATAGTTGAACAAATTCTTCAGAAGAGAATCCGCAAAGTGGACACCCTGAAATCTCAATGGAAGAGTCAAAATCAGACCTGGAAAGGACTTTGCCTTCATCAGAGTCAGAGGATGTCTGGATAGATGAATGTCCTTGAGAGGCAGCACGTTTCTTGGAAGTAGACGGCTTAGAAGAGACAGACTCTAGATGTCTGTTAAAGGACGATTTTATCTCCTCCTTAACGATGTTCCTTAGGCTGTTAAGTAGTGAAAGGGTATTATCTGCCACCACCTTCTCAATACACATAGGGTCTTTTTACCGATGCCACATTTTTTAGATTTTACTTGACGGCACCTTAAGAAAATAAATAATGCATAATTAGTCCACAAGGAAAAAAATGCATAACATAGCCAAAAAAACAGACACAAGTCCACCGGAGGAGGGACTTACTGGGCCAGGGGCTAAAGTGGTATCCACAGACCTGTGGGCTTCCAGGGGGGCTGACATGTCCAGATAGCAAAAGAAAAGAAACAGCTGTATCACAGACAGCAACAGCCCAGGAGAAGCTGAGCGGTTGCCAAGCATAAACATAGCAAAAAAAGACGCCCAAAATTGAGATTTCCCGGCAAAGGCCAAGCCCCCCCACCCCCATCAAACAATGAGCTCGTGGTTCAGACCAGCGTGCCACAATGATGTTATCAGAGCCTGAGACATGCTTCCTCCGCTCTCTCCAGCATGCATGGCTCTGATAGCTTCTCATCCCTTCCGCTCTTGGGCTTAAGTTCTCAGTTTGGGGCAGCCCTGGGCCATATGCCATCTTTCAGGCATGGGATCTGGCTTGTTTAAGGCAGCCAGACTAGGGGAAGCCTGGGGCATGCTTCACAGCAGGAACAATCTATAAGAAGTTACCTTCTATGGCTCCCCTTCCCATTCTAGGATGGAGAAAGTAAATAATGGGCACCACCACCTAACCAGGCTTCTTGTATAACTGAACAGACACCTAGGTTAGTAGGTATAAAATTGTGTGTGTAATCATATACCATATGTCATTGTATATAGTGTTCTATGTATACAGTGAAATCTTCCCAGATGATCACCCATTTGACCCCCCACAGACTTTTTTTTTTCAGTGACCAATTTAACTCCCATTATATTTTATGGAGGCTACTTCTGTATAAACAGACCACCCCTTATCTAACCAAAGACCACTTTTGGAGCAAATTTTTCAGTGGTATCTCCTGTGAAAGAAAACACATATTGGACTTGCAAACAATGAGACTGATGTGGAAGCATCATCACTGGATGTAAGAGACTTGTAAGGGACATCAGGGGAGAAAAGTCACCAGTCTCACACTGGAGCAGAGAGCCAATGTCATAATCAATGCAATCTGCCACTAAGGTGCCGAGCATACTTGCCAACAGTCCCAATTTTGATGGGACAATCTCTAAAACCAGGCCAAAAAAGGGAGATGTTTTATGTAATATGGGCATTCCTAGGTTAACTGTAAAGGGGTTATCTGCCTTTGCAAAACTAATGACCTATTCAGATTGGAGGGGGGAGGGTTGATCCCGGCGTGTGCAGCTAAAGGCATTATACTGACCACTTGGCATGCTTTTAGTAACAGCAGTTATTGGTACTGCAGCAGTGTCTCATGGACTTAAATGAGACATAGCTTCAGTAAGCAACACAGCACACTGGCATATAAACTATGCCAGGGCTGCAAACTCCAGGAGACAGCTGATCTAACACTGATGGTCTGTCTGAAGGAAAGGCCATGAATTTTGCATAGATGGAAAGCACTTTAAAGTTCAGATTTTGGCCTATGAAATGTCAGCAAGTATGGTCAAGGTTAGCAGTAAAGGGGAAAATGGACAACAAAGCTGTGTTGGAGTCTAGGAATGAGAGGGGAGCCCCATGCTAGGAACCAGGAATGAGAAGGGGGGCCTTACTGTGTCCTGGATGAGAACCATGCTGGGCTAGGAATGAGAGGGGGCCAATGCTGAGAACCACAGGTTAAAGGGGAAGCCTTCTGGAGACTATGAATGACTATGTGTACAATACAATCACTGTTTTATTAGTACCATTCTAGGCCTGGCTCTGTTGATATGCTGATGAGATGCAAAAATTAAAATTCATGGGGTCACTCATTTATTTATTTATTTTTGTTGGGGGAGAGGCTGTATATACTTTCTGACTCCATTAGACAATTTTACCTTCATTTAACATACTTTTTTCTTTGAGAGGACCATCCCTGCCTGTGTGTTAATTTTGCACATGGTTAAATAAAGTACCACATTGTACTTCACTTCACATTTTTGGCCTGATACGTGCCTGTATACATATTAATATATGGGGGTTATTAATGGATATCAGTATTAGGGGTTCTGAATACATTTAGGGGTCAAATTAATATAAGGGTCTGGCTTGGGATCAACATTATATAAGCTGCACCCCAATGAAAGGCCATTCCCATTTTGTTGTGATCAAAAGCTTAAGCATCACTCTGCAATGGGCATCTTCTAGGTTGACATCTCTGTATATGGAAAAAAAAAATAAATTCTATATATTTTCAGCTAAACTGTAAAGTAGAATTTCACATTTTTTTTTTTACCATCCAATGGTTTCACCTGCTTTCCTCTCTGCTCCACTCAGAAGTACACAGGTAGTAGAGGAATGTTTTGTAATAAAAATAATTCAAACTCTGCATCATCCAGGTGATTTATTAATATGGTACTCATTCTGAACACCATGGGGCGGACTTATTATATCTGGTGTATAGAACAGTCTGTCAATCTGGGTGGACAGCTGGGTGGGAGTGAAATGTGCCTGAATCAAACATACACCTCTTAATTTTGGCAAATCTCACATGGTGCCTTCATCAGAAGTTGAACTCTAGACTAACCCCATTATTTGTACCAGTAAATTTGTTGGTGTGCATGCCCACCTTTAAGATAAGTGGCAAGCGTTGTGCAAATGTGTTAAGTCGCAATTTTAAATCATCAAAAATTGCTAATTTTGATATGCTTTGTACCCAACCTCAATATTTTTCAATGTATTTACACCAGACAACTAGTATAAATACATTGATAAATTTCCCCTATATATCTGATAAAACATACTAGGGTGAGCTCAGTACATAGAAATTAATACAGCTTTACATTTTGAGTGGGCACTGCATGAAAATGCAGTGAATCTGTCAGGAAGCAGGATAAGATAATCAGCTCCAAACCTGCTAGCAGATGTGTGTTCTGCCTATGTGGTAGGTACACTACTGCCTCCACTTCCTGGTTTCAGTGACTAGTTAGTGGACAGACTTAGGGTGGGTTCCCACTTGTGCCGGCACTCCGTCTGCCGCAAATCCAACCTAAATGTCGGAAAACAGGATAGGGACTGGATAGGGAAAGGTTTGTGACACTTTGCTTAAAAACCCATTCACTTCAATGGGTTTTTAAAGCAATGTGCGGGTGTGCTCTTACACCCTCTGCATCGCAAAGCCGTTTTTTTTTCGTCGAACACAAAGTCCTGCATATCCGACTTTGTTTCCGACGAAAAAAAACGGCTTCTCGGCACAGTGGGTGTAAGTGCACACCTGCACATTGCTTTGAAAACCCATAGAAGTAAATGGGTTTTTAAGCAAAGCGTTGCAAACCTTTCCCTATCCAGTCCCTATTCTGTTTTCCGATGGACGGGGTTCCGGTGCAAGTGTGAACCCACCCTTAGGCTGTGTGGTAAACAGTTCAAGCCAGCAGCGTACTCCTATTCTAACGCTCATCAGGCCTTAGCATCTAAGTGTACTTTGCAGAGCTGACAAATGACTCCATTAGTCATAGTGAAGAGAACAGAAATCTAGTCATCCAGCCCCCTCTAGGGACTGATGTCAGCAGCCAAGCCACAACTGTTAGGTAGCAGAGGTGGTTGTAAACCTGGGCAACAAGCTCTAACCACTGAGGACACATTAAGCTCTGGGAGCTTAACCCTTAGGCGACCCGAGTTATACTACTACGACGCAGCTGCCTGGGTCTGGGTCTGGCAACGCACCATAATAGTACAGCGCAACGGTCGGGGGTCACTGTGTCCAATGATATGTGTTGGCCGGTTGCTTAAAAACTGGCAGTGATAGCACCAATCGCTGTCGAGCATGAGGGAGGCATGCCAGTGGCGCCACCCCCCTGATCACTGCAATATTTAGTGTGTGTTCCTCTGTTGTTCCTCCTGGCATCTCCCTCCGTCCTTGCCACCCATCATCTCTTCTTCCATCTCCCAAGAACTCAAAATTTTATTTTTTATTGTCTCTCCCATCCCCCCTGCTGGCCGCTGATTATGGAATAAGCCCCCTAACCAACAGCAGCCCCTTTTTTTTCTTTTTTTACTCTTTGTGCTTTTTTGTGCTTTCTGCTTTTTCTTCATGCCTGTGCCCACGCAGAGTTCTGATCAGCGACCTAGGTTACTGATTGGGCCTCTGCTCAATTTTTTTTTTTGGCTGCACGGTTTCTTTTTTCTATTAATCTCAATTTTAGTTAGTTCTATATCTACAGAACCGATTTTAGATAGCTTTTAGGACGGGACCTTTTTTAGTGTAGTATACACACAAGTCTGGTTCTTGTGTATGTCCTGCGGCGCTGAGCGGCAGTCAGTGACATACATTTCTGACCGGCACCTGCTCAATTTTTAGCTGCAGTTTTTTTTTTGTTTTCTTTTGTAATAATCTCAATTTTAGTTAGATTTAGTTAGAATTGCTATAAATATAGGTAAAAGCCCCCCTCTCTCTCTCCTCTCTCTCTCTCTCTCTCTCTCTCTCTCTCTCTCTCTCTCTCTCTCTCTCTCTCTCTCTCTCTCTCTCTCTCTCTCTCTCTCTCTCTCTCTCTCTATATATATATATAAAATTTTAGATAGCTTTTATGACAGAGCCTTCTGTTCTAACTCTTTTTTTCTGGTTACATTTCTTACATATATACATATGTTGAATCATAACATACACCCCACATTTCTAATAAAGGTTCAAGAAATAAAGTTTATATACACGTGTAAAAACACAACAAATACACAAAATGTCCCCAAGCAGGTATTCAGCAGAAGAGGCATATGCCTTACTGGCCTCTGACACAGATACGGCCAATGAGGGAGAAGAGGAAAATGCCCCATTCCTTTATTTTTCATCTTCCTCCTCATCATCATCCAGTGATGAGCGATCCCAAAGGAGGCGCCTCAGAACTATTGCAGAGATAACTTCCGAAACTGCATAACAAATGTGGACCCCACCCCCAGAAAATTATGAGCCTCAGCTTCCTGACTTTGTGGGCTGGTCAGAAATACAAATAGAGACTGAAGGCTTTAGAGAAATTAACTTTTTCAGGCCGGAGCCCCACGAGGCAAAAACACAGCGTTTTACAGTTACAGCAAAGTGGATGGGATTCGCTACTTTTTTGAAAAAATACGCGCAGCGGACACACTGCGATTTCCAAAACCATTGTGGTTTTGTAATTCACAGCATGTCAATTATACCTACGTGGGGCCTTAGCCTCAAAGTCTTTACCTCAGATGAGTTAATAAATTTTATGGTGACCCAAACAAATTTGTATGCCCAACAATTCATAGAACAAAATGCTGCATCTTGATATGCTAGGTCCCATAGGTGGACCCCACTAAGTGCAGCAGAGATGAAGATTTTCTTGGGTCTTGTTCTGCATATGGGCATAGTAAAAAATAAAAAAAATTAGACAGTATTGGAGTACAGATGTCTTGTATAACACTCCAATCTATACAATGGCCATGACCAGGACACACTTTGAAGCGATCCTCAAATTTTGCATTATAACGACAATGCACAGTGCCCGCCTTTTCAAAGTCAGGCCACTCACTGACCACTTTAGTGCCAAATTTGCAGCGTCATACATCTCTGATCAGTTTCAAAGGGAGGCTGAAATTCCACCAACACCTGCCCAGTAAGAGGGCACAGTACTGCATTAAAATATACAAATTGTGCGAGAGTAGCTCAGGGTACACCCACAAGTTTAGGGTTTATCAAGGACGGGACAAGAATTGAGTCCCCCAATCCTAGGAGTTAGTGGGAAAATAGTATGGGATTTGCTGCACCCACTACTGGACCAGGGTTATCACCTATATGTGGATAACTTCCAGCAGCATCCCACTCTGTAGGTGCCTCAGTTCCAGAGGAACTGTAGCTTGTGGGACAGTGCGCAAAAATCAGAGAGGTCTCCCTAGGGCACAGGTTGCGCAGTCGGCTCCAAAGTGGTGAGAATTGCAGTCTGCAATAAGCATACGCTGTTGGTGAAGTATAAGGACAAGAGGGATGTTCTTGTAATGACCATAACTCATGACAACTGCAGCACCCTTGTCCCTCTGTGTGGTACCAGTACCCTTACACCCAAGCCAGACTGCATCCTGGCATACAATAAGTACATGGGAGGAGTTGAAACTGTACAGTGCCATGCCGAAAACAAAAGTGTGGTACAAAAATCTGGCCGTGCAGATTGCAATCAGGGGCTCACCTCTAATGAGGCGAAGTGAGGTGGCTGCCTCAGGCGGCACTGTCCGTCACTGTCTGCGGGGCAGCATTTTTACTATTTATTTAATGTAAGCCAGCCCAGGACAGGCCGCTTTAAAAAAAAAAACAAAGCTGAACAGGGTGTGTCCTGGGCTGGCTTACGAGACGTCCGCATCACAGCACAGGCAGCGATACAATGACGTCATCGCGCCTCCTACGCTGAGACACAGACGTCGCGGACAAGAAGAGGAGGCGGCGGCTCCATCAAGGGATCGCAGGTAGGTGCAGATAACTTTTTTTTTATTTTTTTTATTTATATAAATAGGCTGTTACCTGCTGGGATCCCCAGCAGGTAACGGCCTATTTATTTACCTACCCCCGCTTCTGCTCGTGGCCACCCCCGCTTCCCTTTCTGCTATGGGACGCAAAAGGGGAAGGGGAAGCGACTGGGAGCAGGCGCGGTAAGTGAGGCCGCAGGCCTCAAATACTGCTATTATTATACTCTGGGGTCTTTTCAGGAGACCCAGGGGAGGTGAGGGAACATAAAAACCATTGTTACCTCCTGCGATCCGGTGTTAGTCCAAGCAGGTTTGGGCCCTCTATGGACGTCATCAGGTCGCATCGCCGGCCTGATCACGTACCGTCTGTGTGCAATTAAACAGGGCCGAAAGCTGCAGGGAGTGCACTGGTGTCCAGGAAAGGTAAGTAACACTGGTTTTTATGTTTGTCACCTCCCCTGGGTCTCCGATCATTATACTCTGGGGTCTGAAAAGACCCCAGAATATAATAATAGTTCATGGGTGGGCCACTATGTGGCATAATACTGTGTGCATGGGCCACTTTGGAGCGTAATACCAGTGCAGGGGCCACTATGGCGTATAATACCGTGTTCAGGGGCCAATATGGAGCATAATACCGTGTTCAGGGGCCACTATGGGGCATAATACCATGTGCAGGGGCCACTATGGGGCATAATACCATGTGCAGGAGTTGCTGTGGAGCATAATACCATGTGCAGGGGCCACTAGGGAGCATAATACCGTGTCAGGGGCCACTAGGGAGCATAATACCGTGTGCAGGGGCCACTAGGGAGCATAATACCGTGTGCAGGGGCCACTATGGAGCATAATACGGTGTGCAGGGGCCACTGCAGGCCATAATACTGTGTGCAGGGGCTGCTGGTGAACATTATAGTGTGTGTAAATGGGGCAGTATAAACAGGGGCTATGGCGCCTGTTTATTTCATACGCTGTATGTTTACAGTATAGTGACCATGTGATGTAATTACAGCCTTGTCACATAGACGTGTATAGGACGAGGCTGTAGTTACATTACATGGCCTCTATGAGATCAATGACACTATGTAAACAGAGAAGCAGTCACACGCTTACACAGGTACTTTTCAAAAAGCTGATCAGTAGTGGTCCTGGGTTTTTGAGCCCCACTGATTAGTTTATTAATGACCTGGAAAACCTTTTAATTAGGTAACACCTGGGGCATTATTAATAAGGGGCACTATTTATACAGGGTACACACAGACATTATTAATATAAAGATGGACTTTGGAGTATTATTAATTATGGGGGGTTATATCATATATTTTATAATTGGGGGTAGCAGCAGGATGGAGACTTTATGTGTGAGGACAATGTGTGACAGGTGCCTGGAAAAGTGAGGAGACAAAGATGTCTGTGTTGCAAACTTTACAGAGACAAGTCACAGCTGGAAGAAGTGGTCATGGCGGTCCAAAGGGAAGAGAAGGGAAATGTGAAGGATTAGTCAGAGACGTCACCTGTAAGTCACAGAATGTTACTGCACTGTATTCACCTAAATGATAGAGGATAAATACCTGAGTGATGGGGGTCTGTCTGCTGAGACCCCCACTGAGCCTGAGAATTGGGTTTTCCCCCACTGGGTGGGAATCCAGCCTGACCGCAGCCATATATATAGGCGTGTCACTTGGTGGATGGACGAACCCTCTCATTCACTTCAATGGGAGTGCCAAAGATAGCGGAAGTCCAGTACTCAGCTATCTGCGGCACTCCTATTATAGAGAATGGGGGCCATGCGGGCTCGTCCATCCACCAAGCAGAAGATGTGTGAAGTTATTTTCATTGTTAATACCGTGTTGTTGATCTGATACTGAAGTAATGCAGTAAGAAGAATTCTTAAAAACTGTTTTATAACTTTGTGTATTGTGTATATTGTGCGACGATAACAGCGTGTGAAGCTAGTAGCATGGAAACATTTTTTTTTTTTTTTTGGGGGGGGGGCGTCTTTCTATAGACCGCCTCAGGCAGCAAAGAGGCTAGGTTCACCCCTGATTGCAATGTATAATGCTTTTGTGATATCATGATCTGCAGGTAGAGCAGGAACATTCCTTCAGTTTCAAAAGGAAGTCATCAAGACCCTGATATTTGGGGACCAAGAAGTGCTAGGCCCCAGTACTTCTGGAACTGAAGGTGCCCGCAATACTGCAAAAAAAGGTGCAGAGTGTGTTCCAAAAGGGGAATAAGGAAAGACTATTTATCAGTGTGACACCTGCCCTGAAAAACCTGGCCTGTGCATGAAGGAATGCTTCAGACTGTACCACACATTCAGCAATTTATTTTTTTATTTTTTTATTTATTTTCCATGGTATATCACCTCCTTATACCAAATGCTCACTATACCCCTTGATAAGTTTCTTAAGGGGTCTAGTTTTCAAACTGAGGTCATTATCTGGGGGTTTTCACTGTTCTGTTTCTTCAGGGGCCCTGTGTCTCCTCATGTGGGACATTTCCATAGTCAGGAGAAATTACTTAGCAAATTGGGAATGCATTTTCTACTTTAACCCTTTGTGGAAATGGGAAAAAAAAAAAAAAAAGGATTAACCCTTTCCCGACATCCACCGTAATAGTATGGCGGATGTCGGTTGCTTAAATATACAGCCGGGGCTGGCATCCCGTTGCTATGACAGCTGGGAGCCTTGTGAAGGCTCCCAGGCCTGTCGTTCATTAACTTCTATTGCACGCTACTCTATGTACAAATCTATAAAAATATTTTTCCCGTACGGTAAACACCGTCACAGGGAAAAAAAAAAAATCAAAAGTGCCAAACCGCAGTTTTTTCACTGTTTTGCCTCTGATAAAAATTTGAATAAAAATTGATCAAAGCAATAGTAATTCCCCAAAATGGTATAACTAAAAAGTACACCTGGTCCCGCAAAAAGAGACGCCCTATGCACCCCTATGGGTGTCAGAATATGGCGACTTTTTAAAAAATATATATTTTTACACAGTTTTGGATTTTTGTTGGGTTAAAATGTAAATAAAACCATATAAATTTGGTATCCCCGGAATCGTACCGAAACATAGAATACAGATGACATGTCATTTTGGCTGTAGAGTGAACGCCGTAAAAACAAAGCCCCTAAGAAAGTCGCACAAATGCACTTTTTCAAATCCACCCCATTCTGAATTTTTTTCCAGCTTCCCAGTAGATTGAACAGAATAATAAATGGTAGCATCATGAAAAAAAATTTGTCCCGCAAACATTAACACCTCATATGGCTCTGAGAACGAAAAAATAAAAAAGTTATTGGGTTTGAAAGGGGGAGGGGGATGTAGTCAAAAACGAAAATCAAAAAATGTCACCGGTGGGAAGGGGTAAAAGCAACATTTTATTGGAAAATATGTCATGTTCCAAATTTACTGCTGAATTATGTGAATCACCTGTGGGGTCCAAATGCTCACTATACCCCTTGATAATTTTAAGGGGTCTAGTTTACAAAATGGGGTCATATGTTGTAGTTTTCATTCTTCTGACACCTTGGGGGCTCTGCAAATGAGACATGGTTTCTGAAAACTATTATAAGTTCTGCCCTCTAAAAACTGTTCTGTCCCAATGTGTGCCCATATATCAGTTTACAGCCACATGTGGGGTATTTCGGTAGTTGAGAGTAAATGCTTAACAAATGTGGAGTGCAATTTCTCCTTTAACCCCTTGTGAAGATGAAACATTTGGGGCTAAAGAGACATTTTATCACAAAGTAATTTTCCATTTTCACATCTCAACAGCGCAAAAAAAAAAAAAAAAAAAATCTGTGAAACATCTGTAGGGTAAAAGTGCTCACTATAGCCCTTGATAAATTCCTTGAGGGGTTTAATTTCCAAAATGGGGTCATTTGAGAGGGGGTGGTGAGTTTCCACAGTTCTGACACTTCAGGGGCTACATGATGCCTGAAACATATTCCAGCAAAATCTGCCCTCCAAAATCCCAATAGCGTTCCTTCCGTTCTTTACCCTACTATATGTCCATACATCAGTTTACAACCTCATGTGGGATAATTTCATGCTCGGGAGAAATTGCAGTTTCTCCTTTAACCCCTTGTGAATGTGTAAATTCTAGGACTAAATGAATATATTAGTGACAGAAATTGAAAAGTGCAAATTTGACCTCCATTTTGTTTTAATTGCTGTGAAATGCTGAAAGGGTTAAGAAACTTCCTAAATGCTGTTTTGAATTCTTTCTGGAGTTTGAGAATGTGGGTAATATATGCAGGTTTCTATAAGAGAGGCCTTTCAAGACCCCTTCAGAATTGAACTGGTTTTGAAAATATGCTTGAAAATTACTGCTTTATTTGTAAGTCTTATAATACCTGAAAAAAATGAAAGCATGATTAAAGGTTGATGCCAAAGATCTTGTAAATTATTTTCATGGATTTTGGTAGTCTGACTTTATATGAAAGGCAAGCAATTTCAATAATTGAAAACAGAATTTTTTGTTCAAAATTTTCACCAAATTTCCTATTTTTTCATAATCAAAGAAAATATATTGACCAAAGTTTACCACTGACACCAAGTACAATGTGTCAAAAAACCCCTCAATCACTAAACTTAAAAAGTCTCAAAGTTATTTCCATATTAAGTGACAAATGTCAGATTTGAAAAATGAGGCCTGGTACTTTTGAGCTGCGTCCAAAAGGGGTTAAAGGGAGTCTATCAGCTCCCCAAGTCTACTCCACTGCTACCACTGTTTTACAGAGCACATTATAAATGATAAACATGGGGGGCGTGGCTTGACGCTGTTCTAGATGGCCGCTTCTCTGTAGAGCTCCGAGGCCTCACTACCTACCGCAGCTCACAGCGGCAACTTGGCGCCGGCGATACCCGGCTGATTGTATGCAGGGAGATCCTCTGCTCCCTTTGGTTGTGGGGAAATGGCGAAACGGGGGAAGAAAGACACCCCAAAACGACTAATGGACTTCTTTGCCGCCTCGGCCCAAGATGGCACTGGTGAATCTCCCCTTCTACCACTACAGCGCACGGCAGGCAGCTCTCGTGCTGAATAAGATGGTGCTTTAGATGAGAAGTCCCATCAGCTCACCCCACCACACCTGGGGTCCTCTGGTGATAGTAACGACTCCCAGGAAAGTCAGAAGAGGGCTATAGAGGGCCAGCAGCAATCTCACAAGAGGGGACTACAACCCCCATCACCACCCACTCCAACTCCTGTCGGCCAACCTGAAGTCTATCCTGCCGTAGCATCCTCCCAGGCAGGCAGCATTACCCCTATGCAAAGCCCTGTAAAGCAGAAGATGAGATGGGATACCACGTTTTGCTTTGAATCTCACCCAGCTACAGAAGATCCCCAACTATGCGACTCGGATGTGCTCCAGGCTATCCCTGCAGGTACCCAATCTGCTTCTGAGTCCTTCTTGAAAGATATAATGCTAGCTTTGCATAGATCTATTCAGAAAGATATCACTAAGGCGATTACGTCCGTATCCTCCATGGTTTTCTCTCTTGGCAACAGGTTTGACCATGTTGAGACTAAAATGGGTGAATTTGCAGTGGCACACAATACTATAGTGGATGCCCATAATGATCTTGAGGAAGAATTGGCGGCAGTCAAACTCAAACTTGCCGACATGGAAGATAGACGGAATAATGTTAAGTTTCGTGGCATACCAGAGTCAGTTGATGCCAGGGATTTGATTCCTTTTCTGCAACAATTACTGATTGTTGTCTCTCATAGTTGAGGTCTACCTACAATGTCAATTACAGGCCTCTCATCTTTTTAAGTGGGAGAACTTGCACAATTGGTGGCTGACTAAATACTTTTTTTCCCCACTGTAGATAAATTTGGTTTCTCTGGCCCCATAGCTACCGCAATTTCTGCACTCTACTCTAACCCATCCGCACGAGTGCTGGCGAATGGGGTCTTGTCCCGCCCCTTCTCTATTACCAATGGCACAAGACAGGGGTGCCCACTGTCCCCTTTAATATTTTCTTTAGTGATGGAGCCTTTAGCTGAAACAATCAGGTCACATCCTGGCCTTACTGGTATCAAGTTGGGTCGGACAGACCATAGAATTAATTTATTCACGGATGATGTGATCCTTTCTTATTCTGATAACATGCTGCGTACTGTATCCCAAACCCTGAAGGATTTTGGAGCGTTATCATACTACAAAGTTAATGAATCCAAATCCCAGATCTTGGGAATTGGCCTGACTCAAACCAATATACACTATATCAAAAACACATCGTCTTATCAATGGTGCCCGCAATCTATACCCTTTCTGGGAATTCGGCTCACCCCAAACCCAAAAGATTTGGTTAAAGCCAACTTACCAGGTTTGTTGGCTACCCTTCAGAAAGAGCTTGACGTTGTAACTAAATTCGAGCACGGCTGGATGGGGAGAATAGTTTTATATAAAATGTTGATTCTTCTCAGGATACTTTACTATCTAAGAACTTTAGTTATTCCAATACCCAAGTCCGTTTTCCTGAGTTTCCAAAAACAAATGATGTCCTTTATATGGAATGGTTGTAAACCCAGAGTAGCTTTACAAACACTTTTTAAGGCAAGAGACAATGGAGGCATGGGTGTACCAAATTTGTACCATTACTATCTAGCCACAACTTTAGGTCAACTTCAATTTTGATTTACAACGAACCATGATAAATTATGGCTAGCTATGGAGGCTCAAATGGCCCAGATTGCCGATTGGGAGGGATTCCTGCTAGCGTCAGGACCCGCTAAAAGTTTTCCCCTCTGCTCCACCGGCTGTACAGGCTACGATTGGGGCGTGGTGTGCCTTTTGTGCTATTCCTGGTGGTGATACCCCTGGGGTCACATTGAATTTACCTCTTACGACGCTCCCTCACGAGATACCACATTTATCCCTAGATGCGTGGCGTAGCTGTGGGATAAAGTATGTTTCTGACCTGTACAGAGGCGATACCATAGCGCCCTTCTCCGTGTTGAAGGAGACATATAATCTACCTGCAAAGGAGGCATATACCTATGCTAGATTGGTTTCATATTTGTCTGACACTACCTCGGCTCAACTGCGCTTGCCGCAGCCAGCCGCCGACCTCTTGCACCCACAGACTTCCCCAGCTGCTTATAATACTAAGACTCTGTATCGAACTTTGAATATGGATTGCACCTTTCATAAGACTAAACATATGTGCCTCTGGGAGGATGACCTAGGCCGTAGATTTGAGGCTGGTTACTGGCGGGAGGCGATTAGATGGGCTAAGCGATCTACAGTATGTGCCTCACACTGGGAGCAATATAGCAAGCTACTTTTACGCTGGTATTACCCTCCTCTACGCCTAGCTAAGTTCTAACCATCGTGTCCATCTTGCTGTTGGAGAGGCTGCAGAGAGACTGGCTCACTGTTTCATGTGTTCGGGCACTGTCCACTCATTCAGCCCTTTTGGGTTTCTGCGTTTTCATTGCTAAATAGCCTGTGTGGTGGAGTGGTGGGATATACACCAGAACTGGCACTCCTCCAGCTGGGCATCTACATGACGCCGTGCAGATATAGGACTGTCTTATGCCAGGTACTCGGGGCTGCTCGTCTACTTATTGCACGCAGATGGAAGTCTACTTCCAGTCCGACACTGACGGAGCCGATTTCGGTGGTGTCATTGAACGTATTTATGCATGCAATAATGGAAGCCTGGACAGATTCAGAAAACATTGGGAGCTATGGGCAGCAACATTCCCCCCACCGTACACCCATTGATGGCACTATGAGTATTGCATTTTATTTTATTCTTATAATCTCTTGGAGGGGACACTGATTATTCTTGGAAAACCTATATGCTATCTCTCTAATTAATTACTTTGAAGGTTAATACCTGGTAGCGGATAGGTCTGCACATTTGTTTGCATGGCGGGCTGCTTTGTGGGTTGATAGAAGTGATCTGATCCTATTTGTTCTTTGCCTTATTTTCCGCCTGTTCCGATCTCCTCCTCCCCCCCCCCCCCCCCCCTCCTCCTTTCCTCATGGCAAGACTTGATTGAGGTTTCATACTGCCTTTACTGCGTTAGGCTTTTTATGTCTGGAAAGACTTACATGCTCTTACTATGCATTGCTATATGTATCTTTGCCACTGATGTACTTCGAGTCTATTGTATTATCCTTTGTATATGCTGTTTGTGAAGCCATGATTGTACCCTGTGTTTCGTGCTGTATTTTCTACTTGTAATGTATTCATGTATAAATTTCAATAAAAACTATTGATTGGCCTAAAATTCCTCCAAGCCGATGTTCAGAACTAATCAATAACCAGGAATGTTTAGATACAAATAGTTGACTTTTGCCACTCACAGATTTGTTAGTGGATGACATATATCTGTCCAAGTCTGAATGACTCATTTTGAATTTACCCTCTCTCTTCTTTTAAGACTTCTGAAAATCTGATGTTTTAGATCAAATTTTTACAGAAATAGAAAATTCTGTAGGGTTCACAAACTTTCAAGCACCACTGTATGTTTTATATTTACACCACCATTCTCCACGTGCAAAGATCTTTGCTGGTCTTTTAATGCTGGTCAGCATGCTGGACTTATCCTGGCACATTTATCCAAGACCTGTAGTAAGTATGCAAATGCAGGCAGGCATATAGGCAAATGCAGAGGATCAAAGTAGACGTACCCGATGCGGGGGAATTATTTACATTCCCTTCTCACCACTTATTTCAAATAGTCACAAAACAATTTGCAAAAACTCAGACATATCTGCCGTTTCATGTTCTATTTTATTTCATGGATGCTGCCAAATTCTCTACTGTACAGAGGCAAGAAGGAAATGAGAACTCAGAATCAACAAGTTATATCTTAAAATGGTTTAATCATAAACTTGATGCAAGTTTACAGATTACTGTACATTGCCAAATAAGTCTGCAATGAAAAGAAAAAAAAATAAAACAAAACCCAAAAGCATGCCAAGTCAGCAACCTTCTAAACCCTATAAAAAGTCAATTCCACTTAGAATATTTTCAGGTTTTTGTCTTGCCTAAAGGTTCATTGAAAGATGTTTAAACAAGAGGGCCTTATAAAAACATATGTACAGGCAAAAATATAGTATGGAGCATTTTGGGATAGGAATATTTTTTAGCCAAATCCTGCAAAGTACCACAGAAATTGCATCTGCAATAGTACAAACCAAATGGGAGATTAGCAGAACATACATCAACATAGCAGAATATTGCATATATGTTATGGGAGATTCAGACTGTAAATGGCAAGATCCAGAACAAAAGTTGTGCTAACTTGCTCTGCATACCAAGTGTTAGAGGTAAACAAATACACATGAAGATACAACAGCAGTAAGCCTAATGGGGTCAATCTGTAAAGAAAAGGGTACAACTCACACACAGGAACAGCAGTATCCAAGTAGCCAGACCTAGGTGGTTAGAATGGGTCTAATGTCTTGAGAAAGATACAGATCGGAGTAAATGTTTTATGGCTCTATTCTAACTTTCACAGTTTGATATTTGAAATGTCAGACTATTATAGAAAAATGTGTCTTCCCTGAAGCAAGGTATTTTAATGTACACTTTAGTCCAAAGAAATCCCATTTCCTTTTGCAGAATGCACAGATTCACCCCATTAAACAAAGGCAACAAATCAAGCAAACCCCACCTTTAATCCTTACTATACAACAAAAGTAATGTCTACTTACAAACTAAAGACTTTTGGTGAGGAGGGGAGAAAAATAAATGTGGGCTTAAGTTCACAATGTCTCTTTAGAGCTCTTTATGCTTGGAGTTGTAAGTCATCCTGAACACAATGTTTCACGCTTACCCCCCTGTACTGTACACTCACTTATCTACTCATGATTATGTGCCAAACCACTCATTAAATCCACAGAATTGCAACAACCCGTTAAGAATAAAGAAGGGGGGGGGGGGAAATTATACTCTTAAGCAACGCTGCTATGCTTCTCTGGCATCAGAATCAGATATAGCGCTATTGAAAAAGGGAATAAGGAGAGTATTACAGGAATGAAGGAGCAGGGGAGGGGAGACAAATATAAACCCAGAGTAGTATACTGCTTAAACAAGTAACCCGGAGACTAAACAGGGCATCTATACACAGTCACCTCCTTATGCATTGGTGATTTGGAATCCCAAAATGCCTATGCCAAGTCTGTTGGGCCCAGGGTGTTTGAGAACGCCTTCATCTACAGCACAGAGCTGCACTGACTTTTTCTTCATCAGAGAACAGAGTGGCAGAGATAACCAACATTCTCATTGGACTTCTCTTGGTAAATATTAAGGGTTTGTTTTTAAAAAAAAAAAACACCCTCTGGGCACAACTTTGGCATTAGCAGGTTTGGAACATTAAACCACAAGCACAAAGACATAATGGTGGTTTAGTGGAACAAAATTTGCTGACAGGTTCCATTTTAAGGCTGGCCAATTTACCCAATCTTTGACAAAGACTGAAAATAGTACTAAGAGCACTTACTAATACACTGTTTTAAGGCCATCAGTTCTGCTGTTGAACCTTGAGCATTGCCACGACCTTGTGCAGTACAGCCGGCTACAATTTGCACAATACTGCAAGCCCAACATTACCACTGATTAAGGGGCACATGATCAGATCAGAGGGCTTCATTGAATACCACTGCATATGCACTATTTACCTAGGCAGTGTGAGTTATTCAATAGAGAGATCAGGTCATGTGCCTCTCCATTAGGGGCCATCTTGGAACTTAAGAGCTCTGTAAACAGAGAAGCCAGCTGTTCTACAGAAAGGGGCATTTCAGCTCAGTAGGAGACTGACACTGACTGGCTTAGGAAAGTATAGTAGTATGCACTCTTTCCTGTCTGCTGTGGCTAATCCCGTTCAGGGTTTGTACCAAGTTTTAAACTTATCCTATCCTGTGAATGGGTGACAAGCGTCAGATCGGTGGAAGTCTGACTGCTGCAACCAATCACAAGAGCTTCTAGTGCTCAGTATGAACTAGTGAAAATGGCAGAGCACTTCTCTTCAGCATTTCCATAGAGAGGAATAGAGTAGCAGCAAGCATGCTCAACTGCATGCTCCATTCAAAGGACCCCCTTCGCACAATGCACCCTCACGATTGGTGGTTATACAAACCACTGATCTGGCACTTAGGTGAAAAGGTTAAAACTTGATGCAACCCTTTAATAACCCATTGAGGAATCTAATCACATTCAAATTTGGAAACATTGCACAATAGGCAGAAAGTAAAATCCATGCGATTGGCAGATTTTTATACCATAGTAACTGCTGTAAAGCTTAGGGCTTAAATTGTGTTGTTCCCCCTTTCAGAAACCAAAAGAGGATGACTGACAACCAGTGTAAATATATTGCATCATATGGGTTCACTGCAAATTTACATCAGACAAAAATATACTGAAAAAAAAAAAAAAGAAAGAAAAAAAGTCCCCTCCCCAAGCTGACATTTTTCAACCCATTAAGGGATTCTATTTAATGGCTTCTTAAATTAATTAATCTACCCACAACACATTTGGCAATGCTACAATTTTCACTGATATTTGACTGTAGCCAGTGTGTTAGTCACCTGCTTCAAAAATTTCTTTAAACGGCATTTTTAGGTTTCAATAGGTATCAAACATTTGTTTGGCTTTAAATGAAACTATACAAAAGCAATTTATTTTGCAGAACACAATCTGCAAAGAAAAGGAAAAACTGAACAAAACACATGAACAAAGTGAAAGCAATTTACAACAGTCTAATAAAAGTGGAATGATGTAACTAAGCTATATCTTCTGATTTAAATAGGACATTAAAATATTTGGAGTGGCCTCTTCAGTCAAGGCAGTTGCTCTGGCAATTGCCAGAGGAGCAGTCGTGGTCTAATATACAGGTCAGGTCTGACAGTTCTTTTTTCTAATAAACTAACATATGCTGTACAGAGGACCAAAAAAAAAAGGGCAATATTGGATCTGTTTTGGAAAGAAATAGAAAAACAAAAAGGTTTAAATCTTGGTCCAAGTTCGGTTCAAGTTACCCATCTTCTTTTGGAGGAGTGTACCAGCCTATAGAAGAAAAAGACAAGTTATAGCAAAGCATTGTACTACCAGACATGATTTACAGACTTCACAATATACATTGCAGAGAGTGTACATGCACATACTGTATGACGGCTAGGGAAAAAAGGTGTACAAAGACACCAAAACTCATTTATGCCCTTAAGAATTTTTTTTTTTTTTTTTTTCATTGACATTTGAAAAACCATAAAGCTATATAAAGTTTGTTTATTGCAGCATGAGTTATTTTTCAATCACACCATCTTTAGGTATAAAAGAAGGTACTGTGGCCACAACACAGTCCCACTGAATCGGGAAGCACTTTTCTGACTACTTGGTCCATTCAAATTGGGTACAAAAACCCCGCCTCTTGAGTGGTGGTGGCAGTGGTGGTGGGGGGGGGGGGGTGTCTTTCAAAATTCAGAACCCTCACTGATTAGCAAGTTACTCCCTATCCTATGGATAGAAGGTAAACTGTTGCATCAGGAACTCTTTATGATTTCCATAGAGGCGGAAACCACAACTCCTGTTTAAAAGTACTTTCCGTCCCCAAAACAATCTTTCATATTGATGATCTATCCACAGGATAGATCAGGGAAAAAAAAAAAAAAAAAAAGCCAGACTATTTGGGGTTGAAAAACCCCTTTCAAATAAAACAGTGCAGCTCATGGACCACAAGTCCCCTAATGCCTCCTTGTGAATGGAGTGCCAGAGCGCTCGTGTGACTTGAGCTCCCTTTACTTCTACAGGGCTTCCAGGACCAATCCCCTGCAGCCACAGAAGTAAGTGTAGCGATAGTCACGCAAGCGCACTAGCACTCCATTCACAGGGGCACTTTATATTTTACATCTATCATTAGAAGTAATAGAATACCATTCTTCTCGTGGATCTGTACTAGTGATTTGTAGGATTGCTGTGCTCGAGCAAGATTATACTGATTCTGAAGAAGAAAAGAAAAACATAAGTTAGTGTGGCCAATACATTTCAGTGTATTTAAAACACATCTAAAGCTAAACCTCACCTTATTGGCTCCAAATTGCACACGGGCTTTCCCTTTAACTAGGGTAGCATTGATTTGCATGATAACAGACTCTATAGAATAGGCACTGCTCCAGCCCTAAAAGAGTAAAGTAATGTTACAGGTTAACCTAGAAAACAGATGAGTAGAGATTATTAAATCCCATCAATAGGAAAATTCACTTAGCACATAGCAAATCTTGATGTAATTATTAAGCCTCTTAATAAGGATGACGACCCTTGTTAAATACAGGATCTGAATAGTAACGGAGGCCCAAAAAAAAAAAAAAAAATATTATTATTTTTTTTTTAAATAGTATTTTGCAGATTTATAAACAGTTGGCCAGAGTTCTTCTCTACCTGTTTAGTTAGAAGCTCCATGCACAGAGCACCTCCACCCAGAACATATCTAAAAAGAAAAACACAAGACATTTAGAAATGTGAACTCAGCACACCTTTTCTCCTTATCTTGCAAGCTGTAGGAACCAGTTGTTATTGAACTTAAAGGGGTATTTCCACATAATGGGGTTAACCTGCTGATCAATGGAGGTCCAACCAGGTGAACTGGGGCATTTACACCCCAGTTTGAATGGAACAGCAGTTTGGAAATGCAGGCCACTGCTCTATCCATGTCAATAGGAACCGCTGGAGATGGTGGATTACGGTGGCTACTTATCATTGAATACCACTTAAACAGCCAATGATGCTACTATAGAGCTAGCCATTGACAATAGCTGGAAGTACTGTAAATGGTCTTTCCTTAAATGTCCATGCCCACATCACATAACTAAATCCATGCACAAGTGACCTGAATGAAAGTGTGATCTAGGCCACAAAACTCATTTTCTTTAGTCTAAACTCCAACTAAAGAACAGGCTCCAGCTAAAACATTTAGGCATTTTGTAGCCGAGAGACATCCTTTCAAAAAACGATTTCACAACAGAAGACCCATCCGACAGCTGTCTGTATACAATACTACAGCAATTTAATACTCACCCCCCAGAAAGTACAGGGGATACTACTCGCACAAATGGAGGGTCAAACGGAAAGTTGTCCTGAAGCAGAGAGAAAATATTTATTACAATGCATGTGTGCAGAATTTTCACCAACACTATTATAGTTCTGAAAGTACAACAAATCAGAGAAAGCATAGAAAGTTTTAAATTTATATAAACCACTATATTAAGCTAAAAACCCTGTGAGAACAGCCATAAGATACAATGCATACAGAAAATCTTTAAATCCTTTCACTTTTCTTGTATTTTGTTATGTTGAGGCCTTTTACTGAAATTAAAAAAAAAAAAAAAAAAAAAAGTTTGACCAACACGTACTCCTATTTTAAAAGGGAAATGACCTAAATAATCACTATTAGTTATAATCGAGGTAAAGTGCTTGATTAATTGCGATTTTGATTTAGGACAATGTCAGGTGTCAGCAGACGAAAAAGCGCATGGCAGGTATGCCGATTTCAGGTGGACATTGACACAGAGGGCAAACGTGAAAGTAGCCTTAGAGATTAAAAAGGAAAAACAAAGACTTCACACGGACATAAGCATTCAGACCCTTTCCTATCACACTTGAAATTTAGCTCTGGTGCCTCCCATTTCTCTTGATCATCCTTGATTGCAGTTACCTGTGGTAAATTCAGCTGATTGGACAGGATTTAGAAAGACACACCCCTGTGTATATAAGAACTCACAGCTGACAATGCATAACGGAACAAAACCAACGCTGTGAAGAACGCTCAGACAGGATTGTATCAAGGTGCAGATCTTGAGAAGGGTACAAAAAAAAAAAAAAAAACCCAAAAGGACTTTTTGGCCTCAATTCAAAGCATCGTGTCTGAGGAAGCTAGGCACGGCTCATCACCTGCTGAATAACATCCCTACAGCAAAGAATCCATGCAGTGGAGGTCTTTTTTAGCGGCTTTCCCCTGACAGATATTCTTACTGAATACCTGATCCAGAGTCCTCTGTCTTGTTGTAAGCCCAGTCTGAGGACCAATGACTATAAGTACAAGCCAACAACAAAGGAGTGGCTTAGGGACAATTCTATGAATGTCCTTGAGTGTCCCAGCCAAAGTCCTGACTTGCACAACCCTGAAGAGACCTGAAAATGGCTCTCCATTGACCCTCTCCATCCAACCTTTCCTGATTAAAGGGTCTAAACTAATATCAATACAATATTTTAGTTTTTCTTTCAATAATTTAGCAAAGATTTCTAACATTCTGTTTTTACTTTGTGAGAATGAGGTACCAAGTGCAATGATGGAGAAAAATTATTATTTTTTTTTAAATTTTAGCACAAGGCTGTGAAAAAGACTGAATTCATAGTAAAATGTTAAAACACCTCTGTACAGTTACATATGGCTAATGCAGTAACTTTTGGAAATGACAGTGTGTGATCCCCACATTCATTAGTTTTTTTTATTGGACATTTGCTCTGCTTTGATCTTACAAGTCTACATTTGTATACGTGGTAGCGCTTTTTCTTTTACATAAATAGCAGAAACTCAGATTGTTAAAACTGGGCATGTCATTAAAAGATAAAATATACAGGAAGAATATACTAGGTATATAAACATGTTTCTGCTTAATCATTACATAATGAACTAAAAAGCCAAGCGCACGTAACGCTGGTGTCAGAACAATACACCCACCTGACATCTATTCATACATTACCTTAAAGGAAAAATTCAGTAAAATGCAGTCTATGCCCTCCTTTTCTTTTAAAACCAGAAGGTCACTATGCAATGGACTATCTGGATCAACCCTAGGAGAAAACAAAGAGCTTCTATGACAATACTTCCACCAACAAGTGTACCCAGGATTGAGTTAAATAGGAAACTCCATAATCTCTTTACATATTCTTTGATGGCAAGCTCAGCAATATCTCCTGCATGACTGAACACTCTTCTACTTTATTTATAATAGACTGCTAGTATTGATACCTTGCTCTAAAATGAAGCAACCATACTACACATTCACTATTTATTAGACTAAACGGGTGCCATGGAAAGACGTAGTTGGCTGTTTTTACAACTAAAATTTTGGAGTAGCATGGCCATACATGCTAATACTTGCTGTTTACAAGGACTGCAACCTGCACATACTGTATAAGTACCACAAAACATGCCAGTTAAGGCTAGGTTCACATCTATGCTGCAGGGAAACCTGAACGATGGAGAAACGGACCATTGTTTTAGCGGTTACACAAACATTGGCGGACCCCCATTATCTATAATGGGGTCCACAGTTTCAAAACTGAAACTGACGGAGAGAAGTCCTCCATGCAGGACTTTTCTCTCTGCCGATTTTTGGCGGTTTCTGTGGTGGAGTCTCTAACTGCACCGATGTGAACTTGGCCTGAAAGAGGTTTGTTAACAGAACCAGGAAAATGACCTTACTTAAGAAGCTTAACGTGCCACTCGTACAGACTGTCATTTACAAGTTCCACTGAATAAATTCCTATTAAAACATAAAAGTTGGTTATTAGAGAAAGACTCTGCAAATAAAGAAATTTATAGCAAATGTATAACAAACATTATCTGAAATAAAATGAGAATTTGTAGGTTTCCCCAAGCATGCAAGTATCCATGTACAGGACCACAGGCTGAAGCTCTCAGGGAGCACAGGGTTAAGTTGTATAGCTGTTGTCCAAACTCCAATTTCACCTACAGCTATTACTCCAAACATCCCATGCATACTAGCTGGATAGGCATGTTCTTAATAAGGGAGAGTATAAGTCAATGTCAGACACTGCTAGAAGTGTCTTCTGTTGACACGAACAGGAGATATGCAGTAAATAGAGGGTGTCAAGTGTAATATGGGCTGCAGCACATGCAAGTAAAAAGTCCAAATTTGAGTTAAATGTGTGAAAGATTCAAGTAGAAAACATCTTCAATTAAAGTCAGATGGGCATTTGATCTGTGTATTCCCGTAAATGTAAGGACAATTAATGTACAAAGGACAGACCTGTTTTATAACTCTGTGACCTGTAAATATCCCTGAGCTCTTTCATAAGACGATCAGAAGCTTGTACAGAGCCAGAAACTGCACCCTAGTTCAAGAATAAAATACAAAACACAAGCGTTACATTTTTAGCTACCAACACCCTTTAAAAGTGACAGCACCAATTTATAAGCACAAGTGAAATCTGGAAACTGCAGCAGCCCTCAGTTTAGCAGAGTTTAATTCACAAGTTTCTTTTAACTCATCTTTACCATTGAAACAATAGAAACTGTCCAGATTACCACTGCTCTGCATATGTAGCCCTTAAAGTAATTAAAAAAGAAACCACATTCTCTTACATTAAGGTGGTCCTGTCTTTGATTCTTTCGAATCTTCTCTAAGATGGCAAGGTTTTCTTTTTCAATGCCTTCATCCTCCGATTTCTTGCCATCCACTGGCTCTTCTTCCTTCATGTCATAATGATCCAAGTCTTCAATATCCTTAAATAAAACAAAACTTCAATGTACACTGGAAATTCATTAACTGGAGTTCAATATCCCTAGTTTAATATCCTGCAAACACATGACTGGAGTTCAGAGTGGCCTCTTGCAGCCATAATGCATCCAGGTTTTTCTCTGGACTAATCACCAAACCTACATCATCGCAGATATCAGAGTTTACTTCATTTTGTAATGGTAAGGATGGAATTTGAGGTTGTAATATGATCTAGAAAATCCAGTTGCGTTACCGCCATGTGCAGGTGGCCTTAAAAAGGTGTGTGTCGCCAAAACCCAGTCTTGCAGATATATAGGTTAGGTTCACCTGAATCAAACAGTATCCCTGTTGTGCCTCCATTGCTAAAATATTGCTGTCCTGTGAATATGCAAGTAAGTTCTTAAGAGCAACAAGGTCATTCTCGTTGCTTCAAAGAGAAAAGTGGCAATGCTCTCGCTGCTCCAATGAGATCATATTGACAAAGACAGCGGTTCTGGCAATGGGGGCAAACAAACAACAAGGGGAAACGTTTTCATTCAGGTGACCTTAATTTAACCATTTACAGGACTGGGTTGATTTGTTGGGTTCTGGTGACAGACTTGAGGCTAAGGTCCCTCGCTGTGGAAATGCAGCGTTTTTTGTTGCAGATTTTGCTGTGTTTTTTGAGACAAAGTCAGGAGTGGATTTAACAGAAGGGAAAAGTCTAAGTGCTTCCTTTATATTTTCCAATATTAATGTAGGGCCTTAGCCTTAAATTTAACATAGAAAATGCATACAAAATCCACATCCATTTCTCTATTAATATCTTCTCTTATCTGTCTCACACTGTGGTAAAAACTGAATCTATATCCTTCCCTAACTCTTGATCCCTCCCTACATCTGTATTTCAAAATATCAGCCATTTCTCCATGCCTACAGAACAAGCATTTCCTACACTATGTCATGGCCCAATATGGTTTTCAAAATCCAGAATATATTATACACACACACACAGATTTAGCAGAGTTAACCCAAAGTCCTGACATTATATGGTGCTAGGAATCCCTGTCTTCATGGGATCACTGTCCTGTACTGTATACATGTAAGCAGGGACTCCTACTATCATACATAACTATGATGCTTGGAGTCTGGAACAGAATTTGGGCCAGGAAGTGTGATCGATATGGACTGCATTTTCCAGACCATATTCAAGCAAGCAATACTCCTCTGGCATTTGCCAGCCAGACATACAAATGGATCAGTTAAATCCACTGCAAGATTCCTATAAGAATGTGTGATCAGAACATTCTGCTAATTGACCAATACTGTTATTTTTTCCTTAAGGTAAAGCATTACTAAGTTTAGAGCAACTAGTTAATGGTGTGGTTCCTGCTGCTACATTCACCCAGTCTCCTCTTCGCATCTGATCATGCCCACTGCACATTATAATGCAGTGAAATCAGTGGATGGCAGCACTAATCCTCCAAGTTTGTTTTTTTTTTTTTTTTTTTTTTTTACAGTCAATATGTGTAATAAGTTACTGTCTAGATTACCACTGCCCTACATATGTGCATACTGCCAGCAGTCTTCGTGTGTGCCAATCAGGGGGCATTATAATAATGTTAAGGGCTTATACATTCAGATTAGATTGCTGGACACAGTGCTCCACCAACACTAGATGACTGTGTGCACTTTATTCTCCCTCTTACCTCACCCATGTCTTCCTCTTCCTCCTCTTCAGATGTAACTTCCTCTGTTGTGCCATTCTGCAAACATTCAAATAAGAAAACAAGGAAAGATAAAAGTTCTTATGAACTATAATATAGAAAAGATGAGGTCAAATCTATGGGTCATTAAAGGGAAAGTCGTCCAGAAACCCTTTTTTTTTTTTAAGAATTGTTGGTGAGGTTTTTAATTCCTTAAAAAACTCCAAAAAAAGACATCCAACTATTGCCACTAAGCCTAAAATAGTTTGACTCACCATCCTGTAGATGGACCACAGACAATGGTCTGGAGCAGACCCTTGACTTCTATTGAAGAGTTTTCCAGACATACTGTGGAACCTCTGCAGAGGTCATTGTACAGAGAGGGTAGTAGATGTGAAATCACCTATTGTGGGCGCTGGGAGGTACTGGGGACAGATGTATGATTTCTTTTTCACAACCCCTGGCCTATTTAAAAAATACATTTTTTGTCCGTTTAGATAGACGCACTCCGAGCCATTTTATGCGACCAACGGTGAGAATAGTCCTTGGGGGTGCAACTAAACAGATCATTCCCTTGCAATGAAATGGAATTTCTACACTAATCTAAACACCCTCCCCCTGCCTACTTTCTAAATTACATACTTTAGCAAAAATGTATATTTACCCATATTCCTGGGGCGGTCATGCGACAGCCCTAGGCACATTTTCTGATTATCCGGAAACAGAACATCACCAATACTTTTGCCCGGAAAAACCCCTTTAATGAATTATTCACAGGTTTCCCCCTGCCCCCACAGGGTTAGATATGTGGCTACTTTTGTTTCTACTCCTTTAACTTTGTCAGTTTTTAGGATTAATGAAGAATCGCTATTCACTTTTTTGACGTGGTTAGCTATATGGTCACTTTAGTCTTTGCACTTTTGTATTCATCACTTGGGCTTATATATATATATATATATATATATATATATATATATATATATATATATATTTAATCACTTGAGTGCACATCATTTATCACCTTAGTATACAGTCATGGCCAAAAGTTTTGAGAATGACACAAATATTATATTTTCACATGATCTGCTGCCCTCTGGTTTTTATGTGTGTTTGTCAGATGTTTTTATCACATACAGAAATATAATTGCATTCATATTATGAGTAACAGAAGCTTATATTGACAGTTAGAATGAGTTAATGCAGCAAGTCAATATTTGCAGTGTTGACCCTTCTTCTTCAGGACCTCTGCAATTCTCCCTGGCATGCTCTCAATCAACTTCTGGACCAAATCCTGACTGATAGCAGTCCATTCTTGCAGAATCAATGCTTTAATTTTGTCTGAATTTGTTGGTTTTTGTTTGTCCACTCGTCTCTTGATGATTGACCACAAGTTCTCAATGGGATTAAGATCTGGGGAGTTTCCAGGCCATAGACCCAAAATCTCTATGTTTTGTTCCCTGAGCCATTTAGTTATCACCTTTGCTTTATGGCAAGGTGCTCCATCATGCTGGAAAAGGCATTGTTGAGCGCCAAACTGCTCTTGGACGGTTGGGAGAAGTTGCTCTTGGAGGACATTCTGGTACCATTCTTTATTCATGGCTGTGTTTTTAGGCAAGACTGTGAGAGCCGATTCCCTTGGCTGAGAAGCAACCCCACACATGAATGGTTTCAGGATGCTTTACAGTTGGCATGAGACAAGACTGGTGGTAGCGCTCACCTCTTCTTCTCCGAATAAGCTGTTTTCCAGATGTGCCAAACAATCGAAAAGGGGATTCATCAGAGAAAATGACTTTACCCCAGTCCTCAGCAGTCCACTCCCTGTACCTTTTGCAGAATATCAGTCTGTCCCTGATGTTTTTTCTGGAGAGAAGTGGCTTCTTTGCTGCCCTCCTTGAGACCAGGCCTTGCTCCAAGAGTCTCCGCCTCACAGTGCGTGCAGATGCACTCACACCTGCCTGCTGCCATTCCTCAGCAAGTTCTGCACTGCTGGTAGCCCGATCCCGCAGATGAAACACTTTTAAGAGACGGTCCTGCCGCTTGCTGGTCTTTCTTGGGTGCCCTGGAGCCTTTTTGGCACCAATGGAACCTCTCTCCTTGAAGTTCTTGATGATGCGATAGATTGTTGACTGAGGTGCAATCTTTCTAGCTGCAATACTCTTCCCAGTTAAGCCATTTTTGTGCAGTGCAATGATGACTGCACGTGTTTCTTTAGAGATAACCATGGTTAACAGAAGAGAAACAATGATGGCAAGCACCAGCCTCCTTTTAAAGTGTCCAGTGGTGTCATTCTTACTTAATCATGACAGATTGATCTCCAGCCCTGTCCTCATCAACACCCACACCTGTGTTAATGGAGCAATCACTGAAACGATGTTAGGTGGTCCTTTTAAGGCAGGGCTGCAATGATGTTGAAATGTGTTTTGGGGGATAAAGTTCATTTTCTAGGCAAATATTGACTTTGCAAGTAATGGCTGTTAAGCTGATCACTCTTTATAACATTCTGGAGTATATGCAAATTGCCATTAGAAAAACTGAAGCAGTAGACTTTGTAAAAATTAATATTTGTATCATTCTCAAAACTTTTGGCCATGACTGTACTATATATCAGGGGTAGGCAACCTTTTTTGGTCGGCGTGCCGATTTCGATTAAAAAAAAATCAAAGTTGAGGTACTTGGAGTGCCGGTCAATAATTGTAAGTCTGACGACCCCTGCACACGGTATTATGTCACATAGCGGCCCCTGCACACAGTATTATGGTGATAATACTAGTGATAATTGCAATTACTATTATTTTAGTGTGGAACAGATATCACTAGAGGCGCGGGCGGCGTATTTTACTCTATAAAGATCAGGTATGGACAGGACAGGGAAAAAATGTAAACTTTATTGGTGACTTTGTGCATGTGTTGTGTAAGTGTTTGGTGCGACACTTCTGGCGCTGCGACCTTGATGATGGTAAATGTCTGGGTCACAGCGCCAATAACTTCCTGGTTATGTGATTAGGCTCAGAGGGGTATTACATTATCCCTCTATGTGACAATCAGAGAGCAGAAGTATAGTATGCTCTGTGATTGATAGGAGAAGGGATAACATGGACAGAAGTCCATGCTACCCCCGCCCCCCCCGTCATCTGCAGCTTATGTACAGACAATGAGGAGTTATTGTCTCTGCAGCTCCTCCTCCCCCCTCCTTCCTTAGCTCTAAGATGCTGCCCGAGGGGGGGGGGGGGGGGGAAACTTTTAGAGCCCCATTTCTAAGATGAGAATCTCATTTTTCAAACGATACCAAGATCTCCATGATTGACCTTACACATTCAGAGCGATTCACTGTTGGGAATGTCGGGAATTGAGATCTGCATTGGGATTTCAATGCTGAACATTGTTTTCACTAGCGAATCTCTCAGGATGTGTAAGGATGATCATGGTGAACTTGGTTATCATTTTAAAGAGGAGATTCTCATCTTTAAAATGAATCCAAGTGTTTCTTTATAGCTTTAACCAATCCTGAGCAATTCACTCAGGTACAGCGGTGAAGCCGGCAATTACCGGCTTCACTACTGTACATAGACTGTGCAGACGCCGGGTGATGCCACATCCATCTTCACCCGGCGCTAATGAAATTTTAAGGAAGCCGGATGGAAAAACGCTGCAGGTAACGTTTTTCCATCCGGCTGAGGCACAGATCCGGCACCAGAACTGATGCCTCTTGTGCCAGAACCGATCCCATAGAAAACTATGGGATCTGTCCTGGCATCAGTTTCCGTCCAGCTTGTGTGCACCACGCCGAAGGGAAACAGATAGCTGCACCGGACATATGTGAACGCACCCTTACTCACTTTTTCCACGCTCCGCAGCCGCTGTGTGGGCGCTTCTCCCTGATGTCAGCGACCTCTGATTGGGTCTCAGGGGTCACGTCGCATCATTATGTGTAATGACGTCGGACGTGACCCCTGAGGCCCTGTCAGCACTGTCTTACGTCAGGCAGAAGCGCCCTAAGAGCGCAGAGCCGCTGCGGATCCAGGGAAGGTGAGTTAACATTGTTTTTTTTTATGTTTGATCACCTCCCGGGGGCTCCGCTTATTATACTCAGGGGTCTGAAGAGACCCCACAGTATAATAATAGCAGTTTCGTTTCGGCCGTGTTTGGTCCGATCGAAACTGCTGGGTGAGGAATCCGCTGCCGTGCCAGGGAAATAAGCCTCGCGTGCCACTCTTGGCACGCGTGCCGGGGGTTGCTGACCCCTGCTATATATGTATATTTATTTTTATAATCATACATTAAAATTTTTTTTTTTCAACAGCTTTAAGTCAAAGGGGGTTTATAGTCACAATTCATCTTGTTTGAGAGTTTTCTTTGTTTTATACTTTGGGATCTGCCTTTAGGATCCTATGGATTATGAGATATGCATAATATTGTGGAGCAGTTTATGAATTTTGAAATCTTGAAGTTTAGAATATACCTTCATGAATTATATTTGAAGATCAAGAAATAATTTTGCATATCTTGGGACATAAGCTAGGTTCACACCTGAACTCAGTTTTCCGTTGTTCAGGTCCACTTAAGGACCCGAAAACGGAAACCCAATCCGCTTAAAAAGGATATAATGGGTTCCACCGGGTTTCTGCCCCCAAAATATGCAGAGAGAAAAGTCCTACTTGCTACTATGAAAATGGAATAAGAAGTGGAATGGGGGACTGAGTGGCATTTTTATTGATACCATTTTGGGGAAGTTCTGATGGTTTGATCTCTTTTTATTCCAAACTGTATTTTTCAGACTAAGGCACACTGTACCTTGAGACACCTAGGTTTTAGAGGAAGAAAATGGGGGAAAAAAATTTTGAAGCAAAAAAGTAGTAAAATATTTAATATATGGGAGTTATAGTTTTGCAACAGCTGCAAGGCCACATTGACAGGTGGCTCTGCAGCTGTACAGAGATGTATAGGGCATTTTTTTGCGGGGTCAGGATGTACTTTTTAGTTGTACCTTTTTGGGGAATGCCTATTTAGATCACTATTTATTAAAAAAAAAAAAAAAAGTGGTTCTGCACTTTTGATTTTTTTCCCACTACTATGTTCACCCTACAGGAAAAATATTTTCATAAGTTTGTAGACCATGCATTTTCAGACACAGGGATACCTAATGTGTTTCGCAGTAATTTTCTACTTTTATATGTATTCTAGGGAAAAAAGGGTGATTTAGAACTTTGTTTTTTATTTTTTTTAAACTTTTTTTTTACCATTTTATTAGCCCCTCTAGGGAACTTGAACCTGCAATCATTTGATTGTAAGTCCCATAGACTGCAATACAGCAGGAGCTTTGAGGTAGTAATGACCACGATCAGAGTGGACTCTGATCGCGGGCATTAGCTCTGGGTCTGCGCCATCATCTTTACAGACCCGGCATCGGCTGTAATAGCTACTCTTCCCACTGCTGGAAGCCCTGCTACAGGAAGCCAGCGGCAGCAGGACTATAAGATGCCCCCCATTTTCCTCCCAGATTTGGGGGGAAAAAGTGCGTCTTAGAAAAATACGGTATATTATAGTGAATAGTAAAATCCACTCACTTCTATTACACGCTGCCTATGGCAGCATATAATAGATATGATATAAACACTTCCCTTCCCGCATAATGACTAACTGTGTGTGAAAGGGTTAAGGTTAAAATAGTCACTGATCAAATCTGAACAATAGAACTAAGAGGGGAGGGGTAAGGAAAGGATAGCTCCTCAGACCACTGCAATATATAGAGTTCTTTTTTCCAAACAGCTGGGTTATCAGGAATTACTATCCAGCCTTCTGACAGAAGTTACAGATTTAATGCTGTACATAGCTTCATATCTGTTCTTCTACCCCCTACTCCATAGAGCCCAATGTAAACTGATCTACTTTGTGTACAGACTGTGGACAAAGTGATTCATATAAGTAGTCAGGAGAATTAGACAGGCACTTTTCTTTACTGAAGAATATGGCAAAGTTTGTTCCCTTCACCTGCACTATTGATTTATGAAAAAAAAAGTCCAATTAAAATTGCAAAACACCTTCTGAAATGTCATTTTATTACAGATTTTGAATTTAAGGTTAAGATAAATATTGCTGGCAAATATCTCAGGTTCCTTATTCACATTTTAACCCTTTAGAAATAAAATACATTTTAGCCTTAAACAAGTAGCATTTTATTTCCTTCTGCATTCCTGCTTTGATAACTTTTTAAAGTTTATGTTAGTGTAACTTTACAATACATTGTGCTTTTTGATAAGTTTTTACTACTTTTTATTTTTAAGCGTGCGATGACCAGAAACCATGAATTCCGGCATCTGAATAAGGTTTATGGCATTTATCACGTGGAATATATAACATCAATTTTATTTTAGGGGTTGTTTCAGATTCAGTGATCTCAGTTGTGTGTTTTTCCCATTAACCAGGGAAAAGGAATGATTTTGGTGCTGCATATAAGGGTTAAATGGCAAGTAAGGTTTCTTATATATACACAATATGGGGGAGTAGGGTTGGAGGGTGATTATATGAACAAAAAGTCCATGAAACCCCCTTCTCCTGGGACAACCTGAAGTGACAGGAGCAGGAGAATAATATTCTTCTCTTCCAGCACACTGAGCTGCACATGTTCTGAACACTGGTTAAAGTGAAAGCAGCCAGACTGCAAGTAGACACAGCGCCGTTTAAGACCAAGATCGCGGCTCTGATGTTAGAGCTGTATAAAGTAACTGCTATCTCATCAGTCTCCCAGAACTATCCTGCTGAGGGTGAACTAATGTTCTTTGCTCAAAGCTGTAAAGGGGGTTAAAATAACATGTACTATTGTAGTTTTAGTTTTGTATTGTTTAATGTTTCTCTGTATTATAACAAACAGAATGAAATGCAAGATTATGTTCCCATCTGAGTTGGAGTCTCCATCAAAATTTTCCAGTTGAAAGTCTTGAAAGTCCAACCTTTTCAGTTGAAAGAACAGCCACCCGACAGACCCCATTGGGCTCTGTTGACTGCTGCTATTTAGCAGTCTGTCTGTTATATTCCCCTGATGGAAACAACATATACCCCAGCACTTATATGAGCCTAGTGTAAGATGTTCGAATTTTGCTTTATTGCACTCTTTCCTGGTCAATAAATATGCCACACTGAAGGAATGATTAATACCTGTCCTGTAGGCAGTGGCTGATCCAGCATTTCAACATCAGGGTGCTGTGGCAGATTGTACAATCTGCACAGGTCACATATCAAACGCTTCAACTGCTGCAGGAGCTAAAGTAACAAGAACAGAATCAAAAACCACACAAACTATGTTATATACTTCCTAGTACAGGAATCTCTTCCTCCTGTATCACACATTTTAATGTATTTATGGCTTGGTCATATAATATATATGTAATACATATAAACCTACATACTGGATGGAAACGAACTTATATGAAGGTCTACCTTAATGTCATAAAAAAGTATGACATTATACAAGTCGTGACTTCTATGGCACACCCATATTGTAATCTGTTCTGCAGCACACCCCATGTTAACATATGACAAGTAAATTTTTGATGACATTCACAGAGTTGTCATGATGCAAGCAACCCAACGGGCTAAGGCTACTACTAGCATTTGCAAGGATCGGCTACACAAAAGCTCAAGTGATTCATCCTGCATCAACTTATATGAAGATACTAGTGGTTAACATTACATGACGTGACTGCATGACTGCAGGACTGTGGTGATCTCAACAAATCTTGCTCAGATTTCTTCCGTGTTGAGGCTTATCTACTCACATCAATATCCTCACATTCACTTATATATGGCCTCATTTAATCACATAACCCATGACTAATATGTACATTAAAGGGGTTGTCCAGGAACAAAGTTTTTCTCTGGAGGCTAGGGGTTAAAAAACTAACTTGTCCCTGGTGTCCCAGGGTGCTGGCCGGTCCCATGGCTTGTTCTGGTGAAAGTCCCTGCTGCATGTGACTGCTGAGGCCAAAAAAAAAAAAAAAAAATTGTTTCCTGGACAACCCCTTTAAGGACTACTCCTGCTGCAAGTGTGAAGATCAGAGATCACTCAAATTCCGGTAGTTTAACCCCTTTAATGCCACTGACAATAGAGACAACAGCACTTAGAGTTATCCTGGTTTCTGACATTGATGGCCTATCCTTAGGAAAGGTCATCAATATTAGACACTTCCGCAGATCACCGATACAGCATTGCTCTCGGTATTGTTTATATACCACTGGCCGCGCTGTCTCATGTTGTACGACGAGTGAGTAGTGCAGCTCTTGGTATGTAAACAATAGATAGCCACGCTGGCTCAGTACAGGTGATCTGCAAGGGTCATTTAGAAATGAACACAGACTTTCAAGGTAAGGTAGACCTATTTATGCCAAACTTTTTTTTTCCTAAACAAAAAACCTAAATGGACTGGCCAAGAGTTTAATGTGTTTATTAGGGCAGGGAACGTTTTCAGGGATAGTTGCAACACAAAAGAGTAGCTATATTCATTCCTCCTTGCTCCTCTGTCACAGAGCAGAGGCTCCTTTTCTTGCTGATGCTACAAGATTAAGTCCCCAACTACTGTTTCAGCCAATCGCAATGACTTGCCAGCAGCTCATAGCTCAGGCAAAAAGGGCCATCAAGGAGAACCAGAGCTGCTGCTCTGCAATGGAGGAGTATAGCTTTTTTTTTTTTTTTTTTTTTTTTAAACTTTACAACTTTCCCTGTCACCAGGCAACTTAATTCTCCCTGGATAACCCCTTTAATTTCTGCAAGACCAGCAGAGATCACTGGAGAATAAGCAAGTGATTGTGTTTTATAGCAAAATATTTCCTGCAACTAGTTTGATTTGTTAAAGTTGTATCAGTAAACTCACCAGAGTGTTACTTTTCTTTATATCCTCCAAGCGTTCCAAGACAGAAGTGAGATTTGGGTCATCTGATTCTACAAACCATATTGGTGCAGAAGAGGGATAGGATTCCTAGTTAAAAAGAATAAAGTTTTAAAAACTTTCATATACATTAAGAGATCCAAATTATTTAAAAATAGGAGATTTTCCAAATTTGTAACATGTAACCCCCTCCCTCAGAGTTAAAGGAATTTTCCCATCTCAGTGTTTCTGCACTCGTCTCTCCTCTCTCCAATTCCTGCTTTCAGTGAAAAGTTGATTGGCAGGCTTAGCCTATTTGATGTACAGATGAGGCCACCATGCTCCTGAGACTAACCTGCACAATGTCACCTCTAAATTTACATACAGAAATAACTGAGGTTCTGATCAATCATTTTATCCCTTATAAGGGCTCAACAGCTGAAAGCACTTTGCAGAGGGAAGAAAGGTAAAGAATGTATGAGGTTGTGAACAGGGACTAAGTCATCTTCTTGACCTCTAGAGGGGATCTCCAACCACTTATATATCTGTGCCTGACAAAGGGAGAAAGACAGAAAGCAATGCATTAGGTAAAACACTTCCGTTAGCTTAAACTACAAGTTTAAATGTGATCCTTAAGATGGGAATAACCCATTTAAGCAAGAGGCAATAAGGACGCATTCATGTATATATATCACCCATAGGCAGTCCGATTTCAGCCTGCATGCTAGGGAGCCAACTCAACTTGACTGATGCCTCAAAGGTGGTGGAAGTCATGGTACTTCAACCACTGAGACCTGGAACTGCAATTAATCATGTGCCGATTACTTTTTACATGTACACAAATAAAATAATGGAATGGGTTTTTAAAGCAACGCGCGGGTGTGCGTTTACACCCTCTGCGCTGCAAAGCCGATTTTTTTCGTCGGACACGAAATCCTGCATGTCCGACTTTGTTTCCGACGAAAAAAAAAGGATTCGCAGCACAGAGGGTGTAAGTGCACACCCGCGCATTGCTTTAAAAACCCATTCAAGTGAATGGGTTTTTAACCAATGCGTCGCTAACTGTCATTATCCGATGCCAATGCCGTTCCCTGAGATTTTCACTCGGATTGGCAACGGACGGACTGAAGCGCAGGTGTGAACCCACCCTTAGCTTCTTATCCACACTTCGCTGTTTTTTTTTTTTTTTTTTTTAACAACGCTGAGTTTAACCGCAGCAATTATTTCAGTGTCTTTTCTAACCCCCCCTCCTCTCTCCATAGAATATGAATAAAGTGACTGGCTGAAACTTGGAGAAGAAAACATTTATTTAATAAGATATCTTATAAAGTTTCTTATTTTCATCTGTACTATTCATTTAGGAAAAGTATGTTTAGGTTTTAAAAATTTAAATATAAAAATTCAATCCACTCCCCCATTCCTAGAATATATAAAAAATAAATAAAAAACACACACACAGCATCCCTAGGTGGCCAAATTAAAAATGATGAACTATTTTACACTATTTTTTTTTTTTTTTTATCCCATATGGTAAACGCCAAAGCAGGAAAATATATCAAAATGGCCAAGCTGCCTTTTTTTCATGGCCTCCCAAAAACGGAATAAAAGTGGTCAAAACATCAGAAATTCCCAAAATGGTATCAAACACTACATCTTGTCCTGTATAAAAAAAAAAAACCAAAAAAACAAAAAACAAAAACCCAAGATACAGGTGCATCTCAATAAATTAGAATATCTTTGAAACATTCATTCATTTCAGTAATTCCATTCATAATCAGCGTCTTCCATGACTGTGTGTCCTACTGAACCAGACTGAGGGACCATTTCAAGACTTAGGAAACCTTGGCAGGTGACACACTGAATTTACAATACTGAACTTTTTTACAATATTTTAATTTTCTTAGATTTGGGTTTTCATTAGCTGTAATCCATAATCAACATTTACAGAAATAAAACACTCTGTGTGTAAAGAATCTAGAAGATATAGGAGGTCACTTTTTTAATTTAATTACTAAAAGAAATATAGGTTTCAAAGATATTCTAATTTATTGAGATACACCTGTAATCCAGACACTCCATTCAGCCTTCCCCAATCATGGTCCGTTAGCAGAAAACCACTCACTGAGCTATACACTCTGTAAAACTGAAAAGACACAAACCATGCAGCATAACTAGCTTTGCAGTTTTTGTAATTCCTACTTCTATGGGAATTCTACAATTTTCTGCCTTTATTGACTTTTTAAATGAATTTGACAACTCATTTAAAGCAGGTGGGGATGTTGGACATTGGCATGCAAAAGTAGGGGGAAACACCAACTAGCCACTAGTTCAGCTGACAATTGGGTCTCCCATCTCTACCATAAATAAACATGCACACTTGGCTGACCAGGTATCTTTATTTTAAAGAGAATGGAATAAGGCACTTGTCAATATTGCTGAAGCAAAAAATTTGGCATGCTGGAGACCAACATGCTAAAACCCTACTGACTGCCCCATTCCACATCTATATGGCTAACTTTAGTGGCAAAGTTTTAAGTGACCACACTTTATATAGTCTGAAACCCAAGTTAAAGGTGTATTCGCATCTTAATTTATCCTCTATTCCTAGTAAAGGGGAAAACTTTCAGACCACTGGGAGTCTGACCGCTCAGGCCCCACCATCTATAAGGAAAACAGGGGAGTTTAGTAAGGAAGAGCTGGGTTTCCTGGAGCACTGTGCTCCATTTATTACAATGGGAGCACTGTAAGACAGCTAAGCTTTGTACTCCAGCACTCCCATTGTAATAAATTGAGTTTTACATGTATCAGCCCAACCAACAGAGGGCTAAATTCATCCATTCTCCTAATAGGTGTGGGTCTCATTGGTTGGACGTCTCCGCCACTGACCTGTCAGCCATCCCCTCTCTTTTTAATTACTTTATAGCAATGATTATGTCTTTGTTGTATCTTGAGCTTTATACTCTGGTAGAAAGTGATGAACAGCTACTTTTCTATTTCATACAAGTCTTTGCAATGTTGTGTTCTACTTCTCAACTATACACTTCCCGCATAAGATATCCATCTAGAGGAAAGGGCATCCTGGAGGATTTCAAGACCCCAGAGACCACTTAAACACAATATTATAGTCTTTGTACAATCTAAGGATGGGCGATTATGACCTAAATCAAAATCACGATCAACTCAACATTTTATCTTAATTACGATTAATAAATTATTTTAGGACCTTTTCACATGCCACTGGGCAATGATTACCTACATCAAAATCACAATTAAGAGATTCTCACAATTACGATTTAAATTTTTCAATTAATTGTCCAGGCCTAAAGCCATCCATCGATATATATATATATATATATATATATATATATATATATATGCGCTACAGCATGCCACTGAATTCTGATTTTGATTTTTATATATATATATATATATATATATATATATATATATATATATCAGCAATCCTGATTTGCTAGTGTGCAGATAGTGACATATCCTTTAACCAATGGCAGTGTGAGATAGCATGCCATTGATACAAAATAATTAAAGTTGATGCAAACAAGTTCATATACATTAAATGAGCAGACTGTTGATATTTTTGAGATTAATTGCCCAGTTCTAGAACAATCTACTGTTTTGCTGCTCTATGCTATAGTTGATGAAGTTCCCTAATATTTTTAAAGGGGGTTTTCCAAGTTCTAAAAAAAAAATAAAAAAATAAAAAATCCCTTGAAGTAAACTTCCCTGAAGATCAGCTTCTTGTAGAGTACCCCTCCCCCATTTTCCATGAATTCTTCAAGGGGCCATAGACATCGGAAGCTCCAGCAAACTTCTGCCGAATGTTAACCTGATGCCCATGAAGGACCACAGACACTATGCCATCATCAGACATCTCTAAGGCCACACACATTCTGTCATGGTCTGTCACCTAGCCTTATACTGGGATACATAACATATGCTGCAGATGAAGAGTCTTTCACATATGTGGGCAGCAGATGCCCTGGACAACTCAAAGAACCCCTATGCCCTGGCAGCAGCACTATAATAATAATGTGCCCCTCTACCTCCTAAGCACAGGGCACATCTCCCAGATTTGTTGTGACTGTGCCCTCCCCGGACGTAAAACTAGCCATAACAAGGCTCTGCTATAAAACCGCTCATGTACGTGCACAGCAGGTACCGCAGCTGGGGAGCGCCTGTCTGTTACATCTCAAGATTACATAGAGCCGCAGCCGACAGGGCTATACTGTATGCACAGGGTGTTATCAGCTGATGTATTGTGCGGCTCTGCCCATCGTCTATGTACACACCGTAATGTTGCAGTGGATGGTCAAGGCCCCCCCGGTGCTCTGGATGAACACACAGTGCAGCTCGTCCAGTCTCCAGCTGATGATCCGAAACCTTTCGTGCTCTTTACCGAAGATAGACTCAAGGAGTCGCAGCTCGGCCTTCAGCCCAGACACCGACATCTTGGCCTCATTTCCGCCCGGCGGAGGCCCGAGGAGACGGCGGGGTCATGCCCGGGGCCCGAGCTCTCCGCCCGGCCTGTACGAAAGATGGCGGCGGCCTGTCTTTGTATGCGGAGCGACGCCACCGAGGGCCACGGAGCGCGAAGCTTCCGGCGCAGTGACGTCAGAGACGGGGTTCTACCGAATGGAAGCACCCTTGCGCACTATTGATAAAGGGTTTGCTGCCTCAGCGCATGCGTAGTATCTGTACAGGAACTGGGGAGTTTTAGAAGGCAGGACTTAGTGGCTGTGGCGGGGATTGTCTAGTGAGGAGGAGACACTCCACAGGAGCCTTGCGGAGCTTAGTGGGACTGTGATATCACATGCTCCACATACACGTGTACCTGTGGTCACTGAATAGTATTATGGGCTAGAGCTTCACACTATTGTGAGCTGGGACTTTATAGTAAACGGCACAAACAACTTAGAAATGGCCGTCTATTCCTCAGGTGTTGGCAGTGAGGCAGTTGTGTTACTTATAAGGAAGTTGTAATTTTTTTTTTTATTCAGTTTTGGTGATTTTTTTTTTACAAAGATAACCACAGGAAGTGCAGCCATATTGAAGGGAAGCGGATTGTGGATACAACGAACATAGAGTCATAGGCCATCATAGTCAGCCTGTATGCCTATACAGAAGACAAGGTGTGAACAAGGCCCTATTTCGGATAAAACAAACAAACGATTAACAACGAACATAATTTCAGTTTATGTTATTTTGCCAAAATGATTGTAGCAAGTGAATAGAAGACGCCAATATCATTATCATCATCATCATATCATAGATTTACATTTAACCCTTGATGACCTCTGTCAAAATAGAACAGGGCAGGCAGTAGTTGGAAAAGGATATGTGGCATAATAGTATGGGTGCTGACACTGCCTTGAGTGACCAGGAACAGGACTGATCGCCATCATTTAATCTCTTATGATGAAAGCAGAAATCAGGGAAAAGCAATGGAGTGATCCCCTGCATTGTGATCTATAGACAGTGCAGGGTGTACTGACATATACTAGGACTATTTGTTAGTGCTGTCATTAAAGGGGTTGTCAGGACCTAGCAAAGTTGGATACTGATCAGATCAGTTAGGATTACACATACGAAACCCCTCACCAATCAGCTGTTTCTTCTCTGGAAACTGTATACCAAGTATATAGCTGGAACCAGTTGTCCTATTCATGTGAACAGGAGCAGAGCTGCAGCTCCTGGCACTCACCTCTGCATTGAACAAAGCTTCGTAAAATGTAGCAGTGGTGCCAAGGAAATGCAGCTCTGTTTCTGTACACTTGAATAAGAGCAGAATTGGTTCCAGCCATATACCTCGTACACAGCTTCCAGCAGGACATTGGAGGATGAGCACTGATCAGTATTATAACACTTTGGTGTCTAGAATTGAGGTTCTGCTTGGGGATTCATTGACGGATGGGTTCTAGTGTAGAGGTGTTGTGGTGAGCACATCAATCCTGCCTTTCTTGTGGAGCAACACACTGCCCCACCTGCTGGTGTGATGATCTGGGGGAGCCATCACATATGACAGTTGGTTATGCACAGTAGTGATATGATGGACACTAACAACTCAGCGATATGTGTAGGACATCCTGTGACCACATGCGTTGCCTCTCATGGCAGGATAATGTGCATCCACACACTTGAAGGTTTTTCCAGTCTTGCCTGGTTGATGTGTTTATTGCCATTCGAGCAGTTATGGGCAACTTTTTTTAAATAGGTTAACTCAAAGATGGTCGAAGATTGACTATAAACACACCAGAATATAATAAAATAATAAGTGTTTAATAAATGAAAAGAGATAATACTTAGCTGTGATTACAAATGATTCAATAGTTCACTGGAAGGGGAGCCCCTTTATATAACATGAACTTATATATACCCATCATTTGATGACTTCCAGAGGTGCGTGGCACCAATTTATGGTCCTTGCTGAGACTAACAAACAATAACCCATACAGCTTTTATAGTAGCTTTGGGGGAGTGGGAGGGGCTGTGTGGTCAACTTTTAACATGACCGTTTATGGTACAGGAATTTGAAGAAATGCTTAAATACTCAGTAACAAAATAGTATACAGAGTGATCACTAACAGAATTTATCCTATAGATGGACAGCAAGGAATACTTTCAGACTGATCAGTAAGACATTAACCCTGTCATATCACATCAATAAGACACTATGATTTTGTGGAAAAAACGTCCTATTGCAGCCAGCTGCAACGTCTGTAGGCAAATGTGCTGCACAATACCATATTGAATTTGTATGCCTCCATGCCCAACCATATATCATCTTGTATACAAGCTGGAGGCCTTTATGGGAACGAGTGAACCGATTTGTAACAAATTTTCTGAGTATAATAAGTGGAGGCCCATGGGAAGTTTGCAAACATAAACCGTCATACCTCTCCTGAGCTCCATTATAGCATCTGGTGCGGGTCCCTGCCCTCTCTGAGCTTTTTCCTAAATGACGTCAGTTGTCCCAGCGATCTTGTGGGGCGATTATTTAAGTCAAGCCCCTTTTAAAGTATGAGTATGTGTTGGGCGAACCTCTTGAGATTTTTCCGGCGGTTTCGTTTGGACCAAACATGTCCAAATTAAAACTGCTGTTATACTCAGGTCTTTTAAGACCCCAGAGTATAATAGGTGAAGGCACAGGAGAGGTGATCAAGCATAAAACAGTGTTAGATCAGTTTATTACTGTAGCGATTAGGCCATTCGGGAGCTCATTGCATCTTAACTGACTATAATGCAGTGCCTACTATGCAGATGGCCCAGTTCAGTCCAGATCCTATCACTTACACATGGACCATTTAGCATGGACGAGACTCGGTCATGTGCAAGGGCCCTTAGGCTAAGGCTTCATGTAGCGAAATGCATCTAAAAAAAAGTTGCATTTTTTACTGCAACTGTTTTCATTGATTTTTTGCTGCATTTTACTTAATGTTTTTTTTTTCATCCCCTATTAAATATATAGTAAAACACTTGTTATTCTGCAGCTACAATTAACTAACTTTTTCTCAGCTCTTTCTCTGCAATGTGTGGATGAGATTAATGAAATCTCATTTACTTTGCTGGTACTGTAAAACACATTTTTTTTTTTTGTTGCGTTTGCACCAAATGAAACCTCAAAAATCAAATCAAGTAGTGTGGGTTAATTGTATGATGCCTCCAGTTCGTCGACACACTGGTTTATGACACTGGCAGATAGCTACTCACCTAGGCCAAGATGTCAGCACTGTTCAACATTGTGTGTGCCAGTGACTGGGAGAACAACTACAAACTGGAATAACAGCAGGAGGCAAAAGCCCTGCACAGCTGAATTGTATAATTGGAATAATGGCGCATAGTAATTCATTTGGTACTGCAGGTGAGATTGGACATCATATTCCAAGCCCAGGATGGCAAAGACGGTCAACACAAATTATCAGAAGGCGTTTGCATGACATTGGGCTTACTCCACCGCTCTCAAAGGCTATCATGGTGCACAGGAAGATGACAATGGAAGCAGGAATGGAGGTGATGAGTCACACTTTTGTCTTGGATGCAGTGATAGATGGAGATTGGCCTGGAGACTCTGTGGGCAACTCCATGAAGAGACCTCCACAAGGGAACCTCACACTGGTCCTACTCCCAGGATTGCGGCGTGAGGTGGCATAATGTACAGTAGCTGTTCAGCATTGCATTGATTTGGTTGTTGAACCGCTGCTATAGCCGTTTCTCACTGGCACACATGTGGCTTGTGCTACTGAACAAATTGTGTGGCCTAAACCTGCTATCATGGCCTGCAGCGTCTCCAGATTTTGCCCATCGAACAGTCATTGGTCAGCAATTGCAAAGATAGTTGCCAGTAGTATAATGTTGTACCGTGTTAGCCATTGAAAGTAGTGGAAGAGTAAAGAAATCAGGTGATACCTTTTAGAGGCTAACTGAGTATATTTGATGGTAAGCTTTCGGGAGTACTAGCTCCCTTCTCTGATTCTAAGGTCTCCTGAAAGCTTACCATCAAATATACTCAGCCTCTAAAAGGTAGTTGCCAGCAGCCAATTTTGATGATTTGCATGCCTAAGTGCGTTCAGCGTGGCATAACTTTCCTCAGACAACCATGATAGCATACCAAAGCATAGAACTGCATCCATTTCTGTGTAAGGTGCTCATATTTGATACTGAATAAATCGAGATATTTTGAATATTTTTTTCTTTTTTTTTATCATTTTCATATCATTAACATGTCTATGAATCCTGTGATTTCCATAATTCCAAGAGTTCTCCTTGGTGTTGCAATTGAGTGTATAACGTTTTATTTGATTCTAACAACTCTTTCTTAGTGCCTTTTTTTTTTTTTTTTTTTTTTTTTTTTTTCTGAGTGTAATTCAGACTTAGCCAGATGAAATGTCAATCTTAATAAATTCCCCCCAATATGTCACTACAGTCTGATAGTGTCAGCTCTAAATGGATATTGTCACACTGTGTGACACGCTCATTTAGTAGGGGGTATGGTAACATTGTGTTTTTAAGTTTAAGTAATTCATACATTTACAGGAGGAATAACAGAGGAACAAACACAATGCAGAGTTTGAGAAAGATGCCCCAAAATTGTTATTTGAGGGAAATGTAATAATTTACTAACGCAATCATATCAGGAGAGCTGACAGCTCCCCTTTACTAATTAAGGTACAAAGACAAATCAACTGTACATTATTTTTTATTATGGAATAATTTAATACTAAAGACATGTCTATTGAAGTCTATGTCCTATGGGACAGTGACCACAATGTCTGTAAAGCACTGTGGAATATGATGGCGCTATACAAGTAAGTATAATGAATAATAATATGTTACTTGCATTATGCCTCACAGATCAAGACAGCCACACTGTAGAAAAGTACAAGGCTATAAATCAACATGATCTAGATACAGACCAAGATACAAGTGCATCTCAATTAATTAGAATATCATGAAAATTATTATTTTATTTTTTTTAGTAATTCAATTGAAATTGAGTCATTACAAACAGAGTGAACTTTTTTAAGTGTTTATTTATGTTAATGTTGATGATTATGGCTTACAGCCAAGGAAAACCCAAAAGTCTCAGAAAATTAGAATATTATATAAGACCAACTTTAAAAAAATTATTTAACACAGAAATGTTGGCCAAATGAAAAGTATGTACAGTAAATGCACTCAATACTTGGTCAGGGCTCCTTTTGCATGAATGACTGCATCAATGCGGTGTGGCATGGAGGCAATCAGTCTGTGGAACTGCAGAGGTGTAATGGAAGCCCAGGTTGCTTTGATAGCAGCCTTTAGCTCGTCTGCATTGTTGGGTCTGGTGTCTCTCATCTTCCTCTTGACAATACCCCATAGATTCTCTATGGGTTTAAGGTCAGGCGAGTTTGCTGGCCAATCAAGCATAGTGATACTGTGGTTATTTAACCAGGTATTGGTACTTTGGGCAGTGTGGACAGGTGCCAAGTCCTGTTGGAAAATGAAAATTCCATCTCCAAAAAGCCATAATTTGCAAATAAATTCTTAAAAAATCAGACAATGTGTTTTTCTGGATTTGTTTTCTCATTTTGTCTCTCATAGTTGAGGTCTACCTATGATGACAATTACAGGCCGGCCTCATCTTTTTAAGTGGGAGAACTTGCACAATTGGTGGCTGACTAAATACTTTTTTTCCCCACTGTAGTTAATATACTGTGCTTTTCAGGGGGGGTGCTTAGCTAGTTCAGGAGTGACTGCTGTCTACTTTTTCTTAGATATACTCTAAGTTAAAGTCCTTTCCCCTCAATAATATCCTTTGTTCCTGCTGCTGCATTTATACAGATTCATCATTGTGTAGTTTCACATCTCATAGTACAGCAATGACTTGCTATATACAGGGTTCTCTTCATCCACAGCTTGACTGTGGTTAACATCAGCATCTATGGATACCAACAGCATGGGAAATATTTATTTATTTTGCTTACTTGTATAGCACCATCATATTCAGTGGTTTACAGACGTTGTCAATTACTGCTCACAATCTGCATTTCCTATCAGTATGTCTTTCGAGTGTGGGAGGAAACTGGAGTACCTAGAGAAAACGCACGCAAAGACAGGGAGAACATTCAAACTCCTTGCAGATGTTGTCTTTTGTCAGATTCGAACCTAGGTCCCCAGCACTGCAAGGCTATCCACTGAGATATGTGTAGGAGTCCAAAATTTTAAGTGGTAAAAATCAAGTGGAAAAAGTTATACTTTACAAATGTCCCATTTTAAAGCATATTTATTAAACTTAATTTTTTAAATTTTAAACATCATAATGGCTAGGGCTACATGGAGTCATTTGTCACACAACTTAAAATCGCACTAAAGTTGTGCGACAAAAAAAACTTTGTCGCATGCAATAGAGATTCGCAAGCGACTACAATTGCTGTCTTTATTATCTTTGCTGTAATATTTCATACTGTATAGACTATTATTTTTTTTGTTAATTCATATGTATTTGTGCAGGTGTAGACAGTTCATTTATATATTTTCAAGTATTTTAAAACAAACAACAAGCAATTGCAGATGCTTGCAAGTCGTGACAAAATCGTAATGTGAAACATATTCTGTCACTGTGAAGTCCTAGCCATAATATTACAAAAAGGAAAGCTAAGTTAACAGATAAGGCCAGGTTCACATCTGCGTCGGAGTCCCCAGCGGACCCGAACAACAAAGAGCCAGCGCAAGTGTGAACCCAGGCTAAGGATGAGGCCTCATGTTGCGGTAACGCAGCTGTTTTTGTTGCAGATTTTGCTGCGTTTTTTTTAGCCAAATCCAGGAGTGGATTGAGCAGAAGGGAGAAGTATAAGAGCTTTCTATATATTTCCCATTCCTTTTGTAAAAACTCCTGGGTTAAGGTACCCGAACTTGACCCGAACCCCATTGAAATCAATGTGGACCCGAACTTGGTGACCCAAAAATGGCCATAAAATGGGGATAGTAAGGGGTAGAGGGCTGCAAAATGGGGTAATAACAGGGCAAGCGCCCTGCAAAAAAAAAATGGGGTAGGGAAAATACTTAAAATAATAGCATAAAATAAAGAAATAAATTAATTACAAAAAAAAAAATTTAAAACAATTAAAATAAGAATTTTGAAACGGGTGGTAGAGATCCAGGGGGAGGAGGTGGAGGTGGAGGTGGATGTGGCGGCGTAAGTGGAAGAGGAGGAGGAGGCAGCTAACACTTTAACCACTCACTCAAGCACTGGCACAGCTAAGTCCTGTGGGATCCACGTGTCCAATTTACCAACCCAGAAATTGAATGGGGAGGACCCATTGCTCAGTACCAGGAGACGAGTCGACAGATACTCATCCACCATGTGAATCAAAGTCTGCCTCCGGGTACTACAGACTGTATCCGATGGTGGTGGATGTTGCAGAGAATTGAACAAGATGTTCCACATTGTGGCCATGCTGACTCTCCCTTCTAAGATGGTGCTGGTGCCCCTGCTGCTCTTGCGACTTCCTCCTCTTCGGCCTCGTGCTGCCACTGAGCCTTCAATGTCCAGTGGTGAAATCAAGGATGTTATGTTATCCTTATAGCAGGGATTCAGCAGGGTGGCCACCCAGTAATCGGCACTGGTGACTATGCGGGCAACTCGGCGGTCTTTGTGCAGGCACTGGAACATGTAGTGGCTCATGTGAGGAAGGCTGCCCAGAGGCAAAGACTAGCTGTCCTCAATGGGAGGTGTCTCCTCCTCATCCCCCCAGCCACGCTCCAGTGGAATTCCATCTGGTTGGCACATCACATATGAGGCAGTGGGTGGGAAGGCCAAAGTTCCTCTGCATTGCAGATAGCAGAGCAGCAGCAGGATATGAACACAGAAAGTGCTTGCATATGGCACACATGTTATGCAGCAGCTCCAGCATGTCTGGATAATTGGCCAGGAAGCTTTGCACCACCAAGTTGAGCACATGCGCCAGACAAGGGATGTGCGTCAACCCGGTTCGGCCCAAGGCTGCTACTAGATTACGCCTGTTGTTGCACACCACCTTGCCGGGCTTAATGTTCAGTGGCAGCAACCACTCATCTGTCTGCCTTTCGATCCCAACCCACAGCTCATGGGTGGTGTGCGGTCTTTCTCCCAGACAGATGAGTTTCAGCACGGTTTGGCTGTGCTCAAACTGGTGGTGCAGGCGCTGTGCTGACTGAGGAAGCAGGAGAGGAGGAAGCGGAGTAGGAAGAGGCAACAGGAGGCAACGAGCGATGTCTGGCAATCCTGGTGGTGGAAGTGCATGCTCCAAGGAGCTTCCCGCCTTGGGCCCAGCTATCACAACGTTAATCCAGTGGGAAGTTAAAGAGATGTAACGTCCCTGCCCATGCTTACTTTTCCTCGTGTCAGTTGTGATGTGCACCTTCCCACTAATGGTATTGCACAGTGCACACCTTATTTTCTCCACAACCTGTTGGTGCAAGGCAGGGATGGTCTGTCGAGAGAAGTAGTGGTGGCTGGGAATCACCTATTCCCAGCCACTGCAATAAGATTCTTACAGCTCTCCATCTCCACCAGCCTGAATAGGAGCATTTCAAAGGCCAGCAATTTTGAAAAATACTCCCATTCAGGACCAGAGCTTGTTAGTGAGATTGGCCTTCTGCTTTCTCTCTAATGTTTGGTGGATAGAAAGCTGAATGCTTCCCTGGGATTGTGTGGACAAGCTTGGTAATGGTGGTGCTGGTGGTGTCACATCCTCCCTTTGCGGGGAGACAGGTGACCTTGTTGCTCGGGAGACGGTGCTAGAGGCTGAGACAACCGAAGCAGCAGAGGGAGCCTCAGCTGTTTCCATGTTTTTTGGTGTCTCATCCACTACAGCTCATCTTTTGTTTGCAGGTGCCTGGTCATACACATGGTGCTGAGATTATTCACACTTTTCCTTCGCTTTAGGGACTGGCGGCACAGCGTGCAAATGACCTGTGTTTTGTCTTCTGCACTTTGCTTAAAAAAATGTCACGCTGGGGAGATCCTCTGAGCCGGTTTTTGTGTGCTCAGTCCCTGGGCGCAGTAGCAGGCTATGGACTGACCGCTGCGCCTCCGCACCTTCTCCGTCTTCTGTTGGCTACCTGGGGCTGCGTGGTCACTACCTCTTCCTCCGAACTACCATTGCCTTCAATCCATGTTGGGTCTAGGACCTTGTCATCACCCCTCAGATCATCGTCCACCGACCCCCTCACCTCTGCCCTCCTTGTCAGTCTCCACACTGCAGAAAACCACAACAGTCGGCACTTGGGTTTCATCCCCATGGTAGATGTCCTGCGATGGTCCGCTGTCCACATCCTCATCCTCCAAACAAGTTGTTGGGCGTCAGAGAACTCTATGTCTGCAACTGGTGCAGGAGCAGGTTTATGGCCCACGGAATCCCTGCTAGAAGAGTCGTCATAGAGCATTAGTGATTGCTCCATGACTTGTGGCTGAGACGGCCTTGCTGTTTTGAAGGGGGGTGAGGTGGAGGGCTCTGCACTTTCAGCAGAAGTGGAGCGGGTGGAAGACAATCCGATGGAACTTGAGGCACTGTTTGTGACATCATCTACCAATGCCTCAACTTCGTCTGGCCTCTCTATTCTGACAGTGCTATTGTGGCCTACAAGAATACGCTGCAAACCCTAGTGCCTGCTTGCACCAGAGGAAGTTGTAGCAGGCACAGATGTAACACGTCGTTTCCCTGCACCACCAGCTCGATCACCACCAGCACCACAGTACTATATTTCATTTTTACACACTTGCAGTTATTTTCACTGCGCTAGAAGACAGTATGTGTATACAAATGCAGTTATTGTTACTGCACTAGGAGACGGTATGGGTACACACGCAGTTATTTTTACTGTGCTAGGAGACGGTATGGGTATACACACACAGTTTACTGTCACTGCCCTGGAAAGGGAAATTATTATTTCTAGGCTAACTGTCCCTCCCAGTATCAGGCTCCTCTCCCTACCTAGCTGCACTGCCCTGAAAAGGACAACTATTAAATTTAGCTAAGGCCCAGACTGTCCCTAACTCTACTGCAGCCTCTCCCTACCTAGCCAAACTAGCTGGAATGGCAGCAGGACCTGTGACCCTGCCTCTTATACAGAGGGGTCACATGTTCCGCCTGGCCAATCACAGCCATACTGGGCATGTCTGTGGGCTTAAAACTGGTTGATTGGCTGCTCAACAGTCAATCAACCAGCTTGTAAGGGGTACAAGTTTGATAGTGGCAAATATTGACTTGTGCATTCCAATGCCACTACTGGTGCTCTGCTGCCATCTAGCGGCAAGACCTTGCATCTATTTTTTACCTCAATTGTAGGAGGATGCTGGATGACGTGTCTTCCTGGAAGGGACAGGAGAGTGGTGTGTGAGAGGAGAGAGTGCTCTGAGAATAATGGTGTATAAAGTCCTGAAAGACTACAAATCAGGATATTATAGTTGATCATTTGCTATGAGAAGAGAAGCCTCCTCCAACAAGTGCAGACTACACACAGAGACTTTATCCAGAGCAGGCCGCACGTGGGCCTAATGTGAGACTTTAGACCTGAAACATCATCACTGCAGGAGATTCATCCTCTGCCCAGGAAGAACCAGAGGGAAACCATAAAGTTAAGTGTTGTATTACTTGGCATGTAAGAGGGCTATAAATACATATACATTGTGCACTGGCTGATAATTAGGACTGCCTTGGTGCTTAGAAAGAGACTGACACCGTTAATAACTGTTTGAGTTACCAGTTTGCCTGAGTTCCTGTTAATATAAGAGGCTGTATCAGATATCTGTACTGAACCACTTGCTGAAGAAGTTCTTGAGTAAAATATCCAGTTCTATCATATTCCATCTCTCTCTCTGTCTGTGTGTCTCTCTCTCTCTCTCCTTAAATAGGCTCCTAGCTGTCATATAAATGGATTGCTGCCATTGATCAACCCTAAAATGATGGAACCCATGTGCTGCTGGGAAAATGGCACCTCTGTCAGCTTTGACTGGGGCGCCGGGGGGGTTTAATGGCCATGATCAGTGCAGGCACTGATTTCAGACATTGCCCCAGTGTCGCTGCAGTAAGCGGCCGCAATATTTAAATACCTGACATCCAATGTATTATTGCTATTAATAAAACATATGATTCTGGACCAAAATGTAATGCATTAATGTAATTAAAAATGTTCCTGCTTTTTGCCTGAAAAACCTCTCTAAAGTTCCTGCCACTAGGTGTCTCCCTTCTAGCTAATTTACAGTTCATTCTCTGTTGCTAGGCTAGATTCATTTCTATAGATGCAAAACGAATCAGAGTGGAGGGGGGAAGGGTTTGGACTGTTCACACCGTGAATGCAGATGGGAGGGACTGATTCTCCTCAGTCTCAACACAGCAACTCTGCAATCTGCTGAAACTGAACATTCTGCAGTCTTTCAAAGCTTACAATATAAGCAAAGTCTTTTATGTACTTTTATCTGATTCTTGCTACTTGTGTGATTACAGATGGGATTTTATGCACAGACAGCAATCAGCTTTCCTGACTGTGCTCATAGCTTGCCCTTTTCTTGTGTCATTCTTGCATGGTAGATGCTAGAATGCAGTGCGGGCATTGGAGAGGGAGATAAACTCTGCAATCGCCCAGAGCCCCCACAGCTTAGGGTGCCCCCTGACTTCAGCACCATTATCTGTGAACCATGGTCCAGAATATCCACCTTTGATGGTCACAGAAGAGGAAGTAGGCAGGAGAGCCGGCGCATGGGTGGGCATCTATTACGTGGAGGGATTATATTCTTCAGAGACTTACACTGTCTGGCAGGGATCAGCTAGGAGTGCAGAAGCTGGAGCAGGGAGGGCTCCCTTGCTATGTTAGCTTATCTGTAGCTCCGCCTCCGCTCCAGCTGGCATGGGGCGCTTTTGTAAATAATACTGCATGCTTAATAACACACAGTGTTCTAACTCCTCATAACCAGTGGCTTAACTTCCGGGGTAGCAGCCGTAGTGACTGCCAAAGGGCCCTGGTCCTTAGACCCTGATGCTTACCTGCTCATTGTTGTCGCGTGAGCCAGGCCAGCGACGCAACCCATAATGACGTCTGCTGACATCTCTGACATCACCAAACAGGCCCGAAGCCTGCCAGAGCACAGGAGTGGTAAGTAACAGTGTTTTATATGTTCCCTCCCCTGGGCCTCCGATCATTATACTCTGGGGTCTGAAAAGACCCCGGAGTATAATGATAGCAGTGTTTGTGGGGTTCACAGCCTTACTTATTGATCCTCGCTCCTGCTCACATCCACCTCTGCTTCCGTAGAATGGGAAGCGCAGGCGGCCGTGAGCAGGAGTGGGGATTGGTAAGTAAATAGGGCCCGTTACCTGCTGGGGTTACACCAGCAGGTACCGGCCTATTAAAAAAAAAAAAAAAAAAAATGATCGGGGGCCCGCCGGGCCCCCTAATGTCTCAGGCCCTGTGGCAGCAGCTACCGTTGCTACCCTGGTATTTACGCCCCTGGCTGCAAAAGTTTCCAAATGGAGCTAATGCATCCACATAAAGCAAGGACATGATATAAAGTCCCCATCCCGCCTGATAAAAGCTGTATGTTAATTCGTCAGCAGATGGCAGGAGACTCATGGAAATAAAAAATGATGTAGCATTTGTTTTGTTTTTAGCTCTAACTTGCCAGTAGTTCAGCTCATAAAGCATGGCTTTCACATAAACATAGTAACAATGATGCCGGGTTTACTAGAAACACAATTTGCTGTAGCATCGACAAAGATTTGTAGCATGGCACATAGTGGGATACACTATTAAAGGGCATATGAGACATGAACATGCTGCCCTGTTTAAGGTCATCTTATTAAGGGGATATGTTTGGTTTAAAAAAGCCTAACATAGAATACAGTGGACTTATACTTGTGAGTCTGTGGTCATGAGGGAAACACTCTCCCAGTCTCCCTAACCAGTTACTGGCTGTCATTGTGTATACATGCAGATACATTGCAACCATCAGTCACTGGTGATGAAGATGGGGAGTGCTTGCCTCATGAATACTGACTCATAACTATGAGTCTATTGTCTACTGGATTCTTTGTTAGGCCCTATTGACCAAACTACACAATATGTTTTTGTTCCTATCTAAAGGTGGCTTTACATGGTTTGGTTAATATATACAATTCAGCAATATAATTGCTTGTTTATCTCCTGACGTGATGGAAGCATACAACGCTTCTATAAATGTGGCCATTATTTAAAGGGGTCTTCCCACTAATGATACTTATCTCCTATCCACAGAATAGGTGATTGCTTGGACCCCATGATGGGACTCCCAGCAATCACAAGAATGGAGGTACCTGAAAGCAGCATGTGAATGGAAAAGTGGTGTGCATATGTGACCATTCATTCATTCATTCATTCATTCATTCAATCATTCATTCATTCATTTCTATGGGATTTCTCTGTAGCCTGTCAGTCCCATAGAAGTGAAGGCATGCTCAAGTACAGCTGGGTGATTATGACCTAAATCAAAATTATGATTAATTGCACGTTTTACCTCAATTATGATTAATGAACGATTATTAGGACACTTCCCTTTTGCACACCATCATTTATATGCCATGCAACTGAATCTTGGTTTTGGTTATTGACATATTGGCAATCCTGATTGGATAGCAAAGAGTTACTGAGATATCCTTAATGAGGAACGCCCCCCGACTGTACTCGTCCTTAGCCCTGTACTGTCAGAGGGGGTGTTTCTTACCGCCCAGCGATGACGCTGAGCTGTGAGGAACGTTCCCCCAGTACAAATCTTCCTCCTAGCCCAGTTAGACGGTCAGGAACGCCCTTCTGACAGGGGGGAGAGATCGATGCCGAAACTAACGGCACCGATATCTCCAGCCCCTGGGCACATAACGGGAAAGCTGACAGTGCGCTGAATTCAGCGCACTGTTGGCTTTCTAGCGGTATATAAAACCGCATATGCATGAGGAAGTGAAAGGTCATCTTTAAGCCAATGGCAGTGTGAGACAGGATGACGTGGATACCAGATAATTGATATAATCGATGCAAGTTCACATCGATTAATTGAGCTGCCTTTCGGTTACGATTATTTTGCGATTTTATACATCGATTTACAATCATAACAGACAATCAGAATTGGTTGGAAATTAACAAACTCCATGCATTAACGCCACCGGAGTATGTGTATCTTCCCAGTGTACAAACAGAGGCTGGCATATGAATAGGACTAAGGTCGTAACATATACAAGGCTCACAGACAGGAGGAGAACAGAAAGTGTTCATGTTCACTCCCATGCAGGACATCCTTTTTGCATACATTAAGCTGTAAAGATCTATGGGCAGGTTAATATACATCAGGAGAAAGTCCTGACATGTACAGTACACAACAGACGTGGTGTTTTGTGAATTTGGCCATATTATGCTATTATTATACCATAAAAAATCTGTGAGAGCAGAATTAACTTTTTAACATCCTAAAATTTTGTAGACAGTGGTGCCCACTCCCCACCCCATTCTTCCTGGAGAGTCATTTTAAATCTGCCTCACTGCTTTTAATGGAAATCACATGCAAGTGTAGGTCAAGGGTTGAACAGTGTGCATGTCTTGTTAAATAAAGGGAAATCAATTGATACAGACGACCTCTTCTGAGAAATGAAAACGTGTTAATGAGGTTTTACTTGGATGTCCTCTGTTTAATTAAACTGCTTACTTTCTTATATAACAAATGATGGTTTACAGAAGAGTAGGTTTCCTGGTTAAACTGTGTCATAAGTTCTTACCACTGAGTATAAATCAATCGAAATGGCTTTACAGGAAAGAAAAAAGACTACTAACAAAACTTAATTGTGTCTACCTTATCATGAATAGTTAGTAAAACTATCTGTACAAACACAAATCTTTATAGAAAAGATTTCTAGTTGAATAAACCTTGACATTTTCTGGGATAAACAAGTAAACTAAGGGTATGTTCACACAAAGTTTTTATGCAGGTGGATTTTTAAAGCAGAATCCACTTCAAAATCCACCTCAAAAACACGCCTCCCAGGTCTCCCATTCATTTCAATGGGAGTCAGTGGCAGATTTTTACCTTTAGTTGATTTTGTTTCAGCTACAGGGAAAAAAGCATAATGGTCTGTATTCAGGTGGATTCCGCCTCCTAAAGCCCATTGAAATAAATGGGAGCAGAAAAAATAATGTGGCTTTTGTCAAGGTTTTTGCAAAAACATTCATGTCATTGGGCTTTGCAAGGCAGAATCCGTCTGAAGATAGGTTATGATGCTTTTTCCCACTAGCTGAGAAATCAGCTTAAGGAAAAAATCTGCAACGGACTCCTATGGAAATAAATTGGAGAGTTGGGAAGCGTATTAAGGGGGTGTTTTTAACGGACCCTATTAGAACAGATATCCAATAGGAGTGTGAATGCCCCCTTAGGCTAGGTTCACACCTGCGCCTGTATTCCGTTTTTTGCTTATTTTTTTGTTCTGCTTTCTGAGCATGCGCAGAAAAAAAAAAGGACAGTATAACGGACGACCGTCCGTTACCATCCGTTAACCATAGACATTAACGTTAAAAAATACCTGCAAGAAGGACTTTTCTATCCACATTTTTCCCCATGTTTCAGGTGAAAACCGGGGGGAAACCTGGCGAACCCCTTTATAGTCTATGGGGTCCGCTTTTTAAGTGGATTAGGTTTCCATTCTTCGGGTCCCCAAGCAGACCTGAAGAATGGAAACCCAGACACAAGTGTGAGCCTAGCGTTAGAGGCAGCTTCCACCTCAGAATCCACTTGCAAAATTCTCTGTTTGGACATACCCTAAATGTTAGGAGAAAGAAGGTTTGAGCATGTTAGATTTTAATATGTAGATCTTTTATTCTCATGAGTGATAAGCCACCACCAGAGGAGTGGACATTTTTCTAACTGCCGTCACATGACCATTTTGAAAACATTGTGGTCAGATTTATGAGGACTGCCATTAATAATGCCAGTCTTCATAACCCCGGTGGAGGGTGTGTCTCATTTATGACAAGGCACACCTTCTGCCAGGCTATGAGCTGGCATAGATTTCCAGCATCATTTACGCCGGATTTCTGGCGTAAATAATGATAAATCTGTCTTCGTGCCCCCTTTTTGGGAAAGTGGTGAGGGGCGTATAAAAAACAAAAAGTCTGATTTGCACAAAATATTGTGATTTTTTTTATGCCTTTTACACCAGAAAACTGGCCTACAAGGCATAGTAAATCTGCCCCATTGAGAATAAATATATTTGCATGTCCATTTTTTTGACAGACTGACTGGAAGAAACAGTCAGTTAAATAAACAGACATGCTCTATCTTTATCTGTTTTGACAGATACACGGAATCCAATAGAAATCAATGGATCCATTTTTAATGGAAGTAAAATGGATTGACGTCTAAGTTACATCCACTATATCAAGGCCTCAAATCCTTTCCCCAACATGGACTACAGAAGTCAATTGTGTCTATATGACCTGTGCCATTAAGCTAAATATACGAAATGCATGTGCTTGATGCCAAGCAATCCTTTTTAGCACTAAAATAGCACTTGCACTTCTACTTGTTTATTAGTTTTCTATGTAATTTTTGTGGTACTATACACTAATTAAGGTTTATTCTTATGGTGTTCTGTATGTCTATTGATTTTATGCTAGTGCTTCAGACTAAAAAATATCCTAGGGGCCAATGGCTTCTAAGCTGAAAAAAATTAGGAGCCAGAACAAATTTCTAGTTGACAAACCATATGATGCTCTGCAATGGCATCCCACACACACAGTCTCATGCTTCTCACTGGTCTCCACACTGTATAATGTTCTCTTCATTGCCCTTTCACAAGATAATGCTTGCTAGTGACCCCACACAGTATAATTGTCCCCAGTGCCCCCATACACACAGTATAATGCTCTCCAGTACCTCCTCAACAATATAATGGTCCCCAGTGGTCCACCCTTAGTATAATGCTCCCCAGTGGCCACCCCACACAGTAAAAATGCTCCCCAATGGTCCTCACACAGTATAATTCTCCCCTGTGGTCCCCACACAGTATAATCCTCCACAGTGTCTCCCTACACAGTGTAAAGCTCCCCAGAGGCTCTTTCACAGTAAAAATGCTTTCCAGTGGCCCCCTTACACAGTATAATGCTCCACAGTAGCTCCTGACACAGTATAATACTCTCCACAGAGTTCTTCCATAGAAATAGAAAAAAAAAGTAATACTTACCAAGCCCTGTTCCTGCAAAGCTTTGTGCTACTCTGCTTCACTTGGTCCTGACTCAATGCAGCAAGCCAGCACTGAACCCCAGACATCACCAGTAACAACCTGAATGGTGGAGTAGGAATTGGACGGCTTCCTGTTTTCCTATTGTATTAAACTTTATTTGTGTACTGAGGATCATTGGTGAACCTAGCCTCTTTGCTGCCTGAGGCGGACTATAGAAAGACGCCCCCCCCCCCCCAAAAAAAAAAAAAAAAATTGAGTTTCCATGCTACTAGCTTCACACACTGTTATTGTCGCACAATATACACAATATACAAAGTTATAAAACAATTTTTAAGAATTCTTCTTCCTGTATTACTTCAGTATCAGATCAACAACACGTCATTAACAATGAAAGTAACTTCACACATCTTCTGCTTGGTGGATGGACGAGCCCGCATGGCCCCCATTCTCTATAATAGGAGCACCGCAGATAGCTGAGTACTGGACTTTGGCTATCTTTGGCACTCCCATTGAAGTGAATGAGAGCCACGCGGGTTCGTCCATCCACCAAGTGACACACCTATATATATGGCTGCGGTCAGGCTGAATTCCCAACCAGTGGGGGAAAAAAACAATTATCAGCCTCAGTGGGGGTCTCAGCAGACAGACCCCCATCACTCAGGTATTTATCCTCTATCATTTAGGTGAATACAGAGCAGTAACATTCTGTGACTTACAGGTGACGTCTCTGACTAATCGGTCACATTTCCCTTCTCTTCCCTTTGGACCGCCATGACCACTTCTTCCAGCTGTGACTTGTCTCTGTAAAGTTTGTAACACAGACATCTTTGGCTCCTCACTTTTCCAGGCATCCAACCCACATTGTCCTCACCTGCACACCCATCCTGCTGCTACCCCCAATTATAAAATATATGATATAACCCCCCCATAATGAATAATACCCCCAAGTGCATCGTTATATTAATAATGTCCGTGTGTACCCTGTATAAATAGTGTCCCTTTTTAATAATGCCCCGGGTGTTAACTAATTAAAAGGTTTTCCAGGTCATTAATAAACTAATCTGTGGGGCTCAAAAACCCAGGACCCCTACTGATCAGCTGTGTGAATGGTACCTGTGTAAGCTCCGTGACCGCTTCTCTGTTTACATAGTGTCATTTATCTCATAGCGGCCATGTAATGTAACTACAGCCTCGTCCTATACATGTCTATGTGATAAGGCTGTAATTACATCACAAGGCCACTATAAACAGACAGCGTATGATATAAACAGGCGCCATAGCTTATAATAGTTTATAATGCCCCATTTACACACACTATAATGTTCCACAGCAGCCCCTGCACACAGTATTATGCAACGCAGTGGCCCCTGCACACAGTATTATGTTCCACAGCAACACCTGCACACAGTTTTATGCTCCCTAGTGGCCCCTGCACACGGTATTATGCCCCATATTGGCCCCTGCACATGGTATTATGCTCCACAGTGGCCCCTGCACACGGTATTATGCTTCATAGTGGCCCCTGTACTGGTATCATGCTCCATAGTGGCCCCTGCACTTGTATTATGCTCCACAGTGGCTCCTGCACAGGGTATTATGCTCCTCAGTGGCCCCTGCGCATGGTTATATGAACCATAGTGGCCCCTGCACTGGTATTATGCTTCACAGTGGCCCCTGCACACGGTATTATGCCCCATAGTGGGCAACCCATGAACTATTATTATAATGTTAGTATAATGATCGGAGACCCAGGGGAGGTGACAAACATAAAAAACAGTGGTACTTACCTATCCTGGACACCGGTGCACTCCCCGCTGCTTTCGGCCCTGTTTAATTGCGCACACAAGTCACGTGATCAGGCCGGCGACGCGACCTGATGACGTCACCAGAGGCCCCAAGCCTGCTCGGAATAACACCGATCACAGGAGAGGTGAGTAGCATTGGTTTTTATGTTCCCTCACCTCCCCTTTGTGTCCGATTATTATACTCCGGGGTCTGAAAAGATAGGTAAATAAATAGGCCGTTACCTGCCGGGGATACTCCAGCAGGTTACGGCCTATTTATATATATAAAAAAAATTATCCGCACTTACCTGCGATGACTTGATGGAGCCGCCACTTCTTCTTGTCCTCCACGTCTGTGTCTCAGCATGATGACATCATTGTATCGCCGCCTGCACTGAAATGCGACGTCTCGTAAGCCAGCCCAGGAAAGGCCCCGCTCAGCTCTGTTTTTTTTTTTTTTTTTTTTTTTTTTAAAGCGGCCTGTCCTGGGCTGGTTTACGGTAAATAAAAAATGCCGCCCCCCCAGACAGTGACAGACAGTGCCGCCTGAGGGGGCTGCCTCACTTCGCCTCATTAGCAGTGCGCCCCTGCTGAGGATGCATATAGAGTTGAAACATGCGACCTTCTTCTTCACACAGGTGCATGTGCCATGTCTGTTTCCTTTTTTCTGAAAGAGGAGGGACTAGTTGCAAATGGCAGTTAGACTGAAAAGTCTTGGTTCCATTTGCAAATTCTTAGTTACATTGATGACCATTTTGGTGGCCATCTGCAGCAGTACCAGCAACATATTTTTAACCCCAATAGTACAGAAAATATTTCCATGAAATTTGGATACAATGGAAACATAAACTTCCATGTGTGTAAGGATACAAATATAACCTCATATACAATACACTCATTGTGAAGATGTAGTTCCACAAGGTTACATAAAGAGTTAGAACAGAACTGTTTGAAAATGGGCATAACATTTGAAAAACTTCACTCCCCTCCTAAATTCCCCTAGAAAACCCAATACTGATCCCCCCACAGTATATCAACCCATTTACTAACCTCCCACACAGTATTATGCCCCCTTCCTGGCCCCCACACTATGCCACATTTCCTTACCACCCACACAGTATATTTCCCCTTTTTATTGGTCCACACACAGTATATTGATTCCTTATTGAACCCCACAAGGTATAACACCCCATTTAATGATCCCCACACAGTATATTGCCCCCTTTATTGACTACCACATAGTATTTTGCCCCCTTTATAGGCAGCAGGAGGCTGGCCCACTATGACTGCGGTAGTTCTACCCCTGAATCTACCCCCCTTCAACCATAAGCGAAAGGGCACCACAGGTGACAAAGTCCTCAAAAAAAAAAAAAAGCAAAAAAAGATAAATAAGAGATTCCAGAGGATGATGGTTGTTAGTATTGATCTCTCAATTCAAATCTCTATAGTATCTAGGCTCTACAGGGAGGAGAAGATGTTGCACTGACCGTATTCCCTTGATTTCAATGAAGATAATATATAGTACTGTGCAAAAGTTTTAGGCAAGTTTGAAAATAATGCTACAAAGTAAGAATGCTTTCAAAAATAGAACTGTTAATTTATTTCTGTCAATTAACAAGAAAAATCAAATCAGTAGTTGGTGTGACCAGTCTTTACCTTCAGAACAGCACAAGTTCTTGTAGGTATACTTGCACACCGTTTCTGAAGAGACTCAGCAGGGAGGTTGTTCCGAACATATTGGAGAAATAGCCACAGATCTTCTAAGGATGTAGGCTTGCTCAAATCCTTCTGTCTCTTCATGTAATCCCAGATAGACTTGATTATATTGAGATCAGGGCTCTGTGGGGAGCTATATCATCACTTCCAGGACTCTTGATGGTCACAACAAATATTGATTTGATTTAGGGCCGGTTCACATCTGCGTTCGCTTTCCGTAAAGGGGGAGTCCGCTTGGGGACCCCCCCGAACAGAAGCCTATACGCAGAGAGAAGCGGTTTACATCAGGAAACCTGCGGACCCCATAGACTATAATGAGGTCCGTGTGGTTTCCGCTCGGTCTCTGTATGTTTCGTGCAGAAACATGCGGAGAGGAAAGTCCTGCTTGCAGCACTTTTCTCTCCGCATGTTTCCGCATATTTCGTGCGGAGACCGAGCGGAAACCACACTGACCCCATTATAGTCTATGGGGTCCCCAGGTTTCCTGATGTAAACCGCTTCTCTCTGCGTATAGGCTTCCATTCTGGGGGTCCCCAAGCGGACTCCCCTGTACGGAAAGAGAACGCAGATGTGAACCGGCCCTAAGATCTCTCTTTTGTTCATTAACTTAATTTTGTTAATTGACAAAAATAAACTATTAACACTTCTACTTTTGAAAGCATTCTTACTTTGCATAACTTTTTCATGCCTGCCTAAAGTATTATTTGCAAAGTACTGTAGCTTTTTACTGCTAGCCTGCCATTATTTCTGTTCTCATATGTGTTGATTGTCTTTGTTGGTTACTGTTGGGGAGAATATTTAAGGGCGTCTATAAGTAATGGTGAAATAGAATTATTAACAGCTTGAAAAGTGAATATTTCTACTATTGTATATCTATAGGTGATATAGTATGTTCAATATATATCACTCTGAGCAAGCCTTGCTTGTGTTTTTTGCAGCATTCAAATAAAACACAGTCAGGTTAATACAGTTGTTTGACGTAAGGATTCAGGTGTTGTGAACAGTACCAAAGCAGTGCTTCCTTATCTCAGCTAAAACCAGTGATGCATTTAATGGATGCAGTGGAAATGCTGATGTTTGCAAGGCCAGTGGTTCAGTAGCTGATAGTGAACCAGGCATGAATTAAATCTGGCACAGCCACTGCCTGTTTTTCCAGGACAGCAGAATCAGAGCAAGTTAAAAAATACATTGACTATCTGAAAAAATCAATATAAACTGTTGACCCAGGAGCAACTGTATGAATAAAGTCATTAAAAACATTTCTGAGATTGAAAAATACTAAAGGCTAAAAGTAATTCTAATAAAATATATTAAATTATTTCCTAATCAGAAGAGTCATTAAATATGATAAACAAGACAGAAAACAAAGAAACTAGATTGTTATCTCATCTTACTAAACGTGGCTTGATTTTGTGACTGATGATGTCATTACATGGTAGCATGTTCATTGTGGTATAGGTGTTTCAGCTGAATGCAATTTTATATATTTGGCTTTCTGGCAGTATCAACATTTAATGCTAACTGGCCAATAATTTCTTGTATTACAAGTACAAGTGGTACATTGTAATACATTGGTACTGTGTGCATTTTGTCCTTTTTTAGTTATAAGTTTTTTATTTTTTATTTAGGGACTCGCAATGGAATGAGGAACCTTGACAATGGTTTGCACTACTCTAGCCAACCACTATCTCAATGTTCTATTCAGTAAAGTGAACCCCACTGACACAAGACCTGAGGTGCATACAAAACTGTGTGTGCTGCATTGAGGAGGTGGTTTTCCATCCAAATAATTGCATGCTAGATGGTGAGTTAAGCCCATCAGAATTCTTACTTTGCCGCAGTTTTTCAACATCTGCTTAAAACATTTACACAGTATTATATATTTTAAATTGCTTTGTGAACTAAGATGCACCATAGTATATAATTATTGTGAACATGTATATAAGCATATTTACATTTATTATGCAAAAAAACTGAAAATTCAGACATTCACATCCTACTGTGAATGGGTACAAGGTGCTATGACAGCAATAAAAATACAGAAAATGCAGCAGCGCTGTGTGCACAGCACCAGGACATATAAAAAAAACAGAGTTTAAAATGCAAAACTGCGATTATCTATTATCTACCCATATAAGTTAGAGGTCAAGCATCTTGAAATACAGCTGCCATATCTTTCTCATTCCTCAACTCTTGGGGGAGAGTCTGGAGGTCCCCATACATATTAGATGGTTGGTTTGTCTAACAGAAATCGGCAAATTTGATCAACATTACTCTAATATGTATGCCAACTTCATCAAAATAATATTGACTTCAAATTCTGCAAAGAAATTACACTCTGCAAAATATTGATATTCCTAGGCCAACAAGGCAGGTATTGTTGATGTGAATATTGTTTCACATTCTCTTTAAGTACAGAAAAGTGGGGGATTCCCCCACTGCCCATTATCATCATTATGGTTGTCAGATGAGTTGACGTGTTTCTAAAGTTCAGTCTAAGGGTGAGTTCACACTGCAGATTTTTGCAGCAAGTGTCTACCTCCCATTGAAATGGATTGCATTGCAAAAATTCTGCCATGTGAATTAAATCTAAGTGAGCCTGAGTCCTCTGTATTTTCAGTTTCATTCACTAATTCAGCTCAATTTGATCTTTTACTGCTGTAGCTTTTACAGTTTTGTAACTCTCACCAATGGAGGCCTGGGTTGCCCTGCACCTTTCAACTATTTCTGTGTCTTCAGGATGTTGTTAAGAAAAGTAAGCTCCCTGCTATAGTGTTCACTCCATTGCAGGTGCATTGCAACAATGCCATCAAGACTGATCGTGTCGAGCTGTGAACCACACCAACCTGACGAGACCTTCTGAATGAGCTTCTGTATTCTTCATAGGAACAGGGCTCAATGAGTTCTACTTATATTTTCATCATACTATTTGGGGGGTATTAAGGGGCGTCATTGCTGCATGGAAGACAATAGGGGAACATCATACAGTGTGGGGCTACTAAGGGGGAATCACTATGGCAGCAGAGAGAAATGGAGAAGAAAAAAGAAAGGGAAGGGGGGATGGGAGAGGCTAAGAGGACATCATTACTGTGTAAAAGTGTGAAGTGTTATCAAGTTCATGTGTCACAACGTGGAGTTATAGAGTTTACTTGTAAACTTTACTTGTTATCATGTACAGTCATGGCCAAAAGTTTTGAGAATGATACAAATATTATATTTTCACATGATCTGCTGCCCTCTGGTTTTTATGTGTGTTTGTCAGATGTTTTTATCACATACAGAAATATAATTGCATTCATATTATGAGTAACAGAAGCTTATATTGACAGTTAGAATGAGTTAATGCAGCAAGTCAATATTTGCAGTGTTGACCCTTCTTCTTCAGGACCTCTGCAATTCTCCCTGGCATGCTCTCAATCAACTTCTGGACCAAATCCCGACTGATAGCAGTCCATTCTTGCAGAATCAATGCTTTAATTTTGTCTGAATTTGTTGGTTTTTGTTTGTCCACCCGTCTCTTGATGATTGACCACAAGTTCTCAATGGGATTAAGATCTGGGGAGTTTCCAGGCCATGGACCCAAAATCTCTATGTTTTGTTCCCTGAGCCATTTAGTTATCACCTTTGCTTTATGGCAAGGTGCTCCATCATGCTGGAAAAGGCATTGTTGAGCGCCAAACTGCTCTTGGACGGTTGGGAGAAGTTGCTCTTGGAGGACATTCTGGTACCATTCTTTATTCATGGCTGTGTTTTTAGGCAAGACTGTGAGAGAGCCGATTCCCTTGGCTGAGAAGCAACCCCACACATGAATGGTTTCAGGATGCTTTACAGTTGGCATGAGACAAGACTGGTGGTAGCGCTCACCTCTTCTTCTCCGAATAAGCTGTTTTCCAGATGTTCCAAACAATCGAAAAGGGGATTCATCAGAGAAAATGACTTTACCCCAGTCCTCAGCAGTCCACTCCCTGTACCTTTTGCAGAATATCGGTCTGTCCCTGATGTTTTTTCTGGAGAGAAGTGGCTTCTTTGCTGCCCTCCTTGAGACCAGGCCTTGCTCCAAGAGTCTCCGCCTCACAGTGCGTGCAGATGCACTCACACCTGCCTGCTGCCATTCCTCAGCAAGCTCTGCACTGCTGGTAGCCCGATCCCGCAGCTGAAACACTTTTAAGAGACGGTCCTGCTGCTTGCTGGTCTTTCTTGGGCGCCCTGGAGCCTTTTTGGCACCAATGGAACCTCTCTCCTTGAAGTTCTTGATGATGCGATAGATTGTTGACTGAGGTGCAATCTTTCTAGCTGCAATACTCTTCCCAGTTAGGCCATTTTTGTGCAGTGCAATGATGACTGCACGTGTTTCTTTAGAGATAACCATGGTTAACAGAAGAGAAACAATGATGGCAAGCACCAGCCTCCTTTTAAAGTGTCCAGTGGTGTCATTCTTACTTAATCATGACAGATTGATCTCCAGCCCTGTCCTCATCAACACCCACAGCTGTGTTAATGGAGCAATCACTGAAACGATGTTAGGTGGTCCTTTTAAGGCAGGGCTGCAATGATGTTGAAATGTGTTTTGGGGGATAAAGTTCATTTTCTAGGCAAATATTGACTTTGCAAGTAATGGCTGTTAAGCTGATCACTCTTTATAACATTCTGGAGTATATGCAAATTGCCATTAGAAAAACTGAAGCAGTAGACTTTGTAAAAATTAATATTTGTATCATTCTCAAAACTTTTGGCCATGACTGTACTTTCACTGTGTTAGAAGATGCACATTATACATGCTTATGTTGCTTTAATTGGTGTAAGTCATTGCATGGTGATTTTTATTGGAACTTTCAGAAACTGGGTTGCATGATGATTCCTTATAGGCTGGACGAAGTTACATCCATGAATTGCACTACAGGAGAAATTGTGTGTTGCTGTCCTGTTGTGCGGCTTGTTGGAAATCAGGCATTACCTTGGCTATCCAGGGCGAGAGATCACTTCTTATTTAAGGGCCACTCCTGCACTTTGTATAGGGAGGAGATGACTCAAAGTGAGACGGAGAGATGACTCACAAAAGTGGAGGCCAGATTGCTGTCAGTAGCCATCAAAACTAGGTGAGTTGGGAGAGCTGTGCTTTCTGCTTGCACCAAGGAAGAGAGTTAGTATATCCACTGGTCCAACTGGTATGTGTTCTCAGGCACCCGGCAGGAGCCCGATACCTGTAGTGGCGGCCGATGCATCATTTTGCACAAGTTACTGTATTGCACTTCTGTGAGAGTTATCCTTATACCAAACCTGCTATACGTTATTGTCTATAGTAAAGAGGTATCAGCAGCGTAAACCAAATGTCCAATTTGTTTCTATACCTTGCTGATGGAGCTCCAGATAACCTGTAGGGAGTGGCGCCTCCATGAAGACCAGACGTAGAAGCGGCATGTCAGCTGCAGTAGAAAGTGGAGTCATGAGAGTTCCCTATTGACACCCTGTCCAGGAGACTGATGGCTGCACGCCAGTGATCCCTGGATTACAAAGGCACCAAGATTTGCATGTCAGCAATATTGGATTTGACATAATAAGCTATATATTATGCCTGCCCCATGTGACCCTAGCCTAGGGTAAAGACGAGTATGAGCTCATAGAGGATATACTCACACTTAACAATTTTATAGAACTTTCAGGTAATGAAAATTACATTAAAAAATACATATGTATGTTTTTACAGAATGTGAAGATGAGTGAGATGTTTGCACAAACTTCTGTAATAAGCCGGCTTTGTGTGTAAAGTTCCTTATGGTCAAATCAGATGACAACTGCTCCAGTTTAGTTTCCGCACTTTACAGATTACTAATTTGCGGTTGCGTAGTCATTTTAGATGACAATTGTCTTTTCTAGTGATCGTGGATTACAACTTCTACTTAGTTGCTATTGATTCTTACTGCACTTGACTACTTACTGTTAATTATTATGTATTTTATGGCGTGGACTACCTTGTTTTTTATCGGTACTTATTGTTGTTACTGTTGAGAACGCTTTCCTCTGGTGGGCTATAACTACTTACCATAAACTGCAACCATGTGTGTGTCACACTGTGTTTGTTTGAGGTAAAATAGAAAATTAGGACTGAGATAAACTGGTATTCTCTTCTTGACTTAGCAGTGTCACTGAATGTATAATACACATTCTGGGTCATGGTTGGCGCAGGGCTGGTACAGTGACAATGGGGTCTGCAGTGTGGAAGATGGTGGTAGTAGCATCAATCAATGCACTTCCCTGTAGTAAGCCTCTCTGAGCCTGATGGTGTTTGGAGTGCACTTGATGAGGAATGGAGAATAAAGGACTCAGGAGACAATGTTGAATGGTGCAACAACTCATAGTTTACTTGAAGTAAAGGAGGTAACATAAAAAAGAAATCTTACAAGAAATGGAACCACATAGCTGGAGCTATGGTGGGTGATGTTTCTCCCTGGGTGTCACTCTCACTTGGGCAGTCTTCTCCACAAAAAGTGTGCTCTAAGTCACTCACCAAAACATCAAAAAGTACCTGCAATGCCCTGACTGCGGAGTGCAGGTTTCAAAAAGTGTGCCCAACCTGGCCTATGGCTCATAGATCTATATATATATATATATATATATATATATATATAGATCATAGCTATCAGTTCCATCCAAAATTACCATTATAGCCTGTGTCATGCACACTGGGCTTCAAAAAGTGAGCATGGTGATAGTTCTCCTGACTGTAAGACTGACATGTCTCTGACTTTTAACTGACTGCTATCAGCCTAACCAGGTACTCCAGGTTACACTTCCTCTCTCTTTCTCCTGACTGTCTCCTCTCCTTAAATAGAAAAATCTAAGTTGTGGACTGTAGTGTAAGCTCAATTTCAGCATAAATTGTTTGTACCACTTAAACTTCATGCAGATGTTGTCCTTCATTGCATTCAAACCCAAGACCCCAGCACTGCAAGGAAACAGTACTAACCACTGCACTACTGTGCTGCCCTAAGAATGCTAGGACCCAAGGTTTCCCATCATCACATAGCTTAACTTCTTCCCTTAACACAGTCTATCCTGGAGCCATCTCTTCTCCAGGTAGGTAACACAGACACCTGGCTGGACGCATGATGTAAGAGCAAAGGTAATTCATCAAACCAGGCCACTTATTTATTTATTCATTTACCTATGATCTAGTCATGATACCCACATTTAAAGTAAGCTGTGATGCACTGTGTGTTCTGACACTCTTCTTTTATAGTGAGCATTAAAAGGAATCTGTCATAATGAAAATGCTTTTAAATCTACCGGTATCATGCTATAGAGTAGAGGGAGCTAAGCAGATTGGTATATAGATCTGTGGGAAAATTTCAATATAACACGGAATTTATTGATGTAAATCCTGGCTCACTCTGGGTTTCAAGTGAGCTATAAATTGATGGCTAAAATCATGTAATGATTGATGTCTACCATGTCTAATTGTAAATATAAGGACGGCTGTCAATCACTGAATAAGACTGCCTACTGGACACAGAGTATAAGTACAGCAAGTTCCATAATGAACTAACAAGTTAAACTGAATCTTCTCCCTCACAGCTATATATCAATCTGCTCAGTTCTTCCTATTCTATAACGTGATCAGAACCACGTCAGATTCCTTTTGAAATTTCCAGCAGTATGTGGTACAGTAGCTCTTCTGTGGCACTGGACCCGACAGGCTATCTTTCTTTCCCTCAATGAGCCCAGGAAACTCACAACCCTATTGCTGGTTCTCTGTTTGTCCTTCCTTGACAGTAATAACCATTGTATACCAGTAATAACCATTGTATACCAGAAACAACCCACAAGTGCTGTTTTGGAGATGCTTTCTAGCCATTACAATTTGAACCATGTCAAAGTCACTAAGATCCTTACACTTGCCCATTCTTTCTGCTTCTGTCACATCAACTTCAAGAACTGATTGTTGAATTGCATAATATATTCCACCCTTTCATAGGTGTTATTGCAATGAGATAATTAATGTTATTCACTACATGTTATGGCTGGCTGGTTTAGATTCTATAGATATACAGTATTTTGCAAATGTTTTAGGTAGGTGTGGAAAAAATGCTGCAAAGTAAGAATGCTTTCTAAAATAGAAGTGTCATGCTAGGTTCACACTAGCATTCAGGTTGGTCCTTCGGGTCCGCATGGGTACCCGAAAGACGGAAACCCTGTCCACTAAAAAAGTGGTTACACGAGGAAACCTGTGGAGCCCATAGACTATAATGGGGTCCGCTGGGTTTTCGACTGGTTTGCGCCAATTTTATACTGAGACCTTGCAGGACTTTTCTCTCCGCTGATTTTAAGCGGAATCTGCAACAGAGTCTCATACAGAGACTCCAACACAGATGTGAACCTAGCCTTAATAGTTTATTTTTTATCAATTAACAAAATTAAGTGAATAAACAAAAGAGAAATCTAAATTTCGGTATAGCGGCATTTAAATATCTGAAAGGTTGTCACAGTGCAGAGGGATCTACCCTATTCTCATTAGCAGAAGGAAGCACGAGAAGTAATGGGATGAAACTAAGGGGCAGGAGATTCAGATTAGACATTAGGAAAAACTTTCTAACAGTAAGGGTAGTGAGGGAGTGGAATAGGCTGCCACGGGAGGTGGTGAGTTCTTCATCAATTGAAATCTTCAAGCGGAATCTGGATAGGGATATAGCTGGGATGATCTAGGAATTCCTGCTTTTGCAGGGGGTTGGACTCGATGGCCCTTGAGGTCCCTTCCAACTCAAACAAACAAAACAAAACAAAACATAAATTAAATGAATATTTGGTGTGACCATGCTTGGAGGAGGAGTCCTCGAAATGAGAATGTGGCCTGCATAGAAACTGATCTCAAGATCATCAGAAGGATTCAAGGAACCCTACATCCACATAAGATCTGTGCTTAGTGCTCAAAGATTTTTGGAACAACCTAGTTCCTTAAAAACTGTGTAAGGCTGTGTAAAGCTAAAGCCCCACATTGCGGAAATGTAGCTTTTTTTGTTGCAGATTTTGTTGCGGTTTTTTGAGCCAAAACCAAGAAAGGCTGCAAATGTCTACAAAGCATAAAGCTACAAACTCAATCTATTACTAGCTTTGGCTAAAATGCAGCAAAATCTGCAACAAAAATGTGCGTTTCCGCAACGTGTTGCCTCATCCAGACAGTGCCATGCTTGTCCATAGGCAGTGTTTGGTACTGCAGCTCATCCCTATTCAAGTGAGTCACTGTGCAATACCAGACACAGGCCGAAGCCAAGAATGTCTACAAATGTGCAAGTACATAAGTACTTCCTATATATTTCTCATTCCTTTTGCAGACATTCTTGGCTTCGGCTCAAAAAACCGCAACAAAATCTGCAACAAAAAAATCTGCGTTTCCAAAACGTGGGGCCTCAGCCTAAGTGTACCTTGAAGAATTGATGCTGGTTTGAAGGCAAAGAACGATTTCTCTTTTGATTTATTTTGATTTGAATTTAGATTTCTCTTTTGTTCATTCATTTCATTTTGTTCATTGACACAAATAAATTATTAACACTTCTGTCTTTGAAAGCATTCTTATTTTGCATTCCCCACACCTGCCTATAACTTTTACATAGTACGGTATATTTAGTTATATTTAGTTGTATAGATATATACTTGTGTATGAGTATGTATACATATCACAAAACAAAGGTGATATAAAACCATAAAACAAAAGAAGGACAATTGTCATAGATGAACAAACTTTCAGCACTTACTGCATAGCCAATGCCATTAATGTTTTAGCTTTTGAGTATATAAAAGGGATTTACACAACTAAATTATTAATTAGCATTTACTGCAAGTCTGCCTCAAGAAATGCTTTAATAATTGATGTTTAGCATGGAGAACCTCTCTCGTACATAAAAGTGGGGTGATTTTTGTGAGTTTAAACTGCATCCGACTAAAGAAGACAGTATACTTTTCATTAAATATCTGCACTGTACACATGTACAGCAGTGTACAGTGTACAGCAGTCTCTTGACACGTGAAGACAGGTGAATGTCAAGGATGTATTGGACACTTGAGTGAAACTTCAAAACTTCTATACAGGTGAAAGAGAATCTGTATACATAGGAAACCCTATTCTGTGATGATCCCTAAGGTATAAGATCTTTTTATAGACAGAAATGGGTCGGGTTATATAATAAAAAGTAGACTTATCCAATCAGGCATTCACTGAGGATGAAATAAACAGAATAGGTCAGATACTAGATATAGGAGGAGATCTCTCTGTCTTGTTCTGGCAATGTTAATGCATAATATTAGTAAATTACATTAATATTACAGTCAAAGATGAGATGTTGAACTCAATTTTTAGTAACATGGTAGGTATTTTTTTTCCTGGACATGTATCTTTATGTTAGAATATAAAATTACATACAGCAAAACTGTGTAAAATGGATTCCAGGCACTTTCCTGACAAAAAGTATTAGTTGCACTTGAATGACTATAACAAGAATTGAGTTTATTTAAGAGACAAATGATTTTAAGATATCATACAGTATTCACTCAGCCTTTGATGTTGTGCAGTTCTCCCTGTACTACCAGGATATCATCATTGGTTGAAATATTTCCGCTTGTTGCCAATACACTGTTACTTTTCTAAAAATACACAATAAAATGTTTTATGCTTAAACTGACATTACATAGAATTTTACAAGCCCATTAAATGACCTTAACATGCTACATGGTTTCACTGATCCCATTTATCGCAATAAAACTGTTGTGATACCTACCATTAAAGCCATCACTGCTTTTAATCACTTGGCATCTGTTTATCCAGAGTATGGAAACTGAAATTTCTGTAAAAAGAACAATTTTGGCCCAATAAAGCCAGAAAAAAACCAAATGTCGTGTAAAATACTTATAGTCACTTTATTACTTTTCACGATTGCATATTTCAGACCATTTATAATTTGTCTCTAAAGTTGAACATTCACATGAAATGAAGGACCCATAAACATGCACATACAGGATTCTTTTCTCCTAGTCCAACTATATACTTATCTGCAGAGACAAAGCTAGGGGATCAGTACAGGGGCAAACACATTCCACTGGGCCCCTATCTCAGGTATACCAATATTCTAACTATTTGGTGACCATATATATTGGTAAATACTGGCTCTACACAGGGCTCTGAAGAATATTTAAATAAATACAGCACAGGAAACGTTTGGTGACAGGTGACGTCTCTGACTGTAATTGTTGACATTTCTATCTGAACTTAACTAAAATGCCATGACCACTTCTTCCAGTTCTGACTTGTGTCTGTAAAGTTTTCAACACAGACATCTTTGGTTTCTCACTTTTCCGGACACCCAGCCCACATTTTCCTCACAAAATCTCAATCCTACTGCTACCCCCAATTATAAAATATATATCCCCCGACATGTGCCCCCACATCACATTTTCATGATGGCCAGATGATCATTGATGAAGGTCTTGTAGTAGACCAAAATGTCCGGTTTTAATTGGCATCTGTACAACTAACATACTGTTCTCTTTAACCCTTCCCGCCAGTGACATTTTTCAATTTTCATTTTTGACTCCCCACCTTCCAGACGCCGTAACTTTTTTATTTTTCCGTTCACAGAGCCATATGAGGGCTTAATGTTTGCGGGAAAAATTAATCTTCATAATGGTACCATTTATTATTCTGTACAATGTACTGGGAAGCTTTTGTAATTAGTCTGGGGGAGGTGAAAAAAAAAAAAAAAAAAAACCATACTCACCTGTCCCCGGTGCTCCAGTGTCCTTCCAGCACGGTCCGGTCCCCGGTGCTCCACTGTCTTCTTTTGCCAGAAGTGGTGAATAGTGAAGTGGCTAATGTATGGGGGGGAATAGTGAAGTGGCTGATGTATGGGGGGGGGGGATAGTGAAAGGGACGCTGTATGAGCCATACAGTAGCCCCTTCACTAGTCCCCCCATAGCAGCATTAGGTCATTACTTACCTGTCTGCCCCTGTCGCCTCCCACTCCATCTTGCTCCGGGCGCACTGATATGACGTCATGTGCGCCTGGAGCAGGAAGGAGCAGGAGGCGACAGGAGCAGACAGGTAAGGATTGGCTCAATGGGGTCCGTGGTCTACAAGCCACTAGTAGCAGAACCGGGTCGGCGGCGCCACTTCTCCCCGGTTTTACAATCCAGTTATTAAAACCTGATCGCAAAACTGGGGAGAGCCTGGCTGCATCACTTACCTCTCCCCACTCCTGCTCGCGGCCTCTCCTTTTTCCACTTCAGCTTGGGCCCTGCACACAGCACATCACATCGTGATGACGTAATGTGCAGCGTACGTGGGGACCCCCTGGCCATGAGCTCGGAGAGGTAAGTTAATAGGGGTTGTTACCGCACCTCCACTGCCTAAAAAAAAAAAAAAAAGCAGTGCCTAGATAAGTGGCGCCCTCTCCGCATCTCGCTAATAGGACGAATTACGGCGATTAAAATTACCCTCCTCCTGAAACTCCTTTTCAATGCCGTCTGGTCACATTGGGACACCTATTGTACTGTTCGTGGTCTCTGACTCCTGTTCTCTTTGTTTCTCCTCCCCCATCCCCCCTTGTCTCCTTCTTTGTCTGTGGGTGTGTGTTTTAGTATTGGTTTTTGTATCTTTTGAAAGTGTTTTATTTTGCTGGACTGTTGTGGTTCTTTCTACACTACTGTATGTCACCTTGTTAATAATTCTTAATAAAAATAACAGTTAAACAAAAAAAAAAAGCAGTCGGGGTCCGGTAGTGCCCCCTAAGGGCACGGGGCCCTCCGGTGGGCTAGTCCGACCCTGGGGCTGCATAAGGCGTCCTTTTTTGCAGGGCTAGATGTACTTTTTATTTATCCCATTTTGGGTAATGTCTGATGTTTTGGTCACTTTTTATTCAAATTTTTATGGGAAGCAAAACAGAAGAAAAAAAGGTTTAACTCTTTTAAAGTCTGTAGATTGGGCATTTCAAATGCAGGGATAACTAATATTTGTTTTATTTTATTTATTTTTAAATTTGATCTAGGGAAGGGGGGGTGATTTTTTTTTTTATTAACTTTTATTTTTTTAACTATTATTTTTAGACCTCCTAGAGGTCTTGAACCCCAGAGGGTTTGATCATTAATACAATTCAATACACTAAAATGCTAATGGATTGCAAAACACATAGACTTCTATTATAGGCTGCCTATAATAGAAGCTCATTGAAGACAAGCCTGGGAGCATTCGATAGGCTCCTGGCTGTCCTAGCAACGGATCGTTGCGCCCAGATTTTGTTCGGGTGGGGGGGGGGGATGATGATCACAGGGAAAATTGCTGCCAAGTGTCCACAGAGACTTGGTGGCTATGGCTCAGGATCTGAGTTGCCTCCATGTTTATAGCCCCGCACCTTTTCCCTGCTCATTGCACTGTTTCCCTGGGCTGTGAGTACTTTGTTCCATTCCTCATCTCTAGTATGTACTGGCCCTTTAAGAACTTGTAACATTGGTGTCTGAGCCCAGCCAATCTCCTGTATCTGTGGAATATTTAAGGTTCCTTTCTTTACAGGAAGGGGCCTTGTGTAAAGGTTTACTCACTAGTGCCCTGCTTAGATGTTTTTCTGATTTCTGTGTTTTCCTGATTACCTGTCTTTGACCTCAAACTCTTTCCTGACCTTGTCTCTATCTGATTCTAAGGTATCTTGTGTCCTGACAAAGTGCCTGTGTTCATGCTGTCTGCTCTTATTTTATTCATATATGGATCCCCGACTTAATCTGTGCTGCCTGCCCACCTAATGTTTCAAGTGCTGGTGATATAAAGAAGACCCAAGACCCAAGTGCATTGATCTTTATTGCCTGTCTGCAAGAAAAGTAGGAATCATGCTACTCTCCTTGAATAAGAGACCATCAGCACTGGACACATTAGTTGGACATGAAACATAATTTTTTTGAAGATGATTACAATTTAAAAATTGTTTAGTTTTACATGATGTAACAGATTAATTTAATTTTTAATCTTGTAACAATCTCTTTAAGATACTGTGAATCAGAACATATTCCATGATATACTGTATATAGTACTTGGATTAATATTTCTTGAGATCCTTTTGAGGCCACCCTTACCAATCAGATTGGTAGGATACCTAGTACAACATGTAAGTAGGCCAAATGTATTAGATGGGTAGCGGATGAACCCGCCAGTCATTTATGGGAACCTCCCAACTCTTCCAATACAACAGATGACAGATAATGATTTGGAACATGTCTGGCAGTGGCATTGTCACCTCTCCGAGTTCAGGACACATGCACTGCTCGGGCAAGTCAAGTGTGCAAATTTATGAGGGAGTTTGTGAGTTTTCCCTTTTCATTCTTTGAGTTTCTTTTCACCTCATTACTCCTTTTGCTTAAAATACTTTCTCAATGTATACCTTTCAAGTTTTCTGTGCCCCTTTTAGATCTTGGACTGCTTACTTCCATTTCTTATTCCTTCTGATTTAAATTAGTTTTCATACATATTATCATTTTCTGAATTATACCTTTTTGCCTGAACAGGAATTGCTTGTTACTATTATGTTATTGTTATATAATGTTAAATGTTGGCACAAATTGAAGGTTTCAGCTTACATTTCTTTTATGTGTGTCCAACTTAAGGCACCAGCCATACATGTGCATCTCAATAAATTAGAATATCTTTGAAACGTTTATTTCAGTAATTAAATTAAAAAAGTGACCTCCTATATTTTCTATATTCTTTACACACAGAGTGTTCTATTTCAAGTGTTTTTATTTCTGTAAATGTTGATTATGGATTACAGCTAATGAAAACCTAAATCTAAGAAAATCAGAATACTGTAAAAAAGTTCAGTATTGTAAATTCAGTGTGTCACCTGCTAAGCCTTTAAATGGTCCCTCAGTCTGGTTCAGTAGGACACACAATCATGGAAGACGCTGATTATGAATTGTATTACTGAATTACTGAAATGAATGAACGGTTCAAAAATATTCTAATTTATTGAGATGCACCTGTATAATTTGATCGGTTTTGTCTTTTTTATGGTCCCAGAAAGAGCTGCATGCTGAACTTTGGATCCAATGTTGGTATGATAGTCCGTGAACTTACTGAATAAAACAGGAACAAATAAGAAATTGATGATTAGACAACAGTGTATGCATTTGGGTTGTAACCCCAGAAAGCTTGAAAAAAATCCTATAGTTTCCTATATGTCAGTGGATGGTAAGAAACAGGTAAAATGATTAGGAAGTGATGATAATCAAACAGAAATGGCAAGCACTATCCTTTATTGACATAACCATTAAAGGGGTTATGCCATTATTTATCTTCTAGACACATGATGAGTGGGGGTCTGACTGGTGAAACCTCCACTGATCCTGGGAATACAGGGTGTTTTACTTCCATTGGCAATGTAGCTGCTATGGATGCAGAAACACCTATTCTCAGTTTCCTTGGGAGTGCTGAAGATAGACAAAGTACAGCACTCAGCTACCTATGGTGCTCTCATTGAAATGTATAGAGCACGGGGTGTTTCTATGTCCACCATGGCTACCTTCTCGATGGGAGTAAAACACCCCCATTCTCAGCATCGGTGGGGGCCTCAGCAGTTGGACCTCTTCTAATCAGCAATTTGTACTCTATCCTATGGATAGAGAATATAACGTTTTCATGACAAAACCCATTTAATGGGTAAATACAACTACAAATGTGAAAATATACTGACTAAATAAAATACTAAGATAAAACATATTTTAAATAGTTGCCAAATGTTCTAAACAAGTCCCTATACCTGCTAAAGTATTATCATTCATATTTTAACTTCTTTGTTTAATGGGTTGGAATAGAAACCAGGCTGACATTAAAAACGCATAGAGAAAGCTCTGCTTATGCCTTCTAGACATCCCCAGGCTTCCTAGCTGGAAGCAGCTAAATGGGACTAATGTTATCTCCATTCCAATGTTGTTTCAAGGGAAAAGATACCCTACTAAAAAGTTTGCTATTATTATTTTACTTTTGTGTTGTATACAGTAGAACACTGTCCCATGTAGAAATAATAGGCTTATTTATGTGTATTTATGTCATTCTGATTTACCAAATAATGTATCCGAAAACACAAGCATAACTAAATAATGACCGGATGAAATGTAAGGCCTTCCTGACTCTCCCCCAAAAACAGATGTTGGGGGACATAAGAAATGGGAAGATAGATTTCAACCACCCGATCCTTCTTTTTTGGGGGGAGATAAGCTGCTGCCAGACTATTCTCCTCTCTCCCAGTTCAGGGCACATGCACTACTTGGCCAAGCTATGTGTGCATGTCTATGTGGGAGTTCAACTGACATCTATCTAAAGTGTATGGACAGCTTAACCGTAACCATGTTAATTGTAATTAACCATAGTAATTGTTTTCTAAGGTAATGGTCCTTCAATTTGATCCTTTTATTTTCTTCTAAAACTTCAAACACTCTCTTGGGAACACTAATATTTGCTATTTTATTTACTGTTGCCATATTTTATGGGAATGAGCCAGATACACAAATCTCCACTGGCTGACAACTTCTGTAACATGATTGTTAGCTTATTGCAATCAGAAAGATTTTTATGTCCAGAGACAGAATTATGGTCTGCTGGTCATGCCTCACAAAGTAAGCTATGTGATGGCTATAATTCACTTCATGTTATATGATGTGTGCCTATCCTGAAAAAATAAAACACACCAGGAGAGCTGCTGTCCTTTACTCCACATTCATTAGGATAATGGAGCTACCATTTGTAACACCCTTACTTTTTTATGTAGCTTAAAGATTGGCTTTAAATCTACTGAGAGGTGAGATAATAAGAATCCTGGGGGAAGAGTTGGTGGTGCTGCACCCAGCATAAATGTTTGATCTCTAAAGACCTCACTTCTAGCACAACCAGCAATCACTAAGATGGGGGTTCAACTGCCATAAGATGGAGTTTAAATAAAGTGGCAACCAAGAATGTGCCCTGCCTGTGTCTATGGGACTCATAGAAACAACTGTACTGCACTCAACTGTTTCTGTCAGCTATATCGACAATAAATGGAGAGGCACATTATTGCTCCGCACAGTGGTTGTGCAGTGAGAAGAAGCAGAAGCAGTCAGACCATGTTTTAGTAATCAGTGGGAGTACAGGTGAATACTGTGATGAATCCCTTTATCAATGAAAGGAGCATTAACAGAATTGTATGTAAATCTTATATTTGTTAATAACGTTGATTATCTGATTGCAATGGCACTTGGCATAGAGTATGATATATTATATATTAAGCAAGCTGCCACTTCTTGAAGATCGTGTGCTGGAAAGAGGAAAATGAGTACATCTAAGTCTATGAGTGACTTTGTCAAGTACAAAATTGTGATGGCTAAATGTCTGGGTATTGTCTGGGATTGTCTACAAAATGGCAGGTCTTATGGTACGGTGCTGGCCAAAAGTATTGGCACCCCTGCAATTCTGTCAGATAATACTCAATTTCTTCCAGAAAATGATTGCAATCACAAATGCTTTGGTAATAATATCTTCATTTAATTTGTCTTCAATGGAAAACCACAAAAAGAATTGTCAAAAAGCCAAATTGGATATAATTCCACACCAAACATAAAAAAGGGGGTGGACAAAAGTATTGGCACCCTTTGAAAAATCAGGTGCTGCTTCTCTAATTTGTGTAATTAACAGCACCTGTTACTTACCTGTGGCACATAACAGGTGGTGGCAATAACTAAATCACACTTGCAGCCAGTTGAAATGGATTAAAGTTGACTCAACCTCTGTCCTGTGTCCTTGTGTGTACCACATTGAGCATGGAGAAAAGAAAGAAGACCAAAGAACTGTCTGAGGACTTGAGAAGCAAAATTGTGAGGAAGCATGAGCAATCTCAAGGCTACAAGTCCATCTCCAAAGACCTGAATGTTCCTGTGTCTACCGTGCACAGTGTCATCAAGAAGTTTAAAGCCCATGGCACTGTGGCTAACCTCCCTAGATGTGGACGGAAAAGAAAAATTGACAAGAGATTTCAACGAAAAATTGTGCGGATGGTGGCTAAAGAACCTTGACTAACATCCAAACAAGTTCTAGCTGCCCTGCAGACCGAGGGTACAACAGTGTCAACCTGTACTATCCGTCGGCGTCTGAATGAAAAGGGACTCTATGGTAGGATACCCAGGAAGACCCCACTTCTGACCCAGAGACATAAAAAAGCCAGGCTGGAGTTTGCCAAAACTTACCTGAGAAAGCCAAAAACTTTTTGGAAGAATGTTCTCTGGTCAGATGAGACAAAAGTAGAGCTTTTTGGGAAAAGGCATCAACATAGAGTTTACAGGAGAAAAAAAAAGAGGCCTTCAAAGAAAAGAACACGGTCCCTACAGTCAAACATGGCGGAGGTTCCCTGATGTTTTGGGGTTGCTTTGCTGCCTCTGGCACTGGACTGCTTGACCGTGTGCATGGCATTATGAAGTCTGAAGACTACCAACAAATTTTGCAGCATAATGTAGGGTCCAGTGTGAGAAAGCTGGGTCTCCCTCAGAGGTCATGGGTCTTCCAGCAGGACAATGACCCAAAACACACTTCAAAAAGCACTAGAAAATGGTTTGAGAGAAAGCACTGGGGACTTCTAAAGTGGCCAGCAATGAGTCCAGACCTGAATCCCATAGAACACCTGTGGAGAGATCTCAAAATGGCAGTTTGGAGAAGGCACCCTTCAAATCTCAGGGACCTGGAGAAATTTGCCAAAGAAGAATTGTCTAAAATTCTAGCGGAACATTGTAAGAAACTCATTGATGGTTACCGGAAGCGGTTGTTCGCAGTTATTTTGTCTAAAGGTTGTGCTACCAAGTATTAGGCTGAGGGTGCCAATACTTTTGTCCGGCCCATTTTTGGAGTTTTGTGTAAAATGATCAATGATTTGACTTTTTTTTTTTTTTCATTCTCTTTTGTGTTTTTTCATTGCAAGCAAAATAAATGAAGATATTATTACCAAAGCATTTGTGATTGCAATCATTTTCTGGAAGAAATAGAGTATTATCTGACAGAATTGCAGGGGTGCCAATACTTTTGGCCAGCACTGTATGTTCCCGGTATGGAGTGGTTAGGACAACTGGTAAACTATTGAAAACAACCAATGCTCACTAATGTTCATGGGAAGCTATGGCTAGCTTACTGGTTGATCCAAAGCAGAGTTATTGTGGAACATTGTTGAAAAAGTTAATTGTAGAAAGTGTCACAAGTCACAGTGCACCCCGTGCTGACCCCATTAAGATTTTTATCAGAAACAAATACAAATTAAAATATTTTACTATGCAGCATAGAAATAAAGACTTATTTTAGTGTCCATACTTACATGATGTTTCAGCTTGCACCTGCAGTATTCTCTAACCTTTCCATCTATGCCTTAGATTTACTTATACAAAGTCGTCGGGAAGAATTAGCTGCTCACTCTGTAATCTCCCTCCAGCTTTGCTAAAGTTTGTCATCTGAAATGATGTTCATCTCAAGTGACTCTACCATTCGCATGGGAAAATGGATGGAGGAAATCCTGAGGGGATCTGTGAGCTCTGTGTATCAGTTGTCTGCCACAGTAAGTGAGCATCTCAGTGTGGTGTGTGAGCTTACACAGCCAAATAATCCATTACATCCAGCAATATTAACATACCTTAAGCATTAGAAGATGCTAAAAATAATGATTTAAGTAAAAAAACGAAAGAGGGCCTGCACTAACATTACATTAGATTACATAGTGTAAGCATATGAAGCTTAAAGATGAGCCTGCCTATATTTATTTCTACAGAAAGAGGCTTGTGCTCGCAGAGGCTAGCATGGAAAAGCCTTAAACCAGTGTTGTTACTATTCTTTCCTCAGATCCAGGCTTAAACTGGTCTACAGGGGAGCAGGTGAATCTCCTGCTAGAGAGGTGTACAGTACATTCACTACAATACATATATCTATATGTAATATAGCATACAGCATATCATGCAGCCTATGCTCCCATATAATAAACTGGGTAGACTATTTAACAAAATAACCAGTTTATTACATATAGATGCATTGCTCATGAGGTGGCATCTAGGCACAAATGCAGATCAACCAGTACCCTCCCTCCTGGGCCCCGTTATCTTGTTGTCTCTGCAGTACCCCCATCACCAATAATCTTGCTCACAGAGCTAAGGGGGCCCTAGTCTAAGGCAAGTCAGGCAACTGAGAGGGCCACAAGACAGAAAAAGTCCAAGGTGAGGACTAGGTAGCAGCTGAACAGTTAGATGGGTTTTTGCTCCTAAACAAGTAACAGCATATCACTAGGATATGCCCTCACATGCCGATGTGCTTTCAATGACCTGTGCTTTCAATGAAGGGCTAAAGGATTTGTGGAACCACCATTCTTTCTGTATTCTATCCTGCATGTTGTCCAGGATTTGTCTTGTTTATGTGCCAGTTACAGTTCCTGGACTGACCAAGTTTGTGTGAATGGAATTCACTGCATTATAGTGAGTTATGATACAGTGAGCTCTGGAATGGCCGGTTTGCTGAAGTATTGAAATGCCATGAGGCTGTAAGCTGGATACAGTAGCATTCCATCATTCAGGAGCTTACTGCATCATAACTCACTATGATAGTTAGTTTGATTCACACAGCCATGGTCAGTCCGGGAAATGTGATTGGCATATGGGCCATGTTTCACTAATGAAATTGTAGGTCAACCTGTGGTGTCATCTACCAGAGACTCAAGGAGATGGTGCTGCCTCAGCACATGGGAGAATTGTGACTGCTAATTTTTTTTTTTTTTATAAGTTCATAGATACTTGCCCAATCTATGTCAAGAAGCCAACACCTTCTAGGTCCAGATTCTATAATTACAAACAGTATTTTTCGGTAGAGCTGTATGGGAGGCAAGGAAGACAGGCTAAATCTGCATTACATAGGAACAAACTGACACTGGCACGGCAGCCCAAGTCCCTGACGGGGCGGCACTTGGACGACCTTGCCCAGCAGTTTTGTTTGGACCAAACACGTCTGAAATTAAACAGCTATTATTATACTCTGGCGTCTCTTCAGCTTACGTCAGCGTCATGAGGCATAATGACCCCGACGTGACCCCTGAGACTCAATCAGAGGTCGCTGACATCAGGCAGAAGTGCCAAAGTGAACAGGGAGTTGCTCCGGAGCGCAGGAGAGGTGAGTAACGTTGTTTATTATGTTTGATCACCTCTCCTGGCCCTCCGTTTATTATACTCTGGGGTCTGAAGAAACCCCAGAGTATAATAATAGCTCGTGAGTGGCGAATCCCAAAAATTTCTGGTTTGGCTGAACCTGGAGGAGCCAGGTTAATGGACATTATACTGTGTGGAGGGGCCACTATGGGACATTATACCACCTGAAGAGGCCACTATGTGACATTATACTCTGTGAAGGGCCCACTACAGATCAATTTACTGTATGGAGGGGCCACAATGGGACATTATTCTGTATGCCAGTGTGTTTTTGCACAAAAAGCAGGCATTTTCCAATAAAAATGCATGCAAAATCGCACCATGTGAAGCTTTACATCGAACTGAAAGTACCAGTGGCCTAGGAGTGGATGCATTAATAGCTGCATCCAGATACATAGTGTGTCACCATCCTAAGGGTGCTGCCACACGGTGCTCCTGGACACATACATTTACCACTAATTGAGGGCTTCTAATGGGAAAGTACAGGTGCATTGCGGGAAATAGCAGTATCCAGAAGCATGTGTCCAGAAGTATCTTGTGGCAGCAATTCTGTGTTTGTGGTATATCACTTTAGTATACGGGTTGTCAGCCTTACAGTTATTGCATGTCACCCCGAGTACCTCATCTTTGATTTTTTTAATTTATATCGGCATGTCGAACAAAAAAGGTTGCCTACCCCTGCTCTATAGCGTGAGTTAGAGGACACACGTTCTATCAACTGCTGCTCTTAGACAGGACTCAGAGGAGCAATGCAACAACAGTGCAATTTACCCCCCCCCCCTCCCCTCACACACACACACACACTGGCCTTAAAAACCAATATATGACAAAGAAAAGAAGAAATCAAGACGGTAGACAGCCCATAAATCTCAAAAACAGAAAACAGGTATGCAAAAGGAACACTTAAAAGCCTCAGGCTGTACAGTATAGCATAATATATGTCATAGCATCTCATAAAGCAAATTTAGTTGTTACTTATTTTAAAGAAACACTCTCTTTCTCTGTATTCCTCTCTCTCCATATTGTCTCTCGTATATACACTCCTCAACATTGAAATTGCAGCACCAAGAAGGAAAAGTCTTGGAATTATGGATACCCATTCTAAAACAAAAATTGCTGAGAGGCTTAGAATGACAGACCTGCAAGCTTTTATTGACTAACACAGGCCATCTAATGCAATACCTGCGGTGCCATAGCGGTGCCCTATTTATTTTTGTGAATATGTTGCTGGGTGATCATGGAAACCTGGTGTAAGAAGAAAAATGCAATGGCGTTTTTATGGAAACCTGGTCTCTGTCAAGTACGGTAGGTGAAAGGTTATCTATATCCCAAATTTTGTTCATATCTAATATAAGATAGAAGAGCTGAATATCTATAGTAGAGATGGGTACAATGACCTCTGCACAAGTCAAAGAGCATGGCTACCACATTCCACTATAGAAGTCTAGGAGTCATCTCCAGGCAGCAGTTTCTGAATTTTACGTGGCTGTTTACAAAATTCTTTGAATGACTGTTAAAAGAGTTAGTCAAAGAAGGTGTGATATTTGACAAATACTACAAAATACCTGGTTTGTGACCAGCATTTTTACTTTTTTTTTGCTAAACATGATATTTATCATAGGCTTTATCCATCAGCCCTGTAAGGGTTAAAATATAACTTGTATTATATTCTATACACTGTATACACAGGGAGTGAAATGTTCTGCAGACAAGTCAGCACAATTTAGAGCTCTTGCAGACACAAAGTCTGGGATAGCATTCAAGGCCTTGCTGTTCTCAGGAAAGATAAAAGAAAACATACAGATAAGTAATGAGAAGTAACACATATTATGAGAAACTGTGAATCTGCCTAGCAGCGGAACCGGAAAGACCAAATATGTACATTGGTCACATGACTGTTGTGTAACCAACTTGCCTTTAAAACTTGTATGAACTATACAATAAACGAAATCATTCTTACTAGACTCCTGGGCGTGTCTGTAGTTTGTTTTCCCGAGCTCGTTATTGTTCTTTATTTAATTAGGATTACGGTGACATCCATCCCGGGGGAACTTAACCCCCGACAGCCTCTTCAGAGATGATGAGCCACCAGCTAAGAGAGAACCTTGGTTTTCACTATTAAGCTGAAAACAAGGCAAAATGGTTAACTCAGTAAAAATCTTCCAAGGTATACATATAGCTATTTATATGTTGATAAATTAGGCAACACTCATCATACATCACGTTCAACTTAAAAAAACTGAGGCCTCATGCACATGACCAAGTGTAGTCAATGGGTAACGGAGGCCACTTGGATGTGCTACCCCCTCGGCGTTCATATCCGGTTGTCTGCATATAGCCTTAGAAAGACTTCAGGAAAAGCCGTGAATTAATTTAATGCACTAGTCCCAGAGGCGTAGCTAGCAGGGGGGCAGAGGGTGGGCCCCACAGAGTCAGTCTTTGCTTCAATTATACCTATATGGAAAACACCAGCGCTTCCGTAGGTATAATTGACATGCTGTGATTTACAAAGACGCAACGGTTTTTTAAATCACAGCACGTCGGCTGCGGTTATTTTTCTGCAATGTGTTGATGGAATTAGCCAGAATCCCATGCACTTTCCAGGTAATGTACGTGGGGCTACGTGGGGCCTGGCTTAAGGCTAAGGCCCCATGTTGTGGAAATCCAACTTTTTTTTTGTTGCAGATTTTGCTGCATTTTTTTGAGCCAAAGTCAGGTGTGGATTGAGCAGAAGGTAGAGGTATAAGAGCTTCCCATACATTTCCCATTCCTTTTGTAGCCATTCTTGGCTTTGGCTCAAAAAAACACAGCAAAATCTGCAACAAAAAAAGCTGCGTTTCAGCAATGTGGGGCCTCAGCCTAAAGGAGTATTCCAATGCCAGCCAGTTATGGTTGAGGTGTTAATACATGGCTTGGAAATAGTCAAATGCACATGTGCTATGTGTTATGCTTCCATAACTCTCAATGAAGTGAATTTAAAGAGGACCTTTCACTACCTCCATGAAGTCCTGCTCATTACATCATTTAATAACTGCTGCTCCAGTGATTCTGGCACAGTTGGAATTTTTCTTCATTCCATTTTGGGCTTTGATATTCTATTTAGGCTCTGTACTGTCAGGAGGGCATTGTCAGGCAGGAGCAGACATGGTGTGTTCTGAGCTCTGACACTTATTACATGTGTTGCTTGGGAATGGCGGAGCGGCACCAATTAGCAGATGCTAAGAATGCGAATGGGTAGAAACAGTGAAAGGTCCTCTCTAAACTACAGAAACAGTGTACCAAAGGGAGTTACAGCATTGGCTACTTCTGACCACCTCAGGTAGCCGCAGATATAGGTATTATAATCTCAGCCATGAAAGACAGAGATAAGAATACACCTTTAAGTACCAAACTAGGCAACTATTTCATGGCGGCTAAACCATGGTAATTATGGAATGTGTGACTCCTGGCTAAAAGTGCTTTTATGGGACATGGGACATAGCCTCCGCAAATGTGAATTTTAATTGCATTTCCTTTCTTCAGAAAGGTATTCCAAAACATATATACGTAGCAGATAGAAGTAGAATATGAGACTGACAGCACACTATACACCATACATAATTGGTACAGAGGTTGCTGATTAACCCTAAACATATAAAGATAAACATCTTATAACCAACTACTGTATGTAGCGATCAGCATTAGTTGTCATTGTTAATAGATATTGCACCTTCACATTGAATTAGAGAATAAACAGCTTTCTGTCAGTACTGTAATTTCCAGCTTCTTTCTTTCGCCCTCTATTTTCCTTGTCCTGCAAAAAGATGCATTGTCCATGCTCTAGTAATCACACATATCACCTCCTATATCATCTTCTGTAGAAATGATCGTATTTCACACACACATAAAACCACCCAGCCTAGTTCAATGTAATGGAGATGTTTGTGCTCTGGATTCTGAAGCAGATGGCAAAATAAATAGAAATGCAAATCATATGGTTGCTGTCTACATCAGTCTTATAGAACATATTTTGCAATGTAACAGCCTGTGACTCCTATCTAGACAGTAGACATAAAGGTCAGACACATGGAGATGACAAACATTTAGTTAATTGGTGTAGTATGATCCATATATTATAGATCACTGGCTAGGTCTACCATTCTAAAGGTCAGCTGCAGAACCACTAGAACACAGACATGAGACACAACACCAGTATGAACATAGGCTCCCCATAAACAACTGAGTCCTGAGTTGGAATCTCTCCAAGTTTGTATGCTCTCCCAGTGTTTGCACATGTCTTCTTTGGTCCTCTGGTGTCCTGACATGCCCCAGATGCATATTGTTAGGTTATCTGACATCATATGAAATTGCCCATAGTGGACATGTGGTAGGGGCATTAAATTGTGATTAAAAATAAATTATATACATGAATAGGCTATTTTTTTGTCAAGAATCTGTTCTGGCTCAGAACTGTATTTCTTGGCTTTCATGTCCACTTCTGTCTTTACATATGACGTTATTACAATATAATAATAAAAATTCAAAATTGCACTTTGTTATTGTAAATGTAAGCTGTATGTGTAGTTTTTTACAAATATGAAATCACAATAAATATTTTATATGGTGTTTTATTTGCTGTAAGAACTATTCTATAAATGGTTTCAACCCATTTAAGCCCTGACATATTATTGACTACTATATTTTGTCTCCAATACATAACCAGTGACTATAGAGGAGTTAATGTAGTTAAGTATGTGCATTGCACACCCTATAATATTTTACAGTTCAGTATCCGTCAGTTTGTATTGAGTCCCTCAGAGATCCTTCACTCTCCATAATGAGTTCTGTCTCTGTAAGCTTTAAAGAGGCTGTTTTATAGCTTGGCTTTCAGAGTTAGAGCATGGCCTCTCTGTTCATATAAATCTAATACTTGGAAGCACAAATTGCATCTTGATTACATTAAGTGGGTCTTCTCCTTATGGCTTCTTCTGTTGATTTCATTATAGGGCCATGCTAGTTGGAAACATACTTATGGCACGGTGATCCAAATATATATATATATATATATATATATATATATATATATATGTATATACACATACATCAGGGTGCTGCAACATGAAGAAAAAATAGGCTCATCTTACACTGGATTTGCAACTCAAAAGCTTCGGGTGCATATGCCAAATATATTTACCCAACTGAGGCCATAAAAGTGTCCATTCAGCCTCTGCAATGCTGGTATACACTGATATCCTTTTTTCTGTTGTACAGGCAAGGGAAGGGGGAAAGGGAGCCTTTTTGCCTTGTGTTCTGTATTGTGCAGTTGTACAGCATGAAGGCCCCCGGGAGAAGTAGGGCAAAACATGTATTGGGGTCAGGGGGTATCTCCCCCTATATATGTATATTCTATATATTTCATTATTTGCACTTTGTGATTGTATTTATTTTCTAGTAGCCCTTGTACAGTTTTGATGGAGATGAGCTACAACCATGGGGGTCTTTCTTTTCTTGGGTACATTCTGACTGTTTTTTTATACTTTGAGGCTAATAAAAATGTTATTTATATTTTGTTTGTTTTTGTACTGCATAAATTATGTAGGAGACGTACAGCAGTCAGAATTCTCCATAATGATGAAAGATAACCCAGAAAATTAATAACGATATTCACCATTAGGCCGGACCTCACGTTGCGAACATGCAGTGTATGGGCGTGGCAGAAACGCCGTGGCAAAACCGCTGCATTTTACCTTACCTGTAAAGTGGATGGGAATCTGGCTAATCCCATCCGCACATTGCAGAAAAAAAATCTGCAGTGGAAATGCTGCAATTTCAAAAATGTTTGCGTTTTTGTAAATCGCAGGATGTTAATTATACCTACGGAAACACTGGCATTTTCTGTAGAGGTATAATAGAGACAGAAAGTCCACAGTGGAAAACTCTGCGGACTTTCTGTGAAAAATGCTGCGGAAAAAACTGCTATGCGTTTCCACCACGTTTTTTGTAGCGATTCGCTGCATGGGGCTTTAGCCTAAAAGGCTACTTGTCAGCAGACAATCTGCTTTAAAGTATATGAGATGTGTAGACGATATTTACCTAATTGGAAGAATAAGCCTAGCTAAGGTCATGGCCTCAAGATGACCCTTGATCATTATAAATGACATGAAAAGATTCTAACCTATTGATTCAATTATGGGTGTGATTCCATGGAATTCCATTAGTGTTTATGGGATCAAATGATGTGTGGAAATAGGTCAGACTTAGCAGATGTACTAGAACAATAGCTGCATACAGACTCTTAGTTCTTCTTCCCATTTTTTTTAAATATAATACATAATTGCAAGGTGACTTAGGCCAGGGCCTCATGTGGTGCAAACGCTGTTTGCCTGTGGCGGAAATGCCGCGGGTAAAACACGGTGTTTTACAGTCACAGCAAAGTGGATTGTAGCGAATCCCATCCCCACTTTGCGTTAAAATACTCGCTGCGGACACACGGTGATTTCCAAAACTGTTGCGGTTTTGGAAATCGCAGCATGTCAATTATACCTACGGAATTTCGCTATACACTGCAATACATTAGCGATCAGACCCCTAGGGTTCAAGGTCCCTAAGGAGTCTGATCATAAAAGTAAAAAGAAAAAAAAAGTTTTTTAAAGTATAAAAAAAACACAAAAAATATAAAAGTTCAAATCACCTCCCTTTCCCTAGATCACATATAAAAATAAATAAGCAAAAGTAAACATAAACATATTAGGTATATCCGGTGAACGGCGTAGCGGGGAAAAAAAATATAAATGGCCAAATGGCTGTTTTTTTCAACTTTTTGCCTCCTATAAAAAATAGAATAAAAAGTGATCATACCATAATACCTTCCCCAAAACGGTATCACTAAAAATGCCATATTGTCCCACATAAAAAGACACCTTACCCAGCTCCAAATACATAAATATAAAAAAGTTACAGGTGTCACAATATGGCGACACAAAAATGTTTTTGTATTTTGCAAAGTTTTTAATTTTTTAAAAGGTATCAAAAATTACAAATACTATATAAATTCTGTATTGCTGCGATCGTACTGACCCACAGAATACAGGTAACTGGTCATTTTTACCATATAGTGAATGCCGTAAAAATTAAACCCATAAGAAATTTGCGTAACTGCATTTTTTTTCCAATTCTATCTCTTTCTGAATTTTTTTACAGCTTCCCAGTACATTGTACAGGATATTGAAGGGTGCCATTACAAAGTACAATTTGTCCCGCAAACAATAAGCCATTATATGACTCTGTGAACTGAAAAATGAAAATGTTATGGCTCTTGGAATGGGGGGAGGGAAAAATGGAAATGCAAAAAAGAAAATTGGCTGTGGTATGAAGGGGTTAAACTACACATGTGACTTCCTCATTGCATTGTATGGCTGCAACATTTGGTCAGTCAGGTCTACCCCTCCCATGTGGTGGCTGTATTCTTGTGAACATACAGGCTTGAGGACTATAGTATTACGTTCTCTTACAGGAACAGGGGTGCTGCCGCATGAATAGATGTGAGGTTCAATTTTGTCTCTAGGTTTAGTGAGCATAAAACAGTCACTACACAAGCACCTGCATTCACCAGGTCTCAATTTCTGTCAACCTGATTTTTGGGAAGCCCTCTTTGATTCCTCCTTACTGTATCAAAGGCCACTGTTGCTTTCTCAAATAGACATTTGAAAAGAGGGACACTTACATCGTCCATGTAGGGGTGATACCCTTTACCTGGAAGGGGGTATAAAATTTTTGTGCATGTATTGTGCATGGTGGGGCATTCTGGTGGACAGATAGGGGAGTTTTTTACTTCATAGATACGGAATACCCACTTTCACTCTAACAGAGCTTGTAAATTTTTATTCCGTATTTTGTGTGTTTACTTGGTAAATATTGCCTGAATCCCAACCTCCCTTTAAATAACCCAAATGACTCATCAATACCAATATTTTTTTGTGGGGTGTATGCCTCTGACAGTCTCTCATCAATGAGTCAGTAGTTTTTCAATAATCTGTCCTGGGTGTGGTAACCAGGGGCAAGGCACTGGCACAATCTAGGTCGACCTGCTGGAGGCATAAAAGTGCCTCAGTATCCAATTTTTCAACAAAGCCTCTTATTTTTATTCACAGATCCACCTCATTGCCCTATTAAAAGATGTGCAAACAACTAAACACAATCCAGATGCCCCTGTAGGAAAAGATGGGAGGCATATAAGCCAAAACGTAGGTTACTTTTTAGACACCATGTCCAAAGGTAATGCCAGCAAGTTGGGGACCAATGGCTCTATGATCCTCCATCCTTTTCAATACCACTTCCTTCCCTAACATTTCTGACACCACTTTTGGGAATTTTTTTTAGATCACAATTTTTTTTTTATGCAATAATGTCTTCCTACTTAGTAAAGGGACCTACCTCTCCCAGACAAATTTAAACAAGTTGCCCTGACTTGGCCAGGGTTGTAACCCACAGCTACAGTAACAGCAGAGAGGGTATTACCAAACTGTTGCCTAAACAAAGGGGAAGCAAAATCTCATCTTCCTTTTTGCAACAAACTACTATGGACTAGTGGAGGGTTGTAAATTGTCTATATCAGAGGTGTTGTCTTACTATACCCCCATGGTTGAATCTTCCTATGAAAGGCGCATGCTGATCTCTGGGAAAATTGAGAAAGTGACTTCTGATTTTTTTTTATCATTTCACCAGAAGATCATCTGTCTAAAAAACCTGTTGGGCATATATTGCATATAGCTTTCGCACCTGCTGGGCAGGCACATCACACAGTCTCTTGGGACATTTGCTTGAAAGCCATAAGACTAAGTCCCCATGTAGCGGGCCGCAACGGAAACAGATTGCGGTTTTTCCCGCACCGCTTTTCACAGAAAGTCAGCAGAGTTTTCCTCTGTAGACTTTCAGCTTCAATTATACTTATAGGGAAACTGCAGGCGTTTCCGTAAGTATAATTCACATGCTGCGGTTTCCAAGTTTCCAGTGTGTGGATGGAATTCGCTAGAATCCCAACCTCCTTGCAAGGACTGCAAAACGCCGCGGTTTTTGCTGTGGTGTTTCCACTGAGGCTAAACCGTGGCATTCACACTACGTGGGGACCTGGCCTAAGGATTCTAGAGATTCCATTATCAATGTTCTCATTTTAGTTGCCACATTCAGTGAATGGATTAAAAGGGCGGCTGTCACCAGGGTGAAATATATTAATCCAAGAACAATTAGGTCACGCTCACCTGAATGTAACACCTTTTCCACAAGAAAATTCATGCCTCTGTTGCAGACATAAAGAGGTTTTCCCATCTCCCTCTCTCAGTACTTTGCCTGCTGTCTTTTCTTCTCACTTCCTGCATTCTTTCACAAGCTGGTGGATGGGCTTTGACTGTTTGATGAACAGGACAATATAAAGTATCTAACTAGATATATACATTGCCTTTACCATGAGAGATTATTTATTATTGTAACACCCCTTTGGGCCGACCTCTGTAAGCAGGGTGTGTTGTAGTTCTCACCTCACTATGGCGCAGTGCCTCCACCCGAATCTTGCTAGGAGCGCTATAGGAATTCAGGAGGGTCTTCCTCTTCTGCTAAGGGTCGACTCAGGAAACCCCCACCTAAGCTCAGTACACACTCACAAATGTTGAGGGTGAAATTACTTAACCGGTTTATTATGGGGAGGGTAAACAAGGGCAAACTTAATAAAATGTGAACAGAGAAATGTTTCAGTATTAACCCCCTAGTGGTAGGAATAGACTATGTCCCATGCCTGGCAGGTATAATAAACTATAGGGAATAGCATAGGGTTAAGATAGTGACCCACAGATGATAGTCATCACACACATGCAATCATACTGCAGGTAACAGCTTGCACCTGCACACAATGCAGAATTACTAATGGCTGCAGAAATAAACAGAACAGTCCATCTGTTGGGGCCCAGTTGCTGCGGGCGATGGGGCGCATTCAGGAAACGTTGGTGCACTATAGACATAGCAGATCCTTTCTACCACAGTTCTCATAAACCTTCTAACAGCAGTACAGCAAATTCCAGCAAAGTCTACTCACTAACTCTTGCAGGGAATCTGGTGCCAGCCTGGAGTCTCACTGGGTGCTGCAGCTTTCAGGTGACAGGATACTAATGGAGTATGAGGCAGGAGTCTTCTTGGATGCATCCCTGGGTACCTTTTGGGAGTCTGGTCACTCTGGACAGGTGGTACTGCTGCTGCTACAGGGATGCTGCTTCTTCCCTCAGAGTGAGCTGGTGGGCTGGCAGGACTGTCTCTATGTCCTGGGTTACCCAGTGCCAAGCTATGTGCTCCTTGGCAGTTGCTGGAAGAAGCCCCTTCTGCAGCCCATGTGGTTGCCTGTCTTCTCTCCTGTGCAGACCTTTCCCATAATTCCCTGCTCAGCCAATCAGTCCCTTTCTCTGATACTCCTCCCCCTGGAGTAAGGGGTGTAGGGAAATGTAATCCACTGTCCCTCAGCATAAAATGGCTGATGTCTGCTGTAGTGGGTCCTGGCTTGGCATTAACTGCAGCATCTTCTGTATGCAAAGTGCTCCTAGCAGGGGTTACATTATGATTACTAGTAATCTGATATAAATGCAGATCAAATAATATGCACAGTATGGGCCAGATGGAAGCTGCAATCTCAGTATTGATGCCAGTGCTTATGGGCCCCCTAAGGCTCCTGGGCTCCAGTGCGACTGCACCCTCTGTACCCCCTCAAGTTATGCCCCTGTGTCCAATCCCTTATCAGAAAAATGCAATTAGCTGAACTGATTGTCCTGACCACAGAGCAGTGAGAGCTTCCCAGAGAGCATTGACTCATCCCTCTGACCTGTTATCACAGCACAGGATAGGAACCAAGGAAACAATGTGTAAATGATGGAAAGAATAATCTAACATATCAGGCAAATGAAGCAGCATTGCTAAAGCAATGTATTTAGGAAAACTCTTGAATTTACATATGCTAGCAGTATAGATAGGATTCTTAAAATGAGAATACGCCTTAACCACTTCAGTACTGGGCCAATTTGTGGTTCAGGACCAGACACATTTTCGGGTTTTTTGTATGTACCATTTTGAGGGCTATAACATTTTTATCATTTCGGTTATTCAACTAATGCCTGCGTCTTTTTTCGGTGACACATAGAGCTTTATTTTTATGTTTTTATTTTTGCATGTGTTTTCATTTTTTTTTTATATCCAGGAAAATATAAACAAAAGAGGAGGGAAAACGTGTCTGTTTTTCACTTTTCATTTTTTTTTTTTTTTATTTAATAGCACAAAGTGCTACTAAAAAGCTTTATAAAACAGTTTTTCCTCTCCGTTACAGGAATTTTTATTTTGTATGGTGTCGTCAGGGGTGGTGCTAGAACCTGTAATAAGGGCATGTTATTGATGTATTATTTTATTAATTTTTTTAATTATTTTATTTACATTTTTTACTTTTCTATTCATTTTTTTTTTTTTACATTGTGTCCCCATAAGGTCATTATAGACCTTTGGGGACATCTGCTCACTTTTTTTTGCTGGGGAGGCTGATTTTCTCTATAACTTTTTTCTTTATAACTTTTTCTTTATAACTTTTTTCTTTATAACTTTTCTTTGCGGGGGAGGCTGATTTTCTCTCTAACTTTTTATAACTCTATAACTTTTTTGATACATTTAGCCCCAGTTGCAGGAGGAATACAGCCGCCTGCCCATAACTTTAGAGCTGATCTGGAACCTGTAGGACCCAGCAGCTCTAACAGGCTCTGGATCACGTGACCAGCGGGTCAAAGGGGAGCCGCATCATGGCGGCGCCCGTAGCGGTGTATACAGCGCTCATTGAGCGTTGTGTACGCAGCAGACGGGAAGGCAGGTAAGGTAATAAACCTTCCCTGCCTTCTCTATGGGAGCTCCCATATAAAATAAATTAATATCTTGGCGATGGATGCCCGAATTTTCAAGGGCCTTATATTCAGGTGAGCCTAACCTATCTAACGGTGTTGCTGGTTTAATATGTTTTAACGTTGTGACTCCCTTTAAAGTGTAACAAAACTTTTGGGCAACTTTTGATTTTCTGGCAGTATTTGTTTCATTAATAAATTCTGTAATATACTTTAATAACACATATTGGCTCCTTTATGTGAAATCCTGCATTTCTTTATTCTTTCCCTTGATTCTCTTTTGAGAGTGGCTCCTGCCACTCCCTGTGTACAGTGTACAGGCTTGGCTGAAATTGAGAGAAAATGAGGGTGGGGGAGGGTTACTTCATACATTTATATATATAAAAATGAGTTTCTGTCTGTCTGTTCTTTATGCGCGACCAAACGACTGGACCGATCCTCACCAAATTTGGCACTCATGTACATCAGGTGTCCAGGAATATTTTAGACTGGGTCTCAGCTCTCTTGGACGTACCGTTCCTGAGATACAGTATTCCCAAAAAATGACCAACATTAGCTAATACAAGCATGCAAGTCTTTCACTCATATTCCAACTGCCATACACACAGTCACATGTCCCTTATCAGCCAATAAGAGCTCGCAGGCGCTTACTCTCCACAGGCACGCAGGTTTCCATAGCGACCAACAGCAGTTCGCAGGTCCTTAAATATTCAGTCATATCACGTGTATCAGCCAATATAAGTTCACATTTAATTTACCAGGTTTCCATAACAACACAGCCATAAATAGACTGTACCTATACTGGACTCAGTGGCGTAACTAGCAATGGCTGGGCCCCAAGGCGAACATTTGACATGGGACCCCCCCCGGCAACCTCCCCCCCCCACACACACACAAACTGCATTCCTGCACACAGTATTCTGCCCCATAGTGGCCTGTGCACACACTATTAGGACCCATAGTGGCCCTTGCAAACAGTATTCTGCCCCATAGTGGTCCCTGCACACAGTATCATAGTGGCCCCTTCATATAGTATTATGCGCACTCCCCGCTAACTCTTCAATGTTGGACCAGACGTCACGTGAGCCAGGCATGCATCGTGACGCATAATAACGTCGGATTGGCCCACCGACATCTGGGACTTCACCAAGGAGGCCCAAAGCCTGCTGAAAAGACCCCAAAGTATAATGATAGCAGTGTTTGTGGGGTTCACGGCCTGCAGACCTTACTTACTGATCCCCGCTCCTGCTCACGGCCGTGGGCAGGAGCGGGGATCGGTAAGTAAATAGGGCCCATTACCTGCTGGTGTTACACAAGCAGGTAACGGCCTATTAAAAAAAAAAACATCAGGGGCCCGCTGGGACCCCTAATGTCCCAGGCCCTGTGGCAGCCGCTACCACTGCTACCCCAGTATTTACGCCACTGACTGGACTGCCATACTGGAGGTCAGCATTCTTATAAATTGAAACGTTTTTAAACTACTCATGCCACCTGCAGCAAAATGCATGGCTGCTGCTCGAGCTAATGAAAACTCTCAGCAGACCCAAGCCTGCCTCTAATCTGACAAGGTATGTCACAGACAACAGCGAGCTGCTGAAACAACCCAGCAGACCCAAGCCCGTCTCCAATCTGACAAGGCATTGTCAGCCACATGCACACAGCTGCACTCCATGTTTCCATAACAACCCAGAAAAACCCATTTTTCTTCACTGCTGTAGGTCAGCTTGAAAGGGGCAGGGCGCTGTGGATGACACTGTTAAAAAAGATCACATACACACAGCTTTACTCCAGGTTTTCCATAACAAACGATCACAGGTCTTTCACTGATATCCAAACTGAGATACACATGATCACATGACGCTTATGGACCAATGGAAAATCGCAGGTTCTTCAGTCTTGACATACACACAGCTTTACACCAGGTTTCCATAGCAACCAAGCTATTTATGACCTGTATGAGTCAATATCGGTTTGCAGGTCCTTAAATATTCAGTCATATGACGTGTATCAGCCAATATAAGTTCACATTTCATTTACCAGGTTTCCATAGCAACACAACCATAAATAGACTATACCTATACTGGACTGCCATACTGGATGTCAAGTGCAAAACTGGCCAATTCTTATGGGGTCACAAACAAAAAATGAAATATACCCGTGCGAAGCCGGGTCCTTCAGCTAGTACATTATAAAATGTAGAAACATGCTTTTGGCATCGTATGAAAGAGGAAAGCTTCAGTCAGGATTGAGATACTTACATGTAGCTGCATTCAGTATAAATATCCTAATCCTGACTGTATTTTTAACTAGTGATATCTCTGGAAATTATACTGGTTGAACTTCAACCTTAGAGTCATATGAAAGATGGGACTTTTCTCTTTCAAATGATACCAAAAGCAAATTTCTACATCTGTATTGCCCGAGATATAACTATTCGCAATGACTTTCCCCCACTCTCATTTTCACTTTATTAAACACACAAGCCTGTACATCATACACAGTGAAGCAGTGGAAAGATCTCTATAGAACAGCAAGGGAAAGAATAAAGAAATGCAGGATTTTGCAGAAAGGAGCCAAAATCTGTTAATAAAGTATATTACAAAATTGATTAATGGCACAAATACTGCCAGAAAATCAAAAGTTGTCCAAAAGTTTAGTTATGCTTTAATAGCAAGACAATTACTGCTCATATCAAAGGCACAAGTCATACATTGCAACAGGACAATTCAAGCTACGTTCACATCTGCACCGTCACAGTGTCCACCTGATAATCAGTGGAGGCAGTGGCGTAACGATCATGGTCACAGGGGATGCGACCGCGACTGGGCCCGGAGGGGTACGGGGCCCGTGGCCAGCTGGAAATGGCCGGGGCCCCTGGACCACCATGATAGTGGTCGGAGAACCAGGTTTTCCCTGACCACTATACATGTTAACGGAAAGGGGTCCCATCGGGCCCCATTCCAATTAATGCCAGCCCAGGGTAGGTGACTAAAAATAAAAAAAATTATTTATACTCACCTGTCCGGGGCTCTTCCGGCCGGTTTCTGAGGTTTTCCTGCGCTACAGACGTCATTACTGAGGCCTGTGATTGGATCCAGCGGTAACATGGGGCGCGTCGATGTAATGACATCATCGCGCCCCACATGACAGCTGAGGCCCAATCACAGGCCCAAGCAGTGATGTCTGGAGCGCAGGACCTCAGTCGCAAGACAGAAGAGGAGCGAGGATACACAGGTAAGGTAAGGTGAGTATAAGTGTTTGTTATTTTTAATCACTTCTCCTGAGCCTTTACTTATTATACTCTCGGGTCTGAGGAGACCCCAAAGTATAATAATAGCACCGGCTCAAGGAGGGGGGGCTCTTGGGAGCTCATAATACTCCGTGGTGGCCACTGTGGGCATATAATACTCTGCGGGGGGCCACTTTGGAGCACAAAATGCTGTGTAGGGACTGCTGTGGAGCGCATAATGCAGTGGGGGGCCACTGTGGAGAACAAAATACTGTCCCAGTATTGTTTACTGTCAGGCGCTGCGCTGCTCACTCACCATATTCTTGATAACTGCAGTTGTGGGTACTAAAGCTGTATCCCTTTCAAGTATCTGAGATATCACTGCAGCACCCTTAACCGCCACTATCAAGAATTCGCTCTAGGGAGGGGGCCCCGGACAAAAGTTTGCAGCCAGGCCCAGAAGACTTTAGTTACACCACTGGATGGAGGAAAAAGAGTTTTCCCTCATCAGTTTTAGTTTTAAAACAATGGACCCCGACAAACCCCATTATAATCAATGAGGTACATCGAACTCGGTGTGTTACTGCTATTTTAGCGGTCTGCCTCTAGGTGCAATACTAGTGTGAACCTAACGTAAGTCTTACCTCAGTCTTTCCTGAAGAATTGTACAGCTATTGGGTGCTGAGGGGAGTCACTTGGTAAATGAACCTTTACTTGGTTGTTGACTGCCTATTATATACAAAACAATGTTTGGGAACAAGCATTCTTACAAATGCTCATTAAGCTAATAATTGACTTATTTAAAGGGGCCCTCAGATCTGTACCTTGGACATACACAGCTACTTAATGGAATGTTTTAACTCTGAAAAAGATGCTTGAACAAAAGAGTTTACTGTGGAAGAGTGAAGAAATCAGGCGATACCTTTTATCACCTGATTTCTTCACTCTTCCACTACTTTCTATGGCTAACACGGTACAACATTATACTACTAGCAAAAGAGTTTACCTAAGATTTCACATCCACAGTTTTAGGGAATCCTTTTAGTGTTAGTGCCACCATCACAAAGCTGCTCTTCTGGCCTGTAAAAGAATAATGTGACAATGCCTTCAAATAGTGTTTACTTGCGCTTTTGCACTTAGAACTATTCTGCCAGTAACAAGGGCATAGAGGTTTGGTGTCTAAGATAAATCATGTAGTAATCAGTTAGTAAGTCACCAACAGACCACTAGAGGGCGTCCCACAATAACTTACTGTGGGAAATGTACAGTAATACTAGGCAAAAAAGGTCAGGATGCTCAGTGCTCTGCAGCAAACAGCTGAATGCTCAGCAGAGAGACAGAAAACCTCTTACCTGTGTCTCTCTTATAACAGGAGGAATGAACAAGCAGGAAAACAAGGCACAGTATGTGGCACTTGGTGGCAAGAACTTTCTACATCACATGCGCAGAAAGTTTGCATAGGCGTTGGCTGCACACAACTATTTCTAGCAGGGAGGGGAGGATCTAGGACAATGTTTCTACTATGTCTTCAACATTTTCAACATTTTTAAGATGACCATAATTATTATAGGGTAACTAAGAGGAACAGTCCTGAGCTGCTGATACGCCTGTCCCAGGAGAGGACAATAAGGAAGAGTGGGAAAGAGGACGAGGCTGTTATTTACTGCTGCTATGGATATAATGGAATGAATGAATGTGTGCTTTCACAGTGCACAGATATTTGCTGTGCACATCTCACAGCAACAGAAGCACTACACGGACAGTAACCATCCAGAGGAGGCTTATCTCATACACCTGCTGCCCTGCCACCCTGGAGGCACTTACCTCCTGCTGGAGTTCCGAACCTCCTCTGTGCCATCCCCTCTTTACTGTTCACAAACTTTAGCTGCTGTTGTCTATGTGATCCTACTGTCAGATAATCCACCTGCCAGCTCCCTGTATCGTGGAGCTTGATAATTCCCCATCCTGAGCCAGGATTACCGGACCACCCTGGTGCCAGGCTATAGGACGCATCTGATGTACCATGGAGGATCTGACCGCCCTGCTGTTTGTTGCTGCTTTTCTTCTTATAGACTGTGAGTAATGTAGACTTCATTCTTTTTTGTTACTGAGAAGGGTGATAACAATATCGTTGACATGATCTAAGATTCTTCCTTGAATTAACCAAAGCTAGCAAGAAATGCACTTATTCAGAACAGCACTATACATGGTATGGCACATGCCAGGGCACAGAATGTATTGGAACACAAACAGCCTAGTAGGTAAGTAAACTGCAATATATACCATTCAGTCGTAGAATATGGTCAATCCCATATTTGTGCCAGGCATTTTGGATGTCACCCTGCTTTGTTGGCAGAATGATATACATCGGGAGATTATAAATCTCTAAGAAATTGAAATGATGTAGTATAGATATCAGACTTTAATAGCAGCTTTCTGTTTTTAAGCATTTGTCAGTATTTCCTTGACATTTCATTGACATTAACCAGGTAACACATATTCCACACAGATTAGGAGCATTATAAAATACAGACAGTGGTTACCTTGTCATTGTCTGTAGACATCTGAGGGGACATGACATGGGCTGTTGGTAATAATTGCTACTCAGAAGACATTTATCATCTAATAATAATAATAATAATAATAATAATAACCCTTTAATAGTCCCACTATGGAGAAATTCAGTATCTATATCCATACTATCCTGTTTTCTGTTTGGATCTCCAATCTTCTCAATGCATTTGATGCTTGTTTTCCTCTTTTCCCTTGAACTCTTTTGAGCACAACTGTCTTTTCCAGTTTGCTGAGTCTTTATACATTATGACCAAAAATAAGACTACTTTAGCGTTTTCATTTGAGCGTCATGCGGAAGATTAAGCTTGACTTGGTCAAAAATCCGCCTGTTTTCATGCTGTCCGTAAGTCTTTAGCTGCATCAAAGTTAAATGCATACCCCGAATGATTGCAATTTAATGTAATTTACCTTAAAAGCCCGCTTTTTCTGTAGCAGGTCTATAGACTGTTGAAGTATTCAGATATAAACTATACACATACATATAGCCTATTCAGCATACATTTTACATTGAGAAGATAGCTAGAATATCCCTCTCTTGATTCATAAAATTTACAGTTAAGAACATTAAAACTAATAGGAACCTAGTTTTAGCATTCCTGTAATATTATATTGATTCACCATATGCATTATAATGTATATAATGTGTTGCAGATGGTAGTGTTGGCAGTGATATAGGATCAGGCATCAGGATCAATCACATTTAGACAATGCTGACATCTAGTGGCCTATAACATTTATGTAAAATGTACACTAAGTGTTCTGAAAACAATTAATGAATAGTACTCATTCATTTTATCAATTATTGTATATGCGGTGCATTTAGGATATAACGAATAAGAAAAAGCTTGTTCTTCCCTTCAGTAAGATTGGTTACAAAACATAATGATATACACATATTCTGTAAAACAGAAGCATTAGATAAGATAGGTACATTAGATAAGTTTACATTGTTTTACTCTCTATAATGTGAACATCCTAAAGGGATCTCTTCACCAATAACATTGAAAGCATATTGATTAGAACACAACTTTATTTAAAGGGAATGTATCATATATATTGTTTTACTAATTAAATATTTTCTATCTCTGATTGTAAATTTTTCAATCTGTTTTCTGTACATGTTTATGGTGGCAGCCATCTTGGCCTGAGCTGCTCTTATCATATGCTTTACAGCAGTCACATGCACCATAGACACAATAGTCAGGAGATAATTATAGACATGTTCTGTGACCTGTGCAGAGATCATTGAGCAGTGAAAAGTTGTGAATAAAGTGTGACCACTACCTATTGTGAATGGTGGCCCTATGTTATCTATATATTGATGGTACCATTTGTTGCAATCCTGCCTGTGCTGAAAAGAAATCTATAGAACATGAAGTGTCAGCCTATTATTAGGCTTACAAATTAGAGTGAAAACTGCAGTATTTTAAGAATTTTTTAAACATAGACATTAACATAGAAATTAAAAAGAAACATACAAAATTTCTTTAAAAATATTGTAAGCCCTTGCGAGCAGGGCCCTCAGTCCCTTTGTGTTAATTGACTATTTTTCTGTAATGTATCTTTTTTGTCTATACTTGAACCCTGCAAATTGTAAAGTACTGCGGAATATGTTGGTGCTATATAAATAAAATGTATTATAAAATGTATTATTATTAAAAAATTTTAAGTGAAGTGAATGAGGCAGTAGTGTAATTCTTCTGCAGCATTTGGTGGGTATATGCGCTGCCTCAGAAAGAAGCACATGGTCCTATTGAATTTATGGATGCGTTCTACTCATAGTTACTCCATTTTTCAAGTAAGAACATGGATCCTGATTTCATGGATCAAAAAAAAATGCAAGTGTCTGTTTTTTTTAGGTATCCATTTAAAATCAATGCAGAACTCCTTTATGAAAGATACTAGTGTAAATAAGTCTTATACAAATCTCATCCACATGCTGCAAATAAAACAGCATATCAATTTCCCTGTGACTTTCAACCTTTGCAGTTTTTTTTTTTTTGCTTGGTTATTAATATTTTTTTTTAAATAGTTTTCCCTCTCTGTTACCATGGCTTTTATATAGGTGATATATGGGATTTGTGGTGTCTGGGGAGGGGCTAAAACCTGCCATGTGAACTAGTGGTAGCATTCTTTCTTTCTTTTTTATTCATTCCTTTATTTTATCTTGTCTTTATTTATTGTAATTTTATAAATTGCCTCCTCATAAAATATACTAAAAAGGGCTTTTCAAAATTACATTATTTTTACTTCTGATTTCCCCTGTAACTGGGGCTACATATAAGCAGCTTATGCAGTTACCTGGCACCTAGTGATTATGGATAGAGGAGCAGGAAGCATCATGATGGCTCACTTATGAGTATCTTTATACACAGAGTAGACGTACCATTGGTTTGGCTTCAAAAATTGCATCAACAAATCCTGTGTGTGTCCGTACCTTTACATACTGACAATGTCACAAGTGAGTTTCACGTAAGTTATCAATTTGTATGAATATGTCACAAAAGCAGCAGTTAATAAATAGGTAAAATTATATAGCATCTAGAAAATTATTATCTCAGAGGTTTAAATAAACATAGGGTGAATTATTTTACTTAGACTTCAATCACATATTAGAGGCTCCAGTAAGAGACTTTGTCTCAGATTTTGTCAAAAATCCTGGACTGAACAGTGCAGCAAGCCTTTGGTAAAATGTCAGACACTATAACAGAAACCCAAGGGACCCCATTATAGTTAAGAGGGTTGTCCAGTTTCAGCAATTAAATGGTATTGTTTTTTATAATGAAAAGTTGTACAATTTTCCCATATACTTTCTCTATCAATTCCTCATTGTTTTCTAGATCTTTGTTTGCTGTCATTCTTGGTTTACTTCCAGTGGATACAAATCAGTCCATGGTCATGTGATGTACGGTCCATGGTCATGTGATGGACACACAGGTGCACAGCTCATTACCAGACTGATGTCTGATTACTGAGCTGTAACTGTAACGTGTTGTGCACCTTTGTGTCCATCACATGACCATGGACAGATTTGTATCTAGTTTTTCTCCATTGTGCATGCTGCAGACAAGCCAGTGCATTTTTTTTATTTGTGGGTTTCCAAGGATAAAACTTGCAGTGACAGGAAGTTATGGATGTCAACATACCATGTGTGTGGTCAGGCCTTCAGTGTAATGTTTGCAGGCAAAAAAAGGATGTAAGACGTATGTAGGAGGATTTCCACCAATGAAACTAGGCTTGTTGCATAGTTTTTTGTTTAGTTTTAGGTCATAAATCCCTGTTAACCCCATCCTGATATCCGCTGTAATATTTACTTTAAATATGACACCTGCTATGATGCTAAACAGGCAACATAGCTGAGGGATCTCTGCTGTTTTAGTTTCAAAGGTATTTATTGAAAAATATCAAAAATATAGAACATAAAGCAAACATGAAAACAGACATAGAATCAGTCCAAGAATGTGGAGTAAGGTATACAAAATATAAGAAAATAGTGACAAGTCTACATAGCATATCCCTAAAACAGAAAATGATCTAAAAAGATTCAGAAATCAATAACCAACAACCAACATAAGGGGGGGGGGGGAAGGAGTGAGTAGCGCCGTAGTACAGAGAGATAAGCATGAAGTCAAAGGAGGACCCTGCCCAAGGGAAGGGAAATGGACACCCCACTCGATCTTATGAGTTGATGATTTGATTACAGTTGAAGACAATATGGCAGGCCTGGGATGTTGATCCAAAGCAAGCAAATTCTGTCAAAAAGTGGCCGAGTATCAGAAATGGTGGCATTAATTTTTTCATGAAGCATTACGGAATCATCTCGGCACACAACATTGTTCAGGGAGAGGATACATGCAGCTATCAGAATGTACTGGAGTAATTTATATTGGGCATATTTATGGCTAGCTGGCTTGAGGCTTAACAGAAAAATTGGGGCAGGCAATGGAAACATCTCACCAAAAAGCTGTTGTGCCAGTCTGTGGATAGCCAACGAGCATGTGGGCAGGACCACCAGATATGGAGATTAGTGCCTAAGGCATTACAACCCCTAAAACACAGAGGTGAGACTGTAGAGTAGAAACTAGTCTAAGGGGGACCAAGTAGGCCCTATGAAGATTTGTCTCTGCTGTTTTACACAGCAGAGACCTCGTGGCAGTGTCTGAAATCTCTGATCAAAGAGACCTCGTGGCAGTGTTGCAATCTCTGATCGTAGAGACCTCGTGGCAGTGTCTGCAGTCTTTGATCGTAGAGACCTCGTGGCAGTGTCTGCAATCTCTGATCGCAGTCACTTAACTCCCCAAATGACATGGTCAGATGTGACCACACATCTGAGGGATTACAAACCCTTCCAACTTCCAAATGGTCACCTTCTGAAGGTTCTCAGGCCTGCAATAGCAATTTTACTATTAAAGCTTACCTGCAGCAAGTCTCTGTAGTAATACAGCAATTTTAACATAGGCTGTAATACAGTAGTATTTCAGTCTTGGGATATTTTTCATACAATGATGGAGGTTCAAGTTCCCTGGGGAGATTAAGGCAGGGGCCCCATGCTGTGAAAACGCTGCAGCAAAAAAGGCTGAGTTTTACATAACCTGCAAAGTGGATGGGATTCTGGCTAATCCTATCTACACATTGCAGAAAAAATCTGCAGCGGAAATGCTGCGATTTCAAAAACACTTGCATTTTTGTAAATTGCAGCATGTCAGTTCTACCTACGGAAATGCTGACGTTTTCTGTATAGGTATAATGTATAGGTATAATAGGGACAGAAATTCCACGGAAGAAAACTCAGCAGACTTTCTGTGAAAAACGCTGCAGAAAAAAAAAAACTCTGCTGTGGCTCACTACGTGGAGCCTTAGCCTAAAAGTTTTTAAAAATATTCAATCAAAAATTCAAAAAATCACCTCCCTTTCCTTAGAATACATATAAAAATAACAAAAAATAAACATAAACTCATTACTGTAGTCACAAAATGCCTGGATTATAGAAATATAAACTTTTATAATTTTTTTTCCCCACTATGGCACTTATCATAAGGAATAAATATCAAGATACATCATTTGCTGTTCATTTCAACTCCCCCCAAAAAATAAATAAAAAGTGATCTAGGCATGACACATTGCCCAAAATGGTAAAAAAGAAAACTACCTCATGCCCTGTAAAAAAGGTACCTTACAGACTTCTATACATGGAAATATAAAAAATGTTGATTCACAAAATGGCAGCAAAAACAGACTTGTGTTTCTTTCAAAGATTTTATGTTTTTAAATGTATTTAAACATGAAAAAAGTATATAAATTTGGTATCGCTGTGATCATACTGACCCGCAGAACAAAGGGAGCTTATCAATTTTACTGCACAGAGAAAACAAAACTTGTCAGAAAATGTTTTTTCTTTCCTTATTCAGAATTTTATTCCACCTTCCTAATACATTTCCCAGACTATCAAATTTACAATTTGTCCTGCAAAATATAAGTCCTAATACTACTCTGTGAACAGAAAAATAAGAGTTATGGATTTTGGAAGGCAGGAAGTAAAAAATGAAAACGCAAAAAATGAAAACACTTCTGCAGCAGAAAAGGGTTATTGGTGGCTGTTAGTTCCCATAATATGAAAGATGCAGCACTATCTTAATGTTCATTGTCCAGGTCCTGTGATGGAGAAGTACAGCAGAAGTAACAACACAGATGTGAACAAAGCCTTGTTTATGTGCATGTATAAATCTTTTTAAGTGCCTTTTATTGAAGTTTGTATAATATGTGAGATGGAAAGGTTACTGAGCTCTTCAAAGGCCTCTGACTCATTGATTTAAGGACAGGCAAATCTTTGTGCATTTACACACACAATATCATTGTTTCTAGCTATTTTAGTATGATGAATCTTTGTTAGGTACATATTTGAGCTACCTATTATATAGTTACATCCGAGGGAAACTTATCACTTATCACTTATCACAAAAAATAAATAAGTAAAATAAATTTACCATAAATCATTAAAGAGGTTGTCCAGGCAAATCATTTTTTATTTTCTTTTATAGACCAGGGTGAGGTGAAAAAAATAAAAAAAATCATCCTCACCTGTCCTTGGTGCTCCGTTGTCCTCCCAGTGCGTTCCTGTCCTTCTCCTCTGGCATCTTCTCAAAGTGAAACCGTTCATTGGCTGTGACATCCCTGATCCCTTCTGCTTAAGCAGCTGATTTTATTTTTTTCTCTGTCCCTGGCTCATTTACAGATTAACTGGTTGACGACCATCGGCCGTAAATTTACGGCCAGCGGTCCTGGTCTCTGAAGTCCGGCCAATAGTAAATTTACGGCTGGCACTTCAGAGACCCTGTGAGCGGGATCGGGAGCAGGTGTTAGCTGTAACTGACAGCTAACACCCTGCTCCATAACCCCCGGTCGGAATTTAGTTCCGATCGGAGGTTTTAACCCCTTGGATGCTGCGGTCAAACATGACCGCGGCATCCAAGGGGTTCCGCCATGTTGCCGCCCCCACCGTCAACCCCCGTGGCGAGATCGGGGGTTGCCGATATCTATTTTCTGTAGCCTGGGGTCTACCAGTGACCCCAGGCTGCCTGAAGCCCCCACTACCTGGTTGATCCTGCCGGGATGTCAAGAAGTATATTACTGAGCCAGGATCAGAGCATCGCTGGCTCAGGTGTCCTTATAGGACAGGTAAAAAATGTAAAAAAAAGTTACAAAAAAAGTAAAGTGTGTAAAAAAAAAAAAAAATTTATAAAGTTATAAAGCCCCCAGAAATCCCTTTTCCTATATAAAATGAATTATATAAAAAATTTTTTTTATAAAAACAACACATATTTGGTATTGCCGCGTCCGTAACAACCTGTACAATAAAAATGAAACAATATTTAGCATACACAGTGAACGTCGAAAAAAAAAAACGGAAAAAAAACACTGGAAGTAATGATTTTTGACTATCTCGCTTACAAAAAAATGCTATAAAAAGTGATCAAAAATATGTACCTCAAAACAATACCAATAAAAAACGCATGTCCTCCCTCAAAAAATAAACCCTAAACCAAGTCTGTCAACCGAAAAATAAAAATGTTACGCATCCCAGAAGATGGTGATGCAAAAACAATTGATTTATGTCCACAAATGGATTTTTGTTCTGCAGAATTAGTAACGCATAAAAAAACAATGCAGAATAAAGGTAACATGTTACTTATGCTGTACGCCACACGGCAAAAAAATTAAAAGGTAAAAACCAATTCCAGAATTGATATTTTTTTTTAATCCACCCAGAAAGAGTTAATATAATTTATTCAATAAGTTATAGACACCCAAAAATATGGTGTCATTAAAAAATGCATATCATACCGCAAAAAATCAGCCCTCATATGGCTACAATATCCGAAAAATAGAGAATATAGCTTGTACAATGTGAAGACAAAAACCCTAAAAATCACCAAATCATTAGAACACAACTGGCTGCGGCAGAAAGGGAATATATAAGCGGTGCGAGCCTATATCAGGGTACAAACCAGATTTAGAGCTTACAAGGGATAATAAGTCAGAAGTGACCCCCAGAGTGACCCCCCCCACCCCTAATCATAGGAGCTACTGTTGATATAGTAGGGAATTTCGTGTTCCCCATGTACTCCGCACAGCTTACATATTCACTGTCCACTGTGCATTCACATCTGGGATACTAATGCTTATTACACCCTCTGATAAATTCTTTGAGGGGTGCAGTTTTCAAAATGGGGTCACTCCCTAGGAGATTCCACTTTTCTGGTACATTAGAGGCTCTACAAACATGACATGGTGTCCAGATACCAAATATCTAAATCTGCACTCCAAAAGTCACATAGCGCTCCTTCCCTTTTGTGCCCTGCTGTGAACCCAAACTGCAGATTATACCCACATGTATGACACTGGTGTACCCAGGGTAACGTACGTAATGACATATGTGGGTATAAACTGCTGTTTGGGCACAGCCGGGCACAGAAGGGAAGGAGTGCTATTTTGGTTTTTGGAGCACAGATTTAGACAGTTTAGCTTTTGGACGCCATGACACTTTTACAGAGCTCCTGAAATGCCAGTAAAGCGGAATCCCCTGACACGTGACCCTATTTTGGAAACTGCACTCCTGAAGGAATTTATCCAGGGGTACAGTGAGCATTTTTTACTTCCAAGTGTTGCTATAATCTATTTTCCAGAAATGAATACGCAGCTGATGGTGAAAGGTGAAAATGACAATTTTTCCAGGAATATGTATTTTCAGTGCATAATACATTGTGCCCGGCTTGTATCAGATATGAACGCTCCAAAAGATGTTGTGCCCGGGATACCCACTTAACAGTTTTTAGAGTGTTTGTGCCTGCTGACATAAGGTGGGCACAAAATATTGGGCACTGAAATGGCGTATCTCTGGAAAAATTGCAATTTTCCCTTTTCATTATCAGCTGCGCATTCATTTATTGAAATTCAATGAATGCAACACTTAAGGGTTAAGAATACTCGCTACCCCACTTGATAAATCCCTTCAGGGGTGTAGTTCCCAAAATGGGGTCACAAGTCTGCGGATTCCACTTTACTGGCAATTCAGGGGCTCTGCAAAAGTGGCATGGTGTCCAAAAACCAAACTGTGCTTCAAAAACCAAAATAGCACTCCTTCCCTTCTGTGCCCGGCTGTGCCCAAGCAGCAGTTTATACAAAGTACGTTATCCTGGGTACAACAGTGTCATACATGTGGGCGTAAACTGCAGTTTGGGTACACAGCAGGGGGCAGATGTGAAGGAGCGCTATGTGGCTTTTGGAGCATAGATTTAGATTGTTGGATTTTGGACACCATGTCAAATTGGCAAAGACCCTAAAATTGCCCCTACAAAATGGGGTCACTTCTTGGGGAATTCCAATTTACTGGCACCTCTGCAAAAACAACATGGTGTCCAGAAAGTCCCTCTAGATCTCTACTTCAAAAGCTAAAAAGTGCAGTGCTCCTTCCCTTCTGAGCCCTGCTGTGTGCCCAAGCAGCAGTTTACACCCACATATATCATTTTTTTTGTACCCGGGATAGCCCACTTAATAGTTTTAGGAGTGTATGTCTCTGATACCACAAAGTGGGTACAATGCATTGGGCACCAAAATGGCATATTTATTTAAAATTGTCAATTTTCACTTTGTACATAAATTTTTGGGAAGCATTTTTAGGCTCAAAATGATAATACCCCTTGATACATTCCTTGAGGGGTGTAGTTTCTAAAATGGTGTCACTTTTGAGGGGTTTACATTGTATTGGTACTTTAGGGGCTCTGCAAATGCGACATGGCACCTGAAAACTATTCCAGCAAAATCCGCCCTCCAAAAGCTAAATAGCGCTCTTTCCATTCTGAGCCTCACCATGTACCCATACAGCAGATTACGACCACATATGGGGCATTTCTTTGTTCAGGAGAAATTGTGTAACAAACTGTGGGGTTTTTTCTTCTTTATCCCCTTGTAAAAATTAAAAATATGTCGCTAAAAAAAAAAGTAATTTTTAATTTTTACATTCCAATGTTAATAGAATCTGTGAAACAACTGTAGGGTCAAAATGCTCACCATACCCCTTGAGAAATTCGTTGAGGGGTGTTGTTTCCAAAATGGGGTCACTTTTTGGGGGTTTCCAGTGTACTGTTACTTTAGGGGCTCTGCAAATGCGACATGGCACCCGAAAACTATTCCAGCAAAATCTGCCCACCAAAAGCTAAATAGCGCTCTTTCTATTCTGAGCTCCACCATGTACCCAAACAGCAGATAATAACCACATGGGGAGTATTCCTGTATTCAGGAGAAATTGTGTAATTGCCTGGACAACCCCTTTAACTACTCATTTACTAGTCTTTACCATGAACTACAGGGAAAAAAACCAAAACAAGACAAGTAGTAAGAAGAACAGAAACCATCTAGGGCACATTATATAAAGGCAAAACGGGTGGTGTAAATATTGCTAAGATAATACTATAAATGACATGCTGCAATCCCTCTTGTCCATCTACATAAGATACTGGCTTGCATTGCCTTGCATTATGAGTTCAGTCTCTGCTATTTTCATGTTTTAAGTAATTCTTATTTACCAGACCACACATAGCGCTTAAGATTTCTGGTATAGTGTCTGTTAAAATTGGAATTAGAGACTGAAACTACAAAGGGGTGCAATCTCTGTTTACACATGAGTGTCAATACAGATGACTATATGATAAATGCATAGAGAAATATAAATCTGCCATGTTAATAAAGCATCCAATATAGGCACATATAGTATATTTAACTTTCGCATTTATCACCAGTCTATGAAATCAGAACATAGACGTTGAAACATTACAGCAATTTTTATCATATCTTACACAACTTTTCTCCATTATAATATATTTACCACAAGCTTACATCTATTCACCTTATTAATGTTGGTACCCAATGTGTCTGGTCCATGCTTATCTTACATTAGTATATTATGTGCAGTATATAAAAAGCTAAAATAGCTAATATTTTATAAATAATAAAGTGTCTTAATCACACACGTTATGATGAGCAAATTACAAGTGATCTAAATGTTGAAGAATGATAAATATTCTTTGTTATATACTGTTAAGCAAATGATTGAATAATAATATATCTATGTTATGTCATCCAATTATCTAGATAACAAAGCGGCGGATTCAGAAGAGAGATTAATGGACACGCTTTTAAGTAAAGATAGATATAATAAACTCATCCGTCCTGCATATAATAATACACAACTGGTCTCCATCCAGCTCCAGTTATCACTCGCTCAACTCATCAGTGTGGTAAGATTCTTCAGAAGTTTTTACTACATGTCTAGGAATACATTACAAGTATCCTGCTTTTCTTGTTTGTTGGTTATTTATTTTTTGTTCTTTATATAACATACATATATTAAACAGTACCGTAAAAAGATTGTCATCCTTTACATCAGTGCCATTTCTTAAAGGGGTCCACATAAACTTTTTATCTTAAACACATACACAGATTAGGAATAATTTCATTGGAAGTCAATGACTTCTCAGTGTGTTTGTGGAGGTTGGGAGGATAGTGAAAATGCACCATCAGTGCCGCACTTTTCTATTTAAAATACAGTAGTTTATCCATCCAAAGATGGATGCATTTTTGTATATTTTGTATTTTTGACTCAGCAGAATTAAAGTCATCATGATATTCCAGAAATACTGTAGATGCTATGCAACCCACCCTATTTACCCACAATAGATCATTACAGGCCCCTAGAAGATCAGCCCTACCAGCTGATCAAGGAAGCAGGAAGTGTGGTATATAGTATTAGTACAGTATAATAATTTTGTTTCACGGTCATGTAAAAAATTAAAATCAACCCATGTTAAGTTGTTTAATGTTTAACATATGGACATATTTTAATATTCAATTTTCATTCAGACAGTATATAAACATAAGGTGATGTAAAATACCTCTCTGATGCTTTCAGCAAGAAGACTCTTGATTCCTATAAGTCTGGAAATGGACTTGAAATGCTGCAAGTGGATAAAATTTCAACCAACTGACAACTTGCTCAGGCCTTTGAAGCAATTTTAGCCAGAGAGTCAAATACAAGATTCTGAGTGAAATCCCTAAGAACCCAAAACAATTCATCATGGGAACTACAGATAGTTCTCCTTTCTTATTGATGTTAAAAATGCATGTGTTTACTATTAGATAGAGGCAGAACAATTATATATATACAAGAAGTATGACAAGAGAGAACTTTAACTGTCTGGAAAGACATTCAGGACAAAATTAAACTTTTCCCATTAAGGCTGAGGCCCCCACGTTGTGGAAAGTTAGATTTTTTTGTTGTTGCAGATTTTGCTGCAGTTTTGTGAGCCAAAACCAGGAGTGGATTGAGCAGAAGGTAGAAGTATAAGCTCTTCCTATATATTTTGTATTCCTTTTCAAGCCATTCCTGACTTTGGCTCAAAAACCGCAGCAAAATCTGCAACAAAAACTTCTGCATTTCAGCAACGTGAGGCCTCAGCCTAACACTTAGTCCCTATGCAGACTTGGCTGGTAAACCCAGTCAGTACATCAGCCATATTTCCTGCCCCAAACCCAGTCAGGAGACCAGGACTCCTTGCAACATCTGCTGGACATTGTTTCTGCTAAATGGGGCAATAGCAGGAGTAAGAGCCAAGAAATACTTTTTTGTTTATTTATTTATTTATTTTTGGTCAATTACATTTGTTTTATACATTGTTAGAATTAATATTACATACTGACATGTCCACATATGTTATACATGGATTGTCCATACTACATACAGTGTCCTTACCTTTTCATTTGAATATATATGCTGAGGTCCACCCCCTTTACTAGAACACTATCCATTTATCAGTAAAGGTGGTATTACACCTAAAGATATTTCAGAACAAGCTCTGATCAGCTACAAAACGTTCCGATCAGCATTTGTTCTGCTAAAGCTAAAGCAATCATATGCTTTTATTATTTATTATTTACACAGGGCAATATGCTGCCGACAGACAATCGTTGATTATGATGTTAATCTGTTTTCCCTCAGTCCTAACAGCAGCACAATATGGGGTTTTTCTGCCACTATGTGTTGATAGGACAGGTGTAATTTTTAATTAGCATAATTTATGCATTACTATGTTACCCTGTAAGAGGGCAAAAGGGACCTCCTCCCCTTGTGTAAGTTATAAAGTAAAAATCCTAAGTTAGAGAGGGAAACTTGTGCTGCTGTTAGGACTAAGGGAAAACAGATTAACAATCATAATCAACGATTCCCTTACGTCCTACAGCAGCACAATATGAGGATGTAGCAAGTAATTCACCTAGGTAGGGTTTCCTCGCTGTACAGTACCTAGGACTGACTGTCCAAAGGCAGTCGCTTCTGAACGCTGGATATTTAGCCAGTAATGTTTTACAAAGGTCAGCTGAGATGACCAAGAAGCGGCTGCACAAATCTGATCAAGAGGTACCGCATGACACTCAGCCCAAGAGGTTGACACAGCCCTAATTGAGTGGGTTGTAAAGAATTCAGGTGGAGTTAACCCCGGAGCAGAAAAAGAAGTTTTAATCGCTTCCTTGATCCATCTAGATAAGGTAGGTTTGGAAGCTCTGAGACCTTTGTCTCTACCATATATATTAATAAGGAGATTCTCGTATTTCCTGAAAGGTCGTGTACGTAGAAGGTAGGTCTGAAGAAACCTTACTACATCCAGTGTGTGAAGTCCTTCCTCTTCTTCAGAGGAAGGAACTGGAAAAAAAAAAAAAAACACTGGTAAGGAAACCATCTGGTTGATATTGGCACGAGAAGGCACAGGGTTAAAGCCAGGGAGAAACATGAGCTGGACCCTATCCTCAAGCACGAAGTATATGATTCCTCGGAATAAAAAGCCTGGAGCTCACCCACTCTCTTTGCTGAAGTGATGGCTAACAAAAAGGTGGTTTTAAAGGCTAAATACTTTAGATCCACGTCCTTCAAATGGAGGACCACAAAGCCCCGAGAGAACTGTAGCAAAATCCCACTGGGGAACAGGAGTTGAAACCACCGGTCTAAGTCTCATAGCACCATTAAGGAACCTAGAGATTAAGGGATTCTGAGACAATCGTCTGCCTCTGACGCAGGAAAGAGTCTTCAAGACGGCTTCTGACAGCCCTCTGGATCTCCATAAGGGCTGGTCAACCTCCAGGCTTTCAGGTTGAATCTTCTCAGATCCTGGTACTTCTGAGTTCCTTGGGATTGAGTCTGGTCATCACAAGGTCTACTTCTGGAAGACCCCACCTCAGGGTAATCTGATGGAAGATCTCTGGATTGAGAAACCATTCTCCCGATACGGTGAGACCCCGACTCAACTGATCCGCTACTATGTTCAAGGAAACCATGATGTGAACCGTGGATAAGTGGGTCAGAATTTCCTCTGGCCAGGTAAAAGTCAGACCTGTCTCCCTGAAGAGAGATAGCGATATGGTACCTCCCTGTTTGTTCAGGTACATTACGGTCGTCATACTGTTGGACCAGATCCTGACCGCTCTTCCTCTGAGGAGAGAAATGGAGAAGTGCCAGGTAAACTGCTTTGAGCTCTTTCCAGTTGGACGATGTCCTCTTTTCTAGCCTGCTCCAGACTCCTTGTACGGTCTTCTCGTACAGGTGGGCTCTTCATCCCAAGAGGGATGCATTGGTAGTCAACAGGAACCAACGAGGTTGGACTGTGAACATCCCGTCTTTCAGGTGTATCCACCATCTGAGTGAAAGACGGGTAGTGGGGAAAGTCTGATCTTCTTGTCAAGAGCGAGAGGAGTATGATTCCAGGCCTTTATAGCTTCCATCTGAAGAGGACGCATATGCCATAAAACCCAAAGGACTGCCATGGCTGAGGATGGCATTAGGCCAAGGACTACAAATTAGGACTCTCATAGTTGTCCTGATAGACACCAGGTGTGTTCTGAGAAGATACCGGACCACTGTGGTTAAGGAAATTTTCATGCAGACTGAGTCCAGTATAAACCCCAGGAACTTTCTCTGAGTAAAAGGAATCACCTCTGACTTTTCCCAATTTATTAGCCAACCTAGGTGTTGAAGAAAGGACACGGCTATCTGCAAATGCTGGAGCAGGATGGATTTTGACTGAGCTTTTATTAGTCAGTCTTCCAAGTATGGCACTATGAATAAACCTTGAAGTCTGAGTGCGGCTGGTACTGGAGCCACCACCTTGGGGAAAGTGTGGGGAGGTAAGGGGATGCCGAAAGGTAGAGCCGCAAACTGAAGATGCTTCCTGTGGCTGGAAACTGAGATAGCGATTCTGAGATACCTTCTGTGTGGAGGATAAAATGGAATGTTTAGATAGACATCCTTTAGGTCTAGGGTGACAAGGACCTTGCCCTGCTGTATAAAGGATGTGACGGATTTCACAGTCTCCATTCCAAAATGGTTTATCTTTATGAAGAGATTCAGATATCTTAGATCTATAAGCATCCTCCAGTCACCTGATGATTTTAGCACCAGAAAAAACTGGGGCGTAAACACTGAATCCTTCTTTAGAGGGGAACCTTTTTCAAGCTTCCCTTGTAAATATAATCGCAAATGGAACTTACCAGTATAACCTGCCGAGCCGCAGGAAGGGAGCGAGTCATAATAAATCAGACTTGAGTGGATGAAGAAAAACTATCACATATCCCGCTGTACTACTTGTAAGACCCAAGGGTCTTGAATCTTCTCCTGCCAGAAGGTGAAAAATTGGGAGAGTCGTCTGCCACAGGAAGAAAACAGCTGGCGTCAGAAGTTAGGCTTCTTCCTGTCCCCTTCTTTGGGGAACTTCCGTCTAGAACTCCTAGACTGGTATCTAGGATGCCTCTAGAACTGAGGTCTAGACTGAGGCTGATGTTGGGAGGCCTCGGATAGGTAATCTGCAGACAAGGAAACTGACCTCAAAAATGATAAGAGGTAATCTCTGGAGACTCCAGAGTAGATGTTCCTCTCTAGTTGGGCTAGATGAAAGCGCAACTTGTTTGATACCTCATTAGAGGCAATGGCCACCAAGGTCTGAGCAGAGGCCATAAAATGAGCCTTTCTGAGGGTGTCCTCCATTTGCCTATCCATAGGGTCCTAGAGGTTGAAGCCATCATCCGCCGGGACCACCATGCGGCGGGACAATTTGGCTACTTCCATATTGACTTTAGGTGGGGGACCCCATCGGTCCAGCTGGGATTCCACAATAGGAAATAAGGCCATAACCTCCTGATAAAATAGTGGCTCTTTCAGGATGTTTCCACTCCAATAGCATGAGCTTAACAGTGTTATGACCACTTGGAAGGCCCTTATTGGTGGAAGTGGAGGCTTCTCCATCAACATCTCAGTCTCCCAGGGACTTCAGCAGCCTATTTCTCCAAGGTATCTTCTACTGGATTTCTCCAAGGTACCTTCATCCGATGAGAGCGTCTCATCAATCACCTGGAAGTCCTCTTAGCAACTAGTGAAAGTATGTTTCTCCGATCAGGACTTTTCTGAAATCTGAGAAATGGAGTCCCGGCTCTCCTTCATGGAATCCTTGACACATACAACAATGTCTCGCATAGACAGTACTTCAGAAGAGGGTCCACGCACTGACAGAAGCAAGTAATTTCATGACCACAGTGTGTCACAATGCACACAAACTAGATTTTTTTTTTCTCTCCCAAACTCCTTGATCTGAACCCAGGACTCTAGCGCTGCAAGGCTGCAGTGCTAACCACAGAGCCACTGTGCTGCCCAGAGCTGCAGCAGCAAGAACAATAATCCAAGTGGAGTACTGAGGCCTTCCTCACTAAGAGACAAGCCATCTCCTGCATTGAGATGAAGGCTTCTATAGGAGGGGAGGAGAAATGAGCAAGTAGTGCACACAAAAAACCTTCCCCCCCTCACAGCAAATTTTGCAAACCTTAATTCCTTGTACACAGAATTAAGCTAAAAATATACAGACCGATGCCAGAAAAGAGGCTCAGCAAATATAAATTTGCAAAAAGAAGGAAAATCTAAGCCGCAAAAAGCCGTCCGAGAATTCAGTCCCCGGAAAACCGGAACACAAACAAAAGTTCCGGAGGAACAATGTGACCGACATCATTTCTGGCGGCCGCGGAGCTTGTAAGGTAAGTGAAACAGTAATGCACCACATCAAGGCCGCACAAGTGGCCTGCACTACAGGTCTTTGAACTTGCAGCATGCAACTACCGCTGCATGTACTACTGAAATCAACCTTGTCAGAGCGAAGGTTGAAAGCTTGGCTAGGCACAAAAAAGGTAAGTGAAACAGCAATGCTCCACCTCAAGGCTGCACAAGTGGCCTGCATTATTGGTCTTTGAACATGCAGCATGCAACTATAGTTGCATGTACTACTGAAATCAACCTTTTCGGAGCGAAGGTTGAAAGCTTGGCTAAGCACAAAAAACTGCCTAAGTAAAAACCCCCCTTCTTTTCCACAGTAGCGTCCAGTGGAAGAAAGAAGAGAAGAGAAGTGTAAAGATGACTTCCCAAAGGAAGTTAACAAACTTTAGGGGAAAAAACAAAATATGGGAGGACAAAAGACCTCCCTCCACCTGTCCCACCCACCACACAGGACAGAAAAAAACACAAGGGGGGAGGTCCCTTTTGCCCTCTTATAGGGTAACGTAGTCATGCATAAATTATGCTAATTAAAAATTCTGCCTGTCCTTTCAACACACAGGGGCAGAAATACCCCATATTGTGCTGCTGTAGGACGTAAGGGAATGATTTTTTTTTAAATCAGACCACCTGTTGAACAAGCAAATGCTCATTCATCGGATTACTGTTGGTACTATGAGGCTAAGTTCACAACTGTGTTGAAGTCTCCATTTGAGGACTTCATTTAAAGACAATGTGTGTCCAAAATGTCTTAGTGAAAAATTCCTGAAAGTCTGACTTTTTTGTCCAGTGGTTTCGGTTTCAAAGAACAAGCACCTGATGGATCCCATTATAGTTAATAGAACAACAGAAAGGCTGACGCTAGTGTGAACCTAGTGGGAACAAGCACTTGTACAGACGTTCGTTTCTGATAATTGCATGGTAGATCGCCAAGTTTAATAGGACCTTAAGTTGTGCCATTGTGACACATCTTTACATTGCGTGTCCAGACAAGTCAAGTTGCAAATGTGCAAGCATGAAAAAAAAAAATCACATTTTACTCCATTAACATAGGTTTATATGTTTATTGATGAAGAAAAAAATCAGACGGCACCAATTTACACCATTCATATATATGTATTACTTATACTGATATTTATTTACATATTGTTTTCTATTTATTTACATATTGTTTTCTAAAGCTACATACAGAATGCAGTTAGTTTTCTGTCACCACATAGCAGTGTATTGTGGTTGCTCAGATGGCAGTTTCACAGAGCTAAGCTGTTAGGTCACATGTCTCACAGCATACTAGAAATAAACCATTGTCTGTTTCCAAGGCCAACCTGTAGAATTTTGTAAATAGATACAAATTTATTAAATCTAAGCTTGAAGAATGGAAAATATAATGTGTTGTCAGCGACCAACAGTTTTGTTCCACACTGTTTTGTTAGACCAGTGCCTTCACCCTAATGTAAAGAATCCTGGGAATTGTAGTTCAGATTTAACATCACTGAGGTAACAAGTAACTAGCTTTGCTTATTTCCTGTTCAATATAAATCTATATCTGGAATGATGAGAAAAATAAAATATCTGATGTTTACCACAAATGTAGCCTTATGCTTTTAAGCCCTGATATACAAACCATGTTGAAATCTGTAAGAAATGCCCTTTAATGTGCCCCTTATATATGTTGCATGGCTGAGTGAATGTTATCTGGGAAGGGTATAATCACATTAGGAGCATCCTTGATTATGTTAGCATCTTGTACATGTTCCACTCACTGAGAGATTGCATCTGTTTGCTGTCATGTTTTGTGTTCTGCTCTTTGCTATCCAGATGTCCGTGCTTGTTTTATTCTTGCTTCTGTCACTGATAGGTATCATTTTGCTCACAGTGCGCAGCATGAACCTAGAGTCTCCATGTGTCACATATACAAAAGCCCTTAAGGACATCAGCTAAGAAATGTCCTGTGACATTTCGTACCTACGATGATTTGACACATCCGAAGGGCAGGTTAAAGGCTGAAGTCGACTTTCTGAAGGAATATGTCTTACTTCTTGTCATTCTGACATGCTAATAGTTTTGTCAACAATTCTCATCTGTACTGTATATTGAGATGCATAATTATTATACATAACATTATTATACGCTGAATAAAGACAGACTAAGGCAGATAATTTTCAGCATCACAAGACAACCCAGGGGCAATTTTAGGTCTTTTAGATCTCAGACATAATTATATCTGCATTAATATTTGCTTTGATGATGTCCACATTTCATGGCATGCATATACAATAAATATAGCAAAAAATGAAATTTTATTACATCACATATCAAAGAAAAAGGTCAAGAATAATTATACAGAAGAAAATCTTATAAGAAGATGGTGACTTGTAACTTGGGGTATACTGGGGAAAAAGTTTCCCTTCAATTTTTGGGAACATCTGCTACTAGTATTTCTGATATGCTTCAATTGATGTACGTAGTATTGCTCTCGATAAGAGAAACAAAATAGCAGTCTTGCGGTTATGATAACTTTTAATGACTAACTAAAATAAAATCTGTTACAAAGCAAGCTTTGGAGACAACTCAGGTCTCTTCATCTGGCCTGGTAACACCTTGTAACAGCTTTTATTTCAGTTAGCCATTAAAAGCCATAAACCACAAGACTGCTATTTTGTTCCTCTAACATTTTTTAACTGGTACTACTGGTAATACTGAACTGGTAATACTACATTTTTTAACTGGTTAACATGGTTACATGGTTTTTACTCTTGACTTAATTGATGTATAAACTTTTGTATGGATTACCCACATGGACATACAAGATTACTTTGTACATTATGCGATTTCATTGTGCACACCTGTATATGACATGTCATTTGGAAAGCACTGAGCTATTGTAACATCTTATGTTTTCTTTTGCTTCATCCTTAGGGATCTGAGGAATTTCTTCTGTACCATTTTATTGGTATTTATTTTTTTTTTTTGATATGTGATGTAATAACATACATTTTTGTAATTGTAATTGGTTTTCTTACTCTCGTGGTGTTGCTCTTTCAGGACCACCCTTAGTCACGTGCCCTGTAAAGACATCATGGTGGGAGGAACTAATCAGAACTCTCCAGAGAGGAGATCTACCATATACTAGGTGGTCACTTGTCCAGTTTTATTTTTAGAAGGGATTATGGTGATGAAACAGCCTCTTTTGTTTAAAGCTGGTTGTTTTAGTTTGGACAAAAGGTAAATCTCTTTTTAGGACATGGTTCCAATCTATGAGCTCCATTTACTTGAATACAGTACTAAACGAAGCCCATTGGCAAGCAAGTATCATTTCTGTAAAATTAGCGGATGTCTTTTTTTTTTTTTCTAAATTCATAGGACTGCCTTAAGTAGAGTTAGATGATACAAGAGAAGGCTGTTGTCTTCATATCCTCATATTTTCTGAATATGATATGCAGTGTAGAAGTACTTTGCAAAAATGTGCTTCCCATTGCAAGTGTCTCTCATTATTAGGCACATTAAGACACTGTTTTCTATCCATCTAATTGATGTAATGTAGTATTTTTCTAGGGTAGCGCTTATAAAAACAGTAAGTTGCTTTCCAATTAAATTACAAAGTCTATTAGATTTCATATGCATTATGTATTTTATTGAATTTAACTACAAGCTCTGTTCTCTGACTCAGACTACATGCTATTGTGTAATTGTAAAGCCCAACAACATTTCAGTCACTGCTTGGTAAATATTTGCTTCCTAATAACAAATGTCAAAGATGTATCTTGCTATTGAATCATTTTGGCGACTCAGTTGGCAGAAAGCAGGTTTTCGCTTAGATTTAACCCCACTATTTCACATATGATCCTAGCATATGGCAGGTAAAATGCCATTAAACAATTTTTTTTTATTTAATTTAAACTGACAGATGCTCATTTGTGAAATGTTTTCTATCCTTCATAATTAGTAAACTGGTGATGATGGATTTCTTTGTTAATAATGTCAAAGCTCTCATATACATTAGAAACAAGTTCTCCCTGCAGATGAGCCACTGCTAGAGATGTCTGGCACTGGCTTACTCCACTCTCTAAATTAAATCACATACATGCCCAAGCTGAACCAAGCTTGTATGTGTATGTAGGAATAGGGAGGAATAGCTGTCGACCTAACGAGTATTTGGCTGACTGCTATTGAAGGTATATGGGCACCTTTTCAACACTGAAGACAATGATTGAGCACACAACCATAACAAATGGAATATAGTAGGGTTATTTAAAGACATGCTGAAATATACCATACAATATGCTGAAAATTATATTATATTATATCAATACATTATTTTTTTACATATCGATTTGTCCCCTTTGTCCTAGAATGAACGAGAACAAATCATGACAACTAATGTGTGGCTCAACCAGGCAAGTACCATTCACCTTCATTGTTAAGAGCCTGAAACATTGCAATCTGTAATGGTGAAAGACAATATAAATGTCCCGAGAACTTTGTGTGAGTTGTGCTTTTTTTTTTATAAAACTAACACGAAAAACTACTGGAGTGACATTTTGTCGTCACGCCCATTTTTGGAGAATCATTATTTTCTCATATCATAATTATAATTACCACTATTGTTTTATCCCTCTGTGAAGACAAGAAGCAGTATAAGCAAGGGTTACTCAGAAGGCAATGGTAAGCTACCACCATTTCGTTCAAGCAACATGACTCTGATAGTGACTGTTTGGAGCATTAACAGATTGAATGGTCATCAATGGCATACCTACCATGGAGGCACTGTAGGCAATTACTATGGGGCCCATGGAGGGAGTTGGCCCGCAGGTCCCTGTCACAATACTTTTATCTCTTTTTATATCTGGCAGTCCAAGTATCATAAATCCCCCCCCTCTGCTCTATTTACTGAGATTTATAATACAGTCTAAAAGACATGCCCTCCTATTCTGTCAGGATATCATTAACCCTTTAATGAAAGAGTAGCAGTAGGTCAGTATATAATCAAATAATGGAGATTTATTAGAGAAGGTCATCAATATGTGATCAGTGGGGGACTGATACCCGGGACTGTTAATGACAACCAAGTACAGTGCTTGGCTGTTTCTGTTTGTGCCATAGACATTGCATAGCATGACCATGTATACATACACAGATTACTCTCAGAAACTTTGTGAATTTATAATAGAAGTTACTAATTATTTGTTGAAGCATAATTTTTTTATGTTTAATGATGTTTTTTATTTACAGATATGCAGTGCCCCAATGGGGGCCCGCTTCTCTCCCTCCCTCGCTAACTTGGTTATGGCATGGTGGGAAGAATGTTTCATCTATTCTGACACCAATCCATATTTGGAGAGCATTTAATGGTATGGTCACTACATCAATGTCCTGCTGTTAGTATGGTCAGATGTAGTGACCATACCTCACTTCATTGACTATGTTAACAGTAATAATTTGAATCTTAAATTTACTTACAACATCGAAAATAGAAGAGTAAATTTTTTTGGATGTTGCCCTTACAGGTCATGTCAATAAAGGAATAGTGTGTATATCTTTATTCTGTACAAAAGAGGCAGGGAATAACATCCTCTATGCCATGAGTTGCCACCCAGAACACGCTAAAAAATCCTTTCCGGAAGGGGAAATCATACGCATAAAAAGGGTTTGTTCATTGGAGAAGGAGTTCCAGTTACATAGTAACTTGGTCCAGGACAGATTGTTACATAGGGGCTATCCATCATGGTCTTTTAACAGGGCAGCACGGTAGCCTTGCAGCGCTGGAGTCCTAGGTTCAAATCTGGCCAAGGACAACATCTGCAAGGAGTTTGTATGTTCTCCCTGTATTTGCGTGGGTTTCCTCCCACACTCCAAAGACATACTGATAGGAATTTAAATTGTGAACCCTATATGGGACAGTGACTGTAAAGTGCTGTGTAATATGATGGAGCTATATAAGTAAGCATAAAAATAATAAGAGCAAGTAAAATTGTTGCTAATAAGTCAAGATTTTCTCTTCTTCATCCTCCCCCTTCCAAACATAAAATAAATTCTGATAGGATTTATTTTTCTTCTATGTTTAGTAGAGATTATAATGATGTTATCAATATCGTCTGCAGAAACCTACCAATTTTGTATCAAGATGACATACTGGCTACCATCTTGCAGGGTAGATGTCAGTTTGTTGAGAAACCGGGCAAAACCTTGGGTTCAGAGTGATCATCCATCTTGTCTTGACACACAGGGTTTTACAAATGTGGGGCCCCCAGATGTCAAGTCTGTAAATACGCCAGGAGAACTGCCATTTTTACAAATACAGATGGCTCCAAAAAGTACAATATAAAAAATTTGTGCAGTTGGAAGCAATGTGGATTCTTGCTTTAATCAGTATATTCTGAAGTAATTTTTATTGTGCGTATTTAAGGTTAGTTGGCTTAAGGCCAAGTGGGAATACTGGTACAGTCAGTGGGATTGATTGTCCTAAGAGTCTTTGCATCATCCTATGGATTTACGTCCAGAAGCAAAGGGCCAGAGGGCAGGTCCACCAAATCTGAAGGGTATTGCCCAGAGTGTTACAGCATTGGAAACAAAGGAGTGAGACCGTAGGGTAAAAACCATGCACTCTAGAGGGAATCAAATAGGTTTTGTGTAGAATTTTTAAAGAAGGCTCCATAAGGGTGACCTGCCAACTGCCCTTGCTAATGAACATCGAGCAGGGGTCAGGGAGGTCTCCAAGTCCTCTTTCCAGGCGTCATAAAGTCCAATTTGACTTCAGAGGGTGGAGTGTTCAGCACACGGTATATAAAAGAAAGGGAACCTCTATCAGCCACCCTATGTAAACACAATCTTTTAAAACTAGTGGGGGTGATCTCAGGGTTAAGTGGAGTGAGTGATAGCAAGAAGTGAAAGATCTGAGTAGTCCTTAAGGCTTCTGAGGAGGGTGGGGAATGTGTGCAAATGAAATAGTCTTTGGTAGAGCCCCCCTAGTCATTGAGGAAGTCATTGAGAAGCCTTAACCTGGCGTGTCTCCACCAAGCAAACACCTCTGGAGATCGGCCAGGAGGTGAAGAGAGGGTTATGAAATAGAGGGAGTAGTGACGATATCGAGTTTTGTAACCTAAAACTAAAACGGACTCTCCTCCATAGTTGCAGCATATAGTTGGTCACTTTAGCGGTAGCTGGGATTGGGTGGGAGGGCGATTGTGGGGTCCGCAGGAGGCTGTAATGAGGCAAGGGCAACCAGGGCCAATTCTAAGGCTACCAACTGTGGGCAGTCCACCTCGTCATAGATGCCGCAGAGTTATGAAAGCCTGGCAGCAACATAGTATTTATAAAGACTAGGAACTGATAGGCCACCCAGTCTCTTATGGTAATGCATAGCCCGTCTCCAGATCTGCAGTTACTTATATGCTCATATACAGTAAAATTAAATATTTCCCTCTGTAGGCCAGATAGAGAAGAGGATGTCAAAGTCAATGTATGACATCAGACTGATGAAGGCAACATGTGTCATGCAGCAGGAAACATCACATCAGCTTCAGCCATAGTCCAAGCATTAGCACCACCCACCTTTAACAGGTTCAATACAATGCAGCAGTGATATGCAGGCCATGGTCAGAGCATCCCTACTGCAAAGGAAATGGCTGTAAAACTCTAATCATTTATAAGCAGAGAGCTGAAGATGATGTTATAGAAACGTCTTATGACTGTTTATAGAGTTTATTTATAACATTGTGTAAATGCATAATAAGGTTCATCTGAGGAATGTTATTGTATTATTACGATTATTACATGCTGATGCAGAGAAGGAAATTTTCATGTAATTTATAATAAGCCATTGTGTGGATAAGTAAATATGTCTGATTTAAATACAAGCTAAGGTACAGCATAATAGATTTTGATTTTCTCTTTTTTAGGAGTGGGTAGATTATCGCTTGACCTGGAACCCAGCTGAATATGATGGCATACGGAAACTTCGCATCCCATCAAAACAGATCTGGCTGCCAGACATTGTGCTTTACAACAAGTAATAACTTTATATTTGCACGTTGATATATCCTTTGGAGATTCAAGCAAACCATAACTTTATTTAAGATTAAAAGGGGTCTGTCACCAGAACCCAGCATATAAAGCCAGCCCTGCAGATAGATAGGTTAGAGTCACCTGAATCAAACTGTAATAAAAATGTTTTCCTCTTGTGAATGGCTGCTTCCATTGTTGACATATTGCCATTTTTGTCAATATACAAATGAGGTCTTACTTCTTACCTCTTTGGAGCAAACAAAGCTCTAAAGAGCTCATTTGCATATTGACAAAAATAGTGAAATCTCAGCAACGGAGGCACTGATTTACAAGGGGAAAACACTGTTTGATTCGGGTGACCGTAAGCTATCTATCTCTGGGCTGGTTTTTTATGTTGAGTTTTGAAGACAGACTCCCTTTAAAGGATATGGACACCTATGCTGTACTTTTTTATTATTAATTTGCTCGCTAAAAGCAAAATCAAGCAAATTTATCAATAGTTGTCATTACGAAAAAAAAAATCCTTCTATTTTCCTGCTGTAGAGGCTGTGCAACTCCAGTACATAGCTGGCTGTGGTGTTGTTTATGCCAAAGGTATTACTTCACACTTCTCTTGGCTGCTGCCCACACAAGTCTTCTGCTCTGTCTGCTGTTCCCCTAGCTTTTCTCAGTGTTAGGTATACCAAAAAGGAGGGAGGGGGGTTGTACATATCAGAACAAACTGTATAGGAGATATACTAGTCAACACTCTACAGGATCAAATTATTCACAGCAGGTAGAAATATAACTAAAAAATAACTTTAAAAAAAATATATACTCTGAAATAGGCCTCAGATAAAGCCAATTAACCCATATGTGAAACCCACCCAAGGTGCATTGTTTGTCCGCATCTAGGTGTAGTTAATATATTTCACTAGGCGGGATACATACTAATATGCAATGGTGATGCTCTCCCTAGGTCAATCTCCGCTTATATTAAATGGCAGAGTTTCACATGCATTCAAAGTTCTCTATCACACCTAAGCAGTGGCTAGGAGATATCATCCCCCCAGTTATTTCAATATCATATCTCTCAGTGGCTATATATAAGGCTATATATAATTTTCCAGTGCCCCTGAGCTGCTAGACTATTCTCAATCTCAACGCGTTTCACCCAGCTTGTTCTGGGATCATCAGGAGAGATAGAAAACCTGCCTATATGTAGTGAAAACTGCAGTTCCCAGAGCCTTGATGGTGGGCATCGGTATTAAGATTATCTGAGGCCTATCTATTTTAGAGTATATTTAAATACAGTTATATTATAGTTATATCTCTACCTTCTGTAAATAATGTATAGGAGAGAGAGGAGAGGACAACACTGCAGGGAAAAGGTAGAAATTATACAGGCAGCACTAGTGCAGAGAACAAATGAACACACTACTAGCATGGTGAACGGACGTCATCCAGTTCTGATATCTTAATAAAGTTAGACTAAATGGCATTAAAATGAAAGTGATCTTTTATTAAAGTAAAAAGTTAAGAGATGAACCTGAGCTTCGATTAACTTGAGAAAGGGGTCCCACAAACCCCAAAACGTGACAGCCAAGATTTGTTTATTTGGGACTCCGACTGCAGTTCTCTCTCTACAGGCTCAAAGTTGTGTTGCGCCTATAGTTGCACAACACCAATGGATGAGCATACATTCATATTGTGATTGTTGTTTTTATTTGGTACTGAACATACCCTATGTGCACACTGTTTGCTTTTCTTCCTGTGCCATCTTGTCTTATTACTGCAGAGAAAGAGGAGAGAACCCATGGCAGAATCTACAGGGGAGGGGAGACATTACAAAGGCAGTATTACTTTAGAAGAGAGGAAATTAGATATGGCGGAATATGCAAAGGGGGGTCCAGAGACTTTAAAAATTAACCATCATTTTTTTGTCATAAATCAATCATTTAAACAAAGATAAAAAATTTTGAAATATATCTTATTAAAGAAAAAAAATGCTTCTTTTTCCACGTATTATGCACCGGTTTCGCGGATCCCCCTTACATTTGAGTGTATAGATATCCAAAGATAGGACATGACCTATATTTTGATGGCCTGTTACAATGGACCATCAACACATGTCAATAGCCCCCATTGACTGACATTGAAACTAATACTGCTGTGCACAGTCTATGAAGATGGAAAGGGAGGAGGAGGGAGTGGCTATTTGCAAAGTGAGACAGAAACTGTACTGTCTCACCCAGTACAGGATTCACAGCAACACAGCTCATTACTGCTGCACAGCTGCTTAATATCCTCCATGTTACTGCTGCTTCTTAGGGTGTGTGACGAAGGGAATTTATCTTCTCTGTGGGTATTGTGTATGGGAGAGATCATGGTAGCTATCATGGCCATCCCCTTTGGAGCTGATCACAGGGACAACTGAAAATTAAAGGTGAAATATGCAGAAGGGAAAAACTGCTGCTAAATGCAGAAAGCAAGTCATAAAATTGGTTAGAAATATTGTTATTCCTCATATCAAGGCATTCCAGCTAATTCTAAAAATTTTACCAGAATATTAGGTAACAATGAGCCATTTGTAACTATGGATGTTTGTGGAACTTGTGTATCATGTTTATACAATATACAGTATGTATTCAAGTTGGGCAAACTTTTGTGGGTGAAATTATTCACATAATTTCTAAAAAACAAGTTCACTAGGTAGACTTTGTGCTTTTGAAACGGTCTAGTTAGCGTGTTTTGAAAGTGAATGTTCATGAATATTAGGAAATTGCTGTAAAAGAATGATCTACATTTCAGAGATAAATATTTTTACTTTACAAAAAACAGACAAAACAACTAACAATGGGATGGCTGAAGGATGTTGCTATTCAGTATATTGTATATGGTCATAAGAGTTTTGTCCACATAGGGAAAACTGTGACCCCTTGTTAGAAACACTTACTGTGTTGTGTTCTATTGGACATGTTCTCTAATATGTACTGTTTATGTTACCAGTGCTGATGGAACATATGAAGTCTCCTTGTTCACCAATGCAGTTGTACAGAATAATGGCAGCATTGCTTGGCTACCTCCAGCCATTTACAAGAGTGCATGCAAAATTGAAGTCAAGCATTTCCCCTTTGATCAACAGAACTGCACCTTAAAATTCCGTTCCTGGACTTACGACTATACAGAAATTGATCTTGTACTTGGCACAGACTCTGCCAGTATGGATGATTTTACACCAAGCGGAGAATGGGATATCATCAAACTTCCTGGAAGGAGAACAGTCAACCCTCTTGATCCAACCTATGTTGACGTTACCTACGATTTTATCATCAAGAGAAAGCCTCTCTTTTATACCATTAATTTGATTATACCCTGCATCCTTATTACCTCACTAGCAATATTGGTATTTTATCTGCCATCTGACTGTGGACAGAAGATGACCCTGTGTATATCAGTTCTCCTAGCACTAACTGTATTTTTGCTTTTAATTTCTAAAATTGTTCCACCAACTTCTCTTGATGTCCCACTTATTGGAAAATACTTGATGTTTACAATGGTGCTGGTGACATTTTCCATAGTCACCAGTGTATGTGTTCTTAATGTCCATCATAGATCACCTAGCACACACACAATGCCACTTTGGGTAAAAAACTGTTTTTTGGAAAAACTTCCAGCCTTCCTGTTTATGAAACGCCCAGAGCACAACTTATCTGGTCAAAAACCACGGCGACAACTGTGGGCAAAACAGACAGACTCATGTAAAAACTCTGCTTGTCTTGTTAATGCTGCAACATCTAGACCATATGATCAGAGAGTTAATGAACAGATGGAACATCATAGAAACCAAGATTTCCGATACAGACACTCTAAAAAGTTCTCTCCACAGGTTCGAGAAGCAATGGAGGGTGTGAGCTTTATAGCAGATCACATGAAAAGTGATGATGAAGACCAAAGTGTAAGATCCATTCTTGTATGCATGAAATGCATTGTCACACATACTGGCCAGTAGTCCCCAAATGAAAATCTATAGAAAAAAACTGGGAATAGATGGTTGAAAAAGATTAGCATCACATGTACTACACCTGTTTCTAGTATTGTAAAATTGTATACTTTCTTAGATTGCTGTGACATCTTTCTCATAAGCGATCAAGATCTCTTTTTGTAGTTGACTGTTTACTTCTAGCAAATATAAATCTGTTCTGGTCACATGATGATGACGCATGACAGAGTTCTGATAAATAGTTGTCACTATAATGTACATTCATCAAAGTAGTCTTCACATGGTCAGGACTGACTATAGGCAGAGACCTTGATGAACAGGTACACCAAGTTTATGTTGTAATATTTTTTATAGAAATAATAAGTTTTGATTTGTGTAACTGGAATAACTTGCTTAAGAAAAGTAGTCACTACAGTAGTGGGATCAGGGGCGTAGCTATAGGGGGGTGCAGAAATAGCAATTGCTACTGGGCCTTTGAGCCTAAGGGGGCCCAGAGATCTCTCTACAATACAAGAAGACACCAGTATTATATATATATATATATATATATATATATATATATATATATTTTTAATTTAGAAGAACTCAAGTTAGTGGAGCTGGTAAAAGGTCCTCTTTAAAGACAGTGGGGGGAATTTATTCTTGTATTTCCAAAAAAAGTAAATTTTTTGGCACACATACTTTTTGCACTAAAAATTGCTGCTTTGCACCATTGCTATGCTGTTGTAGCCACTTTTACTAAAATTGTGTGGCACAGGGAAGGGGGTGGGCAGCACTGAGGAGGGGCTTCCATTGTTCAACACATTTAATATAATTTAAGCAAAAAAACTGGAGCAAATTTAAACTGAAGTCTGTGGCAGCCCCCAGATGGTTTAGATTTCTGCGTCTAGCGCATGGACCACCCCAAGATGCACCAAATTAATAAGAGCCATATGCCTTCTAATAACTTTGGTACATCTCACTCCAGCACACTCGATTATTAAGACTGGCTTACTACATGCCAGTCTTAATAAATAGGTCCCATTGTATTACAAAATTACTGTTCAAGCCCACTCATAGTATACAAAATCATGCATATTTACAAATTACATTGACTACATTAACATGTTTTATTTTACAATGTCTTTTGCATGTTTGTATACATTCATGTTGCTATGGGTTGATCGTAGTGAGGAAGGTTTTGAGTATATTCTATTTTAAGTTATGTATTTTCTTTCCTATGCATGATTTTAATTATCTCTAAAAATGTGTTTACCTTGAGATATTGATTATCAGGAATAAATCAGAATAAAAGCTTTCTTCTTTAGTAGGACCATAAAATTGAACAGTGTGAGATCAACTTACTTTATTGCTTCTGTAAGCAACACATATTACCCTTCATGGATTGAACGATCATACTGTAAAGCACAATATTACTCCCTTATAGAGATGTCATGAGAGGATGTAGAGAAGGGCTACCTAACAGTGTATAGAGAGGGTTTAACATAGTAGACAACTCCTGTATTTAAAGCAAAACACAGGAATAATTTACTGCCATAAGTACAATCCAAAAAGTTGTTACAAATTTTGTGTTTCTGTCTTTATGTATAAGGAGACCTTATGGTATTTCACAGCATGCTTAATTATCTTTATTCCATTCATTAGCATAGGGTCTGTTCACACTGGCATTTACAGTAGGCTCCTTTCCATCTGTTGCCCCCATAAGTAAAATAGCAATAGCTATTGTATGCAGTTATAAAAAAGAGAAACCTAATAGATTAAACTCATACTGCCAATGTAAGCAGAGCTTTACTACTCTGTGATAAAAGAAGTGATGGAGAAGTACCATCCACTAGATATCTAGAGGTTAGCTTTTTGTTATATTTTGAGGGAGGTTCTCTGAAACAAATTCATTATACAGTATGTCAAAGACTATACTAATACACATACATATGCATGTTTCTTGCAGATCATTGAAGATTGGAAGTATGTTGCCATGGTTGTGGACAGACTCTTTCTATGGATTTTCATCATTGTATGTGTTGTAGGAACTGTTGGACTTTTCATGCAACCGCTTCTACAAAACCAGGCGCCAACTGGAAGTCATTGAAGGAAAGAACACTTTGCAATATTACTTTAATAGTGACAATGCTTCCTCATTTATATCCTTGCTGGAGTCCAAAGGATAATTGATGATTTTCTTTGCCACGACTACATTAATGGAGATAATAAGCTCCTTTTACAAGTAGCTTACTTTGGAATGTCTGGACTTGCTTTCCATTTATATCCAATAAAGTTTTTTTTAATCATGAAACAGTATTATTAATCAAATAATAAATCCATCTTTCTGTTGGAAAGGTTTTTATTCAGATATGTCATAAATCTCAGCTGATAAGAGACCTCTGTTTTTAGTGATTTCGAGGCATTGCATGTATAGTTATCTTTACTTTTATTTCAGTGTGAGCTATGGAAAGCTCTTTAAGAACAGAACCTGGCTGTGTCTGGTATTGCATGATGTCTCACTTGAATGGGGATGAGCTGCAGTACCAAACACCGCCTATGGACAACCGTGACACTGTCTGGATGAGGCAACACGTTGCGGAAACACACCTTTATTTGTGGCAGATTTTGCTGCATTTTTTTTTTAAGCCAAAGCCAGTAATAGATTGAGTTTGTAGCTTTATGCTTTGTAGACTTTTGCAGCCTTTCTTGGCTTTGGCTCAAAAAACTGTGTTTCAGCAACGCAGGGCCTCAGCCTTTCTAGGGATTCTATTTTAACGTATCTGACATAGAATGTCTTAAGAGGATGGAACAATGAATGACAGCAATTCTAAAAGGCTTTGGCATAACCAGCATATGGGTTGTAAAAATATGGAATATTAGAAAAGTCGATACTATTTTATTACACACAAACTCAAACTATTGTGACATCATCATAATAATAATTGAGCATAGCATATGAATAGATATTGATAGTTACAACAGTTACAACTCAATACAATAGTTACAACAGAATTCAGCCTATGAACATGCACAGACTATTCTGACATCTGCAATTGAACACAGCTACAAAATACTGTACATACATACATTCTTATCAACAGGAACTAAAGTCATTCACATGCATGTATACACATATGAGGACAAAAGCAAAACAAAATACACTACAATAGGGATGTCGATCAGATGTCAGGGCAACCTCTGGGCTTATGAAGGCTCCAGTAATTTCTAGTTTATTATATAAAGCAATCGAATGTCACACATTACAATTCCCTAGAGGGGCTAAAGATAAAAAAGTATAAAAATTTCAAAAACACCTTGTTTAACCATTTACATATAAAACTAAACAGTAAAAAATAATTGGTATCACTGATATATATACAGTGCAGACCAAAAGTTTGGTGTTCTTTGGTTGCAAGTCAGCATTCACTCTCCTCCAAACACGACGAGTTGTGTTTCTACCAAACAATTCTACTTTGGTTTTATCTGACCATACGACATTCTCCCAATACTCTTCTGGAACATCCAAATGCTCACTAGCAAACTTCAGACGCGCCCAAATATGTACTGGCTTAAGCAGGGGGACACTTCTGGCACTGCAGGATCTGAGTCCCTGGCGGCGTAGTGTGTTACTGATGGTAGCCTTTGTTACATTAGTCCCAGCTTTCTGCAGGTCATTCACTAGGTCCCCCCGTGTGGTTCTGGGATTTTTGCTCATCGTTCTTGTGATCATTTTGACCCCACAGGGTGAGATCTTGCGTGGAGCCCCTGATAGAGGGAGATTATCAGTGGTCTTGTATGTCTTCCATTTTCTAATTATTGCTCCCACAGTTGATTTCTTCACACCAAGCTGCTTGCCTATTGCAGATTCAGTCTTCCCAGCCTGATGCAGGTCTACAATTTTGTTTCTGGTGTCCTTCCACAGCTCTTTGGTCTTCACCATAGAGGAGTTTGGAGTGTGACTGTTTGAGGTTGTGGACAGGTGTCTTTTATACTGATAACAATGTCAAACAGGTGCCATTACTACAGGTAATGAGTGGAGGACAGAGGAGCCTCTTAAAGAAGAAGTTACAGGTCTGTGAGAACCAGAAATCTTGCTTGTTTGTAGGTGACCAAATACTTATTTTCCACCATAATTTGCAAATAAATTCTTTAAAAATCAGACAATGTGATTTTCTAGATATGTTTTCTCATTTTGTCTCTCATAGTTGAGGTCTACCTATGATGTCAATTACAGGCCTTTAAGTGGGAGAACTTGCACAATTGGTCGCTGACTAAATAATTTTTTTCCCCACTGTATATACAGTTAGGTCCATAAATATTTGGACAGAGACAACATTTTTCTAATTTTGGTTCTGTACATTACCACAATGAATTTTGAACAAAACAATTCAGATACAGTTAAAGTTCAGACTTTCAGCTTTAATTCAGTGGGTTGAACAAAATGATTGCATCAAATGTGAGGAACTAAAGCATTTATTACACACAATCCATTCATTTCAGGGGCTGAAAAGTAATTGGACAAATTAAATAATTGTAAATAAAATGTTAATTTCTAATACTAGTTTGAAAACCCTTTGTTGGCAATGACTGCCTGAAGTCTTGAACTCATGGATATCACCAGGCGCTGTGTTTCCTCCTTCTTAATGCTCTACCAGGCCTTTACTGCAGCGGTTTTCAGTCGCTGTTTGTTTGTGGGCCTTTCTATCTGAATTTTTGTCTTTAACAAGTGAAATGCATGCTCAATTGGGTTGAAATCAGGTGACTGACTTGGCCATTCAAGAATATTCCACTTCTTTGCTTTAATAAACTCCTGGGTTGCTTTGGCTTTATGTTTTGGGTCATTGTCCATCTGTATTATGAAACGCCGACCAATCAGTTTGGTTGCATTTGGCTGAATTTGAGCATACAGTATGTCTCTGAATACCTCAGAATTCATCTGGCTGCTTCTGTCCTGTGTCACATCATCAATAAACACTAATGACCCAGTGCCACTGGCAGCCATGCATGCTCAAGCCATCACACTGCCTCCGCCATGTTTTACAGATGATGTGATATGCTTTGGATCAGGAGTTGTACCACGCCTTTCCCATACATTTTTCTTTCCATCATTCTGGTAGAGGTTGATCTTGGTTTCATCTGTCCAAAGAATGTTCTTCCAGAACTGTGCTGGCTTTTTAGATGTTTTTTAGCAAAGTCCAATCTAGCCTTCTTATTCTTGAGGCTTATGAGTGGTTTGTACCATGCAGTGAACCCTCTGTATTTACTTTCATGCAGTCTTCTCTTTATAGTAGATTTGGATATTAATATGCCTACATCCTGGAGAGTGTTGTTCACTTGGTTGGCTGTTGTGAAGGGGTTTCTCTTCACCATGGAAATTATTCTGTGATCATCCACCACTGTTGTCTTCTGTGGGCGTCCAGCACTTTCTTTCTCAGGATTTACCAAACTGTAGATTTTGCTAATATTGTAGCAATTTCTTGAGTGGGTTTTTTCTGTTTACACAGCTTAAGGATGGCTTGTTTCACCTGCATGAACAGCTCCTTTGACCGCATGTTTTCTTCAAAGCAAAATCTTCCAAATGCAAGCACAATACCTCAAATCAACTCCAGGCCTTTTATTATCTTAATTGAGAAAGATATAACAAAGAAATTGCCCCCACCTGCCCATGAAACAGCCATAGAGTCAATTGTCCAATTACTTTTGGTCCCTTTAAAAACAGGGTGGCACATGTTAAGGAACTGAAACTCCTAAGCCCTTCATCCAATTTTAATGTGGATACCCTCAAATGAAAGCTGAAGGTCTGGACTTTATGTCCATGTCCATTATATAACTATAACTTGAGTTATAGTGTCCAAATATACATGTATGACTAAACTGTATATATATATATATATATATATATATATATATATATATATACAGTACAGACCAAAAGTTTGGACACAACTTCTCTTTCCAAGAGTTTTCTGTATTTTCATGACTATAAAAATTGTAGATTCACACTGAAGGCATGAAAACTATGAATTAACACATGTGGAATTATATACTTAACAAAAAAGTGTGAAACAACTGAAAATATGTCTTATATTCTAGGTTCTTCAAAGTAGCCACCTTTTGCTTTGATTACTGCTTTGCACACTCTTGGCATTCTCTTGATGAGCTTCAAGAGGTAGTCACCTGAAATGGTTTTCACTTCACAGGTGTGCCCTGTCAGGTTTAATAAGTGGGATTTCTTGCTTTATAAATGGGGTTGGGACCATCAGTTGTGTTGTTCAGAAGTCAGGTGGATACACAGCTGATAGTCCTACTGAATGGAGTGTTAGAATTTGTATTATGGCAAGAAAAAGCAGCTAAGTAAAGAAAAACGAGTGGCCATCACTACTTTAAGAAATGAAGGTCAGTCAGTCTGAAAAATTGGGAAAACTTTGAAAGTGTCCCCAAGTGAAGTGGCCAAAACCATCAAGCGCACAAAGAAACTGGCTCACATGAGGACCGCCCCAGGAAAGGAAGACCAAGAGCACCTCTGCTGCGGAGGATAAGTTCATCTGAGTCACCAGCCTCAGAAATTGCAGGTTAACAGCAGCTCAGATTAGAGACCAGGTCAATGCCACACAGAGTTCTAGCAGCAGACACATCTCTACAACAACTGTTAAGAGGAGACTGTGTGCAGCAGGCCGCATGGTAAAATAGCTGCTAGGAAACCACTGTAAGGACAGGCAACAAGCAGAAGAGACTTGTTTGGGCTAAAGAACACAAGGAATGGACATTAGACCTGTGGAAATCTGTGCTTTGGTCTGATGAGTCCAAATTTGAGATCTTTGGTTCCAACCACCGTGTCTTTGTGCGACGCAGAAAAGGTGAACGAATGGACTCTACATGCCTGGTTCCCACCGAGAAGCATGGAGGAGGAGGTGTGATGGTGTGGGGGTGCTTTGCTGGTGACACTGTTGGGGATTTATTAAAAATTGAAGGAATACTGAACCAGCATGGTTACCACAGTATCTTGCAGCGGCATGCTATTCCATCCGGTTTGCATTTAGTTGGACCATCATTTATTTTTCAACAGGACAATGACCCCAAACACACCTCCAGACTGTGTAAGGGCTATTTGACCAAGAAGGAGAGTGATGGGGTGCTACGCCAGATGACCTGGCCTCCACAGTCACCAGACCTGAACCCAATCGAGATGGTTTGGGATGAGCTGGACCGCAGAGTGAAGGCAAAAGGGCCAACAAGTGCTAAGCATCTCTGGGAACTCCTTCAAGACTGTTGGAAGACCATTTCAGGTGACTACCTCTTGAAGCTCATCAAGAGAATGCCAAGACTGTGCAAAGCAGTAATCAAAGCAAAAGGTGGCTACTTTGAAGAACCTAGAATATAAGACATATTTTCAGTTGTTTCACACTTTTTTGTTAAGTATATAATTCCACATGTGTTAATTCATAGTTTTCATGCCTTCAGTGTGAATCTACAATTTTTATAGTCATGAAAATACAGAAAACTCTTGGAAAGAGAAGTTGTGTCCAAACTTTTGGTCTGTACTGTATATATATATATATATATAAATATATATAAATATATACAGTTTAGTCATACATGTATATTTGGACACTATAACTCAAGTTATAGTTATATAATGGACATGGACATAAAGTCCAGACCTTCAGCTTTCATTTGAGGGTATCCACATTAAAATTGGATGAAGGGCTTAGGAGTTTCAGTTCCTTAACATGTGCCACCCTGTTTTTAAAGGGACCAAAAGTAATTGGACAATTGACTCTATGGCTGTTTCATGGGCAGGTGGGGGCAATTTCTTTGTTATATCTTTCTCAATTAAGATAATAAAAGGCCTGGAGTTGATTTGAGGTATTGTGCTTGCATTTGGAAGATTTTGCTTTGAAGAAAACATGCGGTCAAAGGAGCTGTTCATGCAGGTGAAACAAGCCATCCTTAAGCTGTGTAAACAGAAAAAACCCACTCAAGAAATTGCTACAATATTAGCAAAATCTACAGTTTGGTAAATCCTGAGAAAGAAAGTGCTGGACGCCCACAGAAGACAACAGTGGTGGATGATCACAGAATAATTTCCATGGTGAAGAGAAACCCCTTCACAACAGCCAACCAAGTGAACAACACTCTCCAGGATGTAGGCGTATTAATATCCAAATCTACTATAAAGAGAAGACTGCATGAAAGTAAATACAGAGGGTTCACTGCATGGTACAAACCACTCATAAGCCTCAAGAATAAGAAGGCTAGATTGGACTTTGCTAAAAAACATCTAAAAAGCCAGCACAGTTCTGGAAGAACATTCTTTGGACAGATGAAACCAAGATCAACCTCTACCAGAATGATGGAAAGAAAAATGTATGGGATAGGCGTGGTACAACTCATGATCCAAAGCATATCACATCATCTGTAAAACATGGCGGAGGCAGTGTGATGGCTTGGGCATGCATGGCTGCCAGTGGCACTGGGTCATTAGTGTTTATTGATGATGTGACACAGGACAGAAGCAGCCAGATGAATTCTGACGTATTCAGAGACATACTGTATGCTCAAATTCAGCCAAATGCAACCAAACTGATTGGTCGGCGTTTCATAATACAGATGGACAATGACCCAAAACATAAAGCCAAAGCAACCCAGGAGTTTATTAAAGCAAAGAAGTGGAATATTCTTGAATGGCCAAGTCAGTCACCTGATTTCAACCCAATTGAGCATGCATTTCACTTGTTGAAGACTAAACTTCAGATAGAAAGGCCCACAAACAAACAGCGACTGAAAACCGCTGCAGTAAAGGCCTGGCAGAGCATTAAGAAGGAGGAAACACAGCGCCTGGTGATATCCATGAGTTCAAGACTTCAGGCAGTCATTGCCAACAAAGGGTTTTCAAACTAGTATTAGAAATTAACATTTTATTTACAATTATTTAATTTGTCCAATTACTTTTCAGCCCCTGAAATGAATGGATTGTGTGTAATAAATGCTTTAGTTCCTCACATTTGATGCAATCATTTTGTTCAACCCACTGAATTAAAGCTGAAAGTCTGAACTTTAACTGTATCTAAATTGTTTTGTTCAAAATTCATTGTGGTAATGTACAGAACCAAAATTAGAAAATGTTGTCTCTGTCCAAATATTTATGGACCTAAATGTATATACAGTGGGGAAAAAAATTATTTAGTCAGCGACCAATTGTGCAAGTTCTCCCACTTAAAGGCCTGTAATTGACATCATAGGTAGACCTCAACTATGAGAGACAAAATGAGAAAACATATCTAGAAAATCACATTGTCTGATTTTTAAAGAATTTATTTGCAAATTATGGTGGAAAATAAGTATTTGGTCACCTACAAACAAGCAAGATTTCTGGTTCTCACAGACCTGTAACTTCTTCTTTAAGAGGCTCCTCTGTCCTCCACTCATTACCTGTAGTAATGGTACCTGTTTGACATTGTTCTCAGTATAAAAGACACCTGTCCACAACCTCAAACAGTCACACTCCAAACTCCTCTATGGTGAAGACCAAAGAGCTGTGGAAGGACACCAGAAACAAAATTGTAGACCTGCATCAGGCTGGGAAGACTGAATCTGCAATAGGCAAGCAGCTTGGTGTGAAGAAATCAACTGTGGGAGCAATAATTAGAAAATGGAAGACATACAAGACCACTGATAATCTCCCTCTATCAGGGGCTACACGCAAGATCTCACCCTGTGGGGTCAAAATGATCCCAAGAACGGTGAGCAAAAATCCCAGAACCACACGGGGGGGACCTAGTGAATGACCTGCAGAAAGCTGGGACTAATGTAACAAAGGCTACCGTCAGTAACACACTACGCCGCCAGGGACTCAGATCCTGCAGTGCCAGAAGTGTCCCCCTGCTTAAGCCAGTACATATTTGGGCGCGTCTGAAGTTTGCTAGTGAGCATTTGGATGTTCCAGAAGAGTATTGGGAGAATGTCGTATGGTCAGATAAAACCAAAGTAGAATTGTTTGGTAGAAACACAACTCGTCGTGTTTGGAGGAGAGTGAATGCTGAGTTGCAACAAAAGAACACCATACTGTGAAGCATGGGGGTGGCAACATCATGCTTAGGGGCTGTTTCTCTGCAAAGGGACCAGGACGACTGATCTGTGTACATGAAAGAATGAAAGGGGCCATGTATCAAGAGATTTTGAGTGCAAACCTCCTTCCATCAGCAAGGGCATTGAAGATGAAACGTGGCTGGGTGTTTCAGCATGACAATGATCCCAAACACACCGCCAAGGCAACGAAGAAGTGGCTTTGTAAGAAGCATTTCGAGGTCCTGGAGTGGCCTAGCCAGTCTCCAGATCTCAACCCCATAGAAAACCTTTGGAGGGAGTTGAAAGTCTGTGTTGCCCAGCGACAGCCATAAAACATCACTGCTCTAGAGGAGATCTGCATGGAGGAATGGGCCAACATACCAGCAACAGTGTGTGCCAACCTTATGAGGACTTACAGAAAACGTTTGACCTCTGTCATTGCCAACAAAGGATATATAACAAAGTATTGAGATGAACTTTTGTTATTGTCCAAATACTTATTTTCCACCATAATTTGCAAATAAATTCTTAAAAAATCACACAATGTGATTTTCTGGATTTGTTTTCTCATTTTGTCTCTCATAGTTGAGGTCTACCTGTGATGACAATTACAGGCCTCGCTCATCTTTTTAAGTGGGAGAACTTGCACAATTGGTGGCTGACTAAATACTTTTTTTCACCACTGTATATATATATCTATATATACAGTATATTATTGTTTATTCTTGTATGGAGTTTTCCTCCCCACATAATGTAAACCACAAGTACAATTAATAAGATATACAAAATAAGAGGAAGAACAGTTCATGAAACTTTTAATAGAAAAAGTCTCTCCTGTATAGCTGCTACTAAACTCTCGTACTCTGTTAGTGATGTCCTCACAGTATTAGAAATTATTTATACCACATTTATAGCTGCCTTTTAATCATGGAATTAATACTTTGGTTGGCTCAGCTAACTTTTATTTCTGTTTCTGCAGTCTTTATAGAGATTGTGATCTGCAGCAAATAATAGCCTTTTTTGTGGACCATTCTTTAGAAATGTCCTGTATAATGTGCTAGTGTTTATTCAATATACAGTATGTTGGATCATGTTATGATTTGCATTAACAGTTGTAATAACCTTTTACAATGTATAAAATGATTTTCTTAAAGGGGTATTCCCATGATCATTATCATATCTATATTTGTAGATAAGTAAAAGTTAAACATTTTTGCAAATATAAGTAGTTAAAAATTCTGCAGAGTTTTAAAGATTTTCTCTAACTATCTTAGTAGTGACAGTCTATTTTCCTGATCGGTTGCCAATGGATACGACCACAAATGCAGAAACTTTCTATGGTCTGGGACTTGTCAGAAACCCAGCCATGATTTTCTTATTGTAGCTGGGTTATCAGGCAGGGACACTACATGTATCAGAAGATATCCCAGCCACAATAAGGAAGTCATGGCTGATTTTCTGAGCTTAGAAAGGTCCAGCATTCATGGTCGTATACACTGGCAACCGATCAAGACAACAGCTTGTGACCACAAGATATTTAGAGAAAATCTTTAAAACTCTGCAAAATGTTTAATTACTTATATTTGCAAAAATGTTTAACTTTTAATTATTTACAAATTTAAAAATGGTTATGTTCGTGGGAATACCCCTTTAACTGTCAGTAGTTATTTTTATTTTTAGACAGTTTGTTGGCCTTGTTTTAAAAACATCCATGCCAGCAAATAAAAAACTTAAATCTTTATACTTACCTAGAGATGAGTCTGATGATTCTCATTGGACTGTTCTCTGGTGCTCCTGGCACCTATGCATTTCTTCAGTGAAGCCAAGGATGTACACCCCAGCTTCACTGTGCAAGTGCCGGAGGTACATGCGCACTTAAACCAATATGTACTCCTCTGGCTTCAGTGAAGAACCTGCGCCAGCGCAATGAGTACAGTGGCAGGGTGAGTATAAATCTTTTTTATTTTTATTGAGAGCATGAATGGCTTTATTAAAGGGCGATTTTGGACACTAAACCCCCAGGTCCATAAGGACCTGTGGGTGATTTAGTGTCCCAAATCGACCTGGCAGTTTCACTTTAAATTTTATATTGGGGCAAAAAGAGAGGTCCTTAGAAAGAAGTGGGCTCTCAGGAGAACTTAAAGTGTGTGAAGAAGGATTGAAGAGTTTTACCTTTAGGCCTCTTCCCTACTGATTGCTTCCTTTTCTGCTAGGCTAGCTCTAGTTTTCTGTCTTTCCCCCCTCTACCTGTATAACCTCTTCTGTATTTTTTTTTTTTTTTTGAAACACCAGTTGGAAGAGTTGGAAAGCATCTTGTATCTCTGTGTTTCTCCTGAATGCATATCTTGCTACTGGGATCAGGGTTTCAGTAGAGGTTAAAAAAAGATACAGATTGAGGTGAGGTGGTTTGATTAGGAAGGTCCAATCGGCTAGTGACCTTCTCATGAACTGTTAAGGGGTGTTCATACGTAGGAATTTGGCACTGGATTTGAACATTTCTGCTTCAGGAATTTGAAGCAAATTTTTTTCTGCATGACAAAAACAAATGCAGATTTTGACATTGAATTTGAAGTGGAATTTGGAGAAGATTTATTGGGCAGGGCCAAATTAAAAATTCCATGTCAAATTTGATGCCAATAAAAAGGTGTATTTTCTGCCTCTCATTCATTTTAAAGGGAGTTCTGAGGCAGAATCTGCCTGAAGAACGAGCAGGATGCTTATTTTTTCTGCTAGCTGATCTTTTCAGTTAATTACTGTCAGTTACAGTCTCTTTCAGAAAGATGGTGTTTACTAAAAATGGTCACCCTCATTAGACCTCTATATCCTATGCGAAATATTGGTAAGAGGTGAGCATATAAAAATGTTAAATAGGACCATAAATCATTTCATATGGAAAAATAAGGTAGCAAGAATATTATGTAATAAATTACAGGATCACAAATGTGTATAATTTAGCCCTCGTAACAAGATATAAAGGAGACAGCCTGAAATGGAAAAAACTAGTATATAAACGCCAGCAGGGAACAGATGATAATAAAAGTGTAGACCTTAAAGGGAATATTATATGGTTATAAAGGTAATAAGCGGGAATTCCCCTGGAAAATCTACTAGAATAAATAATAACCTGTTGGTATGGACAAATTATTTGTAAGTTTTTGGGGATAAAAAAAAATTAATGAAATATATTACTGTAACAGATATCCCCAAAGTGAGATGTATTATTGCTGATGAGGTCAGTCTAGCATGAGAAACAAGGGACTTTATCACCTGCATACATTTTATAACCCAGTAAACAGTAAAGTCCTGCCATTTCAAGTACTGGTTAGGGAATACCAGCTTCCAAACGATCATTTCTTTTATAATGCCTAAGTCATAAACATGTTAAGCAAAAAGCTACTGAGAGAATCAATAATGGTTAAGACAATGGAGCATAATAATTTGTATAGAGTAATAAGGGAATGAGATCCCAGGCCATCTGATGGTCTGCTGGAAAAAGGATTTTGGTACAGAGCAAATTCAGTCTAGATAATTAAAGGGTTAAATAAGGTATGTAATAACATCAAAGGCTTGGAGAGAAACTCAGTTTAAAATAGTACATAGGGCATGCCATGGCTTTTATGTCTCATCAGGAATGACTATAAATAACTCTCCAAACAAGAGCCCTAAGTGCGGAGAAACAAATGCTAAACTATTGCACTATATATAGTCAAATAAGTGCCACCAAAAATTGAAAAGGCTAATGCCATGTTTTGTATGTAAAAACAAAATCTATAAAGTTAGAAAATGAAAAACCAAAATCACTTTAACAAACTATATAAATGTTGACACTTGAGCTGTGTTATGGTAGGTGCAATGCTATACTGTGAAATCATGAAAATCATAGTCAGACAAGTCAGGATCAGGTAAAGGATTTCAAAAGAATGGGACTTGATACCATGGAATAGTCAAAAGCATAGTCAGATAAACCTGACTCAGGTACAGGAAGTCAGGAAGGACAGGAGGTGTTACCATGGAATAGTAATGCAGCATCCCAGTGGCTACCGCAAAACCTGTTTAGATTTTTTTTGTATTGCATTTTTATGTCTGTATACATGGGTAATATATATAATTGTAGTATTTTCCCTTTAATGGGCTACTCCACTAAGGGTGGGGACTTTAGGAGTAAGTGGTACATTCCAGTCAGTGGGTACAGGAAACTGGGAGGAGACTAGTCAGTCTTCATCCTGCTTCCACAGAGATAGGTTGTTTGTGGGGACAGCAAGTAGCAACACCTTATGTAACTGTGCTGCAACCCTGAGTCAGGGAACATTAGGATGCCAAGAGCTGTGAGAAGTAAGCTGAATTCACTCACACAGAGACATTTTGGGGGAGAAGGTATCACAATATAGAATTTGAGGATAAGTGAGAAGGAGGACATAAAGTTTAGCCCTGCCTGAGCCACAGGACAGCCAGGACACACTGTTATATGGTGGGTGAGTGAGCGAGTGAAGGACAATTATTTAACCTATGGAGCCACCAGATAGGGCATCTAGTTGTACTGCACAAGTTTGAGACCGGTATGTAGACTTAGAGGGAATAGAACAGCACCCTGAGGGTGGAGAGAGAGAGAGAGGGGGAAAGAAAGACCACATTGAGCTTACCCCTCATCCACAGTGGACCTTCTTTGTAAGATCTGCACTTCTATTGTAAGTGATAGCTATTGATTGCTGTGTTATATTGATTCACATGAAGTGAACTGCAACCCTTTATCTCCTGAGTCATAACTGCATTTACAACCAAGGGCTCTTTTGACTTCCACTAGACTCACAAAGGCTAAAGAACATAAGGAAGTGCCCTGGGAGAAGACTACCACCACCATCAGGTACCCTGCAACTCTCCTGAGCACTGCACCAGCCGAGGAGATGAGCTAGGGGAGTTGATTAAGTCTGCTGGCCACCATTCACAACTCATCATTCCTGCTACTACTTCCAGCCTCCATGTCCCTCCAACGGGTTGCTGTAGTAAGACGCGTGGTCAGGCAAGCTGGGGTCAAAACTGGTTGCATTAGGACAACTCACAGTTAGCAGAACACAAAAATAACTCAAACTTCAAAACAGTGAATAAATGACTGTATTGGGCCCAGAAACCAGTGATTAACCCAAATACAGGAGTATTCTGAATAATCAAAGTTATCCCCTATTCACTGGATAAGGAATAACTGACTGTCGCCCCACCATTCACAAGAATGGGAGTTCTGTTCTCCTATCTGAATGGAGTGTCAGCTAGAGCATGTGCACTGTTGCTCCATACTTTTCTATGGGACTGATGACATAGCCAAGTGCTGCCCTCCCATATAGGTAAATTGAGCTACAATACATTTGCGACTAGTCACTCAATTGTGGTATAATGGACCCCGTTCTCATTATGGGTGGTGGTCCCAGCAGTTTGACTTCCCCCAATGAGATTGAGGATAACTTTAAATTACTGAAATATTCCTTGTAAATAGGGGTCTTTGATTATAATTGGCCAGATACTCACTGACACCATGCATGGACCACCCTGCTTCCTTGCCCAATTTCCACTGGGAGAAGAAATAGTAGAAGAGAGGGTGTGTCAGTAGGAATGAGGAAATGCCCATTTAAGATCTTTCCCTACCTTTGGCTTTGTGGACCTAGCAGTGTGTATTATTCAATGGCAATCACAGAGCTCGGCGATGTTCTCTTCACAGACGGCGCATCACAGTTGAGGCCAGTCATATGCTGTTTGAGACTGTAACCACAAGGATGTGATCTTGACATGCATTAGATCACAGTTTTCTGAAGTCCATTATGACTCAGAGCACTAATAACACCATCATTTAAGCAAAGATCATCTAAGATTAAACTTCCCAGAATTCTGCAGCTTCAAAGAGAAAACAACAGTTATTTTAACACTGGTAAACAGCATTTTGTTAATGGAAGCAGCTCAGATTAACATTATTATCTAGTACAGGAAACTGAGTCAGAGTATAATTGTGAAATTATCCAGTGGTCTAGGGGTGTGGCGGAGCGGAGCAATATACAGCAAAGACTGCAAGAGAAAAACAAAAACATTTAAAAACTTTATTATGATCATATACATTTTCTACATTACATTAACATTTAAAATGCCAAGTTTTCTATCACTTTAATACAATACATCAATGTAAGTAATTCCACTATAGTTTTAAACATGGTGTTTGGTCTTTTGATGCAGTTTTCTATAAATTTTTTCACTTGTGGACTAGGATCTTTAAAGAGATTAAAAAAAATTTCTTTCTTTAACCCCGTCCTGCTCTCCACTGTACTATTACAGTGGGGTAAAAAAGTATTTAGTCAGCCACCAATTGTGCAAGTTCTCCCACTTAAAAAGATGAGAGAGGCCTGTAATTGACATCATGAGAGGCCTCAACTATGAGAGACAAAATGAGAAAACAAATCCAGAAAATCACATTGTCTGATTTTTAAAAAAAATTATTTGCAAATTATGGTGGAAAATAAGTATTTGGTCACCTACAAACAAGCAAGAGGTCTCACAGACCTGTAACTTCTTAAGAGGCTCCTCTGTCCTCCACTCATTACCTGTAGTAATGGCTCCTGTTTGACATTGTTATCAGTATAAAAGACACCTGTCCACAACCTCAAACAGTCACACTCCAAACTCCACTATGGTGAAGACCAAAGAGCTGTGGAAGGACACCAGAAACAAAATTGTAGACCTGCACAAGGCTGGAAAGCCTGAATCTGCAATAGGCAAGCAGCTTGGTGTGAAGAAATCAACTGTGGGAGCAATAATTAGAAAATGGAAGACATACAAGACCACTGATAATCTCCCTCGATCAGGGGCTCCAAGCAAGTTTTCACCCCGTGGGGTTAAAATGATCACAAGAACGGTGAGCAAAAATCCCAGAACCACACGGGGGGACCTAGTGAATGACCTGCAGAAAGCTGAGACTAACGTAACAAAGGCTACCGTCAGTAACACACTACACCGCCAGGGACTCAGATCCTGCAGTGCCAGACGTGTCCCCCTGCTTAAGCCAGTACATATCCGGGCCCTTCTGAAGTTTGCTAAAGAGCATTTGGATGTTATAGAAGAGTAGTGGGAGAATGTCATATGGTCAGATGAAACCAAAGTAGAACTGTTTGGTAGAAACACAACTCGTCGTGTTTGGAGGAGAGTGAATGCTGTTTTGCATCCAAAGAACACCATACCTACTGTGAAGCATGGGGGTGGCAACATCATGCTTTGGGGCTGTTTCACTGCAAAGGGACCAGGATGACTGATCCATGTACATGAAAGAATGAATGGGGTCATGTATGAGATTTTGAGAGCAAACCTCCTTCCATCAGCAAGGACATTGAAGATGAAACATGGCTGGGTCTTTCAGCATGACAATGATCCCAAGCACACCACCAGGGCAACGAAGGAGTGGCTTCGTAAGAAGCATTTCAAGGTCCTAGAGTGGCCTAGCCAGTCTCCAGGTCTCAACCCCATAGAAAACCTTTGGAGGGAGTTGAAAGTGTTGCCCAGCGACAGCCCCAAAACATCACAGCTCTAGAGGAGATCTGCATGGAGGAATGGGCCAACATACCAGCAACAGTGTGTGCCAACCTTGTGAAGACTTACAGAAAACGTTTGACCTCTGTCAATGCCAACAAAGGATATATAACAAAGTATTGAGATGAACTTTATTGTCCAAATACTTATTTTCCACCATAATTTGCAAATAAATTCCTTAAAAATCAGACAATGTGATTTTCTAGATATGTTTTCTCATTTTGTCTCTCATAGTTGATGTCTACCTATGATGACAATTACAGGCCTCTCTCATCTTTTTAAGTGGGAGAACTTGCACAATTGGTGGCTGACTAAATACTTTTTTCCCCACTGTATGTCACACTGAGTGTATAGTTAATGCTAAAGCGCCGTAGTAGTAGCAGAAGCTGTGATCACTCTCACCTGTCACCCCTCTGACCTTCCGCGATAAGATCCCAGTTTCTGAGGGGTTGCCATCGCAGCCAGGAGGCCGGGCAACAGCCTCCTGTCTTTGCACAGTTCCCATAGGAACTAATATGCAATGTTCTGCAATACTATGTATTGAGGACATTGCACTGGGGATCTGAAATTCCAGCTACAAGTCCCCTTGTGGAACATGTAAAAAGTAAAAAAAAAAAAAAGGAAACACACACACAAAGTTTAAAATACACACTAATAAATAAACAAACAATAAAAAGTAAAAAAAAACACCTTCATATGTAAAAAAAATACATAATGTAAACAAAAGTAAATAAACAAACATGTTAGGTATCTCCATGGGTGTATAAGTCCCCACTATCCAAAGATAGAAATTAATTAACCTGTACGATGAACGCCGTAAAAATATATCGCAATGTGCAAATCAACGTATTTTGGTCACTTTGCTTTCCCCAAAAAATAACAATAAAAAGTGATCAAAAAGTGATATATACCAAACATTGGTACCAATAAAAAGTACAACTTGCCCCGCAAATAATGAGCCCTGACATATCTCCATCAACAGTGCAGTAAAAAACTTATAGGCGTCAGAATACACTGGCCCCAGGAAAATAGTTCATTTTCAAAAAGTGACGTTTTATTTGTAAAAACGGTAAAACGTAATAAAGACCAATATAAATATGATATCGCCGTAATCGTAATGAATTGTAATCGTCATTTTTAATGCAGAGTGAATGCCTTAAAAACAGAGGCGTAGCTAGGGGTTCAGCACAGGGGGGGCGAACATGTCCAAGTGGGCCTCCAACTTAGGTATACCGATATTATCACTATACAGTGACCATATAGTGGTATATATCAGATCTACACAGGGCTCTGCAGACGATTTAGGCAAATACAGGGCAGTATCATTTAGTGACTTACCGGTGACGACTCTGACTAATTGTTCACATTCCCCATCTCTTTCATCAGGACCGCCATGGCCACTTCTTTCAGTCTCTGTAAAGTTTGCAACACAGACATCTTTGGCTCCTCATTTTTGCAGACACCTGACCCACATTGTCCTCACCTGCACCCCCATCCTGCTGCTACCCCAATTATAAAATATATGATATAACCCCCCATAATGAATAACCCCCAAGTGCATCTTTAAATTAATAACTTCCCTATGTACCCCCTTTAAATAGTGCCCCTTATTAATAATGCCCCAGGTGTTTCCTAATTAAAAAGTAAACAAAAGGTAAAATTAATTAGTGGGGTTCCAATAATTGGGACCCCCAGGATCAGCCGTTTGAATGAACCATGGTACCTGTGTAAGCGCCGTGACCCCTTCTCTGTTTACATAGTGTCATTCTTTTCATAGTGGCCATGTCATGTACAGCCTCGTCCTATACATGTCTATGTGACAAGGCTGGAATTACATCACACGGTCACTATAAACAGACAGCGTGTGATATAACCAGACGCCATAGCCCCTTCATACAGCTGATCAGTGGGGAATCACTTATCTCTTATTGATGATTTATTCTGAGGATAGACCATCAATAAAAATGTGCTGGAAAACTCTTTAAGGCCAAGGCCCCACGTGGCATCCTGCAGCAAAAAAGCGCTGTTCTTCCTGCTGTGCTTTGCACAGAGAGTTTGCAGAGGTTTCCTCTGTGGACTTTCTGCTTCAATTATATCTATAGGGAAACTGGGAGCGTTTCCATAGGAATGCTGCAATTTCCAAAACCACGACTGTTTTGGAAATCGCAGCGTGTCCACTATGCATATTTTACCACAAAGTGGGGATGGGATGGGGCCCCACGTGGCAAAAATGCCACGGGAAAAAAAATGCGGCATTTTACAGTTCCTGCAATATATATGTGATGAAGATCACTGGAAACTCATAAATAGAACAAATCTGATTCCAGCCCAATACTCACATCCCATATAGATAATCCAAAGCTATAATTAACACATCAGCTGAATGTCTGGTGTCAGAGCAGTATATGCAACTCCAAGATCACCTAGGCTGGTATACACACAGCAGTGCTGAGAGTCATTTATCCCAGCACCACTTAAGCTAATGCCTGGTGTCAGAGCAGTAGTGCAGCTCCAAAATCACCTAAGCTGCTATACAAACAAAGCGTTAAGAGTGCTTAAACACAGCACCAATTTGCAAGCTCTAAACTGCTAAACAAACAACAGCCCTGAGAACAATTGATCCCAGTGCCGATTTAAAAGCTCAACGCAGTTTCCCCCATTAGATTATTGAAATGAGTTCATCAGGAGTAAATGGAAGTGATTATATATACCACATAGCAGGACCTATAATATCTCCAAACGCTACCCCTGCCTCTAGAACCAGGCAGTGATAAAGCTAGATCCTAGCGTTAGAGTCCATCCCCCTATGCCTAACTCCCCTCTGATTCTCAGGCAATTAGGTATAATCACAGCATTCAGAAAGCAGTAAAAACTGCAGTTCCTGGGGCTCTAATGGTGAGCCCCGGTACTTAGGATATCCGCAACATTTTAAAACTGAAACTGGCAAAGTCCCCCGCTCAGGAATTTTTCGACTGCTGATTTACAGTTGGACACTGTGACAGAGTTTTCAGTATGCAGTTTTTTACATTTTTTCCTTTCCAGAGTGCACAGCTTAGGGAACACTGGTATTGACAGCTGTTTCCTTTGATCTCATTGCATCTGTTATGTCCTAATATCACAGTATGGTTACTTCAGATCACATGCATAATGCACTCCTTCTAGAACAGAGGTTATAGAGTCACAGAAGAGCACGGTGGGAACAATGCACTAACATACTGAATTTGGTAATAAGGAAACAGCTGTATATCAATCATCCAGGGTGCTGCTGCTCAATAATATTCACTGCTGCTTGAACCGACTTTCCGTGGCCCTATTTCTCCTGTATTGAGACTGCTAGATGCAGGGATGTTTTAGCACAAATTAATGTAATAAATACAATACAGTTGTATTCATTACATGATCTAAATTTTCTAGCATTAAGTGTTCTAGACACAGCGATTTTGCACACTAAGATGTTTGCTAGACCAAACCCTCCTGATTCAGCGCTATTCCTAAACTTCTCAATTTGGAGATAATGAGGCTTGATGAAGTCCCAGAAATGGCTTTGTCACCCCTTTCCAAATTGATACACCTCATTAAATCTTTTCTCATCTCTCAGATGAGAATCTGGAACGTCCTTTGTTTGTAATATAGTGTTATGGTGAATATGTTGTACGTATTATTGAGAAATTTTGCTTTCTAACAATATTCAATGGCCTTAGTATTCCTATCTGCAAACTTTTGACCTACAGTACTTTTGATTTTTTTCTGCTCCTAAAATTTGTATTATTTCTTTTTTTTTGGCGCAATCTGTGTATTGACTTGAAGCAATATGAATTTAATGAAAATAATAGGAAATTCAGAACATACAGTATGTGATATGTAATGTCCTCTAAGATCCTTACACCAAGCCACAAATAAAGTTTAGAAAAACCTTTGGACTTTAATTTATTTATTTTTCACATATTAACCTTAAAAATAATGCATAATTCACGTTCACATTTCAAATAGGCCAATCACATGTATTCATTCCCATGACCAAGTATATGACAACATACAATTAAAGAGGACCTTTCATGTCCTCTGACACTGACAGTACTATATACCACTAGAAAACTGTGAGTCCGCGCCTGCCAATCCAAGGGCGGGCCTTACAGCTCGGTGTCATCACTGGACTGTGAAGAACAACTCCCCCCAACAGTTCTCTTCCATAGCCTTTTATTGTCAGAGGGGCGTTCCTCACAGCCTAGCGATGATGCTGAGCTGCAAGGACTGTTCTTCTAACACTGGAGAGATATCGGTCCCGAAACTAACGGCACTGATAAGTCTGGCACCGGGGAGCATAGTGGCAAAGCTGACAGTGTGCTGAATTCAGCGCACTTTCAGCTTTCTAGCTGTATGTAATACCGCCGATGTCCAGTGGCGTAAATACTGGGGTAGCTATGGTAGCGGCTGCCACAGGGCCTGGGACATTAGGGGGCTGGGGCCCGGATCCTTTTTTTTTTTCTTTTTTCTTTAATAGGCCATTACCTGCTAGTGTAACCCTTCTGCAGAAGAAGAAGCGGAGGTGGCTGTGAGCAGGAGCGGGGATCGGTAAGTAAGGCTGCGGGCCGTGACTCCAGAGTATAATGATTGGAAGCCCAGGGGAGGTGAGGGAACATAAAAAACAATGTTACTTACCTCTTCTGTCCGGCACTCTTTGGGCCAGTTTGGTGACGTCCCAGACGTCATGTGGGCCAGACCGACGTCATTATGCATCGTGATGTCTAGTCCAACATTGAAGAAGGCCGAAAATAGCGAGGAGTGCGCCGCAGCCCAGGAGAGGTAAGCAATATTGTTTTTTATGTTTGTATCCTACCCTGGGTCTCCGATCATTATACTCTGGGGTCTGAAAAGACCCAGAGTATAATCATTGTTCATGGGTGGTCCACAATGGGGCATAATACTGTGTGAAAGGGCCTCTATGGGGCATAATAGTGGTTCGGGGTGGGGGGGGCCATGTCAAATGTTCTCTTTGGAGCCCAGCCATTCCTAGTTACGCCACTGCCGATGTGAGAGAACATGAAAAGTCCTCTTTTAGGGAAGGTCTATTTTAGCAGCCATTTTATTTTTTTCAATGAAATTGTTATAGTTCATCTAAAATAAAAAATGTAGCAAGTTTGTAAACAGCCCTAATTTCGTATCATTTTGTGCCTATAATCTGCATGGAGAAGTATTGGTCTCCATGGTAATAGACTACATGAACATGTGCATGTGCCAGGTCCATGGTAAAATGGCACGGATATTTGTGTTCTGCCCGTGCCTCCACTGACCCATTGATTACCTTCAGTGAGCTTGGGCCATAAAATGGACAGGTATAGAACCTGTCCTGAGTTTTGTGTGATCAGTGTGCTGACAAAGCACATGTTCTTGTACATGGAGGCTTATTCTGCAGTCATATTTCCTTTCCTATGTACCCTAACTCTTGCTAACAAACTAAAGTTGTTAAGAAGTAGTGGACAAGTGGAAGGGGACATGAATGAGACCAGACTACATAGGATTGCTTGGAGTATGTTACTGTAGAGACACTATTTAAATTTTACTAAAAGTTTCCAAATGATTTAGTTGTACTAACTTTTAGGTAAAGGTGTGTTCTGACTCATTTTTTTATTATCTAAAAGTGCTGCTGAAGGTGCCATAAACATAAAAAAACATTACTTAGTTCTTCCACTGGCCTCCATTTCCAGCAGCAGCAGATCCAGTCTTCTACATACAGGTCCCAAGCCTGACTTCAACAGTGACATCTCGTTTGTAGTAGAGGACTGTGGCAGCCATTTACAGGCCTTAACAGTGACCTCTTGTGACAAACAGCAGGTCACAGCAGTCACCATTGAGGCCTGTGATTGACTGCATCGGTCTCCTTGCACAAACAAAACGTCATGGGTGACCTCAGCTGGGGGACCTGTATACAGAAGACCTATACACAGACCAAACCTGCTGCTGCTGGAAACAGAGGCCCAAACAGAGGTGAATAACGTATATTTTAGGTTTATGGTCTCCTCAGCAGCACTATCAAATAATAATAGTATCATAACACCCCTTTAACATTTTTCTCTCTTGCCTATAGCTTTTTTTTTTAGAATTTAGTTAGTTGTAGCTGTCATCTGATCTCCCATTATGCACTATTCTCTAGTAGAAGTTAAAAAAAAAAAAAAAAATGCAATAATCACCTTTTATATTCCCTGCACTTCCATTACCAGCACATTAGCCCTGCCACCAGATTTTGTTTCCATTGTTGCATGATTTTGTGCCATATACTGCTAAGGCCTATGATTGGCTGCAGTGGTCACATAGGGTATACTGGCACCTCACCGCTGAAACCATGTGGCAGGGAGGACCAGAGCAGCATTACTGGAAGCAGTGTGGAATATAAAAGGAGAGTAAGCGAGTAATTTTATTATTTTATAATGTTATTATTAATTTTATTAGAGTATAACATTTAGGACAGCTCAGAAGCTCTTTTCTGTATTTTTTTTTCTTATCTCATGAGAATCTGGAACTCTGACCATAGTATAGCTTGTGGTGAATACATCAAAATGATTATATTGTTGTTTCAACAATATTCAATTACCTCAATATTGTGTGATTCATTCTCATGACCTGCTTTGGATTTTTTCTGCTCCTAGGTATCTTTTCTTCTACACACTGAACTAATAAATATCTTTTTATATCTTTATAGCAGCAGAGCTAAATTCATATGATATAAGGGGGGTCATGTGAAGACTGCTGGGGGTTTGCGAGCCATCCGTGGTAATTAGGCTGTGCAGCGCTGCAATGCAGTCCCAATATGGCAGGCTAATAAACATCAGCTGCTCTATCTGTACGAGAGCACTGCACACCGTTCTGGAACGGGCTTGCGGAAGGTGTGTAAAAATAACAAGCACGGGGGGTCACTGTGGAGCATTATATTGTGTGGGGCCACTGTGGAGCATTATACTGTGTGGGGCCACTGTAGAGCATTATAATAGAATAAAAGGCAGAATGCAGTACTAAAAAGCAGAATAAGAGGAAGATTACATTGGAATAAGAGGCAGAATACAAGTAGGGACATTTATTTTTCAGATGCGGCATTCAAGTATGGTAGAGGTGGGTCCCCGGCAAAATTCCAAAAGTGGGTCCTGCTTTCAGGAAGTTTGGGAACCACTGATACAGAGCCTCAGATCCCTTTCATAAAGAATGAGGAGCTACGACTAGAGGGAGCGTTCAGTATACTGTTTATGTATTCAACTCAATAATAAGACTGTATACTGCATAGTAAGGTTCGTCTTGTGGCAGCCAGGATACTCTCTCTTAAATTGATGTGGAAAATTTACCTGTCTTAGTCTAAACTGTGCGGAAATAAGATGCAACAACTTTATTGCGATATACAGAACTCTTAATAAATGTGTTGCGTCTTTGTCTGTCTGTATACCAGAAAAGCATATCTTCACCTGCAATAAATAGGCATGGAAATCTGCTATAATTTCTGCCAGTCCTATCTAGCTGCTTTACTTACCACTTATGCTAGGTTCACTCTAGCACTGAGTGTCTGTTCTTCTGGAGAAACAGATAACTAGACTGCTAAAAAAGTGGATACCAACGGAGGCTGAAGACCTCATTAACTATAATGGGGTCTGTTTGGTGTCCGTCGGATGTCCGTTCTCTTTAACTGAAATAGCTGAACGATAAAGTCAGACTTGCAGGACTTTTTTGTATGGCGATTTTAGATGGACACTGCAAAGAAGTCTCTGAATAGAGACTCCGACAGATGTGAATCTAGCCTGATTAGAACTGACAAATGAAGTGCTAAACTGTCAAAGGTTGCAAATTTTTGTGCAAATGAGGCTTTCACAAAAATCTGCAACAGTTGGCAATGATAAATTTCTATGCACATTCTATGTTAGAAATCAAATCCTGATATCTACAATTTTATATTATATTAATAATTTTGTGTGGACAACACAGTACCCACAAAAGTGGTGAGGTGCTTCTCTAACAACAAACCATGGATTAATTATGATATAAAAACAGTACTCAAGGAGAAAAAGATGGCATTCAAGGCAAGAGATAAGGAGGGGCTGAGGGAGGTACAAAATGAGCTGAGGCGTCAAATCAGGCAGGAAAAAGCCAATTATAAGAGAAAAATTGAAGAGCAAATGAAAAGAAAAGACATAAGTGGAGTCTGGAAAGGGCTTAAGTCAATTTCTGTTCACAGACAGTCTATCGCGCAGGTAAAAGCAGATTTTAATTGGCTTAACTAACTAAATTTATTCTTCAATAAATTTGATCACACACCTGCTCCTCCCACTCCAGCATGTCATTCAGTCGCCTCTACCACACTGACTTCACTCCCTGCGGCTATTTCCCACCAGACCAGTAAATCCAGCAATCAATCATTATCTGACCACAGTCTGACCTTCACACGTGCCCAGGTGAGAAGGGAGCTGAAAAAGATCAAAGCGAGGAAGGCTGCAGGGCCAGATGGCATCAATGCAAGGCTAATTAAGACTTGTGGGGATCAGCTGTGTGGTGTTATTATATATATATATATATATATATATATATATATATATATGTTTAATATGAGCCTGAAGCTGGAAATAGTACCTTATCTGTGGAAATCTTCTTGTGTGGTATCAGTTCCAAAGAAACCTCATCCTATGGACCTTAACGACTACAGACCCGTAGCATTGACATCCCACCTGATGAAGATCTTAGACTGGTTCTCACACATATCCTCCCTCTAGTGAGCTCAGCTATGGACCCTCTTCAGTTTGCTTATCGGCTAGGCATTGGGGTGGATGATGGCATCATCCATCTTCTGCACAGAGCTCTTTCTCACCTGGAGAAACCACAGAACACTGTGAGAATAATGTTCTTTCATTTCTCCAGTGCTTTTAACACCATACAGCCAGGGCTACTGAGAGATAAGCTGGCCCTTGTTGGAATGGACCACCAACTCTCCAATTGGATCCTAGACTACCTCACAAATCGACCTCAGTATGTGAGAGCCCGGGACTGTGTGTCAGATACCGTGATCTGTAATACTGGAGCACCTCAGGGTACAGTTCATGCCCCTTTTCTCTTCACACTGTACATTGCATATTTTAGGTGCAACTCATCTAGCTGCTACCTATAGAAGTATTCTAATGACTCTGCAATAGTAGGCCTCATCACAGATGAAGATGACGGGGCTACAAAGAACTGAACCGGGATTTTGTGGACTGGTGCCAGCGGAACCACCTTAGGATTAACGCTGGGAAGACCAAGGAGGTGGTGGTGGACTTTCGTAAATGCAGATGCCCTCCTAAGCCAGTGGACATCCAGGGGATTGGCATCGAGATTGTCAACACCTATAAGTACCTGGGTGTGCTCCTTAATAATAAGCTGGACTGGGCAGATCACATGGATGTCCTATACAGGAAGGGCCACAGCAGACTCTACCTGCTTAGGAGGCTGAGAGTCTTAGGATTTTTTTCAACTCGGTAGTGGCATCAGCCAGCTTCTTCGGAGTGGCCTGCTGGGGGAGTAGCATATCAACCAGGGATAGAAAGAAGCTCGATAAGCTGATTAGGAGGGCCAGCTCTGTCCTTGGGAGTCCCCTGGACCCTGTGCAGGTGGTGAGTGACAGAAAGATACTCTCCGTGGTGAGCTCCATGTGGGAGAATAACTCCCATCCCATGCATGAGACCGTGATAGCGCTGGGCAGTACTGTCAGTGACCGACTACTTCACCCTAAATGTGAGAAGGAGCGCTATCGGAAGTCTTTCCTCCCCGCTGCGGTTAGGCTGTACAACCAACACCGACCTAAGCGGAGATCAGTCCATACAGAGAACTGAAATATCTTTCTGTTGTGATATCCCCCTCTGCTACTTTTTGCCTGTACCTTTCTATCTGTCTGTCTACTATCAATGGAATGCCTCTACCTTGGAACGTTTTGTATTTATTGTATTTGTATTACTTATCTTTGCATTGCATATCTTTGCTGCTGTAACACACTGAATTTCCCCATGGTGTGACTATTAAAGGACTATTATTATTATTATTATTATTATTATTATTAATAAACTTTACATTAACTAAGCACTCTTGTATTTTTGCTTATATAATGGAACACAGGAGATTTTTAAAATATAATGTAGAAGCTCTTCTATATGCCCTTTGTATAGTTGTTTTGGAAGATGGGCCATATATGGGCCATCAACTATCTTGGCTCCTTCTTCTCCTTTGATGTGACTGCATGAAGGTTCTGCATCTCATCAGACTGCATTTGCTCTTTTCTGGGTTCTAAGAGCAGCAAGTGCCCTATCATTTGCATAGAATATAGTCTTTTATTTATATAATGCCCTTAACATCAGAATAAGTCCTCTGGTTTATTAGGAGGGCGTCTTTTAAAGGACATTTCAAGTCCACACACTTTATATGGTGGGCATTTCTGTAGTATGGGAAAAGTTTTATTTCTCTTTATTTGATTTGGCTATCAATAAAAGTTATATTTTAACTGACCTCAATATTTCAGTGAAGTATGAATGAAATCCATTCAGATATTTTCCACAGCGTACCAACAGGACTTCAGAAATCACATTCACATGACTGTGTCAAATCCAACATGTGTGAACCCTTATAATTCCCCTGACTCACCCTACCTTATTTGTGTTCTGCTGTGTGATCTACAGCTTTATGCTAACGCAACACATTGTGCAAACTCTGCTTTTTTTGAGCCAAACCTAGTAGTGGCTATAGAAGGAATGGAAAATATCTAGGAAGTGCTTATACTTCTACCTTCTGCTCAATCCTGGCATTGGCTCAAAAAACGTAGCAAAATCTGAAACAAAAAAAGCTGCGTTTCTGCAAGATGTGGCCTTAGCCTATTTCTCCTGCCTTGTTATACTGGACTTGTGATGCAAAGGTGTAGCTAGGGGTTCACCACAGGGGGGATATGTCTGGTATACCAATATTATCACTATACGTTAACTGTGTAATGGTTGATAGCAGCTCTACACATTTAGGTAAATACAGCACAGGAAAAATGTTGTGACTTAGGGTGGGTTCACACTTGCACCGGCATTCCGGCCTCCGCGAATCCGACCTAAATGTCGGAAAACTGGATAGGGAAAGGTTTGAGACGCTTTGCTTAAAAACCTATTCACTTGAATGGGTTTTTGAAAGCAATGCGTGGGTGTGCGCTTACACCCTTTGCGCCGCGAAGTCGTTTTTTTTCGTTGGACATGCAGGACTTTGTGTCTGACAAAAAAAACTGGCTTTGCGGCGCAGAGGGTGTAAGCGTACACCCGTGCATTGCTTTAAAAACCCATAGAAGTGAACGGGTTTTTAAGCAAAGCATCGCAAACCTTTCTCTATCCAGTTTTCCGACATTTAGGTCGGATTCGCGGTGGACGGAGTGCAGGCGCAAGTGTGAGCCCTCCCTTACATGTGATGTCTCTGACTGTAATCGTTTCACATTTCTCATCTCTTCCATCTGGACCACTTCTTCCAGCTGTGACTTCTCTCTGCAAAGTTTGTAACACAGATATCTTTGGCTCCTCGCTTTTCCAGACACCCAACCCACATTGTTCTCACCTACATAAAATCCCCATCCTGCTACTACCCCCAATTATAAAATATATAATATAAAGAAAAATCCCTAGAAATGAGTAATAGCCCCATGTGCCTTTTTAATTTGGTAATGCTCCTATGTGCCTCCCTTTAATTAATAGTGCCCGAGTGGCACCTAAAATTAATACTGTCCAAATCCCCTATTATTATACCCTCTTTTGTCTCCTTAAATTATGCCCCTGATGCCCTCTTACAAAAAATATTGTACCCTAATGCCCCTTTTGTATTAATAATTCCTATTAATAACTCCTTTGTAATAAAGATGTTGTCCAGGAATTGAACAAATCACAGAGAAGGCTGGGGTAGGTGAAACATAAAAAAAAATCAATTCATACCCACATGACCCCAGGGCTCTGGTGTCCACCGCGCCACTGTCCATTTGTGCATTCCCCACCGGAAATCCTGTGCTGCATGTGACTGCTGAAGCCAAACAGTGGCCTCAGCGCCAGAAAGAAAGGTCCCAGTGACACATGTGATTGAACCGTGGCATCGGACATTAGTGCGCCAAGACGGGTGAGTATTACTGTTTTTTATGCGATTTATGAGGCTTACCCGGGGAATATTAAAGCTTACCAATGCTTACCATTAACTTCATTATTCCCTGGAAAACCGCTTTAATACTGCCCCAATGCCCCCTTATATTGATATTGTCCCTTATATTCATACTGCCTCCACTGACCTCTCTTTATAAATGATACCCCCTTTTATTAAAGTCCCCTAATACTCCTTATATTAGTTATTCCCCATTATATTGCTATAGGTCCTTCCTTAAATTTACAATGTTCCCAATTTCCCTCTTATATGTATTATCTACCCCTTATTAAAATGCCCAAAGTGTGTAAAAAAATAAATAAATCATGCTCACCTACTTCTGAGGCCTCAAGAAGGAGGCACCACCACTGCCGTGGCTCACTGTAAAGCACCTGGATGTCTATGGCCTGACAAGGAAAGCACAAGATAGTGACATCACGCAGACGTCTTATGGTGGCTTGTGACTTACAAGCCACTTACTAGTAGAGCAGGAAGCGAGAGGCTTTCTTATCTACTATGCATTTCAACTGCATCTGTATCATGCAGATGCCAAAGCAGTTGATGTGTAACTTGTGTTGTGGCAGCCCAGAGGTGGGCACCCCAGAGTAAGTGGGCCCTGGGCCGCCGCCATCCCCCATGCTAGCTACGTCTCTGTTATGATAGAATTTTCCTATCAACTCTTTTAAGCAGGAGTCTGTAGAAAGGTGCATGTCAAGAATACAGTGGACTCTGCATACAACAGAAAGCAAAGACAGGCAGCAAGAGTCAGGGGAGTTGCATAACTCTGCAACTTATCACTTTAGGAACTAACCCACTACTGTATAGCCCCTGCTCTTCTGAGGCAGGAAAAACCTGGTGGTCAGACTGGGGATCACTTGACCCAGCTGCCAGTAACAAAAGGGTTAATAATGTATGGATGCAACTAAACTGGGAAGGAATAAATTACACTGCTAAAATATTGCAGGTGAGTAAGAATTATATGGCCAGAAAACATTAAACTTATTTGACATGTAGTAATGAACTGTGCATTATTCTATATTCATTCATGTTGTTTACCCATATAATAAACCATATTAATTATAAGTGCTGCATTTAGCTCCAAGGCTGCTCTTTTTTATTTCTAGTACTGATATTACTATAAATCTTACCCTAAATAAACTAGTTACTGTATTTGCATTTCTTATAGTCCCAATAGACCACAGGAATCAATTGAATTGTGTGGCTGTCATTGTAACATCTGGAGCTGGAGATAAAATACTTAGGAACATTATCAGGGAGAGCTGAATTTGTGATAGACAGCACTCATGGGATACATTTCATTTGCTACTTTAAGACATGCAATTTCATAACAAAGTAACAAGTTATACTATAACAACCAAAGCATGATATACCAACTAGAGGGTGAACTCAGTAGCTATTGACATATTATCTAAAGCCCAAAATATTAATCTGTTTAGACAAATAATAGATTATTTATAGGGGTATCTCTCAAAACACTGAAATCACTTAAAACACTGCTAAAGGTATATGGGTGCACTTAATAACCCATTAATAGCACTAACAGACCTTTTTTAAAAAAATATTTTTTGCCCGGAAAACCCCTTTAAGCCAGGGGCCCACAGGGGGCTCCCCTCGCCATTCAGTGTATGATAAATCAGCTCTATCATCCTATAGTTGCATTGACAAGTCAACCCTCACAGAGATCATCATACTCATTCATACAGTCTGGTGTTATGTTTACATAAGATTATATCAGGGAAGTGAGGGGGCTCCTCTGAGAAACAAATGCTTCAAACTTACTTGGCCAGGCCGCCTAGAGGTCAGTAAGCAGCTCTGTCCTCTGTGTGGAGGTGGAGGATGAGGATGTCAGGGCCCTGTCTCCTCTTGTCTGCTTTTTCCCACCATGTCTGCTGTCTGTTATTACTGAGTTACAGTCTAGAAGTACAGACAATAGGGAGCATGTATACATGAGAAGTTGATTCAGCCCTAATATATCTTCCTGTCTATAATCCATGGAGACTGGAGAGCCCAGAGGAGCGCCCAGGTTTAGTAACTTTTCTCCAGGTCTCATACCCTGGGCTTGACTGCTGCTAGGCTTAATGGATTTTTACTTTACTCAGCTCACATGTAGTATAATATATTCACAAGCTGCAACATTCTGCCCTCCTCCATGGAAAGCTCCATGGTCCAGGAATATAGAGTATAGGAGGCAGAGTTTATGGGAGATGTACATTAGCTGTCACCTTCCACCTGTCACCTGCCTTCATCATGGGAAAGCTCACATTGTTTAGGGTTGGACCAGCTGAACAATACATGGGCATGTATACCCACAAAACCGTGTTGTAAGGGAATTGCTAGTTGAGCAATTCCCAGTGCTGCTGCAGAAACAAGGGAAGAAGGGGAAGACATAGACAGTGAGCCCTAAACTCAACCCAGCCCCTGTCCCTACCTAATCACCTGAACTGTCCTAGTTGACAGCCGACAACTGGGCAGCGATCCCTTCTCTGAATAAGTGTAACACAGAACAAGACAAGACTAACAACACAAAAGAGGAGTCGGCAAGCCAAGGGTCAAAGCCAGAGAGACAAAACAGTACCAAATCGAAATCCTAAAGAGTAGTCACAAGGGAAGTCAAAGGTCAGAAGTCAGAAATACAATAATAGTAGGAAGAGGAGCTAGCAGGAACAAAGTCTCAGGACAGAGTCACAATAGCCAGCGCCCATGTGAGAGCAGAAGACCTGTTTATAGGAAGACCAGAATCTGTCCAGACTTGATTGGTAGACAGGCTGTCAATCACACAGGCAAGGCTAAGACTAACTGTTAGAGGAACGGAGGGAAACAGAGGTGCAGGACACAGGTGTGGCTGAAATTTAATTACAGACAAGAGGTACTAGGACAGTGTTCAGACAGAGCAACAATATCCCTACGCAAGGAATCAAACTGAACATGCCTCCTGTGTCGCAGCGTGAAAGCGAAAGGTGGCACAGAGACCCGAACAGGCAGAGACGTTACACGTGTATTCATTAACATTGAACAATCTTTAAACAATCATTCTTTCATGGTGTAAAATAAATCAGTGGCAACTGACTTGGCCACATTTTTGCCCATATTCTGGCCGTATCATGGACATTTCTGGTCTTGCCCTAAAGATACACTCTCACAAAAATTAGGTTAACATTAGGTAACACGTTAGAAATGCAGTTGATGTAAATAGCATTGCCAAACTATCTGCTGTGTTCTAGTTTGACATTATACCATGTGAGCTCAACACTGACTGCTCTGCCAGTAGGTTGAGGCAAGTCGGTGGTGGGATGCAGTAAGGAGTAGGGGGCCCAATCTGAACTCTTACACCAGGTATCATGACCCTTTAGCCACAGCCCTGCCCCAATAATAAAATAATCACAATGTTTTCTCTTGCTGGAATAGCCAGTGAACAGCTGTAACTTCTGGAGAAAACTGGCAGTAAGTGTTGAAGTGTTCACATCTTGAGGATGACCACAATATAAATTATGCATTGCCCAATGCCCATTCAAATGACTTGGTTGTATATATAATGAAGCTCTTTGTACAGTAGCTGCTTCATGAACATGAACAACTGCCATTTTTATTTAATTTTCAAACTGTTTTGCAGGGACTGTAAAACGGTGTGGTTTTTGCGTTGACGCCGTGGCCAAACCATGATGCTTATGCTACGTGAGGCTTCAACCTTAAAGAGGACCTTTCATGTCCTCAGGCACATGCGGTTTTATATACCGCTAGAAATCCAATAGTGTGCTGAATTCAGTGCACTGTCGGCTTTCCCATTATGTGTCCCAGGGCTGGAGATATCGGTGCCGTTAGTTTTGTGCCCATCGTCAGAAGGGCGTTCCTGACAGTGTAGCTGGTCTGTGAGGAACGCCCCCCTGACTGTACACGTCCATAGACGTGTACTGGGGGGCGTTCCTCACAGCTCAGCATCATGACAGTACAGGGCTATGGACAAGTACAGTCAGGAGGGGCGTTCCTCACAGCCCTGCTAGACTGTCAGGAACACCCTTCTGACAATGGGCAGAAAACTAACAGCACCGATATCTCCAGCCCCGGGGCACATAATGGGAAGGCCGACAGTGCACTGAATTCAGCACGCTGTCGGCTTTCTAGCGGTATATAAAACTGCATATGCCTGAGAACATGAAAGGTCCTCTTTAAAGTAATTATTTAGTATTTAATTAATTTTGTGCAAAATGACTTTTTCATTATTTTTTGCTTTGCTATGTCTCCCATATGTCTGCATTTTCCTCTGGCAGATGACAATACTATATATTCCCTTCCCTAAGAAGGAATCTTCTCAGCTATACTGCCATGTTACTGCAGAGGCTATAGCTGTCCATATGCTTGCCTACCAACTTCTGTCCTAATAATGTTTGCTTTAGAAATGTCTGTGGATTTAAAACAGAAAATAGTGGTCTTAGTATGTAAAAACTATTTATTTACCCCTCTTTAAATGGATTATTGGATAACACATAAAACCTTAATGGTATCTTGTATGAGGTATTGATGCCAATAGTAAAGTAGACTAGGGCTTCTTGTAGATTTTTGTTGTGTAATTGGTAGCTGCTAGAACAGCTTTGTTTTACAATGTTATAGTAATGATAGATTTACAGTATATAACCATCTGTGATAAAGTTGAACCTTTGTATTAATAATTCGGATGCCATATCTGATGATTTCCTTTATATATTTTTCTTTAGAATTGTGCTTTTTTAGTTGTTAATATAACATTTATTTCCTAGTTGCCTGCGCTCATACAGCTGTTCAGCTGGGGGAGGAGAACATCATTATGAGCAGAGCTGTTTTATTGTCATTCAGTCTCCGATATTGTAGTGCAGACCCTTCTCAGACACAATCTACAGTGTCTGACACCAGCAAAGCCTTCTATATGACCAAAACCATGAAGTGGCTGTACACCTGCATTACTCTCCTGGCACTAAGTAATGGTAAGTAATCACTATAATATTCTGTTTTATTTGTTATATTTTTGTATTTGTATTTTTTGTATTTCTATATGATGCATAGATAAAAGGTGAGATTATGCATTTGAGTAGTTTATTGTGTCACTTAGATTTTTTTCTGTATTATTATGAGCATGCCTAAAAGTTTCAATATGATGTGTTGTAGGGTGTGTCTGCTGGATTATTACAGTCCCATGTCTGCCAATGTTTTTTATGTGCTGGAAAGCCTGCCGTGTTATGTATATGGAAAATGAACCCTGCAGTTGTTAACAATAGCAAGTTATTATATTTATGGAATGATTCGGTACAACTGCCTTTAGAGCACTCACTTTCTTATTCTGTATGCTTAATATTTCATATACATGCTGCGTGAGATGAAGTTTAGAAGTATACTATTTTAATATTGTCGAAGCCATCTGTAACTAATGCAGCTGTATGACTAACTAAATAACCTATTCATGACCTGGTTAAATGCTGAATATTATACTATCCATTGTGCAAACACTTGGCCCTTTAGAAATAGCATTTCTCTGAAATAACATATTTGCAGATGAACATGAAAACTAAAGAAGCCCCCAGATATAAGACAGCATCTGCTAAAGAGCCAAAGTCTATAGGTAATGGCTGATACTTTTTTTTTTACGATAGGCAATGCAGAAGTATCATTATTGCCTTCATAGGAACTCAGATACATGCCAGGACAATGAACATCCTGTGTGCTGTCATAGTCTGGTACTGGTTTTGTTCTTCACCATTTCTTTCTTTCTATATCTTCTATAGTGTTTGATTTGATATCATACTGTTATAGAGATCTTATGCTGGTTTCTTCGTTACAGGCTTATTGCAATGTATACCATATGCTTCAGTGATTGTGTCCACCATGACATACCTGTCACTGTGGGGATGCATCTTTGTGTTCTTTTAAATGATTTTGTTGCTCTAGATTTCAATAAATATCCTTTCCCATTTTTCTTTAATGAAGAATTAATAATAATACATTTTATTTATATAGCGCCAACATATTACGCAGCAGTTTACAAATTGTAGAGTTCAAGTACAGACAAAAAGATACATTACAGAGAAATAGTCAATTCACACAATGGGACTGAAGGCCCTGCTTGCAAGAATTTACAATCTATGAGCATCGTGTTTAGTTTTCTTTAGTAGGTTTTGTATACCAGTTTTCACCCTGACAGCGTTAGGAAAGAGCCCTGGAGAGCTATTTAAACATACCAATGTGCGTGATTATAGTATCAGCATTACTTTAGGCTGAAGCTCCACGTTGCGGAAGCACAGCTTTTTTGGTGCAGATTTTGCTGTGGTTTTTTTGAGCCAAAGCCAGGAGTGGATTGAACAGAAGGTTGAAGTATAAGAACTTCCTATATATTTCCTATTCCTTTTGTAGTTACTCTTGGCTTTGGCTCAAAAAAACACAGCAAAATCTGTAACAAAAAAAGCTGTGTTTCTGCAATGTGGGGCCTTAGCCTTAGGCCTGTTGCAGATGACCGTGCTGCAACCGGCCTGCCGTGAATTAAAAGCACGGGCGGCACACGGGGGACACGGGATGTCTCCCGTGAGCCGCCTGTGCACGGGCCATGCTTCCACGGCCACAGAAGCAAGGGCCGCGGAATAGGTCCTGTTCTATATTTTGCGGCCCGGACTGTCGGCCTGCACACAGTCATCTGCAACCGGCCTTAAGCAGACATTTGAAACCAGCTTGCTTTAGTCCCACACCCAACTAAGATACAAGCAGTCAGTCAATCAAAGCTGGGGGGAAGGGGACTTCATGCTTCATTTATACGTATAGGGAAACCTCCGGTGTTTCTGTAGGTATAATTGGCATGCTGTGATTTCCAAAACTTCAACAGTTTTGGAAATCGCAGCATGTCCGCTGCACGTAATTTTCCGCAATATCCCATCCACTTTGCAGTGACTGTAAAATGCCGCATTTTTTTCCTTGGCATTTCCACTGCGACAAAACAACGGTGTTTGCGCCACGTGGGGCCCCGGCCTTAAGGTCACCTTTTTAAAATCTGTAAAAGTGTTTTCAAATAGAATTGAAGTACAAATTTCATGTACACATGTGCGGCGTATATATATGGCATGCGAAGGTCAACTTTGGTAAACTTTGCTGTACTTTGAAACAAAAATAAAGGTTTTTGGGCTTTTTATAATGTATGTTTATAAATATATGAACCTAATTTGATTCATGCAAATATTTGCCATAGAAAAGGTCAATCAGAAATTGCCATAGGGGTAGTAAAAATTTTAATGCATTCTACAGTTAAGCTGTACCCCTGCCAAATTTTTCTTGGCAAATTAGCAGCATTGCCTTTTCACTAATTTAAGTATAAATTAACATCCTACACTACGCAACCATGTCAATGTAAAAATATAATCTAGGAGTTAAGCAAAAGCATAAGCATACCTTATAGTATATATTATTGAACATATAAATAAACATTCTAAGGAAATGCATATAATATGCATGCATGTAACATAGCATTCCATTATTTTATGTATTTTCATAACTTGATACTGTATAACTCCATTTAAAGTCGGGGCCCCATGTTGCGAAAATGCAGCATTTTGCAGCGCAAAAAACGCTGTGTTTTACATTACCTACAAAGGAGATGGGATTCTGGCTAATCCCAAGCATACATTGCAGAGAAAAAAATCTGCAGAGGAAAAGCTGCAATTTCAAAAACTCTTGCGTTTTTAACCCCTTCCCAACATCCGCCGTAATAATACGCCGGATGTCGGGTATTTAAATATGGCAGCCTCTCGGGAGCTGTATTATACAGCAGAGACCCAGCGCTAAAGCCCGCAATCAGTGCCCCCACTGTTCTCTTTTCTAGTTTGTGTACCTGGTGACTTACAACACACTACTAATAGTAAAATACATTTGTTAACTAATGTGTCACACAACACTATATGTAATATATACTTCAATGTATGAAATTACACAAAATACAGGTAAATACAAACTCACAGTACAATACCAAGAATACAAAACAAGAATTACCCCCAAATATACATTAAATACAACCACAACTACACAGATCCTATACACACACACACACACACACACACACAACCCCCTACACTCACCTAATAACTAACAATGCCTATACATAAGGGGGCATAGGAAGAGAACATTAGATATGGGAGTTAACCAATGGCCAGAGGGAGAGGGACAACAGCAACAAGAGAGTAAGATAGGGTCTTCAATTGTAGCTAAAGAGTCTACCACTCCTGGACTCTGAGGGGGCCTTAAAAGGTCAGTCTGCCACATCAAATTCTAAATTCTAATTTTATTCTAAAAATCACAAGGCATTACAAATTTTGCATTAAGGCCACCCTAGAGCTTCAGGGTACACCTCCAAACCAATGGTTGCTTATTTAACATTCAGCAGGTCTGCACAGACACATGTTCATACCCAAAGATGGGCAGATTGATATAACATCACCAAGCCGTCCTGAGAACATGTAGATAGCCCAGATGTTGAAATAAAGCACAGGTCATATGGTTCAGAAACTTGTGGGCCACCTTGTCTAAAGGATTCAGAGCATCAAAGGAGATCCTGTACCCCATCTGATTGTAAACACTTGCCAGACAATAGGCCTGCTGCCAGTTGTCTTTTGTTCAGTATCTGTATCTATTTTTATGTAGCTGTTCACGGAGCTGTGTGTGGAGTCTTTTTTATGATGCAAGTTGTAGTTTTTATTGATTGATTTCGGGGAATGTCTAACAGTTTGATAACTTTTTGTTAAATTATTTTTAGGAAGCAAAGTGGCGATAAACATCAATTTAGACATTTCAATTTTTTTTTCAATTTTGGTGTTCACCATATGGGATAAATATTTTTATATTTTAATAGTATGCGCATTTTCAGACTTGGTGATACCTTGTGTTTTTATTACAGTTTTATTACAAAATTATATTTTTTATTTTTTTATATTGCTAAAACTTTTTTAGTTTCCCTAAGGGGCTTGTACCTGCGATTATTAGTTTGCTCATACTATAGACTGCAGTCCTACTGTATTGCAGTCAATGCAGGCAGAACTCAATAGGAATAAATCAGTGGCAGTTCTGGGAACCTTCAGAAGGACCCCAGCTGTAATAGCAATGCAACAACTCCTGTGATCTCCCTGCAGCGCCATTCCATTGCTGATAACAAAAGTAAAAGTAAGCACTCAGATTTTGTTGTTACATGCTTACACCTACATACTGAGCCTTGTGATTCATAGTTACATAGTATATGAGGTTGGATAAAGACATCAGTCCATCAAGTCCAACCTATTACCTTACAGTCCCCTACAGTGTTGATCCAGAGGAAGGCAAAAAACCCCATGAGGCTTATGCCAATTGCCCCATTTCAGGGGAAAAAAAATCCTTTCCGACTCCAATCTGGCAATCAGTATAAAGCCCTGGATTCCTGATGTCTTTGGTGCCCATGTTGGTTCCTGTGTGCATTATCCTTTATCCTTAGGCATCATTGTAGGGCCTGGTGTATCCCTGTGTAATATATGTGTGACTCTATCCTTGGTGTGAATTGGTGTTACCTTTAGTTCTAGTGCCAGGAAGCGTTTCCTCTCAGACTAGTGGGGAGCGTTATCACAGTGAGATCCAGTTGCTAGAGAGGCATAGGTATCGTAAGTGTTCTATTAGCTGCAATAACATTTACCACCATCCTCGACTATGTTGATGCACATTCAATACATAACAAAGGAAACAACAGATTTATCATTTATTGTTGAATCTTTTGTGCATTTACCCTGGGAAATTGTCTTTCCAATCATTCAGAAATGAACAATTTGTAGAAAGAGTTGTCCAGTGTCCACAATTTAACAGAATTAGGTCACTGGAAAGTCCAATAATGTTTAGTATTATTTATAGTGGAGTCTTTGATGGTGTATTATAACCAAAGAAATGGAACCCGGGAGGGCTACATTATATATACATTTAACAAATATCACATTTATCAAAAGTGATAGCCTATGTAATAACGCAGGCTAATGTTTCATTTCTAGAGTCCATTTGCTTCAATGCAGAACACAAACTCTATAAAACTCTATTTGACAACTACAATCCATATATCCGACCAGTGGAAAATGTGTCTGATCCAGTTACTGTACAGTTTGAAGTGTCAATGTCACAGCTTGTTAAAGTGGTAAGACTACTGATGTTATTGACACATTTACAATGTTATTTCATTTATTCAGATTTCAAGTATTCTCTATATTTATATGTATTGTACTAATTTACTTTTACATAGGAATTACAGGGCATATACATGACAATATACATGATGATCTAGCTGCTAAAATGAGTGCATGACTTTAACCCCTTTCCACTTTACCATTTGATATTTTTGCTTCTTATTCCCCACATTCCAAAAGCCATGACTTTTTTATTTTATTATTCACAGACCCACATGAGGGCTTATTTTTTGTGGGATAAATATTACTTCATACTAGTAATTTAATATTCCTTATGATGTACTCGGAAGCTAGAAAAAAAAGTGGAATTGACCCCCCCCCCGCAATTGTCCCAGCGCATGCACTGTAGTGAGAAGTGCTGCTTCCTACGCAGCGAGGAATAAGAAGAGGAGGATATCCTCACATGACGGGGTGTGCGACAGCAAGAGGATGCACCCTGTGCTCCCTGCACAGAATTAACATATAACAATAAAGTATTTATTTCAAAAACGGCGTCGGATAAAAGCTAAAGAAAGGTAGGGATGAATTATCCTTTCTAAAGGCTATTCCAACATGTTGTTAGGCAAATGTGCCTAAATCTAATGATAGAATCCCTTTAAAAATATTTTAGTAAACAAACTCTCATAATGAAAACCTCTGAATACAAAAAACACTTCCTGAGAATATTTGAAGGAACCAGTTAAGACCTTATTATTGACCAGGCCCTGACAAAAAGGAAACCTGGATTATTTTATTATTCAAATATATTGAATTATTGGAGGTTTAGTTACAGTGTAATTGCAGTTAATCCCAACATTTCAAACTCCCAGAAAGATGAGACATGGTGAAATGTTTAGTTCTCATACTGTATTGCTGCTTTTTCTGTCCCTGGGTTCCTGGTCACTCTGATTTTCTTTTACTTCTCCGTGAGAGAAAAGTTACCTGATGGCAAAATTATCACAGAGAGTCAAGACAACTCTCCAGTGTGATAACCAGCCAAATAACTGAATTTGAGTGGGGTTTGGCTTTTATTTGTTATCCCCTGTGTAACATTCAACCATGTCGATTAATAAAAAGGTCAGGAAAATTGTGCTGTATTGTATTTACGTGCCAGGCAACTCATGTGCTCAGTGGTCGTCAACCCTTTTGTTACCCGAGTGCCCAAAGGAAAACACTGCAAAGAACTATATATATTTGGATATTTATCTGTAGAATTCAACTAGTAACTGAGAATAATTTTCAAGCAGGTTGAAAAAATGGTCAGACAAAGGTAAAAGTTTTCTGTTGTTTGGAACCTTCCCCTTTCACCACAGATGCAATGACAATAAATTTAACAATTTATGTTTATGGCCAAAAAAATAAAACAAGCCGTATACAAACAGCAATCCTACGATTCCTTTCTAGCACAAATAGCAGCTTAAAGCAAACCTGTCACATTGAAAATGCAGTGTATCTGCAGGCAGAATGTTATAGAGCAGGAGAAGCAGATTGATATATAGCTTTGTGGTAAAAGATTCATTTATCCATTGAAATGTCTGCTCTTTCTATGTTGAGAGCAAATGAGGCCGACAGCTATCTCTGTATGCACAGTCATGGAAGTGGAAGCTGACTCAACATAGAGAATGCAGGGATTTCAATAGATAAATGATAAATGATACTATATATTAATCTGCTCAGTTTCTCCTGGTTTATAGCATGCTGCTTGCAGATTGCACTGCATTTTCCGTGTTTCATTCACTTTATTATATGATTTTCACCATTATTAGTGGTGAGGCTGAGGTTACTTAGAAATGTATTACAGTTGTGATCTAATAGCCGCTAGAAACCAAAACATGCTGTGGAGATTATTACATTAACCTAGCCAGTAACATTTCCTACATTGACATTCATGGTTGGTAAATATGTCACAATTATACATTTTTAGGTGAACCTATCAGCAGTCCACAGACCAATATTGTATAGGTATTACATATGAGAAAACTTGCTAGGATCCTGTTTTTGGTAAAGACTGAACAGACAGGAGACTTTTCCTGCGGTAATGTGGAACAGCAGGGCATGGGAATATAGGAACTTACTACGTTCTCTACCCAATAACATTACTAGTAAGATCACTATTCTTTACTTCTTATACATGTCATAATGTATTTTTCACAATGCAGACAACATAGTGGGGACTTACTTTCAAGGCCTCTTTCAATATGGCTTCTGAACTGTATTGATATTCATGTTAATAACAGATGGTGTAATGTATATAAATATATTGGTACTGTATTATTGCTTTTTGTCTGCATATTCATAGGATGAAGTTAATCAAATTATGGAAACCAACCTTTGGCTTAAACATGTAAGTATCTATTGCAATAAATACAGAATAAGATTTTCCATATATATAAGAAATTTCATTACATTGTTGATATTGACTCCCATAATACCGTACATGATTGGACTAGAATTATTGCTGGTTACAGATCAAAACAGTTACTCTTGGACTGTGTCAGTGTCAAGAGGCTAGAAGGCTGAAAGATAAGATCACACGAGATTACACAAACAAGGAGATTTTCTGTATCAATATGTGCCGCAATTCTGGTAAAATTGTACCAAAAAAAGAGAGCTCATAGCTAAAACTCTTGTACTTTTATTCATTAAGACTCACGTTCCATAGGAAAACCTGTCACCATGAAATTGCATGCCCATTAATAATTTTGCTGTATCTTTAGCTGTCCTTACACCAGAAGTTGAAATTTACTCCTGCTATGAGTAGGGGTAGATTTGTGCTATACTTTGTGTCAATTTCCGATGTAAGTAATAGGTAATCTGCCAATCCCCAGGAAATCTTTCCCCTCCCCTGCTTGTCTGTGAAGTTATAATGCAAATTTGGTATGCACCATAGTTTGATTCATTTCTACACCATAAAAAAGTTATTTATTACTTCTACACAAATATGTTTTAATATTGCTGTTTATTGAGAATAGAAAGTATTCAGATATTGATAATATTTTACAATAACAAGCTCCGATATAATAAAATGATGTCCAGCTGTACGAAATATGATTCCATAGATGCACTGAAGGAGGCAGATACACCTTTTGGTACATTATTCCATTCCTTGTCTTGTAATACAAGGGTAACACAATTGAAACGCTCAGAAAATGGGAGCATATATCAGAAATACTTTCATTACTGAATAATGTCAAATGCAATTTGAAATACGCAGGTCAGAAAATTTATATTTAATGAAAGAGAACGATCTTTCAGCATATTCCATTTCTGGAATGTCAAAGCAATTTATGGTAAAGCAGAAAGACTGTGAGACTGCTGATGCTTTTGCAGTGCTAGGGCTCCCTCTACAGCAGGAAGTGGTGAACAGAAACACCATTTTGTATACCATAACCTGTGAGTTACGATTATTATTAGAGATGAGCAAATTTCTCAAAAGTTCGATTTGGCAGTTCGGTTCGAAGATCCAAAAAAAATTTGCTTCGATCCGAATTACTTCGTGGCGAATAAACAGCTATTTCTGGGCTACAGAGAGCCGGGGTGGGCGGCAAAATTCCAGAAGCCCTTGGATGCCGCGGTCATGTTTCTTTTCTCTCTCTCTTCAGCACGGACAACTTTTATTCATGTGGAAGGATTTGCTAACAAACAAAGACATGCCTAACCAATAACATCACTAGAGATTATCTTGTGACTGTCTGATGTCACAAAGGTCCTTACTAAATATTCGTTACCGCGAAGCATCAGGAAATCCGGAATCTTGGAGAATCGAAAATTTCCTGAAATTCGGATAGAATTCCACTTCTGCAGAATCGATTCGCTCATCTCTAATTATTATGAGGATTCTACAAATGTTTTCAAAGTATGTGAGCAATCCCTTTAGAACACAGATCACAGGCTGATATTGAGAGGCCATACATTCCTTTGTTGATCAGTGTTAATATATAACCCAATCACCGTAAAAAATTATCTATGCAAAATTATTATTAATCCCTATAACAGCAATTATCACCAATTAAAAGTGGTTGCCATGTGGCTAGATGTGACTAAGGCCAGGGCATTTTGTTGCACTATTCATTAATTTTAATTATTGAGCTTCCACTGCAGTCTAACATTGCATTGAATTGCAAGCAGTTGTGTGAGCTGCAGCTGTCACTAAACAGTTAAACTCATTCAGCGGCCTTGGCCTATAATCTAGTGGTTTAAGAAGAACACAGTTCCTAATGTAGCAACGTAAAGCCCTGCTGTTTCCCATCATTGGAATCTCTTGCTTATAACTTTTTGCAAGCTTCTATTAAGCTTTGACTATTTGATGGACAGGACACTATGAAGTACCACAGTAGATGTAGACATTGCCTTTACCATGAGAGAATATTTATTATGATTACTAGAAATTGAGTATAAATACAGATAAAATAATATGCACATTAAATGCATACTACTATACACAGGGTTGGTCATGGTGGCGCCAAATTACAGGCCTTAGGCCAGCACTGTGATGAGGGGGGTTGCACTGAGGTGATGGTGATGGATCCACTGAACACTCCCTGCTACTGTCTCCTGTATTGTGGTGTTTTTGGTGCCCTTGGTGTCAGTGTAAATAGAACACAGGAGATAGGCAGCCAGTTGAAACAGGCACAGCTTGCCGCTCAGTTCACTTGTCAGAAATCATTCAGTTAAAGAGCAAAATGGAGGTACAATTCACTTACAGTAGCAGGCTCCTCACATATAGCACTTCACACACATGGACAGGAGTGGCAATTGCTCTTTATCTCTTCCTCAGTCCGCTGACCCTTTCTACCATGCTGATCTTGGGTGACACCTGGGACCTAGTCCTCCTTTCCAGTCACTATTGTGGAAACGTAGTGCACGTCTCAGCTGTGGATACTTAAGTTTCGACACTGGCCAGGAGTTGAGATGGTCAATCAACAGTAGGGTTAGAAATACTTGATTCTTTGTCACTACAGAGCTGGAATTCTGAATTAACTCTTGAAGTAATAGAAAATTAAGTAATTTCTTATTCTTTATAAAAAAAATGTCTTGTCATGTTTTCACAGGTATGGAGTGATTACAAGCTGAAATGGGATCCAAAACAGTATGCAGGAATTGAATTTATTCGAGTTCCTTCTGCAAAGATCTGGAAGCCAGATATAGTACTCTATAACAAGTAATGACTGTCCACCAGTCCTTATACATTATACTTCAGTCGTTTTCAATTCCATTCATTTACATATTACATATTTACAATTCTATTTATATACAATGTTTTCCACATGCTGGTGACAGGCAGGAGCAGGCAACAGGGCATGATTCCGGGCTCTCTGGCATTGTCCAATCAGAATCAGACTTGTCAGAGCTCAGTCACACCCACTTGTCTGCTTCTGCCTGGGACCAGAGGTGGCGAAAGGGCCTCCTTAAGTTATTACAGTAAATTATTACAGTATTTTCCAGTGTAAGATCCACTTTCCATAAAGAACAATACATCCATTATTAACGTTGCTTATTTTGTATTGACTTTGTATTGGCATTGTTCGTTTATATTACTTTAAAGAGCTGAAAGATAATGTTAGCAAAATGGATCTTACAAACATAGATCACTTTCAAACATGTGAAAAATATATATAAATGAGTGTGTGTGAGTATATATCTTGTATAATTTATATTTATAAAAATTGCATATCATCTATTATGTATAACAAGTCTATTACAAAGTCTTGAGCAAGATAGATGAAGTCTTGAGATGGATACCAACATGGGTTGTTTGGGTGTTAGATCTTGTCATAGCATAACATCAGTTTCAACTGCAGACTTGTGCAAGGTTCCAGAGTTACTGTACATAGTTAGTACGTTTGAAAAAGATGTATGTCCACCAAGTTCAACCAGGTGATAGGAAAGGGCATGACAGCGTGGTAAGAGGTTATAACACATTATGGGCACTGTAACATGCTACAATACCATGTGGTAACACAGGCAAAACATGCACAAGCAACAAGTTATATACATTCTCTGGATTCATGTTCTACATTTATGGAATATGGCTTAAAGAGGACCTTTCATGCCCTCTAAGGTAGAATTCAGAAACACTTTCTGCTTTACTGGTAACTTTCTCTGTTGCAAAGATATCAGTGTTGTTAGTTTCAGCTACTGATATCACTGCACTATCAGAGGAGCCGGCCTCATAGCTCAGCTTCATCGCTGGGTGTTGAGGAACTTCCCCCTGACGGTACACTTCTATAGACTTGTACTGTGAAGGGGGGCATTCCTCACTGTCCAGTGATGATGCTGAGCTGTGAGGCCGGCCCTTCTGATGGCACTGAGGTCAGCATGCTGTCCACTTAGCTGTAGTATATAACACTCCCTACCTTAGAGGACATGAAAGGTTCTCTTTAACAAGATGCTGTCACAGTTGTTGTGGTTCACATTGTTTTTTTTAAACCAAGTTGAAAAAATTCAGATATAATTTAGAATATATTGCCTTAAATAAAAAGCAATTTAAAAAGTTCCCATGTATTGTCTGTTGTCAGAACTCAATCTATTTGAGACTTTTTCACTTACTATCCAGATTGGATTTGTGATTCATAGCTGTGTTTTGGCACACTGGCTGTGAATAATTGAACTAGAAAATAACAGCACTAACAGATGGGAATACGTATTATTTATTTTCTGCCACATTTATTTTTTAAACCAATATATACTATGCTTAAAAGAGAATAAAATCTGTCTCTTACATTAAATATTATGTGATCAAGCCATATACTCTCAGAGATTCCCAAAATGCCTGGTGACACAAGTGTGCATTTTCACAGAAGTAATAGATGAAGTGCTGAATACACAACAATGAACACAGTAAATAAATAGGATGAGGTTCAGAATGAGCTCAAATAATATCCCCCTTATGTCCAACAGCAGCACAATATGGGTTATTTCTGCCCCTGTGTACTGGTAGGACAGGTGGATCTTTTAATTAACCTTATTAAATTAAGCTGTATTCCCCTATAAGAGGTGAGAGAGACCTTCCCTCCTGTGTTTTTTTCTGTCCTGTGTATGGACAGGTGGGGGAGGTATCTCTTACCTCCCTTTTGGAAGCTACTCAATTTCAAGGGTTTCTCTCACCTTATTCAGTAGGGCTCCTCTGCTTTAGAGCGGGGCCCCGTTTGCCCTACCGCGTGATAACCGCTGCATATTGAGCGTCTTCGGTTTAATTGCGTGGATAAACGGGTGTCTTTCGCCACAAAAGAGTTCCCTTTCCCCCCGCTTTTCTTGGGGTGATTATCCTTCCCTTCGTTGCTGATCTTTCCCCCTTCAGGAGCTCCGGAACTCCTGTAGGGGTGCGGCCGGCAGGAACCTTTCTAGGTAAGTATGGTTCCGCCTGGCGCTTATTCCGTGATGCACCCGCGTCACTTCCGGTTTCGTAAATTCAAAAAAAGGGCAGGAAGGGAATCTAAAAATAATTTTTTTCTACAGATTATCATTTGTCTTAGAAGCAATAGCTTCTCTACTGTATTAATTATCTAAAAATCTCCTTGTCTTCTCATGTTCAGACTCTAAAATTTTTTTCCGTCTCTCTTACCTCCTAAACCCCTCTTCTTCCCTTCCTCCCTCTATTTAGTCCAGGTTTTCAGGTTCAGCATTGACTTGTCTTTGGTCAAGTCTCTTGCTGCCTGTTCCTGTGGACGGTTGCTGCTACTGGTTCTTCAGATTCCCTGAATCGGGTTTACTTAGAATTTAAAGCAACATAGTAAAAAAAAAAATGCTCTGCATTTTTTTATTTTTTTGTTTCTTTTAGATGTCTTCCTCTCCTTCTGAAGGTGAGGATGTACCCAGAAGGAAGAGCTCCTCCAAGTGCAAGCACCTCACTTGCAAGGATTGTGATACTCCCCTTCCCGACGGGTATGAGTATCCCCGCTGTCATCAGTGTCGCGGTCCTCCTCCTGAGGAGCCTTCTATTCGGGATGTCATTTCCTGGTTAAAAGAATATGTGGAAGACTCTATGAAAGAGATCAAAGATTCGATCTCTCAGATTGTCAAAAAACCACGCCCTGACACCCAGTCTCACTCCGTGGAAAAAGCTATGGCCATAGAGTGGAAGCATCTGGAAGAGCCCTTTTTCCTATCTAGAAGATTCAGGACCCAGTTTCAGAGGTGCTCAGGGTATCAGGCTAGAAGCTCTGGTCGCGGATTCCCCAGACGTGGGGAAAAGAGGAAGCCTGATTTTTGACATTTTCTGTATTCCTCCCCTGGTGGAGTCTTTACCGGTCGGAGGTCGCCTCTCTCATTTTCTCCCCGTATGGCAAAAGTTCATCCAGAACCCTTGAGTCCTACAAGTCATAGATCGGGGTTACAGAATAGATTTTTGTTACCCTCCTCAGGAAAAGTTTATAGAAACCCGCTCACTATCCGCACCAAGACAGTTGGTGCTAGAGACATCCATTCAGGAATATTTAAACAAAGGTGCCGTGGAACCGATTTTCCTCCTAGAAGAGAGTTTCGGGGTTTATTCTCCAGTCTTTCTGGTGCCAAAGCCATCAGGGGACTGGAAAATGATCATAGATCTAAGATTCCTAAACCAGTTTATCTGAAAGAAACGGTTTCACATGGAGACCATAAACTTGGTAGTTGCCTTCCTTCAGCCCGGCAATTTCATCATAACCTTAGACCTGAAGGACGCTTATCTACATATCCCGGTGTATCCTCCTCACAGAAGATACCTGAGGATTGCAGTAAAGATGGCCAGCCAGATTCGGCATTTTCAATTCACGGATCTTGGCATCTCCTCAGCCCCTCACACCTTTACCAAGGTGGTGGCTCCTGAAGCCACGGCTCACAGACTCCAGGGTTTGTTTCTTGTGCCATAACTGGACGACTGGCTCATAATGGCCCATTCGGAAGGAATTTTGCTCCATCACCTACAGTTAACCGTAGAATTTCTCCAGCGATTAGGCTGGATCATAAATTAATAATAATAATAATAATAATAATTTTTATTTATATAGCGCCAACATATTCCGCCGCACTGTACAACTTTTAGGGTTCAAGTAGGGACAAAAAAGATACATTACAAAGAAATAGTCAATTCACACACTGGGACTGAGGGCCCTGCTCGCAAGAGCTTACAATCTATGAGAATAAATTGGGAAAAGTCGGATGTCAAGCCCGCCAGATGGAAAAAGATCCTAGCCTTTGTTCTAGATTCCGACCAGATGACAGTTTCCTTGCGTCTCCTGAGGAAGGAAAAGATTATCGGGGCAACCTGTCATCTATATCTATACCAGCAGGTTTCCATCAGAACAGCAATGAAGGTTCTGGGTCTCATGTCAGCGTCTGCAGATGCAGTCCCTTGGGCACTATGGCATATGCGCCCTCTCCAGAAAGAAATTCTGGGAGTTTGGAACTGCAGCACGCTGGGTCTGGACAAGAAGTTTCAACTCCCCTACAAAGCCCGACTTTCCCTCAGGTGGTGGTTCCATCTCAAAGATGGGATGTCCATGGTCCAGCCAGTCTGGACCTTGTTGACCACTGATGCATCCCTCTCCAGCTGGGGAGCGCATCCATCTACTAGATATTCCCGTAAGGGGAACCTGGAATCTCATGGAGAAAATCAGGTCATCCAATTGGCGAGAGCTCAGAGCGGTTCATCTGGTGCTCCTTTGTTTCTCTTCACTTGTTATCGGGAAGGCAGTAAAAGTTAATTCAGACAACATGACGATGTTACTGTATCTAAACAAACAAGGAAGCACCCGATCCCCATCCCTTCTCAGGAAAACAGACCGTATTTTTTCTTGGGCAGAAGAAAATCTAATCCATCTGTCCGTTGTGCACATCAGAGGTTCTCTGAACATACTAGCAGATCAGTTGAGTTGGGGCCTCAAGATGTCAGGGGAGTGGTCCCTCAATCAGGAGATTTTTTGTCAGATCACCCTGAAGTGGGGTCTCCCGGAGGTGGATCTCATGGCCACCAGACTCAACGCCAAGGTGGAGAAGTTCTGTTCCGTATATCAAAGGAAAAATCCCTTGGCAGTGGATGCCCTGTCCATCCCTTGGAGGTTCAGGCTGGCATACATCTTCTCTCCACTTTTCATGATACCAAGGGTATTGATGAAAGTAAGACAGGACCAAGCCATGGTAATTGCCATCATACCGTTTTGACCAAAAAGGGCTTGGTTTTCCCAACTCATTCAGATCATTTGAGGGACTTATTGGAGGCTTCCCCTAATCCAGGACATGGTAGTTCAAGGGAATCGGTTCTGCCAGGATCTGAGAAGACTCAACTTGACAGCCTGGAAGTTGAACTGTCCCTATGTCAATCTAGAGGACTATCTGAGGCCTTCCTGAAAACTCTATCCTGTTCTAGAGCAGCGTCCACAACTCGGAGTTACCAGAGGATAAGTAACATCTTCAGAGCCTGGTGCTCCAATAATGAGGTTACTAGCTCAGATCCTTCTACGGAGGTTCTCCTAAATTTTCTTCAGGATGGTCTAGACAAGGATCTTACTCCTGGGACCCTAAAGGTCCATGTGACCACCTTTTCCGCCTGTTTAGGCAGATGTCTGTCTCAGGATCCTTTGATTTTGAGGTTCCTAAAAGGTGCGGCAAAATTAAGACCCTCCGTACATACTCCCATTCCTCAGTGGGACCTCTCTACAGTCCTTTCGGGACTATGTGGACCTCTCTTTGAACCCCTCGAAGAGGTGGAGTTCAAATTCTTAGTTTATAAAACCAGTTTTTTATTGGCCATTACCTTCGCCAAAAGAGTGGGCGAGTTACAGGCCCTATCAGCTGTAGAGCCATACATCATCTTTTTTCCTGACAAAGTCCAGTTGAGGTTTCTTCCTGGTTTTACTCCCAAGGTTCCTTCCTGTTCCAACATTAATCAGGTAATCTCCTTACCAGCTTTTTTTCCTTCCTCCTCTTCTGAGTAGGAAAAGAAATTGCACACTTTGGATCTTGTAAGATGCCTTCGTATCTACTTACAGCGTACAGGTCCCCTTAGAAGGTCAGAAAACGTTCTGATAAACTACTGCGGTAGAAAGCATCAAAACCTTCCTTAGCCACATGGATAAGGGAGGCAATAAGAGTATCTTTTTCCTCTCAAGGGTTATCCCCCCCTCCTGATTTTGTAAGAGCTCATTCAACTAGATTCATTTCTACCTCTTGGGCAGAAAGTCTCTCTGGACCAGATTTGTGCTGCCGCTTCTTGGGGTTCTCAGTTAACCTTTGTGAAACACTACAGATTAGATATGCGTTGCTCAGAGGCCTTTGCGTTGCTCAGGCCGCCTTTGGGCATTCAGTGTTGAGCGCTGTACGTCGAGGGGGCCCTCCCTAGGGCTGTTGGACGTAAGGGGAATCATTGATTATATGGATAATCTGTTTTTCCTTAGTCCGAACAGCAGCACAAGCTTCCCCTCCCTTGTCTAAGGTTCATTTTCGGTATAATTTTTTTCACCTTTATAACTGACACGGGGGGGGGGGGGAGGTCTCTCTCACCTCTTATAGGGGAATACAGCTTAATTTAATAAGGTTAATTAAAAGTTCCACCTGTCCTACCAGTACACAGGGGCAGAAATACCCCATATTGTGCTACTGTTCGGACTAAGGAAAAAAAGATTATCCATATAATCAACGATAACTGCATAGGTAACAAATTCCCTGTATAATGACACTCAATGTACCGTATGTTATTAATAAACTGCCTGAAACTTCTAGCATGTGTATACATTCAGTACAATTCAGGCTGCCATTTATATTTGCCAAATCTGCATGCATCTGCTTATAGGTCTGAAACACTATACACAATAGATGCTCAAAACACTTCATTACAGATATCCTGCAATGGTAGCTCAATGGTCATTGTATGATGCCAAGGAACTGCAGTTTATGTAATTCCCTAAATTACTGTTATGTCAATGGAGTTAATTTTTTTTTTTTTAATATTTCTATGTTATTGATTTCTATAGAAAGGATATATCTTCCCCAGACAATATTGCTTGGATTTAAAGACCCCAAGCTAGATCTGATATTTCCTTTGTCTATGCACGTAATAGCATACAGATGACTTATGATATATAGGAGTAGAGTGTTCCTTTTTTTTTCACTACTATAAGGCCCCACGTAGTGAATTGCTGCAGAAAAGACTACAGCAGAAACACATCCCCGTTTTTTCTGCAGTGTTTTTCACAGAAAGTCCGCAGAGTTTTCCTCTGTGGACATTCTGCCCCTATTATACCGTAGGTATAATTGACATGCTGCAACTTTCAAAAACACATGCATTTTTGAAATCGCAGCTTTTCTGCTGCAGAATTTTTTCTGCAATGTGTGGATGGGATTAGCCAGAATCCCATCCACTTTTCAGGTAATGTAAAATGCAGCTATTTTTGCTGTGGTGTTTACGCAACGTGGCATGCCGGGCTAAGGGTAGCTTTCATGCAGTTTTTGAGCCAAATCCATGATTTGATTAAAAACGAATGTGAAATATATAGAAACTTAAAAAGGAATCTTTGAAATAGAAAGGATCTTAAAATTTTGTAGCATTATAGAGACATCTTGTCTAATAGTAGGTTACAGCACCCTATAAGGAAACCTAAACATAACTGCATGTGTATCACATATTACTAGATATATAGAAATATCTTTAAATTATTTCTATTTATTGATATATTTTATGGTTTCAGTGCAATTGGGGTCTTTCAAGTGGATGATACAGCAAAGGCAATTCTAAAACACACAGGAGAGATAACATGGATGCCACCAGCTATATTCAAGAGCTCCTGCTGGATAGATGTCACTTTTTTCCCATTTGACTACCAGAACTGTACCATGAAGTTTGGATCCTGGACATATGATAAAGCAAATATTGATCTGGTTATGATTGGCACAGAGATGAACCTGAAAGAATTCTGGGAGAGTGGCGAGTGGGTCATTATCAGTGCCCCTGGATACAAGCATGAAATAAAATACAACTGCTGTACAGAAATCTATCAGGATATTACATATTCTTTATATATCAGGCGTCTGCCTTTATTCTATACTATTTACATGATCATCCCTTGTCTTCTCATTTCCTGCTTAACTATCTTGGTTTTCTACTTACCATCAGATTGTGGAGAAAAAGTTACATTGTGCATGTCTGTCCTTTTATCACTAACTGTATTTCTCTTGGTTATTACTGAAATTATTCCATCAACCTCCTTGGTGATTCCTCTTATTGGTGAATATTTACTTTTTACAATGATATTTGTAACACTTTCTATTGTTATAACTGTATTTGTGCTAAATGTGCATTACAGAACTCCCAAAACACACACAATGCCTCACTGGGTCAAGAAAATCTTCTTGGAGAAACTCCCTAAAATAATGTTCATGACCAGACCATCAAAAGAAGATGTAAATGCAGTGAAAGCTCATTATATTGGCGATAGCTTTAACATAAGTAGCATCAGCAGTTCTGAGATAAGAAGCTGTGATGATCAGTTCATCTGCCAGGACAACTTTTGTCCTTGTGAACAAATGAAAAGACTATATACATCTGACATTGCATGCAACCTTACCCGTGGGTCCAGCTTGGAATCGGTGGATAATCTCCTTGCAAAATCAATATTATCTTCAGAGATAAAAGAGGCCATTGAAAATGTACATTTTATCGCAGAGAACATGAGGATACAAAATGAAGCCAAAGAGGTAAAACTGATTTTCTGTATATATACATGCATCTATAAATCTGCTTAAAGAGGTTGTTCAGCCACCTAAAATGTTTTTAGGATGTATTTCAAATGGAGATTAATTGAAGTTACTAATATTCCTTTAGCATTAAAGCTACCCAATTGTCTAGATTTCCGTGCTAGACTGTGATCCGGAAAGCTCCATTTCCATATTGGTCTCAACACAGTTCAATAACTAAGCCAGTTCCCTTCTCTGTCTGTATCAGCCATGATAGAGAAGGCAGCCGGCTTAGCTAATGAGTTAAACATTCAGCACCCATCAGGTACGTCACTGATCCCAGAAGTAAAGCTTCCAGGGCAACACTGAACACTGGAGCAGCTTTCACAATACAAGCATACAAGGGAGTTCAATTCACTTCCATTTCAAACATATCAAAAAAACATTGATAACCCCCCTAAAGTACCATACCGTGTCCTAAAGGTAAGTTAGGACTCCTACCACTAGAAAACAGTGAAAATAAACAGTTACAGTATATTGCAACGTGTACCAAGAATATACAAGGCAGATTAACTATTGTGATTAAAATGTGTTGCATTCTGGCATATTTTGAAACATGTTGTTTGAGAGCAAATTTCCAGACTTTATAAGCAAATAGGAATGGATTCACTGGAAAGGGGCATGGCTTAATTATAAAAGGGTATGGCTTAAATGTGAGAAAATATGCCAGATTGTAGTAAAATTTAACTGTAATATTCTGGTCCAAAGTAGCCCAACTAAGGCTGGCTTCACATCTGTGTTGGAGTCTCCATTTGCAGTGACTGCCAAAAATCAATGGACAAAAAAAATGCTACAATTCGACTATTTCGTCCAGCAGTTTTAGTTTACAAAAATGGAAACCTGTTAACTTAGACTAGACAATGTAAAGCTGCATGAGATCTATCATCCAGGATGAGCTACTTGGTAAATGTAAAAGTCTGACAGCACCATTATTGACAATGTTCTACTGCTGAAAGTCAGTAAGTTTATGTCACTTAAAACAGGTCTACAATGATATTGAAATTGGGCAGTAGCTGAGCTTGCTAGCATACAGAGTAAGTGGTGAATTGTTCATATAGCTAACAATTCTTTACAGTTTTATAGCTTTATGGTTAATAATAGTCCATCTACTTCAACCTAATATAGTTCTAAAGGGGCATTTCCATCTTGGACATTTATTAATATCCACAGGATATGGCATAAATGTATGAAAGATGTGGGTCCTACCTCCAGGCTTGCAAAGTTGAGTTACGGAAACATAAGAGCTCACTTAGATATGCTAACTCCCATAGAAGTAAATATCCTGTGGATACGCTATAAATAACTACTGCGTTAATCCAGAAGAAGACAGTATAAACCCCATTACCTTGAAGTATGTAATAGGCCCAGTCTTTTATGATGGTGAAATGTACTTTCCTCTAGAGGTACTGAATAACCCCTTGCATTGGTTACAGGCCTAGGAATATTAGACCGATCTTTGTACTGTAAATCTGTATGTTTCTTCATAATGAATAGCTGGCCATAAGTAACTTCAAGGGAAATTTCAGAAACAGAATTAAAATTGCTTGCAAAGCTTGAACTTTGATGGTCCTGGGCCCCAGTGCAAAATCTGTCATGGGGCCCTTTCTTACCTTTTGGCATTTAGAACAGTGGTATATTTTATGTGGCATAAGGACCTTTGGAGCACCCTCTGGGTCCAGGGCCTGGTAGCGACAGCACCCCCTATAGCTATACCCCTGGTTGCTTGGAATGGAGGTCATGATATAGTTGTACATAACTTTTAGTAAATGTTACATCCAAAAAGTGTACATTATATGAGGAAATACTGATTCTAATATTCTTTTTTTCTTTAGATCCAAAATGACTGGAAATATGTTGCCATGGTAATTGATCGCATCTTTCTCTGGGTGTTTGTACTGGTCTGCATCCTGGGCACTGTTGGACTGTTTTTGCAACCACTGATGTTTGGTGACTGAAGAAGTATTAAAAGACATGAAACCCATTCTGTATTTTAGATGTCTTGAACTGCACATACAGAGAATATGTATAAATAAGAGGCTTCTGCATAAACATTAGAAGAAAAGCATCCTAGAATGTATTAACTGTAAACTGTAATAGAATAGTACTAAACCTTCCTCAAATGTGACGCTATGATACTGCTACTTTGTATATACAGTATGTGTTGGTTTTGTGTGTGCTTTTTATTGATGCTCAACGCTTACGTACTAAGTAGTACACTGCATGTATTAACTGCAGCAATGCACAAAAAAGAAGTGTAAGGGTACATTCACACACATCAGTTTTGCTATGTTATTACTGCTGAGGGATTTGTACACATAGTGTAGCTTAAAACCACATGGTTGATAAAGTTTATTATGTTTTGTAAAACTACAGCAATCTCGTTGCAGATTTCCTGTGGTGTTTCTTTTTATGGTATTTCTCTTTCAGTAAATCATGGCTGAGATGGGAATCCCCAGAGGAATAGCCTGACCACAAGGTCAGGACTTCTGGAATCTGCGGTACCTACGTGTTGTTATATGCTGTTTCCTTAACCCCCATAGAAGTGAATTGAACACAGCGCGCTATGCCGTTTGTATAACTCAGCAGCTACAGAAGCAGGATAGCTTGCCATGCTACGCTGTGTCTGTAACCCCATTAGGTGTATGTGAGTTAGGGAAACAGTGTAGCACAGCCAGCTTGGCCATTTCTGTCACTCACAAATATCATATAGACAGGCAGGAAGGGGCCAAGAAATTGCGGTCAAGAAATTGACGTGGTTGTGCCCCATTGACTTTAATGGGTAGAATTCTGAATTGAAAACAGCATGCAAAAACAATGACAGACTTTAGTGCGGGTCCAAAATGTGGTTTTCTTTATTTTCTTGAACTACGTCTCAAGGCAAGTCTCAGTGTCCGATTGAGAAAGAGCTATAACTAAAACACCTACATTCTAACTTCATTACTTAGGAGTCTAATAATATACCAGAATAAAGGCAAAATAAAATATCAGTCTATAATGCAACAAGTAATTTTCAGTTTTAATGTAATGGTCCAACATTTTTTGCCAAAAACCCAAAGTAGTGGATCTAAGCATCATGTTAGTAAAGCGCCCCCACGTGACCACTGATGCCCATTCACAGGCCTCAGCACTCATTGGGGTCCACTGGCATTATTAGAAAGAGGCTCAAAGAGGACAGGGATCCACACTAGATCCCAAGATGGAGCCCAGGAGAGCTGAGTATTACTGTCTGTTATGTTTACGCACCTCCTCTAGGCATACCTCCCAACCGTCCCTGATTTTGCGGGACAGTCCTGGATAGTGGGTCCTGTCCCGCTGTCTCGGTCGGCGGGAGGTATGTCCCGGATTCAACTCATATGTGTCCGGAGAGGACACAGATGAGTTGAATTCAATGGTGAAGCAGGAGCCGTCTGCAGACAGCTCTTGCTTCACCACTGTTCCCCTCCCATTGCTTACTTCCCGGGAGCTGTAGGCACGATGTGATGACGTCACTCACATCGTGCCTGCAGCTCCCTGAACACCCCAGGAAAAGAGGCAGCAGGGGAGCAAGGAGAGGTGAGTATCAGTGATTTTATTATGTTAAACTTTGGGGGGGGGGACATTAGATTGGGGAGAGATAAATGGGGACATTAAACTGGGGGCAGATGAAGAGGGGCAATTAAACTGGGGGCAGATGAAGGGGGACATTAAGCTGGGGCAGTTGAAGGGGCAATTAAACTGGTGGCATATGAAGGGAAACATTAAACTGGGGGCAGATGAACAGGGGCAATTAAACTGGTGGCAGATAAAGAGGGACAATAAACTGGTGGCAGATGAAGGGGACATTAAACTGGTGGAAGATGGAGGGGGATATTAAATTGGTGGCAGATGAAGGGGGACATTAAACTGGGGACAGATGGAGGGGGACATTAAACTGGTGGAAGATGAAGTCGGGCATTAAGCTGGTGGTACATGGAAAGAGTTCATTAAATTGGCAGATGAAGGGGGTCATTAAACTGGGGATAGATGGAGGGGGGACATTAAACTGGGGGCAACTGCAGGAGGATATTAAACTGTGGGGAAGCTGGAGGGGGACATGTCTGCCTCTAGTTGCCCCAGTTTAATGTCCCCCTCCAGCTACCCCCACGGTTTAATGTCCACCTCCAGCTGCCCTAGTTTAATGTCCCCCTCTATTTTCCCCCAGTTTAAACTGGGGCACCAGGAGAGGGACTTCATACTGTGGGGCAATTGGAGGGGAACATTATAATGTGGGGGCATATAATGTTAGGGTGACTGTAGGAGCATTATACTGTGTGGGGGCACAAAGAAAAATGGGTGAGAATGGGCAGAGTTAACATAGAAGTGATAGAGCTAAATTTGCTGTGGCGCGCATAGTGCGCCACACATTTTGTCCACCTTTTTGTCCATTGAAAGTTGGGAGGTAAGTCTCCGCTTATTTTACTCTCAGCTCTCATAAGACCCCAAGAGTGTAATAGTAGTTTGTGGGTGGCAAACCCTAAAAATTCATTACGAACAGGTTCGCTCATCCCTAGTTGGCACCTGATACAACAATGTTTGTTACACATAAAGCAACCTCTGGAAAGAGCGGGAGCTGTCATCTGAAAACTAAAGATGTAGGGTCTGTAAATTTGTCAGACCATGTGTAGTTTCAGCTCAGGAAGTTAGATTTTGCTGCATCTGTATGTTGGGGAACCTGAAAGGGATGAAATAAACAATTGATAATTAGTTTATCAGCTTATAATGCATGTTACACTAGGTTCACACTAGCAGTGAGAATGGAGTCCCTGTCCGCTTATAAAGCGTTACCCTCGGAAACCCACAGACTGCATAGACTATAATGGGGTCCACTGGGTTTCTTCCTTGCAGGACTTTTCTCTATGCCAATTTTAACCGGAATATGTGGCGGTGTCTCCTATGGAGACTCCAACGCAGATGTGAACCTAGCCTTATTGTGCACAGTGCTGCAAGCTGTGTGTTAGCATTATTTACAAAAGAATGTCTATGTGAATAATAAAGACATGAATGTAATACAAAGTGCCCCTGTAAAGCGTCATTCACATAACCACTAAAAATGGATGTGTCGTGTTAGTGTAAATCACGGACTGTACGCACACACATTGATTTTAATGGACAAATGCAGACATCCATTGGAAAATGGAAAAAGAACAGAGACCTACTCTATTTTGGTCAGTTTTGCTATGTGCTGTCCTTCAAGGACCCAGAAACATAGAAAACCATAGGAAGAGAAAAAGTTGATCCATTTTTCATGGACCTGGAAAATGGATCAACCAAGGATAGACCGCAAGCTGGAAATGAGTAAGATTGTGTGTTGTCCATGATTAACCCGGAAACAACACATCCACTAAATGTGTAAATGTGTTGAGTGAAGCCTTCACATATCTGTGTTTTGCATCAGTCATTGTAAATCAAAACCAGGAATGGATCAAAAACACAGAACATGCACAAATCTTTCTATTAGGTTCATTAGATTGGCATTACACAGTGCTTTTATGCACAAAAACACATGCGTCTTTGTATTAAAACCGCATAGAAACTCATGCATTTTAAAAATATATACAGTGGGTACGGAAAGTATTCAGACACCTTTAAATTTTCACTCTTTGTTTCGGTTTCAAAATTTTTTATTGAATTTTCAAATACATGGCATTAGAAAATACTTAAACAGTCAGTATCTCCAACATCTAAACTGGTAAAGCAAAACATTCATCTGAATAATAGGAAGGACATACACAGACACCACACACCACATAAGGAAAAGGCAGGAAGAGGAAGGGAGGGGGAAGGCAGGTCAATCAGGAATAACCATAAACATCTACAATTTATTTGGCATGGCTGGATGGACCGGTGACAGGACTGAACCAGGTACTATAAGTTCTAAGTACAGCAGAAGGTCAGATCCAAGAGCCCGAAACTCACGACTTAAAGTTCAGCAGTACTGACACAGAGCAAAAACTAATTAGAGGAATGCGTCCCCTTGGTCAGCCAATTAACTCATCTCTTGAACAAACTAAATAATAATAATAAGCTAATCAGCTTACCAACTAACTAACCAAGGGGGAGCAATGCAGACTCGCCAACCACTTCTCCCACACTATTTTGTATTTAGGAAAGGAAAAATTCCCAAAAGCAATGACACGTTCATACGAGTGGGTGGTATCGATAAGTGTCAACAGATCCTGCAATGAAGGGGGCAAAGGTTGCTTCCATTTCCGAGCGATAACCATTTTTTCCCGAGCGATAACCATAATTTAGCCATCACCAAAATTTTACAGGCCAATTTGCGATGCGGAAGAGGGAGACGTCTATCTCTAAGTTAAGCATAGCCATCTGAGGGGTCCGGAGCAAAGAGCACCCCAGAAGGCCGTCCAGAAAGTCAAAAACCTCCTGCCAATATTTAGCTAGATGAGGACAAGCACAAAAGGTATGCAGCAACGTACCCACTCTCCCACATAGCCTCCAACAAATAGAAGAAGAATTAGGAAACATTCGATGAATACGAGCTGGGGGGAAATACCACCTAAGAACTACCTTATATGCTGTCAAGCATATGAGAATTACAAGCTAGGGAAGTGCGAAATAAAGCAAAGGCCTTTTGCCACTCCTTAGGACTTTTCGAGATCTCTTTCCCAAAGAAGAATAGGGTAAGTCTTCTGGAAGGAGGATCGAGGGTTAATAGAGTAATAAATCAGTCTAAGACCTTTTCGAGATGAACGTAGTAGGAAAAAGACATCAGGGTTACATCGTATTCGGAAGAAGTCATGTTTTTGTAGGCAATGTCGCACTTGAAGGAATTTATAAAAGTCGTTCTTAGGCAACTCAAATTCTGCAGACAATAATGCAAAATCTCTTAGGTTACCATCTTGAAATAGGTGAGAAACAAATTGCACCCCCTTTGCGACCCAACTCTCCTGCTTCAAGGAAGGTATCACTATAGAGAACACTCTTAACGGAATATTGGCTCTATCTAGCAATACTGAACTACACGTGTGGCAGTGAGCATATTTCCAAGCTGCCACAGAGTATCTGGTAAAAGGCGAACAAGAGTAGCTATCCACACTAATCTAGAAAGAGGCAAAAAGTATTTCTCGATACTCCTTAGCGGGAAAATAAGACTTCTCAATGTGCATCCAGTGCAGCTCTTCCTCTCTAGACAAGCCATTTGCAACCAAAGAAACCAAAGTAGCAATATAGTACCCATGTATATCAGGCAAACCTAAACCACCAAGGTTACCAGCTCTAGTCAAAATTGGGCGAGCAAGGCGGGGCTTCTTGCCCACCCAGATAAATCTAGTAAGCAGACTGTTGACCAATCTAAAAAAGGGAGGGGGTAAGGCAATAGGCAAGGTGCAAAAGAGGTATAAAAGGCAGGGAAGGAGAAGCATCTTAAAGACCGCAATTCTACCCAGCTAGGAAATCTCCGTCAATCCCATCCGATCCGCCTCGGTCTGTAAGGTCCGAAGGAGGGGAGGGTAGTTCGCTAGATATAGTGAGGAATGGGAAGGAGTGAGTGAGATCCCCAAGTATTGAATATTGTCAACACTCCAGTCAAAAGGATATTTTTTTCTGAAGAAGGGAAATTTCCAGGTCAGTAAGATTTAACGGAAGAATTTGGATCTTGGCTATATTTAATTTGTAGTAGGATAAAGAACTAAATACTTCAATTAATTCAAGAGAGGCCGAAAGGGAAGGACCCGGGTCAGTGAGAGACAGGATAATGTCGTCAGAATAGAAAGAGATGATATGAGAACAGCCCGCCACTTTCACCCCACTAACATCAGGATGTGATCTAAGAGCACATGCTAGGGGTTCAATAGAGAGGATAAATATTAGTGGGGACAAGGGGCAACCCTGTCGGGTACCATTGGTAATTGCAAACTGAGTAGATACGGTTCCGTTGACAAAAACTCTCATGGAGGGTGCGGCATACAGGGCAGTTATGGCCAATAAAAACGAACCCCCCAGACCCATCCGTCGTAAAGCCGAGAAGGCGAACGACCAATGAATGCGGTCGAACGCCTTTTCAGTGTCCAGTGCCAACATCGAGACGGAATCCTACCCCTCTCTACATGGTGCAAAAGGTTCAGTACTCTCCTAGTGTTATCAGAGGCCTGTCGACCAGCGACAAAACCCACCTGATCAGGAGAAACTAAAGGGGGATCAGTGGGGCCAGTCTTCTAGCCAAAAGTTTTGCATATATCTTAACATCTGTATTCAATAAAGAGATGGGGCGGAAATTTTGGGGAGAGTCTGTAGATTTTCCCGGTTTAGGAAACGTGACGATCAGAGCCTCCTGATTCTCCTTGGGAAACGAGCCCGATAACATCGCCGAGTTAAAGAATTTTGTCAAATGGGGAAGTAGGATAGGGGAGAAGATTTTATAGTAGTCATTTGTCATACCGTCTGGTCCGGGAGATTTCCTAGCAGGAAGAGAAACAATTACTTCAGCTATCTCCTCTGTGGAGATGGGCCTGTCAAGATGCTGCACCTGCAAAGAGGAAAGGGAAGGTAGATGGAGGGAGTCCAGGAAAGATGAAATACAGTGCCTTGCGAAAGTATTCGGCCCCCTTGAACTTTTCAACCTTTTGCCACATTTCAGGCTTCAAACATAAAGAAATAAAATTTTAATTTTTTGGTGAAGAATCAACAAGTGGGACACAATTGTGAAGTGGAACGAAATTTATTGATTATTTTAAACTTTTGTAAAAAAATAAAAAACTGAAAAGTGGGGCGTGCAATATTATTCGGCTCCTTTACTTTCAGTGCAGCAAACTCACTCCAGAAGTTCAGTGAGGATCTCTGAATGATCCAATGTTGTCCTAAATGACTGATGATGATAAATATAATCCACCTGTGTGTAATCAAGTCTCCGTATAAATGCACCTGCTCTGTGATAGTCTCAGGGTTCTGTTTAAAGCGCTGAGAGCATCATGAAGACCAAGGAAGACACCAGGCAGGTCCATGATACTGTTGTGGAGAAGTTTAAACCCGGATTTGGATACAAACAGATTTCCCAAACTTCAAACATCCCAAGAAGCACTGTGCAAGCGATCATATTGAAATGGAAGGAGTATCAGACCACTGCAAATCTACCAAGACCCGGCCGTCCCTCTAAACTTTCATCTCAAACAAGGGGAAGACTGATCAGAGATGCAGCCAAGAGGCCCATGATCACTCTGGATGAACTGCAGAGATCTACAACTGAGGTGGGAGAGTCTGTCCATAGGACAACAATCAGTCGTACACTGCACAAATCTGGCCTTTATGGAAGAGTGGCAAGAAGAAAGCCATTTCTCAAAGATATCCATAAAAAGTCTTGTTTAAAGTTTGCCACAAGCCACCTGGGAGACACACCAAACATGTGGAAGAAGGTGCTCTGGTCAGATGAAACCAAAATCAAATTTTTTGGCCACAATGCAAAACGATATGTTTGGCGTAAAAGCAACAAAGCTCATCACCCTAAACACACCATCCCCACTGTCAAACATGGTGGTGGCAGCATCATGGTTTGGACCTGCTTTTCTTCAGCAGGGACAGGGAAGATGGTTAAAACTGATGGGAAGATAGATGGAGCCAAATACAGGACCATTCTGACCAAGTCAAAGTCCAGACCTGAATCCAATCGAGAATCTGTGGAAAGAGCTGAAAACTGCTGTTCACAAACGCTCTCCATCCAACCTCACTGAGCTCGAGCTGTTTTCCAAGGAAGAATGGGCAAGAATTTCAGTCTCTCGATGTGCAAAACTGATAGAGACATACCCCAAGCGACTTGCAGCTGTAATCGCCGCAAAAGGTGGCGCTACAAAGTATTAACTTAAGGGTGCTGAATAATATTGCACGCCCCACTTTTCAGTTTTTTAATTTTTACAAAAGTTTATAATAACCAATAAATTTCGTTCCACTTCACAATTGTGTCCCATTTGTTTGATTCTTCACCAAAAAATTAAAATTTTATATCTTTATGTTTGAAGCCTGTAATGTGGCAAAAGGTTGAAAAGTTCAAGGGGGCCGAATACTTTCGCAAGGCACTGTAGCTACTTCAGTGGGTTGTGCAGTAGAAGGGTCATCACAAAGGTTATAGAGGCCAGCATAATATCTGCTAAACTGATCTGCAACGTCTGAGGGACTAAACAGTTTACCTTTAGAGACCGGGTCCAGAATAAAAGGGATGCGAGACCTGAGGTGTTTTTTCTTTAGTTTAGTCGCCAACAGTCTGCCCGCACAATTTCCCTGAGAGTAGTACCTAATCTTAAGTTTTTTCAAGGACTTTTCATAATCAAATAACAATAAATCGCGCAGGTGTTGCCTAGCGAGGAAGAGCCGTCCCGCGTTATATGGGGAGGGAGTAGATTTATTAAGCTGTTCCTTAGACTTAAGGTCCCCCAGAAGGCTAGAGAGCTGGGCCTGCCGAGACCTCTTAACTACATGTTCCAGTCTAATGAACGATCCCCGTATGTAGGCTTTATGTGCATTCCATAAGGGGACGATCCCAACATCAGGGTTGTCATTATTTGCTAAATAATCTCGAAGGTCTCCCTCAATGGAAGCCCTATGAGTAGGATGGGATAGGAGAAAAGAATTACATCTCCAAAGGTAGGCCGGGAAGAAATGGCCAGGCTCGTCCAACGTAAGGGTGACCGGAGCGTGGTCAGACCACTTTATCACATCAATAGCGGACCGAGAGGCTACTGAGAGCCAGAATCTATCTGCCAAAAACATGTCAATTCCAGAATAACTATTGTGTACCTGAGAGTGATACGAGTAATCCCTTTCGGCACAATGGTGGGCTCTCCAGACATCATATAAATCATTAGAGTCTAGAAAGGTCTGCAGTGAGGGGACCCCCCTGCGAGACGAGGAGGATGAATCCATCCACTGGTCCACTGTCAAGTTGAAATCTTGACACTAGGCGCATAACCTTATTGAGGAATCTAAGTTGGTGAGTGTTAGGTGCGTAGACTGAAACCAGAGTGCAGAGAACGTTATTGAGATGGCCCACTAAAATTACGTATCGACCCTTAGGATCAATCTCCTCTAACAGTTGAAAACATACTGTATGCTTAAAGGCAATTAAAACACCCCTAGATTTAGAAGAATAATGTGACTGAAATATTGTGGGAAAGCTGGAGTTGCGTACCCTGTGTGCGTCCTTGCTAAGTAGGTGAGTCTCCTGGACGCAAAGGACGTCACAGGAGAGAGACCTAGCTTCAGACCATAAAAAGGAGCACTTGCTAGGGCAATTTAGGCCCCTTACATTAAGGGAAGCAAAGGTAATAGCTATGACACCCACGAAGCAGCAAGCTCAAAGCCGATTTACCACTCCCACGAAGAGAGGCAAGCCCGCAACGCTCTGTAGCAGAGGAACAGCCATTAACCACCTGCCAAAGGAACAAGAGAGAACACCTTACCTGCAAAGAAAAGAAAGGATGGAAACACAGAGGGAGGGAGGGGAGACGCCAGACAAGAGACAAAAACCAAAGGTGAAAATGCATTTTACATAGACTACTTAAGACGAGCACTACTCGCCTGTAATGGAAAGGGGGATGAAACAGTCAGTCTCAAAACCGAGCCACAAGGGCCGATATTTCTAGCCGAATTCGGGACCAGAACAAGAAGGAAAAGCCAGGTCACCCATCAAAAGGAGGTGAAAAACAGCACTTCAGCAGGCAATCTTTCCCCGCTTGTCAACCTTGTGCCACAGTTCCTTAATACGGGAAGGAGCAGCCTTAGGAACACTTTCCAGATCCGGGAGTCAAAGATTCCATCTTTTAAGAAATTTACAACTATCTTCTAGGGATTTCAACACATAAAGATCCTCTTCATGCGAGACGAGAAGACGGACTGGAAAGCCCCATCTATACTTAATCTGATTATCTCTCAATATGGCTGTGATCGGGGCCAAGAGTCGCCTTTGTTGTAGAGTAGCAGCCGACAAGTCCACATAAACTGAAATATTCTTATACGGGTTCAGGAGGGAATCTTTCTTCCTAGTAGCCTGCATGAACATATCTTTAATATGAATAAAGTGTATTTTTGCAATAACATCTCGAGGAATATCATCAGCCAGATGGTGTGGTTTGGGAAGCCGATGTGCTCTATCTATAATAAGATCTCTTGGGGCAGAGTTAGGCAAGACAGCTCTGATAAAGGCCTGTAGGTAGGACGCAAGGTCCACATTAGGGACAGATTCAGGCACCCCTCTAAGTTTCACATTATTCCGCCTGGAGCGATCTTCTAAGTAGGCCAGTTGCAGTTGAGCAATGGAAACCTCATGGTCATAATGAGCATCAATAAGTTGGTTATGGGACGAAACAAAGTCACCAAATTTAGCTTCAATATGATGAACTCTACCTCCTAAGTCTTGTATGGAGGAATGAATAGGAGCCACTAAGGAGGCAAAGCTTTGCTGCATAGAACGATGAAGGGTCTGTAGCATAGCTTTCATAGACGATTCTGTGAGCGGGGCATCTGAAGTAGGCAGACCCTCTAAGAAATCAGGAGGAGGTGAGGGATGTAAAGGGTCAGGAGAGCTGCGGCCTACCTGTCCAGCAGGAGAGGGTCCAGGGGAGAGACGTTGGCGCTGTTTGCGCGGGCTTCCAGAGTCAGGTGAGGCCTGGGAGCGTCCAAAGGCCTCCCTGTAGTAAGCGATCTCGCTGCGGGGGTCTCGCCGTCGGACGAAGGACTGGTGGGTGAGGAGTTACGGGCAAAGGAGCCGGATGGATAAGCCGCCGGTGGCACTGATCTAGCCCGTCTTCCCGACAAGGCCTCAGACGCATCGCCTGGATCCGAGGCCAAGTGTTGCGAGCCGGCGCCATCTTGGCTGGACTCTGAGGGAGTTTGAAAGAAAAAATCCAGAAGTTTGGACGGGCCAGCCGTGTTCTTTCGCTTCCAGACCATACTGGGGTAAGTACTGTATGGAACCAGAACCAATACTGAGCGTTCGCGAGGTGCTGTCGTTGTGGAGTCGCTGGGGTGACCGAGAGCTCTCTCAAACTGCGGCCATACCGCTCGGCAGCTAGACCACGCCCCCCAATCTTCACTCTTTGTTTCATTGCAGCCATTTGCTAAAAGCAAAAAAGTTCATTTTATTTCACATTAATGTACACTCAACACCCCATCTTGACAGAAATAAAACAGAAATGTAGATATTTTTGCAAATTTATTAAAAAAGAAAAACTGAAATATCACATGGTCATATGTATTCAGACCCTTTGCGGTGACACTCATATTTAACTCACATGCTGTCCATTTTATTCTGATCCTCCTTGAGATGGTTCTACTCTTTTATTGGAGTCCAGCTGTGTTTAATTAAACTGATTGGACTTAGGAAAGGCACACTCCTGTCTGTATAAGACCTCACAGCTGACAGTGCATGTCAGAGCAAATGAGAATCATGAGGTCAAAGGAACTGCCCAAGGAGCTCAGAGACAGAATTGTGGCAAGGCACAGATCTGGCTAAGGTTACAAAAGAATTTCTGCAGCAATCAAGGTTCCTAAGAGCACAGTGGCCTCCATAATCCTTAAATGGAAGAAGTTTGGGACGACCTAGACCTGGCCGTCCAGCCAAACTGAGCAATAGTGGGAGAAGAGCATTGGTGAGAGAGGTAAAGAAGAACCCAAAGATCACTGTGGCTGAGCTCCAGAGATGCAGTAGGGAGATGGGAGAAAGTTCCACAAAGTCAACTATCACTGCAGCCCTCCATCAGTTAGGGCTTTATAGAAGAGTGGCCCGAAGGAAGCCTCTCCTCAGTGCAAGACATATGAAAGACCGCATAGAGTTTGCCAAAAAACACATGAAGGACTCCAAGACTATGAGAAATAAGATTCTCTGGTCTGATGAGACGAAGATTGAACTTTTTGGCGTTAATTCTAAGCGGTATGTGTGGAGAAAACCAGGCACTGCTCATCACCTGCCCAATACAATCCGAACAGTGAAACATGGTGGTGGCAGCATCATGCTATGGGGGTGTTTTTCAGCTGCAGGGACAGAACGACTGGTTGCAATTGAAGGAAAGATGAAGTACAAGAGATATCCTGTCAAGTACAGCGATATCCTGGAAGAAAACTTCTTCCAGAGTGCTCTGGATCTCAGACTGGGCCGAAGATTCACCTTCCAACAAGACAATGAACCTAAGCACACAGCTAAAATAACAAAGGAGTGGCTTCGGAACAACTCTGTGACCATTCTTGACTGGCCCAGCCAGAGCCCTGACCTCAACCCAATTGAGCATCTCTGGAGAGACCTGAAAATGGCTGTCCACCAACGTTCACCATCCAACCTGACGGAACTGGAGAGGATCTGCAAGGAAGAATGGCAGAGAATCCCCAAATCCAGATGTGAAAAACTTGTTGCATCATTCCCAAGAAAACTCATGGCTGTACTAACTCAAAAGGGTGCTTCTACCCAATACTGAGCAAAGGGTCTGAATACTTATGACCATGTGATATTTCAGTTTTTCTTTTTTAATAAATTTGCAAAAATATCTACATTTCTGTTTTTATCATATTTGCAGAGTAACTAATACAATGGAAACCCCCAAAAAGTGACCCCATTTTGGAAACTACACCTCTCACAGAATTTATAAAGGGGTATTATTCTAATTTTGAGCCAAAGAGTGCTTCGCAAAAATTAATGTGTAAGTAAAAATTTTAATTTTTAAGGAAATATGCTACTTCAGTGCCCAATATGTTATGTTCACTTTGTGTCAACAGAGACACGCACTCTTAAAACTTTTAAGTGGGTTATCTTGGAAATAAAAAAGTTGTATATTTGGGCATAAACTGCTGTTTGGGCACACAGCAGGGCTCAGAAAAGAAGAAGCTGTACAGTAAAGTGCTTAAACCCCTTAGATGCTGCAGCAAGGGGTTAAAACCCGCGATCGGAGCTCAGCTCTAACCGGGGGTGATGGAGCAGGGTGTTAGCGGCGTGTTGTCTTAAAGAGGACCTTTCACCACCTCCAACATGTCCAGCTCTTTACATCATTTGATAGGTAATACTAAATTGGGCTATCAATAAAGTAACATAGTAAACAAGTGGGCCCTCTATCAAATTCATAGACAGTTTAACCACATGAACAAGCAAAGAATATCACATGGGGTAAGTATACAAGAATTTAAATCAGGTATAAAGCAGTAAGTCATAGGGAATATACAATCCACATGGATAAAGTGACCAGTGCACACTAATAAACCAGTTCAATATGGAGTACAGTATATACCTGAGTATTTAAAATAGTGCTACATCCCAGTCATCATTTGATAGCTGCTGCTCCTATTATTCCAGCATGGTTGGAATTTTTTTCTCTAGCCCCCACCATTCCCAAGCAATCAATGCTGTTAATTTTGGTTCCTCATATACTATTTAGGCTCTGTACTGTCAGGAGGGCGGTGTCAGGCTGGAGCAGGCAAGGGGTGTGATTCTGAGCTCTGACACTGGCTGTCTCTGATTTGAGATCTGAATCACGCCCCCCTGCTTGACACAGCCTTTAAATAGAACATCAGGCACCAAAACTACCTGCACTTGTTGTTTGGGAACAGTGGAGACAAGAGAAAAAATACTAAATATGCTGGAATCAGTGGAGTGGCACCTATTAACAATCTGAATTGGTGGAGGTGGTGAAAGGTCCTCTTTAAGATACTGACTAATACACCATACCATTACAGAGTGCGCCGTTAAGGGATTAAAGTTAAATTCCAATGTTATTTATTTATTTTGCTATTGTGTCATGGGCAGTTTGGTGAAGATTTTTGTACTGTACTTAATTAACCTATCTAACTTACTTTTTAATAGATAACAGGTTGTATAGTTCTCCCTAGCAACTCTATAACTGAGCTGTTACTAGGGAAAGTCCATACACATTTGTATTGCCAGTATGTAGAGCTGTAGCATTTACCATTTTTCAAGGTAGTATAAACAGGCGATAAAGCCATTTAAGGTGACCATCTCTCCTTTGGTAAATGTTTCAGCTCTACATGCTGCATTGAGCACAGGTGTATGAGACAAAATCTTCCTGGCAATGCTTAGTTACAGCATTGTTAGAGGGAACTTTACAGACTGTTTTCTATTAAAAGGAAGTTAGATAGGTTAATTAAGTATATTACAAAAGTGTTCTCCACACACACCGTGACACAATAGCAAAAAAATAAAATAAAATGGGAGTTATGCTTTAATCCCTTCTTGCCGCCACCAATTTTCGATTTTCACTCCCTGCCTTCCAAAAGCCAAAGCCTTTTTTATTTTTATGTTCACAGAGCTGTATGAGAGCTTAATTTATGCTGGACAAATTGTACTTTATAATGATACCATTTAATTTTCTGTACAATGTACTGGGGAAAAAAAATCAGAAAGGGGTAGAATTAAAGAGTAACTTTGATTGCGTAACTTTCTTCAATTTCCTCCCACACTCCAAAGACATACTGATAAGAAATTTAGATTGTGAGTTCTACTGGGGACAGCGTTGACAATATTTCTTTTAAGCGCTGTGAAAAATGATGGCGCTATATAAGTAAGCAAATTAATAATAATAATAGAATAATACAGCATTCACTGTGCAAGCAAAATTACACGTTACCTGTATTCTGCAATTATGAAAATACCAACTTTATATAGTTTTTGTAACATTTTAAACACCTTAAAAAAATCCAAAAACAAAAATTCTTGGAATTGCCATATTCTGACATCTGTAACTTTTTATATTTCCATACATGGGGTTGTATAAGCCTTTTTTTTTTTTTGTGGGGCCAGAAATACTTTTTATTTATATACTCTTGGGAAATGTCTAATGTTTTGATCGCTTTTTATTCAAGTTTTTAAGAGAGGCAAAATTGTGAGAATTTTTCTAAGTTTGTAGATTAGGTTTACCTGTATCGAAAAATACCCTATGTATGTGTGTCGTTTAATTTATTTTTATGTGTGATCTAGGGAAAAGGGACTGATTTGAACTTTTAATATTTTATTTTTTATATATATATTTTTTTACTTTTATTTGTAGACCACAGAGGGGTCTTGAACCCCAGAGGGTCTGCATTAATAAAATACACTGTAATGCTAATGCATTGCAATGTATTGTAAAATACATACACTTCTATTACAGGCTGCCTAATGCAGCCTGTAGTAGAATCACATTAAAGACAAGCCCGGGAGCCTGCAATAGGCTCCTAGTTGTCTAGGCAATGAGGCTCCTGGGGAGGGTGATCCCAAAGCAAAATGGGGGGCATTCACACACCACCGATAAAATTGTGCCTCGTTTTGGTTGGTCTGAGGCATCAGTATGGTTAATGCCGGCAATCAATGCAGGCACTGATCACGGGCATTGTCACCGGGTCACCACTCCTGAATGTCCGCCATGTTTAAAGACCCAACAACCCCCAGCCACACAAGTACATGTGACCTTACAAGGGGGACTCTGCTTCTATTCTGACTTCCACAATCACTTTTCACACCATGATACAAAGGATTAAAGTGACCCCAAAACATCCACACAAATAGCTGTCACCACCCGCCACTTATGGTAGACGAGACACCAAAATACTCAGATCACTCACACCTGCACCCTCTGGCACCAAACAGTGAACCTCCAGGACAGTGGCATACAAATGGAAACAACATTTTGCTGTATTTTCCTTCTTTAGGATTGTGGTGACATCTTAGAGCCAAGTTACAAAAGAAAAATATATAATAAAAAAAGACACACACAAGCAAAACAGTATACAAAATAAAAGGGAGTGACATGAAGAAGAGATACCTCTTACTAAGTTTAGACATGGAAATCAGCGGAAGGATTGGATAGATTAGAAGCTTGGTTGTATCTGCAGGTATCTGACCATAATGTTTTGTCCATGACTGATTTTTGTAGGACCTTAACCCAGCCCCCCCTTTGGGAACCCTTCACCTGTGGCCAGGGCTGACTAATTACATGCACCAAGTCAACAGTGATTTGACTTATTTTGGGAATATGCCATAACTCTATATGGACATCTAATATAGGAATGATACACCTGGCAAGTGATGCAGAATGTTTTCACAAGTCTGGGCATACAAAACATGAAGATGAAATCAAAAGCCTTTCAGCAGATATGTAAATTGGGTTGAGTCTGAAAGTTATCAGTCTATCATGAATTATGGCATACGCGACTTTGAAGTTATATTTTTCTTTGTTCCATATAGGGATTTACCCTTGCAAGTTTCCAGGCTTAATTCATCTTGCAGCTGTGCTATCTCGCCTGACCCACACACAGGGCAATTTGATTCTTTGCATTCACCTGTAAACAAGTTTGATAATCTCCAAATGAATTGACATCTTGGACCTAATTAGTTACCAGCATCCTGGGATGTGTAATGTGAAATGACATGCACACAGACAGTGGACATACTCATACAACATGACATACCTACTAACAATGAACAAAATGTATAGCTACAACTAGTAGGATATATACATAACTTATACAGAACCCTCATATAATTGAGTCTATGAGTAATCTATGAAAAGCAGTCAGAAATAGGACATGTCCTGTTTGTAGGCGAGCCATTCCCTTGGTCTGTGAAAACAATGAACAGGTGAATAGTCCATAGACTTTCATTGATTTTAAAACGGCAGTTTTTTTTCTTTAGTGTCATGTGAATAGGGGCGAAGTGAGTGGCCAGTACACTCCACCTCATGGGGAGAGTTTACTGCACTGCGGGGGGTTCCCTGTCAGGAGATTTGCAGGCAGCATAATGGAATGCTTCAGGCGTCCCAAGTGTGTGAAGCCAAACTGAGCAATGTTTGCCACTTTCCAATGCACACTATCACAAAGCCAATCAATTTATTGGAGCCAGAAATGTATTGAGATATCATACACAGCACCGTTTGGCTGCTGGCGCTGCAGTCAATACATATTTATTTTGGCTTTTGATATTGGTTTTGATATTACTATCCCTCTATTGAGCTACCCCTACTCTCCTGACTCCTGAATGAGAACCTGACCCCATGTATGTTTCACCAGGTCAAGCATGGCTACTTCTGGGGGTGGTGGGGGCAGGGGGTACTTCTTATTTGCTGCACTATATATGGAGTAAGATTGACAGACAACAATTTCAGCCAATCCCAGCACAGTGCTAGTATACACTCAATTAACCATTTGTTGTCAAAATGTTGAAAGTATGTTTATAAACCAGTGCTGCTTGAATTTTAAGTACACTACATTGCTGACAGATAACTTTTATTAACCCTTTATTACATCTTGTTTCTTTAACCCCCTAACAGTAACATTAAAATTTCCAAAATGCTCTCAAAATTGTCACTTTGTTTTATTGAACATTTTGGCTTTAAGGCTCAAATAACTTTGTTGCCTTATGTGAATTTTAACACATTTTAGCCAGTCTAACATTTTATCCCTCTCTTCATTCCCATGTTTATAGCTTTTTACATTTTATTTCAGTGTAGCTTTGAGACCTTGTATTTTGTGGGTACATAAGACTTTTTGATCAGTTTTTATTACTTTTTGTTTTTGAGAGGTGAGATTATCAGAAAACATTAATTCTGGCATCCGAATTCTAAGGTTTATGTCATTTATCATGTAGTATAAATAAAGTACTAATTTTATTTTATGGGTTGTTATGGATGAGGTGATACCAATTGTGTGTTTTTTTTTATTTTTTTCAGTTAACAAGGGGGTAAAAGTCTATTTTTTTCTGTAAAACGACTTTGGTGCTTCAGTCAACATTGACTACAGCATATAAGGGGTTAATTTGCAAGTACGTTTCTGATTGATAATAGTGGGGTGATATCATGAACAAAAGTCTATGGTATCCCCTTCCCCTGGGGTTATCTGAAGTGACAGGGACAGGAGAATAATAAAATAATTTTCTCCTCTCCCTGCATTGTCTGCTGCTCATGTTCTCCTCTACATTGTTAAAGTGAAAGTTGCGAGTATATGCACTTTTAACCAGTGATATCTCTAAATCTATGTTGGCTACATACATGATCTTGGTTTTATTTAATAGCCAAGACTCTAGCCCCTGTGGCTCTGGAGTTAGAGCCCTTTAAAGTTACATTTTCCCTCAACGTGTCCTGCTCGGGGTGAACTGTAATGCACTTTGCTCAAGCCCCAAACAGGGCACATTCAGAACTGTAGGGGGTTTAAAGAGTACCTGAGTTTTCATGAAAAATTGAAATCTCTGCAGGGTCTTGCTGGAAAAACTGTTTTTTGGCTGTTGTACTACTACTGGTTTCTTTACATGTAATTCTGTCAAGAGTAACTGTAAAACAGCAAACAAATAGCTGGAAAAAAAGCCCAAGATAACTTAATATTGGTGATCCAGGGAAACTGCAAATATAGGATATGATACAACTAAAAAGATCCCTGACACAAAAAAGTGAAATCTGAGCACAATAAGGAAAGCTGCTTATTATATAGGATTAACATCCCCACAAAAATAATACAAGCAGCCAAAGGTAGATGCACATTACATAGCAGACTTCTGACATTGCATGCTGTCAGATATTAGAAAATGCTCTCAGTATGGTGTGTAGAAAAGCAGTATGTTTGTGAAGAACATGAGGAAAACAGTTCCTCCCCTCTCCATTCACCCTGTCCCTCCTCCCTTCACTGGGAATCTGCCGTAGTCAGCAGTAACTATTTACAGAATTTCCTTAGTAACAAAGAGTGAACAGGTAGAAAACAGCAACATTTTAAATGATGTGCATTATATTTTGATCTCGAATGTATAAAAAATGAATATAACACTTATATCCTATGGTAGTTTGTCATATTATTCCAGAGAATATTTTGTCAAGATTCTGCTATGACACTTTGTCTGCAGTTTTATTTCACTAGTCATTAGTAAAGAACCATTTAATGCCATCTGCGTGTTGTGACATAAGTATAAAATGCTGCTGATTTTCTTACTTTGATATATTTACTTGAATGTTTAATTCTGATTGTAATTAAATGGGGTTTTCTGGTCCAGGGGAGGGGTAGGCATTTGATACTTATAAAAGTCTCATACTTTGTTTGTTTGTTTGTTTGTTTGTTTGAGTTGGAAGGGACCTCAAGGGCCATCGAGTCCAACCCCCTGCAAAGCAGGAATTCCTAAAACATCCCAGCTATATACCTATCCAGTTTCCGCTTGAAGATTTCAATTGATGGAGAACTCACCACCTCCCGTGGCAGCCTATTCCACTCTCTCACTACCCTTACTGTTAGAAAGTTTTTCCTAATGTCTAATCTGAATCTCCTTCCCCTTAGTTTCATTCCATTACTTCTCGTGCTTCCTTCTGCTAATGAGAATAGGGTAGATCCCTCTGCACTGTGATACTGATGACGTTTCCTCAAGATAGGTCATCAATATCAGATGGGTGGAGGTCTGACACCCAGTTTCTGGGTGTTACTGTTACTGTTGAGGAGGAGCAGAGCTGCAGTGCTCCGGCATGTCCATTACACCTTTTTCTTCTGGCTTTATACACTGTATAGTTCTGGTGCCAGGAAGCTGCCTTGAAGAGTTGAACAGTCAAGGAACAAGTGTTGGGCCCCCAGTAATCTGATACTTATGACCTATGTCTATAAAGCACTGCGCAATATGGAGTTATATAAAAAAGAGAAATAAAAAAATAAAATAAAAATAACCTCTCCTGATATCACTAGTATCAAAGTCTCCTTCCCAGGACCAAAAAACTCCTTTATCATAAAAATGAATTTATTTATAATGACCAAATACGACTTATATTAAATACCAGTTATTAAGCATTGTGTGTGATTTCTAATGATTTGCTTTTAAATTTGTACCTTTAATCATTACTTTAAAAACTTTGTATTTTATACATTTTTCTATTAGGTCTCATTGTTTTCCTAGATAGCACACTGACCCATTCATTTCAATGGACCCGTGCACACTACCGAGTTTTCCACAGGTGCATGTGTGGGCCACGAGTCCGTGCCACAAAACACAGAGCATGTCCTATTCTGCTCAGTGTTTGTGGCATGGACCAGTCCATAGAAGCCTATGGGACACAGAAAACAATAGACGTCATATGGATGTGGTCCGTGTGATGTCTGTATTTGGACAAAGTTACCTAGCTACCCACAGGTTTTTTGTTGCAGATCCAAAAATATGGATGACACACTGATGGAATACTGACAGTTTTTGCCGACGTATAGCACTGCTATAGACACCCTGATGACACGCGGCGTTCAAAAGCTGATCACTGAGCCATATTTTGCAGACCACAAATTAAATATGGTCATGTGCATGATGCCTTAGTGCATTGTTATGATATTTGTGCCGTGAGATAAAAAAAAGCTTATAGCTAATGGAATTATTAAATGAAACTATATTTTAATAGTTACATTGACAATATTGTTGAAAAAAAACATACACTATAAAGACAAAAGTAGAGTGACACACCTGAATTCTGGTATTTCATTCAGTAACATTGCCACACTGAAAAGTTATTGTTTCAATTTCCACATTATCTAACTGCTTCACTGAAAAATGGGCAATAAATAAATAATAAAATTTCACTTTATTAATATACATTAAAACAGTAAAGCAGTTGTATGTAACATCGGTCTGGATAAATGTGCCCTAACTGGACCACAGGTAAACACCCTAATTCTATTCTCTCCCATAAAATCTCAAGCTCCAAAAGCCAAATATTATAATGACCACATTGACCATTCCACCCTCTAGTAAGCACGCAACAGGTAGGTTTCTTCTTGTCCTCGTGTCCAATTCAACACAGTTAACCCTATTCAGGTGCATGAAAAATAAAACAGTTAATGTAATAAATAGATTATACTGACTATCATTCAACCAGTAAAACCAAAATCAACTAAACAGCAGGAAGAGAAGCCCTGTTCCAATAGTCCCATGCACCCCGCTTTGTTGCTAATAGCAACAGTGGGCTTCCATTCTTTCACATATGGTTGTAAAGGCACACTTCATTGCTGAAATTTATATACCTATGGCATGGGATTGAAAAACGTAAATAAATAAAAACAAATAAATAATAAAAGGAAGTCTGTAAAATACACTGTCTGACTTATTGAATAGGTGTCTATCTGCAAACTGTTAAACATATTGTAACGTCTCTGCCGTTTCGGGTCTCGGCACCGCCCTCCGCTCGCACGCTGTGGCAAAGGAGGCGTGTTCAGTTTGGTTCTTTATGTAAGTTTCTTGCTGCTCAGTCTGAACATGGTCCTAGTCAGTGTAATGGATTTCCGGCCCCACCCGTGTCTGAACATTTCTCTCTGGACTGCATAGAGTTAATCTCTTCCTGGCCTGTGTGATTGACAGCCTGTGTACCTATCAGATCTGTGGCTGGGCCCAGACTTTCTATATACAGGATGTCATTTCTTAGCTAGTGGCTGGTTATTACACTTGTGTTTTGCCTGCTCTCTTTCTATACTCCTTGATACTTTGTTACTTGATTCTCTGACCCTTTGACTTGCCCCTGACTATTCTCTTGGATTTTGACTTTGTACTGCTTTGCTCGTTTGTTACTGACCCCTTGGCTTGCTCACTCTGCTTCTGTGTTGTTTTTGTCTTGTCCTGTTCTCTGTGTCACTTACTCAGTATAGGGTTTGTCTTCTGGTTGTCCTTTTACCGTTTAGGGTAACTGAGGCAATAGGAAGGGTCAGTGGCTGGGGTGAGATTAGGGCTCACTTGTCTCTGTCCTTCCTCCCAGACCGCTGCAGTAGTGTCAGGGTTGCTACGTTTGGCAAGACCCTTACAGAATAACCGGCCCATACATTCTGCCATTGCTTCCCTTAGGATCAGCATGGATCCTATTCAGGGCCTTGCAGCCAAGTTGGAAGGTTTGGCAGGCCTGGTAGCTGATCTCGCTAAACAGGTTCAGACACTTACTGAGGCTGCTGCAGCATCCCCGCTTGTTTCTTCCCCTTTTAAGGTGAAGATGTTACTTCCGGATCATTTTTCAGGGGATCCTGAAAAATTTGAGACTTTCCAGGAGTCCTGTCGCCTGTATTTTCGGATTAATCCACATGCATCCCAGGCCCAAATGGTTGGAGTAGTTATATCCCTCCTACAGGGGGATCTACAGGCTTGGGCCCTTAAACTCCCTCCTGGGGCTGAGGAGTGGATTGACCTTGAAAAATTTTTTTTGTCTTTGGGGTCTAGATATGGGCAGGAAGAAAAGCAAACCCCCCCCCCCCCCCCCAAAGGGGGCCCAAAAAGCCCCCTGAGCGCCCGCCAAAAGGGGGGGGGGGGGGGGGGGGGGGGGGGGGGGGGAGCCAGATGTTAAAGAGAGAATAGGGTCTGCTTCTTCCAAGTTTTCTGTCTCTCCCTCTCTCTCTCCTGAAAAACCTGTTATTTCTCCCATGACTCCTGGTGTGGAACCCATGCAACTGGCAGTTATGGATGCCAAGACGCGAGGAGAGCATCGTCTCAGGAACAACCTCTGCCTGTACTGTGGTGCTTCCGGTCATTTCATCAGCGACTGCTCGATCAGACCTCGCAGACCAGCAGAAAAGCTTCAGTGCCTGAGTGGTAATCAGAAGAACCACTCAGGCAACCAGGTATTTGCTGATATGACTGCTTTGCACACTTTAAATTGTGTTACTGAGGAGACTGTCTTGGCTGCTAAAGGTGGGAAACACCAGGTGAATAAAAAATGTTTGCCTGGCCCACCAGTGTCTGTGGTTGTGCAAAAAGACCCTGAATTGAAGGCAGAGAAAATACTGGGTCCTACTAAAACTGGTTTATCTGGTGAGGGTCCGGTGGCCCCTCATAAAGGGGGGGGTACTGTAACGTCTCTGCCGTTTCGGGTCTCGGCGCCGCCCTCCGCTCACACGCTGTGGCGAAGGAGGCGTGTTCAGTTTGGTTCTTTATGTAAGTTTCTTGCTGCTCAGTCTGAACATGGTCCTAGTCAGTGTAATGGATTTCCGGCCCCACCCGTGTCTGAACATTTCTCTCTGGACTGCATAGATTTAATCTCTTCCTGGCCTGTGTGATTGACAGCCTGTGTACCTATCAGATCTGTGGCTGGGCCCAGACTTTCTATATACAGGATGTCATTTCTTAGCTAGTGGCCGGTTATTACACTTGTGTTTTGCCTGCTCTCTTTCTATACTCCTTGATACTTTGTTACTTGATTCTCTGACCCTTTGGCTTGCCCCTGACTATTCTCTTGGATTTTGACTTTGTACTGCTTTGCTCGTTTGTTAATGACCCCTTGGCTTGCTCACTTTGCTTCTGTGTTGTTTTTGTCTTGTCCTGTTCTCTGTGTCACTTACTCAGTATAGGGTTTGTCTTCTGGTTGTCCTTTTACCGTTTAGGGTAACTGAGGCAATAGGAAGGGTCAGTGGCTGGGGTGAGATTAGGGCTCACTTGTCTCTGTCCTTCCTCCCAGACCGCTGCAGTAGTGTCAGGGTTGCTACGTTTGGCAAGACCCTTACACATATTCATGCCATATCATAAATCATTCAGTATCATCCCTCAATGGATTTCCACCCATTTCACCCATTATCAGGAGCTTAGATACTGAGATTAAAGGCAGTGACAAATACAAGTAGAATACGGGCTGATGGTGGCAGAGTCTGCATAGTGGACTCTGTCAAATAGTCTACAGCAAATTGCTGATGTATGCAATAATACACTGCTGTGTATGAGCCCTGAAGGTCGAGTCAGGCACTGTAGGATATAATGTAGATGCTAAGTCTGGTAAATAAGATTAGACTGAGCAGTGAAAACTGCAGTGTCAGAGTCCTGATGGTGGACTCTGAGACCCAGGAAGTCACCTCATGTAACAGGGGGTGTTTACATGTAAAAATAAAATACAGTGGCACTCTTAGCTAAATTCCGCTTCACATGCAATGTCAAAATCCGGTTCAAATTCAGTATCAAAATCTGCGTTGGTTTTTGCCAAGCAGAAAAAAATCTGCTTCAAATTTCTGAAGCAGAAATGCCCCTAGGAGTAATGATAAACAAAAAAAAAGTCACAGCAGTGGTGCTGTTAACTCAGTGCGAGAAAATAAGTACACCTGCAGAGTAACCAGTAACCCTATGGTGGGCCTGAGGGGTTATAAAGGAGCCGAGGTCAAACCAGGCTTAGGGTGGGTTCACACTTGCGCTTGAATCCATCCGCTGCCAATCCAAGTGAAAATCTTGGGAAACTGGATAGGCACCGGATAGAGACAGGTTAGTGACGCATTGCTTAAAAATCCATTCATTTGATTGGGCTTTTAAAGCAATGCGCTGGTGTCCGATTGCACCCTCTGCACTGCGAAGCCGTTTTTTTTCGTCGGACACAAAGTCCTGCATGTCCGACTTTGTTTCCGACGAAAAAACTGGATTTGCGGCGCAGAGGGTGTAAGCGCACACCCGCGCATTGCTTTAAAAACCCAGAAAAAGATTGACTAGTGATCATAGTAACCTTGAAGCGATGACTGCAAGCTGGACAAACAGGGACATGAACACTCATATAACCCCTTATCAGGTCCACTTTAACCATAGGGCAAATGGTGAACTTGCATAGGGCCCTATGATAGTGGGGGGTCCCCTCTCAATCATCCCAGTTCTAGTAGGAGAGTCCAGTATTTCAGATTCTGTCCCAGGTGGCAGGTTCCCATTTCAGTTCTATCTCCATCCTCAGGGCACAGAAAGAGTTGTATACACAGTTGGAGCACAGAGAAATCAGCTCTATACTCTGCTCTCTGTGGCAGGGAGACGCGATGAGTACACATTCTGCTAATGATTCAGCCGCGGAGTCCACGGCTCAAGACTCCCCGCTGATTAGGGCCATTCATTTGGGCCTAATCAGTAGCGGAAAGCTGCCTGGCAGAACCTGAAGAGGAATTCCTCTTCATTTTCTGATGTGTGAACAGGGCCTAACACTTACAGTTCCATCTACTTCTCTTCCTCTGTATTACAGTCCATTCTAGCAGGTCTGCCTTAGCAAAAACACCCAATTTCAGGTGTTTTTTCTGCTGCGCTTTTGGATGAAAACTTTGCTGCCACATGAGTTGCGCGACCAGGGGGCCCACTGAGGTTCTCTTTCCCAATGGTCCACACAAACCTGGGGCTGGCCTTGAACTTCCAAAAAACAACAAACTGTTAATGACTATTGTTTTTCTACAGAAAGTGTGAAAGGCTATCTAATTTATCAATGCTAATTGAAAAATCCAAAAAAAAGATTTGCTTTGAGGATCAGTTTCAACTGTGGATCTCAAACCAAGGTCATTACTATTGTGAGAGTGTGAAACTAGAGGGCGCTGGTGAGCGAACCAAAGCCAGGCTTAAAAAGGTCCTCAGCCACACCCATAGGTGGGGCCCAACTCCTGAGGGAGTGTACGCAGCAGGAGAGCTGCTGGAGACCTGCAGGGAGCAGGTAGATGGTGGAACCAGTGGGAGACAGACAAGGCGGTCTGTCCCAAGAGGACAGGATTATAAAGCAGACTTGGTTGAGCTAATTGTGAGCCAGACTGCTGAGGAGACGCCTCAGTAAAACTTCTTGCCTCCAGAGGTTAGACAGGGCTCAAGTAGTAAGGTAGTGCCCTGTGTGTGGGCTAGGCTGTTTTTTGTTTTGTTCCTGTTTTTACTCACAAGCTGAATAAAGCCATTTTATTTTGGATTACCACTGCCTGGTATGCTGCTTGTTTGGCACCCAGTACCACCAACACCTCTGTGGAGTCCAGGAGGCTGCCGCCTTTGAGGCTAAATTCCCCCCAAATTGTCATACTATACAAAACTGCAATAAGTTCATTGAAGGCATCTCTTGACAGTTCATATGATCAGGATGTCAGCTAAGTACCTCAGTCAGAAGGCTACAGATGAAGAACACTCTATACTCTTCCAACCAGCTCAGGTGCAAATTTGCATGCAAAGGGGCATTGGAGCTCCCTATTGCAGTGCGCCTGAGTTGGTGGAACAAGTGTCCACTAAAAAGGAAATTGTGCAATCAAAAGTTGCATGACTAGCTCATTGTGATTTCAAAGATGGTGATTCCTCATACTGTTGCACCGCCCTACATCCCACTTCATTGGGTATGGAGCTGTTTAGCACTGCAAAAACAAAGCTAAACAGGAGATAAGTTAATATCCACTAATCATCTTAAAATATATATTGTGTCTCAAACTTAAGATGGAAGAGTAATTATAATAAGTATAAAATGTACTACTATCCTGTGATCTGCTAACAATTCTTGACGCTATTGTGCATGTTCCTCCCTGAACGCTGCACCCCACCTCCTCCCGGCCACGTTTTCTACTGTTTGAGTCTCTATTTGACTTTTCTGTGTCTGAGGCTTTGTGGTGTAGTGTGTGGTGTAGGCCAAGTTTATGAAGGGCCCAATTCTCTTTAAAGGGGTTGTCTAGTACAGTGGATGTTGGATATTTAAATATGGTGGGCGCTCAAGATCTGAGTGCCTGCCATAGCTGCTAGGCCTCCGCTGTATTGTAAAGCAGAGCACCGTATCAATGCTCAGTAAAAGCTGACCGAGTTGCTGGCAATCTATTGTCATGACAGCTAGGATCCTATTGAAGGCTCCCAGGCTTGTCTGGCATTAGCTTCTATTACAGGCTTCTCTATGCATCCTGTAATAGAAGTGCAGCAATTCTGCAAGGAGCTGAAAGGCATTTTTTATTTTTATTTTTTTGCTGTTTCGCCTCTCATAAAAATTTGAATAAAAAGTGATCAAAGCAATAGACATTCCCTAAAATGGTATAACCTAAAAGTACAGTGGGTACAGAAAGTATTCAGACCCCTTTAAATTTTTCACTCTTTGTTTCATTGCAGCCATTTGCTAAAAGCAAAAAAGTTCATTTTATTTCTCAATAATGTACACTCAGCACCCCATCTTGACAGAAAAAAAACTGAAATGTAGATATTTTTGCAAATTTATTAAAAAAGAAAAACTGAAATATCACATGGTCATAAGTATTCAGACCCTTTGCTGTGACACTCATATTTAACTGACATGCTGTCCATTTCCTTCTGATCCTCCTTGAGATGGTTTTAGTCCTTCATTAGATGCTGCATTTAATTAAACTGAATGAACTTGATTAGGAAAGGCACACACCTGTCTATATAAGACTTCACAGCTCACAGTGCATGTTAGAGCAAATGAGAATCATGAGGTCAAAGGAACTGCCCAAGGAGCTCAGAGACAGAATTGTGGCAAGGCACAGATCTTGCCAAGGTTACAAAAGAATTTCTGCAGCACTCAAGGTTCCTAAGAGCACAGTGGCCTCCATAATCCTTAAATGGAAGAAGTTTGGGACGACCAGAACTCTTCCTAGACCTGGCCATCCAGCCAAACTGAGCAATCGTGGGAGAAGAGCCTTGGTGAGAGAGGTAAAGAAGAACCCAAAGATCACTGTGGCTGAGCTCCAGAGGTGCAGTAGGGAGATGGGAGAAAGTTCCACAAAGTCAACTATCACTGCAGCCCTCCACCAGTCGGGGCTTTATAGCAGAGTGGCCCGATGGAAGCCTCTCTTCACTGCAAGAGATATGAAAGCCTGCATAGAGTTTGCCAAAAAACACATGAAGGACTCCCAGACTATGAGAAATAAGATTCTCTGGTCTGATGAGACGAAGATTGAACTTTTTGGCGTTAATTCTAAGCGGTATGTGTGCAGAAAACCAGGCATTGATCATCACCTGCCCAATACAATCCCAACAGTGAAACATGGTGGTGGAAGCATCATGCTATGGGGGTGTTTTTCAGTTGCAGGGACAGAACAACTGGTTGAAATTGAAGGAAAGATGAATGCGGCCAAGTACAGAGATATCCTGGAAGAAAACCTCTTCCAGACTGCTCTGGACCTCAGACTGGGCCGAAGGTTCACCTTCCAACAAGACAATGAACCTAAGCACACAGCTAAAATAGTCACAGCTTCAGAACAACCTGTGATCATTCTTGACTGGCCCAGCCAGAGCCCTGAACTCAACCCAAGTGAGCATCTCTGGAGAGACCTGAAAATGGCTGTCCACCAACGTTCACCATCCAACCTGACGGAACTGGAGAGGATCTGCAAGGAAGAATGGCAGAGGATCCTCAAATCCAGATGTGAAAAACTTGTTGCATCATTCCCAAGAAGACTCATGGCTGTACTAGCTCAGAAGGAAGGGGCTTCTACTCAATACTGAGCAAAGGGTCTGAATACTTATGACCATGTGATATTTCAGTTTTTTTTTTCAATAAATATGCAAAAATATCTACATTTCTGTTGTTTTTCTGTCAAGATGGGGTGCTGAGTGTACATTAATGAGAAGTAAAATGAACTTTTTTGCTTTTAGCAAATGGCTGCAACGAAATAGAGTGAAAAATTTAAAGGGGTCTAAATACTTCTTGTATATCTGGCCCCGCAAAAAAAGATGCCTTATGTATCCGCATACATTGAAATATAAAAAAAAGTTACAGGTGTCAGAATATGGCGACTCCAAGAAATTGTTTTTTTTTTTGCAAAGTTTGGGATTTTTTTTAGGAGTTTAATATGTAATATAAAAATATATATATAAATTTGGTATTGCCCGAAGCAAACAGGTGACATGTTATTTTGGCTGCACAGTGAACGCCGTAAAAACAAAGCCTGTAAGTCACACAAACACAGTGTTTCTCCAATTCCATCCCATTCTGAATTTTTTACAGCTTCCCAGTACATCATACAGAATATTAAATGATACCATTACAAAGTCCACAGGGCTTTATGGGGCTATGAAACCTCTAAGAATGCCACTGTAGTGTAGAAAAGTTTTTAGATGTTGATTACTTAATCTGCCATAGGTGCAGTACTAGTAAGAATGTGAACTGCAGTCAGACCTTTGTATGATTTATATTATGTGCATGAAATAGTGTTTGCAATCTGTATGCACTGAACACTGAGCAACCAGTAAGGTAAAACCAAATATTTCTCAACACAAAATCTATTCTGGATACACCTAGTTTAGGACACCTAGTTTAAGGAATATCAATAAAAGTAGTGGAAAACATGCATCTTCAAATTGGAATTAGAAGTCCTACAAAGTTTGACACAATTCGGTCACTGCTGACAGTTCCAGACTATGGCACACCACTTTGACAATGGGAAATGTAACACTTAATTTATTCATTTCTAGTAGGAATAAAAGAGGGGTGGCTTAGCACAGACGGGGTATATATTAAGCCCTACATCCTAGAATTCCTCTGTAAAAATTTTGCAAAGTAGACTGTAGTGCCTATTTGTGCAAAAAAATTAGCATTTTTACACCACTCTCTCCACTTCTGAAATATGGGTGAGTAAGTGGGAATGGCTAACCTGTTGAGATGTATGTACACCATAAAATTAAACGGAGCTCCTTAAAAAGTTGCAAAAATTCTTGCAATTTGAAAAATTCCCTAGATTATAAATCCCACCTTTGTCTTTGCCTGTTTGAGCAAGGAAACCTCTCATAACACTATGATCATGATTCAATGTAATTGTATTGTCGCACGTATGCACCCAACGTCTACCACTAGGATGGTGTCTGTTTTTGGGCAGTTGAAGGCTTGGTGAGACCAATACTACATCAGAGAACATACCACACATATACAGGAGTCAAAAATAAATTGCACATGTACAACGTGAGTGCTATGATGTTGGAAAGCTTGACACTGTAAATCAGAGCACAGAAGTAGATATTAGGTAGGATTATAAAGCAAAAACTGGAGCACTTGCTGGACATGCCTTGGTGCACTGTGATTTAGATTGGGGCCCCACGTGGCGGAAACCGTGTCATTTTACAGTCACTTCAGATCCCAGCGAATCCCAACCACATTGTGAAAAGATACATGCAGTGGGCACACTGCGATTTCCAAAACTATTGTGGTTTTGGAAATCACAGCATGCCAATTATACCTACGGACATATCAGCAGTTTCCTTATAGATATAATGGAAGCAGAAAGTCCGCAGAGGTTTCATCTGTGGACTTTCTGTAAAAGCACTGTGGGAAAACCAGGATGTGTTGCCGCCGCTGTTTTTCCCACAGTGCTTTTCTTGCTATATGGATGAGGTGAACAATGATAAAGGTACTTTTCTGTAGGTGTCGCTCAAGGCTTAGCCCAGGGACCCCTAATATTCTCCATCTCAACATTGGTCAACTCATACAGTCCCAACTCATCAATGCCACTGTTTCACAGACAACATCTGTGGCCCAGACATTTACCACTTTGCTATCCAGAGTTCTGGAGTGTCTAGCAGCCATAGCCTCCTTCTTCATCTCCTGCTTTCTCAAACTAAATATGGAGAAAATGGAGTTCATCATCTTCCTTACACAGCACCCCTACCTGACCTATCTAAGTTAATGGTGCCATACTAACCCCATTCCCAGAAGCCTGTCGTGATGACCTTTGATTCTGTCTTTCCTGTTATAATATTAAGTATGGGGAGTGCACATAGAAAAGATTCACCATATGGGTATAGCAAGGACTGTTCTTGTAATCCATGTAGCTTTTATACTGCCGTTTCTATTAATTTTGTCCTTAGATAACAGCTATGGTGGTGCTCATATGCAAAGGACCTATGGGGAATCTATATAACACTTCCATTCATTAAATGCAGTTGTCATTCAGAGGCTGGCACACAAAGGGTCAAGTGTGTCAGTTTAAGAGGGGTTTTCATGTAACCAGTTTAGCTTTCTCTTCACATTTGCACAGCTGTCATTCTGTAAATGATTTTTATTCTCTGTTATTCCATGTGGGGAAGTGTTTTAGGAAAAAGATATTCAGAAATGTAAACATATCTTTTCCTTGCTGCTTTCCTGTGATCATATTACTACCAGTTCTTTTATTAAAGAAGAGTTGTCATTCCTTTGCCCTTATTCATATCGCTGACTGCATGGAGAACTTTGAACATGGAAATACCAGTTTGTTGTATATTGATGTGTGCATTGGTGTGTTTGTCATATGAGTGAATTGTTTGCAGAAATAAGGAAGCCGTGTTTAGTATAGTACAGAGAGGCGGTCCTCTCAGCACTTACCAGCTTGTCTTTACTCAGTATTCAGAGGCAGCATGACAGCAGAAAATTCTTGTCTGTGTACACAGGGTTTCGCCCTGTTCGGGATACTGACAGCAGCTTATATAGTAATAAGGCAGACATGGAGGGCAGTACGCGGGCTGAAGACCCACGTGTTATCCCAGTGGTGGAGGACAGATCTCACAAAGTATGGACAGTGGGCAGGTAATGTGGAAGTTCTTATGCACAGGATACTACTCAATGATACATTTAGTGATTTGATGGTGATATGTGTGTACACTTGCTTTTTACTTGCAAGCTTTATATGTAATTTTTTCTAGGATGAATGCATCAAGTACTGTACATGGGAGAGGTATTTTTGTATTACTTGCAGTGTTGGTAACAGCTACAATGTGTGATGTTAGGAGTCTTAATGTTATCCAATGTATTACTGTATAATATTTGTGCGTTAACTTTATTATAACACAGGGAGCTATACCAAAAAATGTTTAGCTAAGTAGGATAGAGTTGGAGATTGACTACCATCAGACCGTCATAAGGACACAGTGACATAGATGGGTTATGTTGCCCACATCGAGTGAAACAAGAGTATAAGAACCAGGTGCCTATCTAGACAGAGAATGTGAAGCACATATTCCTTGGACTAGCCACACCACATATACTGTACCTGGTGTGTAGCAACTGGAGAGAGAGCTTTAACTAGGGAGCAGGAAATGTATTTCTGGCATTTTGTGGGCAGACTGTGTCTTAGTTGGATGGAGTCTTCTGCCAAGTGAAATAGAAATTGCACAGCTGTCAGCATCCACCCTGCTTATAAGACCAGGGCAAGTACAACCACATAACCCCACTCTATTCTTATAGTGCCAAATCCAAAATTCCTCTCAAACTAATAATAGTACTGTATAGTACAAACATGTCTTTGTGACCACAAACCAAAGAAGTAATGCATAGTGCAAGTGCTTTTAGTACTTTAGTATTGCAACCTAACAATGCTCTTGTTGTAGCTGTATATGACGTTTTCATCCTCTGCCTGCATCACAGCTGTCTGTGTTATAGAGCCTGGTGCAATCTACCCAAGGGCTGAACAGGGCAGCTGGTTTCTTGTGTCTCTGGTAGTTGTAGTCAGGCCCAGCCTTAGGTCTAGCAGTGCCCTGCGCAGAATCTGGTTGTGATGCCCTTCACCTTTAGCGTCTTGTAGAGTGAAGGACTTGGTGCCCATTTGCTGCTTATTGCCTCGTTAGGCTGGGTCTAATGACTGGAACGTATTGCATGATAAAAACCTATGATGTATGAAGTTCCAGTGCTTTTTTATATAACTATTTATGTAACTATCCTCAGAATAGGTCATCAATATAAGATGAATCAAAGTCAATGGTATCCACTCTCTTTTTGGATTGTCAGAGGTGCCTGTCATAGGGTTATAACAAATAAATCACTGCACACAGTTATAGCTTGAAAATTAAGAGCCTATTTTATTATACTAAAGGTGATTTCCATGAGAAACCTAAATGCTTGGTAGGTTATTCAAAGTATTAGATCACATAAGGCAGTATCAATGAGCAATTTGAAGTATTACATTGTATTTCATCATATTGCGCCACATATATAGAGCCATCCACTTGTAGCAAGTGCCATGAGGCGACAATCTAATGTGAAGCATCCTGGCATAAACTGAGCGGCGACATTTTTTTTTTTAAGTCAGCAGCTACCTATTGGTTTATTCCAAGTAAAGGGGGCAATACACTTTGTGATGACCATTAAAGGGGCAATATACTGTGTGGAGACTAGTAAAGAGGGCAATATACTGTGTTGGGGCCAGTAAAAAGGGTGTTATATTGTGAAGGGGTCAGTAAAGGGGATAATATACTGTAGGGGCCAGTAAAGGATACGTTATACTGTGTGTGGGCCAAATAAGGTTTTTTTTTTATCTCCAAATGGGGGGCATGGTCTTCAATTTTTATTGGAGGCCCATCACAAAACCAAAGATCGCAGGGTTGGATATTGGAGGGGGGGGGGGGCTTTCTATAGGTTTCACACTTCTCATATGGAGTCAGTGACAGTTATTTATAAGCTTTTGTGTTGTCCTCCTCCACATTCTGTATGGTCTGCTCTGTTGGTATTCCTTTTTTTTTATTTCTATCAATACTATGGTATCTTTCCCTGAGAACAACCCAGATCCCCCCTCTTCCCCTTCCTACACATCTTTTCTATTCCTCCATATAAGTCTGATAGTTGTTCTACTTCCAGTATTAACCAGATAACACCTCCAATACAAGCTACTTCACTTGGTATGCCATTTGCTTATGATGCTTTTATAATTCGTTTGGACCTGAGAAAGGTCTTTTAGGCTGAAACATTGCTTTTTGAACTGTGCTACTACTTATGCCTTTATTACTACAAGTGGATGGCTCTATATATGTGGTGCAATATGATGAAATGCAATATGATACTTCAAGTTGATCACTTCTAATACCTTAGGGCCAGAGGCATAGCTAAAGGTTCAGCACAGGGGGGGCGAACATGTCCAAGTGGGCCCCCAACTTAGGTAAACCGATATTATGACTATACGATGACCGTATAGTGGTATATACCAGCTCTACACAGGGCTCTGCAGACAAATTAGGTGAATACAGGGCAGTAACATTTAGTGACTTAACGGTGACATCTCTGACTAATTGGTCACATTTCCCGTCTCTTTCATCTGGACTGCCATGACCACTTCTTTCAATCTCTGTAAAGTTTGCAGAACATACATCTTTGGCTCCTTACTTTTCCAGGCACCTGACCCACATTGTCCTCGCCTCCACATCCATCCTGCTGCTACCGCCAATTAAAAATGTATAATATAACCCCCATAATGAATAATACCCCCAAGTGCATCTTTAACCCCTTCACGCATTCTCACGTACATGTACGTGGGAGAATGTGGTTAGTTACCGCATCCCCATGTACAGGTACGTGACAGTGATCGAGCGGACTCAGAAGCAGAGCCCGTGCGATCACCGCGGGAGCCTGGTTGTATTTGACAGCCAGGCTCCCGCTGCAACAGCGGGGACCAGTGGTAACACCGATCCTTGCTGTTTAACCCTTACGATGCCGTGGTCAATAGCGACCGCGGCATCCAAGGGGTTCCGCCATCTTGCCACCCCCCCCCCCCCTGGCACCCCCCACGGCGCGATCAGGGGGTGCCGATATCTCTAATCTGCAGCCCGGGGTCTGCCAAGTGACCCCAGGCTGCCTGGAGACCCCACTACCTGGTTGATCCTGCCGAGACCTGCGGAAGTCAGCGCTGTGTTTCCATAGCGCTGACTTCCTGTATAGACTGCAAGACACTTGCATGCTCGTGTCTTGCAGTCTATAGTACTGAGCCAGAGATCAAAGCATCTCTGGCTCAGGTGTCCTAATGGGACACATGAAAAAGTAAAAAAAGTGAAAAAATAAAGTATGTGAAAAAAAATTAATAAAAGAATAAAGCCCCCAAAATTCCCTTTTCCTATATAAAATGAATTATATAAAAAATAAACCTAAAAATTAATAAAAACAATACATATTTGGTATTGCCGCGTCCGTAACAACCTGTACAATAAAACTGAAACCATATTTAATGTACACAGTGAACGTTGGGGAAAAAAACCGCCAAAAGTAATGATTTTTCGCCATCTCACCTTACAAAATATGCCATAAAAAGTGATCAAAAAGTCATATGTACCCCAAAACAGTACCAATAAAAAGCACAGGTTGTCCCGCAAAAAATAAGTCCTAAACCAACTCTCTAAACTGAAAAATAAAAATGCTATGCATCTTAGAAGATGGCGATGCAAAAAAAATTGATTTGTCCCCAAATGGGTTTTTGTTCTGCAAAATTGGTATTGCATAAAAAAACAATATAAATGAGGTATCGCCATAATCGTACCGACCCGCAGAATAAAGATAACATGTTACTTACGCTCTACGCTGCATGGTGTAAAATTTAAACGGTAAAACGCAGTGCCAGAATTGATGGGGTTGTTTTTTAATCCACCAAGAAAGAGTTAATAAAATTTATTTAATAAGTTGTAAGCACCTAAAAATGATGTCATTAAAAAATACATCTCATACTGCAAACAACAAGCCCTCATATGGCTACATCACCAGAGAAATAAAGAAAATATAGCTCGTACAATGTGAAGACAAAAACCCCAAAAAATCGCCAAATCATTAGAACATAACTGGCTGCGGCAGGAAGGGAATGTATAAGCTATGCGAGCGTATATGAGGGTACAAACCAGATTTAGAGCTTACGAGGGATAATAAACCAGAAGTGACCCCCAATGTGACCTCCCCAATAATAGGAACTACTGGGGATATAGTAGGGAATTTAGTGTACCCAATGTACTCCGCACAGCTTACATATTCACTTTTCCCCATCCGCTGTGCAGTCACGTCTGGGATACTAATGCTACCTACACCCCTTGATAAATTCTTTGAGGGGTGCACTTTTCAAAATGGGGTCATTCCCTAGGGGATTCCACTTTACTGGTACTTTAGAGGCTCTGCAAACATGACATGGCATCCAGATCCCAACATCTGAATCTGCGCTCCAAAAGCCACATAGCGCTCCTTCCCTTCTGCGCCCTACTGTGTGCCCAAACTGCAGTTTATATCCACATGTATGACACTGGTGTACCCAGGATAATGTACTCAATGTCATATGTGGGTATAAACTGCTGTTTGGGCACAGCCGAGCACAGAAGGGACGCCATTGCACTTTTTGGTTTTTGGACGCCATTGCACTTTTGCAGAGCTGAAATGCCAGTACAGTGGAATCCCCTGACATGTCACCCCATTTTGGAAACTACACCCCTGAAAGAATTTATCCTGGGGTACAGTGAGCATTTTTAACCCCCAAGTGTTGCTATAATTTATTATCCATAAATGAATACGCAGCTGATGGTGAAAGGTGAAAATGACAATTTTTCCAGGAATACGACATTTCAGTGCGTAATATGTTGTGCCTGGCTTGTATCAGAGATGAACGCTCCAAAAGCTCTTGTGCCTGGGATCCCCGCTCACCAGTTTTTGGAGTGTGTGTCTGTGCAGACATAAACTGGGCACAACATATTGGGAACTGAAATGGCGTATCTATAGAAAAATTTCATTTTTAACTTTTCATTATCTGCGCATTCATTTCTGGAAATTAAAAGAATGCAACACTTAAGGGTTAATAATGCTCGCTACCCCACTTGATAAATCCCTTGAAGGGTATAGTTTCCAAAATGGGGTGACATGTCTGCAGATTCCACTTTACTGGCAATTCATGGGCTCTGCAAAAGTGGCATGGTGTCCAAAAAGCAAACTGTGCTCCAAAAACCAAAATAGCGCTCCTTCCCTTCTGTGCCCAAACAGCAGTTTATACCACATATGGCGTTGTTAAGTACGTTATCCCGGGTACACCAGTGTCATACATGTGGGCATAAACTGTCATTTGGGCACACAGCAGGGCGCAAATGTGAAGGAGCGCTATGTGCTTTTGGAGCGCATATTTAGATTGTTGTTTTTTTTGGACGCCATGTCACATTTGCAGAGACCCTAAAATTGCCCCTACAAAATGGGGGTCACTTCTTGGGAAATTCCAATTTACTGGCACCTCCAGGGCTCTGCAAAAACAACATGGCGACGAGAAAGTACTCCAAAAGCTAAAAAAACACAGTGCTCCTTCCCTTCTGAACCCTGCTGTGTGCCCAAGCAGTAGTTTATACCCACATATTTAATTTTTTTGTCCCCGGGATAGCCCACTTAATAGTTTTAGGAGTTCATGTCTCTGATGCCACAAAGTGGCCGCAACGTATTAGGCACTGAAATTGAATATTTCTTTAAAAAGTTTAATTTTCACTTTGTACATTAATTTTTGGGAAGCATTTTTAGGCTCAAAATCATAATATCCCTTGATACATTCCTTGAGGGGTGTAGTTTCTAAAATGGGGTCACTTTTAGGGGGTTTCCATTGTACTGGTACTTTAGGGGCTCTGCAAATGCGACATGGCACCTGAAAGCTATTCCAGCCACATCTGTCCTCCAAAAGCCAAATAGCGCTCTTTCCATTCTGAGCCCCACCATGTACCCATACAGCAGATTACAACCACATATGGGGCATTTCTGTGTTCAGAAGAAATTGTGTAACAAACTGTGGGGTGTTTTTTCTTCTTTAACCACTTGCAAAAATTAAAAATATGTCGCTAAATGGACGGTTTATTGGAAAAAAGTAATTTTACATTTTTACGTCCCTAAGTCAATAAAATCTGTGAAACAGCTGTGAGGTCAAAATGCTCACTATACCCCTAGATAAATTCTATGAGGGGTGTAGTTTTCAAAATGGGGTCACTTTTTGGGGGGAGTTCTATTGAAACTGGTACTTTAGGGGCTCTGCAAATGTGACATGGCACCTGAAAACTATTCCAGCAAAATCTGCCCTCCAAAAGCTAAATAGCGGTCTTTCCATTTTGAGCCCTGCCATGTACCTATGCAGCAGATTACAACCACATATGGGGCATTTCTGTGTTCAGGAGAAATTGTGTAACGAACTTTGGGGAGCTTTTTCTCCTTTGTCCTCTTGTGAAAATGAAAAATTTGGGGCTAAATTGACGGTTTATTGGAAAAAAAGTAATTTTTCATTTTAATGTCCCAATGTTAATAAAATTTGTGAAACAGCTGTAGGGTCAAAATGCTCACTATACCCCTTGATATGTTCTGTGAGGGGTGTAGTTTTCAAAATGGGGTCACTTTTAGGGGGCTTCCACTGTATTAGTACTTTGGGGGCTCTGCAAATGCGACATGGCACCTGAAAACTATTCCAGCAAAATCTGCTTTCCAAAAGCCAAATAGCGCTCTTTCCATTCTGAGCCCTGCCATGTACCCATACAGCAGATTACGACCACATATGGGGTATTGCCATGTTCAGGAGCAAACTGTGGGGTGCTTTTTCTCCTTTAACCCCTTGTGAAAATGAAAACTTTGGGGATAAAGTAACATTTTAGTAATGTTTCATTTATACATCCCAGTGTTAGCAAAATCTGTGAAACGGCTGTAAGGTCAAAATGCTCACTATACCCCTTGATGAATTCTGTGAGGGGTGTAGTTTCCAAAATGGGGTCACTTTTTGGGGTTTTCCTTTGTATTGGTACTCTAGGGGCTTTGCAAATGAGACATGGCACCTGAAAACTATTCCAGCAAAATCTGCTTTTCAGACGTCCAGTGTCGCTCCTTCCCTTCCGTGCGCTGCCATTCGCCCAAACATCAGTTTACACCCACTTGTGGGGTATTTCCGTGCTTGGGAGAAATTGCATAACAAACTGTGAGATGCATTTTCTCCTTTAACCCTTTGTGAATGTGTTAATTTTAGGGCTAAATTAAGGAATTAGTGGGAAAAAATTAAATGTCTAAATTTCACCTCCATATTGTTTTAATTCCAGTGAAATGCTTAAAGGGTTAACAAACTTCCCAAATGTTGTTTTGAATTATTTGAGGGGTGCAGTTTTGAAAATGGGGTCATTTATGGGGGTTTCTAATATATAGGCCATTATAATCCTCTTCAGAACTGAAGTGGTCCCTAAAAAATTAGTTTGGGAAATTTTCTTGTAAATCTGCAAAATCGCTGTTACACTTGTAAGCCTTCTAACATCCAAAATAAATTACAGGACGATTAAAAGATGATGCCGAGAGATATGGTAGATAATATGTATTAATGTATTTGGGTGGTATGACTATCTGTCTGAAAAGCAGAGCATTTCACATTTTGAAAATTGCGATTTTTTTTTTTTTTTTTTTTTTTTTTTTTCCAAATTTCCATCAAATTTCCTATTTTTTTTTTATAAATAAATACAAAAATATTCATTAGTGTTTACCACTAACATGAAGTACAATGTGTCACGAAAAAACAAATCTCAAAATCACTTGTGTAAGTTAAGTCGTCTCAAAGTTATTGCCATATAAAGTGACACATGTCAGTTTTGAAAAACGAGGCCTGGTCCTTAATGCATTTTTGGGCTCGGTCTTGAAGGGGTTAAAGAGGACCTTTCATGTCCTCATGCACATGCGGTTTTATATGAATTCAGCGCACTGTCAGCTTTCCTGTTATGTGCCCCGGGGCCGGGGATATTGGTGCTGTTAGTTTTGGCACCAATCTGTGCCCATGAACAGAAGAGTGTTCCTGACAGTCTAGCTGGGCTGTGAGGAACGACCCCGACTGTACTCTTCTATAGACTTGTACGCCCCCTCTGACAGTACAGGGCTATGGACGAGTACGGTCAGGGGAGGCGTTCCTCACAGCCTAGCTAGACTGTCAGGAACGCCCTTCTGATGATGGGCAGAGATCGGTGCCGAAACTAACGCCACCGATATTAACAGCCCTAGGGCACATAACGGGAAAGCCGACACTGCGCTGAATTCAGTTCACTGTTGGCTTTCTATCTGTATATAAAACAACATGTGCCTGAGGACATGAAAGGTCCTCTTTAAATTAATAACTTCCCTCTGTACCCCCTTCAAATTGTGTCCCTTATTAATAATGCCCCAAGTGTTTCCTAATTAAAAGGTAAAAAAAGGTAGAATTAGTGGGGTTCCAATACCCGGGACCCCCAGGATCAGCTGTTTGAATGAACCATGGTACCTGTGTAAGCGCCGTGACCCCTTCTCTGTTTACACAGTGTCATTATTTTCATACCGGCCATGTAATGTAATTACAGCCTCGTCCTATACACGTCTATGTGACAAAGCTGGAATGACATCACACGGACACTATAAACAGACAGCGTGTGATATAAACAGGCGCCATGGCCCCTACATACAGCTGATCAGTGGGGGTTCACTGATCTCTTATTGATGATCTTTTCTGAGGATAGACCATCAATAAAAATAAGCTGGAAAACTCCTTAAGGCCGGAGCCTCACATGGCGGAAATGCCGCAGAAAAAAAACCCTGCGTTTTACAGTTCCTGCAAAGTGGATGGGATTCTTGCAAATCTCATCCACAAACATACGTGCAGCATGTCAATTATACCTTCGGAAACACTGGTGGTTCCCTATAGGTATAATGGAAGCAGAAAATCTACAGAGGAAACCTCTGTGGACCTCCTGTGAAAAGTGCTCCAGGAAAAACTGTAATGCATTACTGCAACAGTTTTCCCTGCAGCGCTTTTTTGCTGCAGCCCGCTATATGGGGCCTTAGTCTTAATAAAGCCCTAGTGCCACCTTAATTAAATTAATTGCCCCCTTATATTATGCCCCTGATTCCCCCTGACATAAATACTGCACCCCTAATGACCCCTTATATAAATGACCACCCTCTTATGTTAATAATGCCCCCAATGACCTCTTATATAAATGATGCCCCCTAATGACCCTATATAAATAACCTCCCCCTTGTATTCATAATGCCCCCTAATAACCCTTATATAAATGACCCCCCTTATGGGTGACATTCTGGGGTCTCAATTCTGGTGTCCCTTCCCTAAACTTTTGGGTATGCTGTGCTTTGCCCTTTTACATGGGCAGGTATTGGTGGAATTAAAGCCTCCCTTTAAACTGATCCGGAACTCAAATGACTGAAATGTTCTGCTTTGGGATGTATGCTTCAGCAGATTTGGCGCTGAAGTGTTCATTGACTGGCCTGATTTTGAATAGGCAGTCAGAGTTGGTGGCATCCCATATGCAGCACAAGACCCCAGAATATCTTCATCTCTGCTTCATTTACAGGGGGTCTACCTCAGGGACCTAGCATATGTGGAAGTGGAATTTTGTTCAATGAATTGCTGGGTAAATACATTTATTTGGGCCACTATGAAATTTATGAAATCGTCGGAGACAAAGACTTTGAAAAAGTCAATTTCTGTGAGGCTTTCAGTCTCAAATTGGATTCCTGACCTACACACAAAATCAGGAAGCAGAAGCTCATCATTTTCAGGGGGCTAGGTCCACCTCTGGTCACTAATTACAGGAATTGGATATTGTTCTAGGGCTCACTCATCACTGGATGAGGGGTAGGAGGAAAAATAGAGGGATGGGAAATCTTCCTCTTCTCCCTCACTGGCCGTATCAGTGTCAGAGGCCAGGAAGGAATATGCCTCCTCTGCTGAATACAGCCTTTGATATGTTTGGGAGCTCTGGGAGCTATTGGACATTTTTTATTTGCATTGTGCTTTTACACGTGTATTGAGACTTTATTGTAGGTGTACAGTATATTATGTTTCAACATGTGAATAGATATAAAAATTTATTGAGTAGAAAAAAGAAAAGACAGAAAAAACTACCTAAATTTTAACTATATATACACACGTGGACAAAATTGTTGGTACCCCTCGTTTAATGAAGGAAAAACCCACAATGGTCACAGAAATAACGTGAATCTGATAAAAGTAATAATATATAAAAATTCTATGAAAATGAAGAAATGAAAGTCAGACATTGCTTTTCAACCATGCTTCTACAGAATTTTATTTAAAATTAAACTCATGAAACAGGCCTGGACAGAAATGATGGTACCCCTGAAAATAATGTGACCAAAGGGACATGTTAAATCAAGGTGTGTCCACTAATTAGCATCACAGGTGTCTACAATCTTGTAATCAGTCAGTGGGCCTGTATATAGGGCTACAGATACTCACTGTGCTGTTTGGTGACATGGTGAGTACCATACCATGATGAAGTTACATTTGAACAGGCTTTCTAAGGTTTCATTTTGTGTCTCAGTGTTGCATTTTTTTTTTACAGTGGTGACTGGTGCTACTGATGGGATAGGAAAAGCCTATGCTCTGGAGGTAAGTGATTGCAGGTTTATGAATACATGTTGTTTGCTAGTAATATTGGTAGTTGACATAGTAAAGTAATTGTACAAGAGACAATAGAACAAGTATAGTTTTTATTTATATTTAAATTTCTATTTTTATTTTAATTATTGCAAAAGAACATAATGAAGAAAAGGACTGAGGAAAAAACCAGTTAGTTTTCCTGCTCTACATTGATTTTATACTAATCCTTGTATTTCTGTGCTTGTAGCCCGTTCGGGCATACAATCTCCCACTCCACTTGAAAAATGTGGGAGGAAACCGGGCAAAAACCCTGCAGACCCCTTTATAGTCTATGGGATCTGCGGGTTTCCAAGGATAACCGCTTTTTAAGTGGATTGGGTTTCTGTTTTTCGGGTCCCTAAGTGGACCCAAAGAATGTAAACCTAGCGTAACTACTTGGAGACATGGCGACTTTTTCTGTTTTTCTTCATTGTTGCATTCTATCTGCCAGTTCATGCGAGTGCTGTATTTATTGTTGGGAAGATCTCAATGGCACTCTTGAGGCATGATGAGCCCTTCTAAGAGTAGAGAAATGGAATCTATTTATTTTTTATTTGTGGTTTATTTCATAATACCGCCTGGATAGCACACTGACCCATTAATTTCTGTTGGCCCATGCACACCACTGTGTATTACATGGATCCATGTGAAGGCCGACAGTCCAGGAAGTGAAACTCAGGACAGGTCCTATTCCTGTCCGGTTTTGTGGCCGTGCTTCTGCGGCCCCCAATCATTGAATGAATGGAGCTGCAGAAACCCAGGCGGCACACGGATGACAGCATTGAATCAGTGTTTCATCCGTATCTGCGGATCCGCAAAAAACCTTCTGTGAATAGCTAGGTAACTGTTCTGCAAATACATACATTTGTGTAATGTCTGTTGTTTTCTGTGTCCCATAGGCTTCTATAGCCTAGTCTGTGCCACAAACACTGAGCAGAATAAGACCTGCTGTGAGTTTTATGGCACAGACTTGCGGCCTGCACATGAACCCATGAAAACAAGATATTGTGCATAGGCCCATTAAAATAAATGGGCCAGTGTGATATCCAGGAAAAAACTGTATACAACGCTGAAATAGCACCCGGTCGTGTGCATGAGGCCTTAGTATGGAAGAATGAACTATTGTGTTATGTATCTACATATAAATATTTCACTGACTTTATTTTCAGCTCGCAAAGCGTGGCCTGGACATTGTCCTGATAAGTAGAACCCTGGAGAAACTGAAAAGAGTGGCTGCTGAGATAGGTAAATTTAGAGCGTAACATGAAACAGTAGCATAGAGAACCTGTCACCATGAAAATACAGTGTAATCTGCAGGCATGACATACAGCAGGAAGAGCAGAGCAGATAGTTTGTGGGAAAAGATTCTGCCTAACTTGTCATTTATTGATTGATACTGTTCTTTTTATGCTCAGAAACAGTCATCTATCCATGGGGTGGCCCTATCAGTGATTGACAGCGAATATGTTGCTTCTGCTTCCTAAATAGAATATTGTATATATTTGTAACTTTCTTCCTTCATTCTTTTTAGTATAGTAGCTACCTCTATGCTTTGTCTGCTTCTCTCCTTTCAGCATGTACAGTGCTGGCCAAAAGTATTGGCACCCCTGCAATTCTGTCAGATAATACTCAATTTCTTCCAGAAAATGATTGCAATCACAAATGCTTTGGTAATAATATCTTCAATTAATTTATCTTCAATGGAAAACCACAAAAAGAATTGTCAAAAAGCCAAATTGGATATAATTCCACACCAAACATAAAAAAGGGGGTGGACAAAAGTATTGGCACCCTTTGAAAAATCAGGTGATGCTTCTCTAATTTGTGTAATTAACAGCACCTGTTACTTACCTGTGGCACATAACACAGCAGGCTCTACCTGCTTAGGAAGCTGAGAGCCTTTGGAATCCGGGGGGCACTTCTTAGGACTTTCTTCAACTCGGTAGTGGCATCAGCCATCTTCTTTGGAGTGGCCTGCTGGGGGAGCAGTATATCAACCAGGGACAGAAATAAACTTGACAAGCTGATTAGAAGGGCCAGCTCTGTCCTGGGGAGCCCACTGGACCCAGTGCAGGTGGTGGGTGACAGAAGGATACTGTCCGTGGTGAGCTCCATGCGGAAGAAGAAGTCCCATCCCATGCATGAGACTGTGATCGCGCTGGGCAGTACTGTCAGTGACCGACTGCTCCACCCTAGGTGTGAGAAGGAGCGCTATCGGAAGTCTTTCCTCCCCACCGCGGTTAGGCTGTACAACCAACACCGACCTAAGCGGAGATCATTACATACAGAGAACTGAAATATCTCTCTGCCTGTTAAATCCCCCCCCCCCCTCTACGTCCTATCTGTCTGTCTGCTATTAATGTAATGCCTCTCACCTTGGAACATTCCTGTACATGTTGTATTTGTATCTGCTTATCTTATCTTATCTTTGCTGCTGTAACACACTGAATTTCCCCACTGTGGGACTATTAAAGGACTTATTATTATTATTATTATTATAACAGGTGGTGGCAATAACTAAATCACACTTGCAGCCAGTTGAAATGGATTAAAGTTGACTCAACCTCTGTCCTGTGTTCTTGTGTGTACCACATTGAGCATGGAGAAAAGAAAGAAGACCAAAGAACTGTCTGAAGCAAAATTGTGAGGAAGCATGAGCAATCTCAAGGCTACAAGTCCATCTCCAAAGACCTGAATGTTCCTGTGTCTACCGTGCGCAGTGTCATCAAGAAGTTTAAAGCCCATGGCACTGTGGCTAACCTCCCTAGATGTGGACGGAAAAGAAAAATTGACGAGAGATTTCAACGAAATATTGTGTGGATGGTGGCTAAAGAACCTCGACTAACATCCAAACAAGTTCTAGCTGCCCTGCAGTCCGAGGGTACAACAGTGTCAACCCGTACTATCCGTCGGCGTCTGAATGAAAAGGGACTCTATAGTAGGATACCCAGGAAGACCCCACTTCTGACCCAGAGACATAAAAAAGCCAGGCTGGAGTTTGCCAAAACTTACCTGAGAAAGCCAAAAACTTTTTGGAAGAATGTTCTCTGGTCAGATGAGACAAAAGTAGAGCTTTATGGGAAAAGGCATCGACATAGAGCTTACAGGAAAAAAAAGAGGCCTTCAAAGAAAAGAACACGGTCCCTACAGTCAAACATGGCGGAGGTTCCCTGATGTTTTGGGGTTGCTTTGCTGCCTCTGGCACTGGACTGCTTGACCGTGTGCATGGCATTATGAAGTCTGAAGACTACCAACAAATTTTGCAGCATAATGTAGGGCCCAGTGTGAGAAAGCTGGGCCCTACTCAGAGGTCATGGGTCTTCCAGCAGGACAATGACCCAAAACACACTTCAAAAAGCACTAGAAAATGGTTTGAGAGAAAGCACTGGAGACTTCTAAAGTGGCCAGCAATGAGTCCAGACCTGAATCCCATAGAACACCTGTGGAGAGATCTCAAAATGGCAGTTTGGAGAAGGCACCCTTCAAATCTCAGGGACCTGGAGAAATTTGCCAAAGAAGAATGGTCTAAAATTCCAGCAGAGCATTGTAAGAAACTCATTGATGGTTACTGGAAGCGGTTGTTCGCAGTTATTTTGTCTAAAGGTTGTGCTACCAAGTATTAGGCTGAGGGTGCCAATACTTTTGTCCAGCCCATTTTTGGAGTTTTGTGTAAAATGATCAATGATTTGACTTTTTTTTTTTCATTCTCTTTTGTGTTTTTTCATTGCAAGCAAAATAAATGAAGATATTATTACCAAAGCATTTGTGATTGCAATCATTTTCTGGAAGAAATTGAGTATTATCTGACAGAATTGCAGGGGTGCCAATACTTTTGGCCAGCACTGTACACTGTGTTCCAAATTAATATGCAAATAATATTTTCTCAAATTTTCCAAAATTACCTATATGAATTGCAGTCATTGCAATTTTCCAGTCATCAACTATTCGAGTATAATTGAAAAGTTTTTGAACAAACTGCCTATGATAACAGTATATTTAAAAAAAAAAATAAACACTCAAAATGCACTCAAAATGCATGTTCTAAATTATTATGCACAGCAGAATTTGCAACCTTTTCATTTTTATTAAGAACAAAAAAATGGTCATTGTGAAATTCTAAGCATTAGCAGGTTATTACAAACTGAAATCAAACAGTTTTCAAGCCAAAACTTTATTCGAGGTGATGTTACATTTGCACATAGGACCCCCTAGTTCGAAAGAAGCTTCTGAACTCTCTCGTCCATTGAATTTGTCAGTTTTTGGATGGTTTCTGCTTGAATTGTTTTGCATGAGGACAGAATACCCTCCCAGAGCTGTTGCTTAGATGTGAACTGCCTCCCGCCATCATAGACACTCCTTTTGATGATGCTCCAGAGGTTCTCAATGGGGTTGAGGTCAGGGGAGCATGGGGGCCACACCATAAATTTGTCCCCTTTTATGCCCATAGCAGCCAGAGATGCAGATGTGTTATTTACAGCATGAGACGGTGCATTATCATGCATGAAAATGATCTTTCTGCGGAATGCATGGTTCGTCTTCTTGAACCATGGCAGGAAGTGCTGTTTGAGAAACTCCACATACATTATGGAGTTCATCTTTACCCATTCAGGGATCCTAAAGGGGCCGACAATCTCTCTCCCCATGATTCCAGCCCAAAACATTACTCCACCTCCTCCTTGTTGGCGCCGTAGCCGTGTTTGCATGGGGTGTCCATCAACAAGCCATCCTCCACTCCATCCATCTGGACCATCGAGCGTTGCACGGCACTCATCGGTGAACAAAACAGTTTTGAAGTCAGTCTTCATGTATTGTTTGGCCCACTGGAGCCGTTTCTGCTTGTGTGCAGTGGATAGAGGAGGTCGACAGGATGGCTTACGCACAGCTGCAAACCTCTGAAGGACCCTGCATCTTGTTGTTCGGGGGGACGTTGGAGGCACCAGCAGCTTCAAAAACTTGTCTGCTGCTATGACAAGGCATTTTTGAAGCTGCTCTTTTAACCTGACGTAATTGCCTGTTGGGAAGAGTCCTCAATTTTCCCTTATCAGCACGCACACGTGTGTGCTGTGAATCAGCTACATACTTCTTGATTGTGCGATGATCACGATGAAGTGTCTTGGCAATGTTGATTGTAGTCATGCCTTGACCTAAACACTCCACAATTTGTTGCTTCTCAGCAGCCGACACATCCTTTTTCTTTCCCATTTTGGCTGAAAATGTAGGCTGCTTAATAATGTGGGACAGCCTTCTTAAGTAGTCTTGCCTTTAATTGGACACACCTGCCAAACTAATTAGCACAGGTGTCTGCAATTGCTTTCAGTGATATAAAGAGCCCTGACACACATAACCATCAATTAGTTTAACTGCCAAACAAAAAAAATTCTTACATTATCGCTCCTAAACACTTTTTGCATAATAATTTGGAACACAGTGTATATGTCATGAAGATACTATTGTCAGTAATACTTTTGTCTCTAATGTTGTACTATTTATTCACAGAAAAAGCATCAGGACGCAAGATTAAATATATACAGGCAGACTTTACAAACGGATCAAATATCTACCATACGATTCAAGAGGAACTTAAAGGCTTGGAAATTGGAGTTCTGGGTAATTCACATGTTTACTACTTTTTACAGCGATGGTCTAGAAGACACATTGACTGCAGTCACCAGCAGGGCCGGCGTTAGGGGGGGGGCAAACTGGGCAACTGGCCAGGGCCCCGTCCCCAAAGGGGCCCCCGGGATCCGGAGCCTGATTACTCGGGATCCCGGAGTCAGGACGGCCATATTAATAACAGAAAGGGACCCAGCGTCATGTGCCGCAGGGTCCCTTTCAGATGTGAGTGAAAATAACAAACATTTTTACTCACCTGTCCTTGGCTTGGCGTCAGACGTCATCTTCCGGCGTTCCGGACATCACCGCTGAGGCCTGGCTACAGCGGTCACGTGGGGTGTGCTGTCAGTTTGCCTCACGTAATCGCTGAGGCCCAATCACAGGCCTCAACGATGACGTCCACAACGCGTGACGTCAGCCGCAGAGAAGAGGAAGCGGTCGCCGGCGGGGGATAGCGGAGCAGCGCGAGGAGGCCCAGTAGAGGTAAGAACAAGGTGAGTATAACTGTTTGTTATTTTCACTTATCTCTTCTGGGCCTTCGATTATTATACTCTGGGGTCTGAAGAGACCCCAGAGTATAATATAATAGTAGCACTGACGGAGTCTGTAGGGCCACTGTGGAGCATTATACTGGGAAGGGGGGGCCCTCTGGATAGCATATTATACTGTGTAGGGCCACTATGGAGCATTATATTAGGGGGCCCCCTCTGGATAGCATATTATACTGTGTAGGGCCACTGTGGAGCATTATACTAGGGGGCCCCCTCTGGATAGCATAGTATACTGTGTTGGCCCCCTGTGGAGTATTATACTACGGGGCCCCCTCTGGATAGCATATATATTGTTTTGGGCCACTGTGGAGCATTATACTGGGGGGCCCCTCTGGAGCGCATAATGCTCCAAAGTGGCCCCACAGTATATAACATGCTCTCCAGAGGGCCCCCTCCCCAGTATAATGCTCCACAGTGGCCCCACACAGTATAATATGCTATCTAGAGGGCCCCCCAGTATCCAGTGGCCCCCAGTATAATGCTTCCTCCACAGTGGCCCAAAACAGTATAATATGCACTCCAGAGCCCCCCCCCCCAGTATAATGCTCCACTGTTGCCCCACACAGTATAATATCCTCTCCAGAGGCGACCCCAGTGTATGGGAGGGGGCGGCTCTGGAGAGCATATTATACTGTTTTGGGCCACTGTGGCGCATTATACTGGGGGGGGCTCTGGAGATCATATTATACTGTTTTGGGCCACTGTGGAGCATTATACTGGGGTAACCTCTCTGGGCAGTATATTATACTGTGTGGAGGCCATTCTGGAGTATGTTATACTGAGTGGGGTCACTGTGGAGCATTATTTTGGGGGGGCCATCAGCAGAGCATATTATATTGTGTGGCGCCACTGTGGGGCATTTTGCGGGGGGAACTAAGGAACATTATACTAGGGAGCCCTCTGAGGAGCATATTATACTGCGTGGGGCCTACTGTGGAACATTATACTGGGGGGAAGCTCTGGGGAGCATAATATATTGCGTGGGGCCACTGTGGAGCAAAATACTGGGGGGGGGGGCACTGTGGAGCATTATACTAGTGGGGGCCCTCTGGAGAGCATATTATACTATGGGCCACTGTGGAGCTTTATACTGGGGGGGAAAGGGGCAGTGTGGGGAGCCGGTTATACTGTGTGGGGCCACTGTGGAGTGTATTATATTGTGTGGGGCTTTTCGGGAGCATGTTATACTCTGTGGGGCCATTGTAGAGCATTATACTGGGGGGGACCACTGTGGAGCATTATACTGGGGGAACCCCTATGGGTAGTATATCATACTGTGTGGAGGCCATTGTGGAGCATGTTATACAGTACTATGTTAGACCACTGTGGAGCATTATACTGGGGGGCACTGTGGGGTGCATATTATACTGTATGGAGCATATTATATTGTGTGGGGCTGCTGGGGAGCATATTGCACTATCTGGGGCCACTAAGGGGTAGTATACTTTGTGGGCCACTGTGGAGTATTATACTGTGTGGAGCCTTATATACCATGTGGGGCCACTATGGGGGGGCTCAGGGGAGCATTTTATACTGTGTGGGGCCACTGTGGAGCATTATATACCATGTGGGGAAACTGTGGAGGGCTCAGGGGAGTATCGTATACTGTGGAGAACTATATACCATGTGGAGCATTATACTGTGGGGGGGCTCAAAATTCCTGCTGGCAGCCCTGTGTGCTATGTCTGCATCACAGCTCCCTCACTATAATCTTGCACATACGTGTAATGCTCCATGGCCATGTCATTCCCCATACAGTACTGTGCATGAGCTGGCCATGGAGTTATTGGGGCCTGCACAGTACTATAGGGGCTGACTATACTGGGAACATACTCAGTAACACCAGATAGTCAGCACATATGTAAGACTTAAGTGAAGGAGCCGTGGTGTAGGCTATTAGCAGGAAGCTGTTGGGTGGGGCCCCAGAACAAGATCCTCTGGTGGGCCTAAGGCCCTTCAGTCCGACACTGTATAACGGAGAACTATTATATATAAGGATGGGTTACTATATATAATTGGGAAACTTAAATATGAGGGGGCTATTATAAGGGGGAACTATTATTTATAAGATGGGCTGTTATTTATAAGGGGGGAACTGTTTATAAGGGGGGTATAATTGTTAAGTGGGGCTTATTTATAAAGGGGGCTATTAGTGATAATGGGGACTATTATTTATAAGGGTAACTATTATTTATGAGGGGGCTATTTATAAGGGAGCAGTATTATTTTTACGGGGTGACTGTTACTGATAAGGGGTAATATTACTGATACAGGGCACTATTTATCATTTATAAGGGCGCTATTACTGATAAGGGTGTAATATTATTTATAAGCAGGGACTATTATTTATAAGTAGGTGTTATAATAACTGATGACTGGGTGCAAAAATCTATTAGGTGGTACAAAGGTGCTCATTTGAATTGTGTGTGGTAAAATGGGGCTTGTTATTACTTTTTTGTTGGCAGAAAGGAGGCGTTATTATGGGGGTTGCGACTGGAAGACGATGGTGTTGTTTGCATATCAGCATTTGGGGCCCCGCTTTTAATTTTGCCCAGGGCCCCACTTTGTCTAAAACCGGCCCTGGTCACCAGACTATCTTTGCTATATTAAAGGGTGACTGTTGCTGTCAGAAGTCATTAGCTGTGTAGAGAGCAAATACTGGAACCACTAGGTTAATGAATTGGTTGTAGTACCAGACGTTTAGTCCAAACCATGCAATGGTCATCTGAGCTCCCACAATTTAGTGTTAAATAGAGAAATAAATTATCATCCAACTCAGAACCACTGAAAGATAAGTAGATCAAAGTATTTACAAAGTAAGGCTACATTCACACTGCTCTCTTGTGTCCATTGTTCTGATCTGTCATAGGATCAGAACAACAGACTGAAAAGCTGACAAAATGAAAGTGCCATGCCAGAGTATTATGATAAATTCTAGCAATGTAGTACAGATTATAGTAATGTACAGTGAGTGATGCATCCACTCTCCGGGCCCATCATTTACTTTATTAAGCTTCTAAATTAGTCCCGTCTGGTCATGTCATCGGCAGCCTGCCCAGCCAATTCACACACCAGCCGGAAGTCCCTGGTTTCTATGTAAGTCCATGAGAGTATAACATCCAGGCTGTCATAGACAAGCTTAAGAAAAAACAACTTCGGGATGGTGTGTGAATCGGCAGGTTAGATCAAATGACAAGTTGGAGGACCTGTTCAGAAGCTGTATAAACATATGATGCACCTGGTGAGTGGCTGCATTGTTCACTGACTATGACCTGTACTACATTGCTACAATTTTTTATAATTCACTGGAGTGGGGTTTGAAGGATGCAGACAGAGACCTTGTTTGCAAATCTTTTCATTAGTGTTTTTTTTTTTAAGGATTAATTTTTATTGAAGTTTTCAAAGAATAAAAAAATAAAAACATAAACAAATAGGTTCATAAAATAAAACATACTCTCCCCCCCCCCCTCACCTTGAAACAAGCCTTGCAGGGCAGAATGAGGACTGAACAATCTGGATGGCTGCAATATCCTCATTCACACGTCATATTCAAAAATCACCAAACAATGAAAGAAACTGTGAAGAAACAAAAATAAAAATAAACCATGGGAAAGTAATAATTGAATGGGTGTCCAACCACAGTTAATTGTAATGTAATGTTATTGGCCAGATTAACTAAGCATCTGATCAACACAGTAAAGGCATCTGAAGGGTGTACCAAGATTTGCATGGGTCTAGAACAGGGGTCGGCAACCCCCGGCACGCGTGCCAAGAGTGGCACGCGAGGCTTATTTCCCTGGCACGGCAGCATCACCCGGCGTCTGCACAGTCTATGTACAGTAGTGAAGCCGGTAATTGCCGGCTTCACTACTGTACCTGAGTGAATTGCTCAGGATTGGTTAAAGCTATAAAGAAATACTTGGATTCATTTTAAAGATGAGAATCTCCTCTTTAAAATGATACCAAGATCACCATGATCGTCCTTAAACATCCTGAGCGATTAGTTGGTGAAAACGATGTTCGGCATTGAAATCCCAATGCAGATCTCAATTCCCGACATCGTTTTAACAGTGAATCGCTCTGAATTTGTAAGGTCAATCATGGAGATCTTGGTATTGTTTTAAAGATGAGATTCTCATCTTTAAAATGAATCCAGTTGCATCTTTGTGGCCCTAACAGATCCTTAGAAATAGGGCTCTAAAAGTGTCCCCCCCCTCCTGCCTCAGAGAGCATCTTAGAGCTAAGGAAGGAGGGGGATGAGGAGCTGCAGAGACAATGATAACTCCTCATTGTCTGTGCATAAGCTGCAGATGGCGGGGGTGTAGCAGAGACTTCTGTCCATGTTATCCCCTCTCCTATCAATCACAGAGCATACCATACTTTTGCTCTCTGATAGTCACATAGAGGGATAATGTAATACCCGTCTGAGCCTAATCACATAACCAGGAAGTTATTGGCGTTGTGACCCAGACATTTACCATCGTCCAGGTCGCAGCGCCAGAAGTGTCGCACCAAATACTTACACAACACATGCACAAAGTCATCAATAAAGTTTACATTTTTTCACTGTCCCTGTCCTGTCCATACCTGATCTTTATAGAGTAAAATACTCCGACCGCCTCTCTAGTGATATCCGTTACACGCTAAAATAATAGTAATAGCAATTATCACTAGTATTATCACCATAAAACCGTTTCCAGGGGCCGCTATGTGACATAATACCGTGTGCAGGGGTCGTCAGACTTACAATTATTGACCGGCACTCCAAGTACCTCAACTTTGATTTTTTTTAATCAAAATCGGCACACCGAACAAAAAAGGTTGCCTACCCCTGGTCTAGAACCAGATTTGCCATTATAGTGTTTCTGTCTGTAGGTTCTCTGAATTGACTTACAAATATTGATGTGAAATATTCATTGTGTGAAAATTACCCTACATTTTTGTTGTGGAATGTTGTAACCTGTTAGATGAATGGCAAGCTTAAGCTTTCTTGTTTTATGTGTCAGTGCATAAAACTTTGGTTTTACTTTCCAGTAAACAATGTAGGTATGAAAATATCTGATCTGCCCTCTAAATTTCTGGATACACCAAACCTTGAAAAGGTATGTTTTGTCTATTAAAAATTATTTTTCAAGTGCCTGTGCTAGTATCAGTAAAAGAAAATTATGCTTAGGCCACATACACTCGAACGTGTGCACAGTCAGTGTGCTAGCTGTGTTTTTCACAGCTAGCACACTGACCCATTAATTTCTATATGTTGTGGTAAAGTGTATGGTAAAGTGGTGGACGGGGTGTATATCTTACCTGGTTTCCTCAGCCAGGCACGGTAGCGTAAATCCAGAAGGGTATATGTTTTAGCAAAACGTAGTCTGCTAAGGCTCTTTGTTTAAGTTACACGGGCTGGATTTTCTCAACTGGAGGACAGGTTGGCAGTGGGAGTTTTCTAGTTCACACCCCTAGTCCACTACTGGGTTCTCCCCTAGTCCTGGATGTTCTCAGGTGAGGCTTCCTGATATTCATTTACTGGAGAAGGAAGCCTAAAAAGGCTGACAGGTTTGCAGCCTGAGGGAGAGAGCACTCCTGTGACTGTTAGGCTAAGGCCTCATGTTGCGGAAACGCAGCTTTGCTGTTTTTTGTTCATCCCACTCTCAAAAAAAGGTACACAAAGTGATCAAAATGTCACACGTATCTCAAAATAGTACCAATGAAAACTACAACATGTCCCATGAAAATCAAAGCCTCATGCAATGTTATTGATGAAAAAAAAAACGTGATTTAAAAAAAAAAAATAGCATTATTGCGTAGAAGTAGTAAAACATAAATAAAACTATATAATGCTAGGTTCACACTTGGGGAATGGTGTAAAAACTAAACCAAAAAACAATGCTGACATTGCTGTGTTTTGGTTATCTCACCTCCCATAAAAACATACATACAACTTTTTGATCAGTTTTTATATCTCACTATGGTACCAATGAAAAGTTAAACTCACCATATTCACAGAAAAAAACAAAAAAGCTATATAAATTGGGTATTGATGTAATCATACTGACCTGCATAATAGAAACACAGTGAATGCCATAAAAAAAGAAACCCAAAAAATAATTCCAGGGCTGTTGACTTTTAGTTACTTTTCCTAAAAAAACAAAAAACAGATTTAGGCTAAGGCCCCACGTTGCAAAGCAAAGAGTGGCTACAAAAGGAATGGGAAAAATCTAGGAAACTCTTCTACTTCTACCTTCTCCTAAAACCACTCCTGGCTTTGTATCAAAAAACCGCAACAAAAAAAGCAATGTGGGGCCTTAACCTAAAAGTTCCTCAAAGATAGTATGTATCCCCAAATAGTACCAACTCTTCCCTAAAAATCAAATCTTCACACAGTTCTATCAATAGAAAAATAAATGTTTTATGGTTCTCAGAATATGGCAGCACAAAAAGGTGCAAAACATTAAAGGGGTTGTCCAGGATAAATCAATATTTTAATAACAAGGCCCCCATGTCCCCCTTGAACTCCCTAATGTAAATGTGTTTTCAATATTGCTTTATTATTCTGTAATATATGTAAGTCATGTGACCCTACATATATTCAATGAAAAAGTTGGCCCCCTTAATCTTAACGTTTTTTGTCAATATCTGGTTTGCAACAGCCCTTCAGTTCATAACTGATGGAACAGTAATATTTCAGGATTGGAAGGGGTTTTTGTCTAAGAAAAGATATAACAAAATTCGGGAAAATTGCCCCCTTTTTTTTTTTTTTCTCCCTACTCTTTTTCACCGACTTAGCAGGTTCTCGGTCTAATCGATATCCTGGCCTGCTATGTCAGGGTATTAAGGACCCGCTCCCCAGGGCAGCCCCATTGTACTCCACCATTTCTTCGTGAGATCCAGACCCGAGGAGGCCAAGAAAAACAGAAAGGCAGAGAAGAAGTATGGGGCGCAGGCAACCCGCCCCTCAAAGATCTTCAGAAGCCCGCCGCGGGGCACTGTGCATCGGTCAACAATACAGCACACTTTGCACAAGGGGAGGCTGTATGGGGGGGGGGGGGGGAAAGGGCGGTTGTTGGAAGCACCCCACAAAGGGGCGGCGGGGGGGGAAAACCCCTGGCAAGCCAGCCGGGAAGGTCCTGTGGACTGATGAACAAGAGAGTGTTTGGTCACAAAGGGCCCCGAAGGGGACACCAGGGAGAAAAAAGAGAGAAAGAAGAACAGAGGCGGGAGGAACAAAACAAGACCAAACACAGCAAAAAGGAAGAGAGGAAAAAAAAACCAACACGGGAAAACAAACAGAAGAAAAGGAAAAAACCGAAATTTAAAAAAAACGGCAAAAACAAAATAAAAAATAAAGGAACCCGTCCCCCCCCCTTTTTTTTCGACTTAATTTTAAAAACCGAAGCTCTTCTTTGCGTGCGCAATAGTGCTGGAACGCCGGCTTGTGCTGTGCGGGTGGGAAGCCAGCACACCCCCATTTATATTCACCTCCTGACATAGCGTCGGCTTCAGAAAGCACTGCCTCCTTCAATACATGTGCCGGCATTGTGGAATGCCTGCGTGCAAAGGCGGAGGAGATAGGGAAACAGGTAGGGGGGGGGTGAGTGAGAACTAAGAGTCTAAAGATGGCTGTGGAGGATGTAGAGGGCAGGCTAGCTAGGGAAGCATGGAGGGGGTATTAGTGAGAAAGGGAGGGAGTGAGAGAGGGATGGAGGAGTGAGTCAGCTGTGAGTGAAGTCCAAGGCATCATGGTAGTTGTGGGAAAACACAGAACAGGAATATGCTGATGTAAACAAATGCAGAGGATGCCAGAAGCTCCCAGAGAACAGACCTTTTTGAAAAATCATTTTTTGCCCAGAAAAACCCTTTAAAAAAAACTACATAAACATCAAACCCAAACAACCCATTACCCCCCAAAAAAGTATTATTCCCTGTTGTACCTCGCACAGCTTACATATAGCCCCAAAGTATAAATTGAAACACCAGTAAAACTACAAACAAAATTAGTATTATAACCCTAGATGAATATCCTAAGAGTTACCCTTGTGAAAAAAAAAAAAAAAATTGAGACTATGGCTGTAAAATGTAGTTTTTCATTTTCACAGAGCACTCTTTTTATAATCTCTGAAACACATGTAGGGTCAAAGTAATCTGAACACCCCTAGGGGTGTAGTTTTAAAAAAACAAACAAAAAAAACCACCTCTTTTCCACAATGTTTGTCCTCACTCTAAAATGTAAAAAAATACAGTAGAATTTCACCTCCATTTTCCTTTAATTTCTCTAGAACACATAAAGGCTGAACAAAGCTTCTATATGCTGTTATGAATACTTGGGTACACTTTCTTATTGTGGGAGTTTTCTATTTTATGGCCCCGATAAATCTCTTCAGAACTGAATTGGCCCCATATTAACTTAAAAGTCTTCTAACATCCTCCAAAAATAAATGGATGTTAAAAAAGTTATGCTAGTTTTTAGTAGACTTGGAATTTTAACAAATGCTATTTTTTTTAATTTGCAGTAAACTGAGCATTTTAAAAAAATAAATGCAAAGCATAACAAACAAAATTTAGCGCCAACATAAGGTGCAATGTTCTCACAAAAACACTCAGAATTAATGCATGAAAAAGTTATTACGACATGTTACATTTGCAAAATGAGGCTTTGATATAAAGACCAAAACTTGCTTTGGTAGCAAGGGGAATTGAGTATTTTTTTCTGTAAATAAAAAATAGTTGGCATACAGCAAAGGTATGCCTGCTAAACTTATACAATGCCCTATGCAGCTATGTCATTACTTGGTAGTAATCCAAGTAGAAGACTCCATTTAATTTCTTTAAAACAATGTATACTATTTTATTAATTTCATTATAATTTATTTATTATGTCATTATTCTTGACTAAACTTCCTACACTACATGTATACTTATCATACAGTATGTTTGTGCAGCCGACAATTATTTTCCCTATTTGTTTCAATAGAGAGAGGGTAATAAGCTTCTCATGGTAATAACAAGCAACCACTGGGGTCCATAGCAAAACTTGCAATGGGGCCCCTCTCCAGCATTACATCTTTTATCAGGAAGTTTAGAAAAGCTTGTGCTAAAATGAATTTCACCGTGAAAATCACTGCTGTATCTGTCTTGAGTCAGACAAATTTCTGGTCACATGACTCAAATGACAGAAGCCTATGGAGAGGGGACATTCCCTGCATGTTCCTGGGACTATTTCTCAGTGAGAGGTATAGAACAAATTCTCCTCTATTCTGTGTGCAGTATATGGCAGCTAGTCTCCATCAACCAGTTAAGAGAGGACTGCAAATTCCAGATGTAGCATGTAGTGGGGAAAACTGCTAAAAACTATAGATTATAAGCCATATAATGACCAGAGATAGTGTTACTACTTACTGTACGTGCACACACAGCAGCTTATCCTGTAAAATCTCCTGAAACGACAGGTGATAAGTCTAAGTATTCAAACACTATACTAAAGAAATATGTTGGATCACTTTTTCAAAATTGCAGTAAAGTAAGAAATTGAATCGATACGACACTGTGCTACAAAATGGGATCATCAATTGAAACAAGCCAACTTGAGTGTCAAAAATATTAAGAAACAAAATACAAAACTTGTTTTTCATTTGTCCTAGTACTATCTATCATGTCTATAGTTGAATGTATACATGCATTTTTGTACATCATGTTTTTGGTCTGAAAAAATCTTATAATTTATATGACTTCTGACATCTGTGTCTTTATCAGATGCTGGAAAGTATAATAAACTGCAACATAATGTCAGCTGTACAGGTAAATATCAGTATTGTATTAATTACAACATCAGATTGCAAGCCTACATTATGCTATATTATGTACATATATTAAGGCATATTTATTATATTTTGACACTCTTTTTATGGGTAAGGCTAGGTTCACACCTGCGCCTGCTCTCCTCTGGGGGATTCCGTTCCCCATTCTGCTTGAAAAATGTGGCAGAGCTTTTCTCTCCGCATTTTTTGCCCTTTTCGTGCCGAAAGCCGGCAGACCCCATTATAGTCTATGGGATCTGCGGGTAACCACTTTTTTAAGCGGATTAAGTTTCCGTTTGGGGGGTCCCCAAGCAGAAACCTGAAAACAGGTGTGAGCCGAGCATAAGGAAGCACGACCTAACTTAATATACAATAATAGTGCCAGTTATAACTTAAGTCTACAAAATGTTATACATCACTGATATACAACGATCCTGTTTTGGAAAATTGATTGCTAAACACTGAATGGTTGTTGTGGCTAAGTTCCCATCTGTGCTGGCCTGTCACTTGTTCTGGTCCATTGGAGCCCGATGGACCAGTTGAGTGTCTGTTGTTTTGTAAACTGAAAGCGATTTGTTTCGTCCGTCAATTTCAGATGGAGACTGTAACTGAGTGTCCTATGGAGACTCCAACACAGATGTGAATGTAGCCTCAAGAACATGATTTCAGACTAATATATGTCTCCGCAATGACAAAACAGCTTATAAAAGAGATGATCTTGTTTGTTTCAGATGACACGGATTGTTCTCTCTCAAATGGTACAAAGGTAATTTTAATGAGGTGTTTTGGGTAGAGAAAACGTTAAAGGATTGTCTGGCTATTTACGTAAAAAAAACAATTAATTAAAATATTACAAGAGATAACACCCTACTGACGTTGTCACTCTTGTTCTGATACTTCTTGATCCAGGTCGATGTAAATGTGACTAATCATTTAAAAAAATAAAATGGCTGGACAACGTCTTCAAAGATATTGAGAATAAATAAGAATTATTAACACAACGTGCAACATTTTAATCTAAGATTTCTCTAATATTACTTAGGAAGAAGGGACTGGTTGTTAATATATCCTCAGCAGCTGGACATCAACCTTTGCCAATGGCAGTAATGTACAGTGCTTCCAAGGTATGGATGAAGCTTCTTGAAGGACTAATGTAAAGACAGAGATCAGTTTTATTTGGGATAATGAAACTGCCAGGCTGACACGTCACATCAGGAACAAGGTCAATGTTAGGTCTAAGAATTTACTGGATGCTCTGTGTATCATTTAGTTTAGATGGTACAAGATTTGTTTACCCCTTATTACCTGCCTCATGTAAATTAAAGGGCTGTGACTTAGTCCTTGCATGATTAGATCATTATCAGTAATTTATATATGGAGGCAGCAGGGAACACATAGATAGCATGTAGGAAATCTAAAAAAAAAAAAAAAAAAAATCAATTAAAAAAAAGCCAAAAAAATGCTCACTGCTCCAAACTTGCACATTTTAGTTCTCTTGTGTGCCCTTATCGCCAGGGCTGTGGAGTCGGAGTCGGTGCCTATTTTGGTGGAGTCGGTATAAAATGGACCGACTCCGACTCCCAAAATATATAATAAATTGGTACAGTTAGTAGTACAATGCAGTATGTGCTGAATATATTTTCATAAGAATTTGGGAAAATGATGAAATGTTGAAAATGATGAAATGTCCTGTAAAGGTCTGTTCTATTCCTCATATAATGATGGGACTGAGTTCTGAGTGAACCTATAAGGTTTAGCAGTGCCAGGGCTGTGGAGTCGGAGTCTATTTTGGTGGAGTCGGAGTTGGAGTCAGGGGAAATTGAGGAGTCGGAGTCGGGGCTTTGGCGTACCGACTCCACAGCCCTGCTTATCGCTTGCACAGGGCAGAAGACCAAGAAAGATTGGTCTTTCTATCTCCAAGGGCCCCAGAGCAGCTGCATGGCCGGCTTCTATGTTAAAGGTAGTCTGTCACTAGTACCCAGCATATCAATGCGCCCTGCAGAGGGATAGGTTAGGGAAACATGAATCAGTGTTTTCCCCTTGATAATTGGAGGCTCTCTTGTCAAGATATCACTATTTTTGTCAATATGCAAATGAGCTTTTGAACCAAGTGAATGTAACACCATGTATTTCTTTATTAAAATCAGATAAAATATATCACTTACCTGCTTTCATTTAATGACATGATTTTATTTTCTGTACATGATTATGGGGGCTATCATTTTGCCTGAGCTTCTCCTCTGCAATCTCCTGGCAAAAGACAGCAATAGACTGTAGCTGACTCACTGAGGTCTAAGGGACAGTTTTCTAGATATGCTCTGTTTAGGGAGGGTGAGTAGATATGTGGACAAGTGTTAATCTATTATTTGGTTTAATGGCCAGACTGAATAGCACTTTACAAAAATATAGACAATGGCACAAAAGTTGCCACAAATTCTTAAATATATGTTTAGCATAAAAACCTGGTTTAAAAATAGCCTATTTTCTGGAGAAACATTCCCTTTTAATGTCTGAACTATTAAAAAAGAGTCTTGAAACATGAGTAGGGATTTCATCAAAACCAGAGACTCCAACTTCCAGGGAGCATTGCCTGTAACTTCCCTTACACCAGCTAGATTTTTGCAAAGAGAACCAGTACCTCCAGATCCTTAAAGGGGTTTTCTACAAAATACATTTACAACATAGCCACAGAATATGCCCTCCAGCCTCCATGCCTCGCTACTTGCCCAGCCTTGACCTCACTGAAAAGACTTTCAGTTGTGGTTGGGTTGTATGGAAAAAGTGGTTCCATAACTTCCACTGAAGTGAATTGAATGGGAGGTACGGGAACAGTGTAGAAGTGTAAGTTGTGGTGTTTCCATAATTCCCATTCCCTTCTATGGTAGTTATGAAAAGAGCATAACTCAGAGCTATCTGGTTTGTGTAAGCCTGACCATAGCAAAAAGTCTTCTCAGCAAGGTTGCGGCCGATGAGTAGCAGGGCACAGGGGCCAGGGAGGCTCATTTAACAGATAGGTGGGACCCACATCTATCAGACAATTATGGTATATCCTGTCTTTTGTGGGAAAACCTCTTTAATCTTAAAAATACTGCATGTTTTATAAACTAACACCCCATTGCTCCGCAACCATCTAAATCTACAGTTATTGTTATAACAATTTTTAGTTGTTTGCTTATCCCTTACTACATAAAAACTATAAGTTGTAAGGCATGTAAGAGTGAAATAACCATGTGATTTTTTTTTTATCCATTTTTTTGTCAGGTTTTTGTGGATTATTTTTCTCGTGGTCTGGGCATGGAATACAAATCTAAAGGAATAACAGTGCAGGTTTGAATCCCAATTCTGTAAGATAACTGTAACACAGTACAAAATAGTCTTCTAGAAAACTACTATGTCATTTCAAAATGTTACACTTTATGACAAACTCACTTTTATATCACTATTTCTTCCAACAAGGTTCAATCTCTTCTATTGTCATGTTCACTCTAGGACTGTGCAAATAATCAAATTAATGTAATTAATTAGCTATTTCAAAGAGTTGTGATTTTAATTATCTTCAGTATCCTGAGAACACTGTAAACCCTGCCTCCAGAGTGTGATATATTCTATCCAGATCTTCTCCTGCTGCAAAAAATTATCAGAAGCTTCTTCACTGTAGTCAACAGTTGTATGGTAGGACAAGGAAGCCTCGATCAGATATACCTGACTTGTTCCCTCATATCGGTTCACTGAACATTTTAATCTCTTCAAGCAAAAACAGGAAAATCAAGAATTGCCCATAAGTTTGAATAAAAATTGGTATTCTATTTTTTTTTTTCCACACTATTTCATTAACTGATCCTGTGTCTATGTAGATGATAAGCAGGGAGTCCAGCACCCAGGGGCTTTTCCTTTTAAATTGGGTGATCCAAAACAAAGTAGCAAATATATCCAGAATAAGGTGTTGCTGCAACGAGAGGCTGCGGCACCACTGTGCAAGGAAAATCAGCAATTAAGCTCCTTCATTTTCAGAATTGGTGGGGGTACCAAACGTTGGACCCCCACCAATCATAAAGTTATGGCATATCTTAGTGACAGACCATCATTTTATGAGATGAAGAACTCCTTTTAATGCAGCCACTTCGAAGCCTAAAGCTCTTTTGAAAAAGGATGTAAAGAAAATGTAAATGGCTTTATAGAAGAGATGCTCAGGGACCACATGTAGTTTGAGACAGAAATTTGTGTCAGAATTTTGATGCAATTCTGGTGCATGTAGTCACATCTTAAGCCCATTTCTCTTTATTGGTAAAGCCCCACCCCCCTTGTCTGACAGAGTGAAAAAGTGTCTAAAACACATAATTAATGTGGTGCACATCATATAAGCCAATTAATTTTGTGCAAATTAAAGGGGTTGTCTGGGGAGTATTTATTCACTTACCTGGTCCCGCAGAATGCTTTTGATGGACCTGGGGGTTCCAGCGATGTCACAACTGTGTGTCATGTGATTGGAGGCAGGGGAGGAGAGAGGTTGGCCAAAAGGGAGCTTGGGGCAGCCGTTTGGAGATAATGCTGCGTCTGCAGCAGCCGATAATGTTTACTCACCTGTCCATGCTGCCCTCCGCTACCATTGCTACATTTATGCCGGGACACTGTATATCACGTCCTGGTGTCCTTCAGCCTCATGACATAACTGAAGCATTGGCGGCTACAGTGCAAGCACCCTGGAGGCGGCAGTGGAGGTTGGCCAGGACAGGAGCGTTAACAGGTGAGTAAACATTATTGGTTGCTACTCTGTGTGTGGGCGTATTCAAGGGGGTCATAAATGTGTGGGGGGGTATATAAGGGGGCCATAAATAGGGGGATCATATGCTGTGTGTGGGGGGGGTAAAAAAAAAGGCGGTCAAATACTGTGTGGGGCCATAAAAAGGGGTCAGATACTGTGTGGTGGGCCACAAACGGGTCATATATTGTACGGAGGCCATAAGAAAGGGGTCATATACTGTGGGGGGCTAAAAAAAAAGTGGGTTATATACTGTGTGGGGAGCTAAAAAAGGGGGTCAAATACTGTGGGGGGCTAAAAAAGGGGTCATATACTGTGTTATGGGCCAGAAAAAGGAGGTCATATTCTGTGATGGGCTGGAAAAAGGAGTCATATATCATGAGGCGGGGCCAGAAAAAGGGGTCATATAGCATGTGGGGAGCCAGAAAAAGGCGTCAGATACTCTGTGGGGGCCATAAAAAGGGGACAGATACTGTATGGGGGTCAAAAAAAAAGGTCATATATTGTGGGAAGGCCATAAGAAAGGGGTCATGTATTGTGTGGTGGGCCAAAAAAGTGTGTGTGATACTATGTGGAAGCCAAATAAGGGGATTTTTTTTCATCTGCCAATGGGGGTGAGTGTCCCAATTAGGGTGGCCCTATCATGTAACCAAAGATAGCCAGGTGGGTATCTTTTTTTTTTTTTTTTTTGGAGGGGGGTGCCTTTCTATATTTCGCCTCAGGCAGAAGAAAAGGAGAAAGGCTAGGTTCATCCCTGCCTGTGCGATGACTGACTATAGTTCAGCCAGCCCTCATAGCACAGGTAATGAATTACCTGTAAGATCAAGGGAGCAGTAGGCAGAGTGACCCAGGGAGCCGAACACTGCCTCCGAACAGATGATCCGGGGTCATGACGTAGCCAGAACCTCGGGTCCATCAAAAGCATTAATATATTTGCCCCACAGTGGTTTGTTTTTACCTTCTTCTAGATCAACACTACTGGTTACATTTTTACAACCTTTATGTAAAAGCATATCTTTAAATGATACTCTTTAAAAGATATATTTAAGCACTAAAAAGGTAAAAGTAAGCACTATATTGTCTGTTAAGATGGGCCATCGGGGAAAAAAAAAAAAAGGTAAATCTAATCCTCCAAACAGACAGGCACATTGTGCAAGATGGTGCAACGTGCTATGGCTATTTCATGATGACCACTGTTCTGCTTTTAAATATTGGAGTATATTAAAAAAAAAAAAAAAGATGTATAATGCTCCAGATAGTCTGCACTATGTGTATGTGTTGCATTCCTATTTGACATTGTGGAATAAAAGCGGGAAAGTGAAGAAAAAAGTTCAGGGAAAATCTGAGGAGTGATCACCTTCTTGGAAGCTACTGACTAAATAAAAACTGAGTTTTTCAGAAAAAATGAAGCTTTCCTCAATAATAGCAAACGTGATTTCATTGATAGGGCAGGCACATGCAATAGACAAGTTAGTTGACCTGCCCTGTGCTAAACCTCTGAAAGAAACACAGAAAATGACTGTGCAAAAAATGTTGCTTCTCCTCAAAGCTTCTTTTCCATCCACAGTGTGTGATGCCACTGTTTGTTTCAACTGACATGACATATAACATGAATACAAACATTTTTGTGAAATCTGCTGATGCATTTGCCTGTGAAGCTTTGAACACCGTTGGATACACTGAAAGAACCAGTGGATGCCTTTCACACACTCTGCAGGTAAAACCTATCATACTTCTTGGACATACAGATGTGTCCTTCCCTACCTTTTTTCTTGGATCAACATATTTCATGATGTGTAGATGAAGACAGCCAGGTTTTTGGTTTTTAAAAAAACAAAAAAAAAAAAACAAAAAAAAAAACACGCAGTACTCCATCATGAGATGTCTAAGCTATATGTGTATGCGTGCAGTGGTGGTGGTGTGACTTGCACTTGTGTCCGAAGGACAGCCAAGTGCCAAACAGTCGAAACGAAGGAAGATCGGACTGCCAAGACAGCAGCCAGAAGGACAGGCGGGGAGACCCCCCCCGCAGCCGCGTCGCAGACAGAGGGGCAGGAAGCAGGAAGGCGGACAGAGGCAGCAGCCACTGGCAAGGGAGAACGGGGGAGATTCGACAGCAGCGATCTGGTCCAGAGACAAACAGAGGAAGAGACAACAGGACAGGAGCCACGGAAAGGAACGGCCAGGGCGACAGGAGACGACATGTGACTGTGATATGGATACCACAGAGAGACCGCAGGCGGAGACGGAGGCACCGCAAATCCCGGCACACCCAGCCAGGAGGCGGCAGGACGCAGGGCTGAGGGAATCGCTGTGGATTACAGCACAGTTGGTTCCCTGTCTGTTAAAGAGGACCACCCCAAGACCGATAACCGGAGGAGAGGACGCCACATAAAGAAAGGACCGACGGGCCCCACGCGCCACGGACGAGCGGCCACCGGACCACGGGGAAAGGGGGCACCCAAAGTGAAGTCAGGGCAGTAGGGAGTGAGATATGTTCATTCAGGCCAACGCAGAAGGGACAGAGAAAGAGAAACCAGCAGAAGCGAAAGCAGCAAGAATGCTTGTCTTAGCCCGCATTTACCTAACAGCCTATTAACATAGAAAATATATTTCTGAACTACCGCGGGCGCATCTGGGCGGAGTCCAAACCACCGCCTGCTCTCGGCACAAATGGCGAGTCGGCAGGACCGCTACCAGAAGGACGGGACGCACCCGTCGGGAGAATGGGCGGAGGAAGAATGCCAGCAGGGGCATAATGAGTCAGTAGCTAAATTTGATGGCAATAATATGTCAGTGAGTATGTGGGGGAACAGATACGAAGATACAGCGAAGTACCAGACCGCACCAGAAGTACAGTAGAGCAGCAATATTGACATTACAAGGGGAGCTAAGACCACGGGATACTGAGGCCATTTGAACAAAGGCAGACATTTGAGCAAGTAGTCCAGATCAGAAACCATCTATGGAGAAACTGCATTGCTGGGATCTCTGCAGGCCGGTTCTTCCAGAGGGTACAACAGGAGAAGAAAGCCTTCCCCAATAGCAAATGCCCTACAAGAACGCTCCGAGATATTCAAAGGAAGGAAAGAGGGGGCCGCCAGCCTTCTGTAACCCGATCGGACTCTCCGTGACCAGTTGTCCTGGGGATACGTGACGGCAGTTTAACGTGACTATGCAGGATTTTATACGACGAGAGACGATGCTAAATTCCATGATGTACAGGTAGAGGCCATCTCCCGTGCCAATAGTATGGTCCCGAGGCCGCAGACCGCAGTTGGAGTTACTTTGTCACAGGGGGCTAGTTCTGGCTCAGAGACAGTAGAAAAAGGGACGGTTAAAGAAATTCTCACAGTAATGCAGAAACTGCAAGAACAAATGGAACACTTGCACACTCGTTGTGATGAGCAGTCTATGAAAATTGCAGACTTCCAGAAGACTGGAGATGAAAGGGTGAGCCATCCACACCCAGCAAGTCAGAATCACCCACCACCCCGCTGGAGGGGGAGGATAGGACCACCGAAGGGGTCCAAATCATTTAGTGCAGTGCTCAGGAGAAATCGAAGGGGCTTACCGAAGGGGCCCAAACAGATGGCCAGAACGACGGGGGATACGCTGCTGGGAGTGTGGACGGATGGGCCACGTTGCTGCTAGATGTCCAGAGCAGCGACAAACTTATGAGAGACCGCCGTCAAACTGAAGTCCCCTGCTGCTGAAGGGCGTGTAGAGAGAGGAAAGAGAACGACTGACACGTGAGATATTATCTGTTTTGAGTCAGTGGGAAAAGTTGGAGATGAAAAATGGAGTGCTATGCCGAAAGATCTATTTACCTTCTGAGATCGACATTCGATACCAAATTGTGGTGCCTAGTGAACTGGCTCGCTCCTTGGCAGTTGAGGCTCATAATAAGAATGGACATTTTGGTCATGAGAAGACCTTGTTGGTTACAGCGACTGATTTATTGCCCTGGTCTTCGTCAAATGGTCGAAGAAGTATGCCGCAGCTGTCGAACTTGTGAGATCCATAAGGCAATAGAACAGAGAGCTCCCCTGCAAACCATCGTGACCCAGGAACCTTTAGAAATCGTCATGATAGACTATCTAATGGTGGGCCCATCCAATAGCGGACACCAGTATTGCCTCGTAATGGTGGATCACTTCACCAAATTTGCGGTGGTAACCGCCACCAAGGACCAGACAGCTGAGTCAGCAGCTCGTGCTCTGTGCCAAGATTTCATTCGAGTATATGGGTGCCCCCAACGCATCCACTCCGACCAGGGCGCCTGCTTGAGGGACACGTAATGAAAGAAGTTCAACGTATCTACGGGATAAAGAAGTCGCACACGACTCCATACCACCCTCAGGGAAATGGGGCCTGTGAAAGATTCAACAGAACTCTGCTACAGATGCTGCGGACTCTGGAGGAAGACAAGAAGTTACAGTGGCCTCAGTTCTTGTCTGAAATGGTGTGGGCCATAACAATCAGGTCCACTACAACGGGGTACTCTCCTTATACACCTCTTTGGGCGGTCTGGGCGAAGTATAGGAGAATTACAGTTGAATGATGTGGATGGGTTCCCTCCGAGGGATCCAACCTCTTGGGTGCGGGCGCATCGGCAGAGACTTGAGACGATCCATCGATTGGTGCGGCAGCGCCTGCAAGAACATCCCCATCCTGATAAGACCCCAGTGCAAGAAGCACCATGCAACCAGGCGACCTGGTGCTAGTTCGTGTCAAGAAACCCCAAGGGAAATTGGAAAGCAGATGGGAGGCTTTGCCGTATCGTGTTGTTGGCCGCAAGTATGCGAATGGGCCAGTGTACCAGGTCCAGAAAGAAGGAACTGATTGTGTTAGAGTACTCACCGAAATATGTTGCGCCTGTGTCATTCTGAAGGGACAAATCACGATGGGCCTGCCAATGTGAATGAGCTCCCACAGTCAGAGAATGGAGGTGCGGAATGGGCCCCGACGAGGAGGATGATTGTTGGCCGATCCCTGCTCCTGGGGATGTTCCACCTGTGACTACTGTATCTGCGGCCTGTGCCCCCTCTGGTGCGGAATCCGCTGGTCCTTCTCAGCCCATAGCTGCAGCACCCCATAATATACCACCGGTCCTCAGACGGACCACTAGGCGAAATGCTGGTATCCCCCTGTTCGGTATGCGCAGGATGAGTTTGTTTGTCCTGCCATACATCGGTATACTACCACTCTGTGCATAAAAGTACAACCCTCTGGATATACAGTCATAGGCAGGGACTGCCAATCTTAAAGTGGGGGGGAATATGTAAGAGACAGCCAATGTTGTCCTAAACTTTATTTGTCTGTATAAACTGTTAATGTTGAATGTATTTCTGTGATTCTGTTCCTAAGACAGCAGCCATTGTAATTGTGACATGATGCTGGAGTGAGACCCCCCCCTTATGTCAGCCTGTCTGTTCTGCAGACAGAGTGTGAGCAGAGAAGCAGGAAGTGACGAGACAGAGAGCAGCAGCCATCTTGGCAAGTGTTGTATTGAACTGGTGTGGAGATTTTTCTGTACAGCTAAGCTGTATCTTGGTCCAGAGACAAACAGAGTGTAAAGAGACAACAGGACTAGTGAGTCCACGTGAAAGGAACTGTGCTCAGTGGCTGATCAGTGAGACTGACATTGTGACTGTGTATATGGATACCACAGATAGAGACTCGCAGTGCTGTTGATGTACTGGACGGCACCTGCTAAATCCCGGCACATCCCAGCTCAGTGTATGGATTCGGCAGGACTGTCAGTGTGCTGAGTGGAATCTGCTGTTGGATTACATTGCATTCAGTTGGTTTCCCTGTCTGTTAAAGAGGACTTCATTTCTCCCAAGATCCTGATAACCGTGAGGAGAGGACGCTTCACTATAAAAGAAAGGACCGACTTTGGGCCCCACCGCGCGCTCTACGGACTGTAAGCGGTCCACCTGGACCACTGGGGAAAAGGGGGTGCACCCAAATGTGAAGTCAGGGTCAGTTAGGGATAGTTTTGAGTATATTGTTCATTCAGTGTCCATACTGCAGAAGTGGACAGAGTAAAAGTAGAAACCATTGCAAATTTGCCTTGAAATTGTTCATCTATATTGTATATTTTGCTTGTCTTTACCCTGTCATTTTACCTTTAACTACCTTTATTAACTTATAGTAAATATATATTTTTTCTTGAACTACCGCGTGTGCGTTCATTTCTGGTTGCGGAGTCCAAACCACCTGCCTTGCTCTCGGTTCACAATCCAACAAAGGTTTTGTTAGCATGTCTCAATACTGTATTAAATTTGTTTCATAAGAAGTTGGTCATGCGCATAGGAGCTGCCACTCTCATTCTGCTGGTTCACTGGGTGGAGGAGCATGGTTCACATGCTAGAGAAACATGTGACCATATAGGCTACGCAGAGAGGTCAAGCGTGCCACATAGTAAGGGACAGCTCCTGTTCATATACACACAAAGGGGTTGTCCAGGCAAACCCTGACCGCTGAGGTCAATCAGCGAAGGGCATACGATGTCACTACCTGGACAATCCCTTTAAGAGTAAACATATGTAAACTTTAAAATTTCAGTATTTTGAGCATGCCCACTGCTTTTTTTTCTGTAGTCTAAATACCTACACTAATATAAGGGAAGGACATAAAAAGCAATTCCAATATATCTTATACTAATAATTGCTCCCTTTAGATAGTAACATTCCAATAATAATAGTAATACAAATTCCTCTACCCTTTTAACATTAATCATATCTATTTTTTTTTTTTACAGAGTTATGTCTGGAGCCTCCTGCCAGACTACCTTTTCTTCTTTATCCTGGAATCAAAATCATTGGAAAAGTATTTTCTAGATTTGAACAGCAGCTACAAAAATAAAGAGAAATGAGTGTTATTTCTTCTGAAATAGAAATGCTGAACTATCCCACAAATGTTTAATAAACAGGTCGGTGTGAACAGCTGTTGTATTTCTGTGTTTATTATTCTGTAGAGCAGGCTATCATGGTGTTCATTTAAGGAAACACTTCGGGAATTGTTTTTTTATCATGTGCACCACTTGTACATTATACCAGGTAATGAATGAGTAATGAACTGTGTAGTTCATTTTATTAGTGGATGCTTTATTGCTGATTTATTTCAGTTCCATTCCAATCCCCCGTGGTACAATCTGATTCTCTGAATTCTACAGTGCCTGCTATATGAACTAGAAGTTAATCCCTATATGGAAGCCTACTGGATGATCAATTACATTTCCTTATTAACTATCAATGAAAATGCAGGCTGTATTGTAAAATCCATATATATGGTGGTCAAAAAGCATGTATATAATATATTCATATTGTACTACAATAGTGATACTCTATATAAATGAGTGGGTTTGTGGTTCCTCACTACAACTACAAGTTCCAGCATGGGATAACCATCTGCAGCTTTCATGGTATGTTGAAAGTGGCCTTCCTGAGGCTAGTAAATAACAGGAAGTTGGGGTAATTTTTGTGGGCTTGACCAAGACCATTTTGATCTTATAAAGGAAATATCACTAGAATAGGCCTCTCTGTTTTTACTTGTTAATGCATTTAGTGTATAAAATATATATATTTGTGATAACTAAATAAAAAATGTATAATACAAGTAAGCATAAAATAAAAAAAAGATTTTAAAATATAATAAATATAAAGAAATGTTTCCTTAGGTAGTGTGCCAGTTATGAACCCCCACCTGTCATATGGGAACGTGGATAGGTAATAGGTTGTTTGGTGAACACTTTTGTAAACAGGCTCTAAAGTTAACACTAGCAACACTCTAAGCTGCTACATCCATGCACATTTAGCAGTTGCCAAAGTGAGAGGTGGGGCATTTCCAATAGCTGTATCTTCAGTTTTATATACACCTGGTTCTGGTGTTGTATGAAAGCTGAGATTCTCAGTTTTCATATGCTACCAAGATTGCAGTTCTAGCTATAACAAAAACAGAGATATCACTAGGTAAAAACACAGTTGGGAATGTGATTTTTTTTTTTTTTTTAGATGCATCATAAACTTTTATGTTTTTAGCTAGAGATATGTATTTTTCACATCTAGAACTGCAATCTCAGCTTTAATATTACACCAGAAGCACTTTTCTAGGTGGTATAAAACTGGAGATACAGCTATTTGAAGTGATCTCTCCTTTAGCAACTGCCACATCTGTACATACAAGCAATACACATAGGTGGCAGATTTATTATTATTATGTGTAAACTAAATACAAACAGAAACAATTTCCTTATCTCTGTAATATTGGACTTTTTCCTTTAGCTCTGTTGCTCTAATTTTTAAGTTTAGCACAGTATGTTGTGTGCAGCGTTACAAGAACTTTCTTGGAGAGGTTTTCTTATACGTGTCTTCATTTAATGATCAACAGTAAATATATTCGCTGTTTTTGACACATTATCCCATTGGGATTATTAAAAGATCTTGAAAACTCAAAAAATATTAAAAGGGAAAACAAATCCTGTAGTCAGTTGTGGGTTCTTGAACAAAAATCTTCTTTCTGGAAAGCCATCCCTTGATCCAATATAAACAGACTTCATGGAATCCAGAAAGGTGCTTGTGCACCCCCCCCCCCATGGGTTAAGCTCACAGTTTGCACATTGCTTGTGCCACTTTAGAACTACTTTTTCTTCCCAGAGCTTTGCAGATAAAGGCCCCAGCTTCTGTAAGCTTCTTTAAATCAATGCCCTGCAAAAGCAAAAATTCAGGCGATTCAGCTAAAGACAATGTCTAAATTATTGCAATGCCTTCTTATAACCCAAAGTGCCACAAACAAGACAATCCTACAAAGAGGTCTGTACATACCGTGTGAATGCTAAGGCCTTGCAACATATAAACAACATCTTCTGTGGCTACATTCCCAGAAGCTCCTTGTGCATATGGACACCCACCTAAACCAGCAATTGAGGAATCCACCACCTGCACTCCCATCTGTCACAAAGGAAAAGCCAAGTTGTTACTGAACATTCACCACTTAAGGAAAAAAAAAAATAAACAGCTCAACATATATTAGAAAAAGTTCCTTGGAATACTGTATTATCATCATAGCACAACACAGACTATCATTATGGTTTCTGTCTTCAACTTGAAGTATGTAAGCAGGAAACTGAGGGGCTGCATTGGGCAGTCTGTCTCATGTCTGAGATATGCTCTAAGTAGATAATTTTCTTGTGGAAATTAAAGGGGTTTTCCCATCTCCCTGTCTCAGCAGCTTTGACTGCTGTCAATACTCACTTCCTGTATTCTTCCACAAGCTGGTGGGTGGGCTTTGCCTGTTTAATGGACAGGACATTATGAAGTACTTTAGTAGATATAGACATATTGTCTTTACCATGAGAGATTATTTATTATGATTACTGGAAATCTATTATAAACGTGGATCAAATAATATGCACAGTAAACGTATATTACATTGCACAGGTTTGTGCAGAACACTTACCTTGCTTCTACAGAGAATAGAGTGTTATATTTGTCCTTACATAGACAGATAACAGACATAGCTCCCAGAGCCTTTATCAGCAAACTGCAATTAGCTGAAATGATTGTCCTGACCACAGAGCTGTTGTCAGCCCATCCTAGACAACAATGACTCACGTCATCCGTCCTGTTCTTTGAACATGACTATGACCAAGGGAACGCTGTGTAAACAATGGGAGGAATAATCTAACATAGCAGGCAAACAAAGCAGGCTAAAGCAATGTATTTAGGAAAACTTCTGAATTTACATAAGCTAGCAGTATAGATAGGATCCTTGAGATGGGAATACCCCTTAAGACATTATAAGGGAGTAATTGAAATGACAGAATTGATAGCTGTGTACCTTCTTACACAAATACTGCAAACATTCAGCACAGATACAAGGTATCCATAGCTTCCCTGTGTCTGCATCTGTGCAGTAGAGGACACAGGTGCCATCTTTGGAAGCTATAGATGTAATTGTTTGTTTACATTGGTACACCAAGGCTTCTCTGCATGCTTAGGTAAGGCCTGAAGCAAATTTTAAAATGCCATTACGCATCAGTGCATAGCATTTCTGAAATGTAGGCAGAAAGCAATGTGATTAAGTCGAAATTCTGACTCATATTTTATACCATGCATCAATGTAAGGAATATCACTAAACATAGTGAGCTTTATTATAAATACATAGAGTGCTTTTGAACACTAAGGAAATGCACCTCCAGAAATTAGAATACCATAATAAAAACTCTTTTTCCTCATTTAATGTTTTTATGCTTAAGAAAAAATGTTTTTTTTTTTCCTAAAGAAGGGACAAATATATTGACATCACAATGCACATTACCTGTAGAGCCACAAGTATGTTTGCCAGAGCCTGTCCATAGGTATCATGACAGTGAACAGCTAGCGCCCTGGCAGGAATAACATCAAGAACTGCAGTCAACATTTCTCGCATGCTACCAGGAGTCCCCACTCCGATAGTGTCCCCTAAGGAGATCTCATAGCAACCCATGGAAAACATTTTGTGCGCCACCTTGCAATAAACAAGTACAATACAATTATTGTGTAGAATGCAAATTGTTATTTAGTGTCATTGATCTTTTGTTTTGTTTTTATTATGCTAACCTTCTTGTATGTTATATTATCTGATTAAAGTGAAATTTCTACCTGGAGGTAATGGTTTAAAAACCTACTAAATACAGTCGCTGTAGTTAAATTTTATATCAAGGGCTGGAGAATTCTGGTAAAGTGCAGGCAGTGCAAGGGATCAGACAGAAGAATACAGTTTATGTGAATGGAGAGAACTAATGAGCTGTCTATTCAGGAGATTGTGACATTCTTTCTGCTCTCTACAATCAAATAACAGACACATAGTAAACCATCCTGGGAGGGCAACCTAACACAACTAGCTACTGTTCACGAAAGAAGTGAGCTACATTTCATGCCTGCACCGATTGCGGCTGTTAACCCTTTAGATGTCGCGGTCAAACGGGACCGCGGCGTCTAAATTGCGCAGCCGCCACGGGCGCTGCCATTTTCCTCGATCGCCGCCCTCCAGAACGTCATCAGAGGGTGGCGATTGGTTGCCATGACAGCCGGGAGCCTATTGAAGGCTCCCAGGCCTGTCATTACATTAGAGCTATTACACGATGCCAGAGGCATCGTCTAATAGCAGTGAAGGCATTTTGCTATTCACTGCGATACAGTAGTATTGCAGAGAATAGTATGATCGATCAGACTCCCTAGGTTTCAAGGTCCCTAGGGAGTCTGATCATACAAGTAAAAGTAGAAAAAAAAAAAGTTTTTAAAAGTATGAAAAAATTTAAAAAAACACAAAAGTTCAAATCACCCCCCTTTCCCTAGATCAGATATAAAAGTAAATAAACAAAAGTAAGCATAAACACTTTAGGTATCCCTGCGCTCCAAAATGCCCAAACTATTAAAATATTAAAATATTTATCCCATACGGTGAACGGCATAGCGGGGAAAAAAAAATCAAAATGGCCAAATAGCGTTTTTTTCAACACTTTGCCTCCTATAAAAAATTGAATAAAAAGTGATCAAACCATCAGATCTTTCCCCAAATGGTATCAATAAAAACGTCATGTTGTCCCGCATAAAAAGACACCTTACCCAGCTCCATACATGTAAATATGAAAAAGTTACAGGTGACACAATATGGTGACGCAAAATTTTTTTTTCTATTTAGCAAAGTTTTAAATTTTTTAAAAGGTATCAAAACATTACAAATACTATATAAATTTGGTATCGCCGTGTTCGTACTGACCCGCAGAATACAGGTACCATGTCATTTTTACCACACAGTTAATGCTGTAAAAATTAAACCCATATGAATTTGGCGCAAATGCAGTTTTTCTCCAATTGCACCTCATTCTGGTTTTTTTTCCAGCTTCCCAGTACATTGCACAGCATATTGAATAGTGACATTACAAAGTACAATTTGTTTCGCAAACAATAAGCCATCATGTGAACTGAAAAATGAAAAAGTTATGGCTCTTGGAATGTGGGGAGGGAAAAGCGAAAATGCAAAAACAAAAAATGGCCCGGTCATTAAGGGGTTAAATCAGACAACAACAGATCCTGATGAACTCCATTGTTTTATATGGGGTCCATTGGGTATCTGTTCTGCTTTACTGGAAATAAAAGTTGTGCCTGCAGGACTTTTTTTGTCCACGATTTTAGACAGACTCTTCTCTGACGCAGATGTGTACATACCCTAACTGTAATGTAATGTATATCATCTAACAGTAATATAACAATTCTTCATAATGCAGTCTCTAGCTTCCACAGACTTATGAATTAGACTATATCAATAAAAGTATTGATGAAGATGATTAGGCACTGGCCGTGTCAAGGTTTTAACTTACATTGTCACCAGTACTATACTCTGCACGGAGCCGGAAGCAGTTGACTCCGTGTCCTCTATAGTTAAATCCTGGACAACCCGTTTAATAATGTAGTAAAAAGTAAAAACAACAGTGAAAGGGAGAGGTCCCACATCAGTGTTAGACTGTGTAGGGACAGGTATGGACAATGGGAAGGGTAACAGCCTGCCATAGAGGGGTTGTCCAGGATAACCTGTTTTTAGATATGAGGCCAGGAAAGGTGAAAAAAAACAAAACAAAACAAAAAACACACTCACCTTTCCTTGGTGCTCCTCCGGTGTCTCCCACCGTGGCCCTGTGCTGCTGCTCTGGTGTCTTGTTTTAGCAGCTCACCGGCCTAAGTGAAGGAGCTGGGACGTCACTCACATAAGTCACCTGTGACGTCCCGTGCCCTTTCCTTAGGTCCCTGAGACGCCAGAGGAGCAGGATCGGACCTTGGTGGGAGACACCGGAGCACTGGGAACAGGCGAGTATGTTGTTGTTGTTTTTTTCACCTTCTCTGGCCTCATATCAAAACATGGTTTATCCTGGACAACGCTATTAACTTATGCATAGATTTCTAGGTGCCATAACACAGCAATGGAACACAACACAACACAAACAAAAGCTCTTCAAAATTGTAGATTCAGTGGAAAACACACATATTTATTAGGCAGACATGCCAGGAAAGCTGACTCTCTTATTGTAAAGTCTGCAACTCAAAGATTCTTATCCCATGTATCAGCCTTTTGTAGTACAACTTACTTCAGCCACTTTACTAGGAGACACTTTCCCTTCATATGGGCAACCAAGAACACAAGAGACATACCTGAAATATAAACAGAAGTCAGGTAAAGGCACCTTGCGAACAGATTCATAATGAAAGAAAACATTAGTTGTGCTGCTAAAATGTTAGGTCACCTAAATCAAGTGTGAAAAGATGTTGCAAAAACTTGAATGAAAGGGTCATGTCTATCACCCATCCCTCTCCAACAACTCATGGAACTACTCTGTATGAAGAGGAATAAACCATAAGAACATTGCCTTTAGTCTAAGGAAAATACTATATATTTTTTTTTATTTATCTTCTTCTGATTTTAGACTTTAAAAATACTGAAAAAAAATTCTGACCTAATCTGCAATATGTGAACTACAGCTTACAGTTAAAAGTATTGATTTAAAAGGAGACTAAGAAAAAGCAAGCAAAAATAAAATAACATGCCAGCAATTTGTCTCTTCAGCTCCTGCTTTCTCTTAGTCCTATGTGATCTCATATGACAGTTAAAACTGAAAAAATCTGCAAATAAATCTTGTGTGTGTGACCCAGGAGCTCAGGCATGCCCCCCTTAACATTCTTACTATCTTGTGACAGACTGTAAGACAACTGGCTGGAGCAGAAGCCATCATGCAATGTTCTTTCTCCAGTAGAACAGAAAATTATTATGCCCTACCCGCTCTACTTGGCCACCAGAACACATCAGCAAAATATTAACTCTTGTGCTGTCTGGAGGATTTCGACATGTTTGTTTTAGGATCATGCAGAAAATGCTGTAGACTGACAAACCAAGAGGTCAACTACATTTATTTTATTAATTCTAGGTTTACTGATCCTTTAAAGGGGTTTCCTGGGCTTTGTTAACTGATGACCTGCCCTTAGGATAGGTCATCGCCTGAAGATCAATGAAGGTCCAACATCCAGGGCACCTGCAGACTCACTTATCACTGCTACCACCTTACAGGCCATGAGACATCACATTCATCTGTCACCTGGCATGTTCACAGCTCAGCCTCTTTTTTTTCTTTATTATTTATTAACCCTTTTGCTACCAGGGGGTTACTTTTGAGATGTACAAATAATATCTAAATTACATTATAAAATCATACTAACCCTTCATATCATTATATTTTCTAGAAGTATACAGCTGCAATATTGTCAAAATGCCACTTAGCCACGTACCTTCATGCTATTTTGATTTAAAGTGTATGTTTTATTTAAAAAAAATTGCAAAAAAAAAGCATATACATTTATATTATTGCTAAACGTGTAAACCAAACAAAAAGTTATATGCACCACACATGCGCATTGAACACGCATGAGTTTATTGATATTATTCAGGTCTACACCTGCATGCACATATCTTTATAGAATCACCAGAACTGGAGGGAACGAAAATCTGCTTTTAAGCTGGAAAAGGTATCAACCTATAAAATGTAAGGCTTACACACCGTAAAAAGCAAGTGCACCTCTAAACCCTATATATTTCTTGAAAGCAGACAACCTGAGGGTTACATTTGACTCAATGGGTTATCAATAGCCATGTTCACCTTCATGTAACTTTGTGACAAAAACACATTATTTTTTGAAAAAATGCATTAAAACATATATTTGCACCTAAAACTGATATTCAATCATACATTGACACACACAAAACACATATACAATAATAGATCAAGGTGTATACAATTTATATATACCACAAACCTCAACATCAACAAGAGCTTGTACTCTCAAAAAGACTGATAACAGAAGCCAAGCAATATATTGCTGTCATCCACCAATGTGTTAAAAATCTATACTGCATGCAGCACCCCTTTACTGTGATGCCAAAATCTACATTTTTTGAGAGTGCACAGCATACCTTATACAAAAATACAACTTGATATTTCATATATACAACCACCTTCATGCAACATTGCAGCAAACAACCAACCAAAAATTACAACCAAATATTGCACAAAATTCAAACTTGCAGCTAAAGTTTGTGCTCAAGCAACCCTTTTCTGCAAATAAAATGTACTTTCCAAAAAACTGTAAGATGTGAGGAGTTCATACATACCACACATATATATATTTACAGGTGGAGGCGTTAAAGAAACGCCAAAATCACAGAAATGTGTCAACCAATTTTGTCCATGCAATTTACCTAGGCGTACATAAGAATATAATTTTCCATCACCCCCAACCACAAACTGTAACCCTAATGAACAATTATAATCTCTATACCTAACTAACATGATAACTAAGGCAGGTTTCAGATTGGAGTAATATGGGTACTTTATTGCTCACATATTATGGATACAACCTCTGAAGTTCCTGCGGTTCATCATTACTGTAGTTAGAGTGTGATAATTCTAGATTTGATGACCTGCTGAAAATATGGGTGTTTCACCTGTACTATGGGTGGAAAAAAACAACACCTGCTATTATGCCCATTTGAAAGGTGACAAAAACTGGGCTTTTTTATAGTGACAGTCAAAGAGTGAAAGTATCTGATCTGACTGATGGAACTTTTCCACCTGTCAGAAATGTTTTATACTTTCTTCTCCAGTGATTATAATCGTTGTCGCTATTATGGTAGATGCATTTATTATCTTTAACCCCTTCCCGCCAGAAGAATTTATCGATTTTTGCTTTTTGTTTTTGACTCTCCCCCTTCTAAACCCCATAACTTTTTTATTTTTCTGTTCTCAGAGTCATATGAGGTCTTAATGTTTGCGGGACAAATTTTTCTTCATGATGCTACCATTCATTATTCTGTACAATGTACTGGGAAGCTGGAAAAAAAATTCAGAATGGGGTGGATTTGAAGAAAAAGTGCATTTGTGCAACTTTTTAGGGGCTTCGTTTTTACAGCGTTCACTCTGCAGCCAAAATGACACGTCATCTGTATTCTATGTTTCGGTACAATTCCAGGGATACCAAATTTATATCATTTTATTTACATTTTAACCCCTTAACAAAAATCCAAAACTGTGCAAAAAAATTTTTTTTCTTAAAGTTGCCATATTCTGAGACCCGTAACTTTTTTATACTTACGTGTATGGGGGATGCATAGGGCGTCTTTTTTTGCGGGGCCAAATGTACTTTTTAGTTATACCATTTTGAGGAAAGTCTATTGCTTTGATCTCTTTTTATTCAAATTTTTATCAGAAGTGAAACTGTGAAAAAATAGCGGGTTGGCACTTTTGATTTTTTTTTTTTCTTGCTACGGCGTTTACTGTACAGGAAAAATATTTTTGTAGTTTTGTGGGCCAGACGTTTTTGGACATAGGGATACCTAATGTGTATGTGTTTCACAGTATTTAAGAACTTTTATATGTATTCTAGGGAAAGGGGGGTGATTTGAATTTTTAATATTTTTTTTATTTTCTTTTGTGTGTGTCTTGTTTTTAACGGTGAGTACTTTGATTATGGCATTAGTTTGCATATTCTCTTGTTTGTTTGATTCATCTCTAGGTAAGTATAAAGACAGGTTTTCTACTATAAACACATGGTGGTAGTTTGACCCAAATTTACTTTTTCAAACTGATGTTGTTGCCAATTCTCTGCCTGAAATCTGCATTGCACAAATACATAACTAAATAAAAAGGAACATTTCCTTTCTTGGCACTGACTCTGCATCAAAAACAGTTTTGAAAGTTGATTTCATTGTCGGATATTTATATAATTGATATTGTGCATTGCCTTTTTTTTGTATGTGCAGTTGTCTTCCTCCTGTTAAGCCTTCTTTATTGTTTGTTTTGAAAGTAAAAATGCACTGAATAATAGAGTAAAAATATGTACATACTTTCAAATCTGCATTAAAAATCAGCACTGATTTCAGAGCCAGATTCAGTGTCAGATTTTTCTGCCTCAAACTATTACTTTGTAGTCATACAGTTCAGTGCACTTTACATTGAAGTGAAGCACCAGATGGCTGCTCACTGAAAAATAAGGTCACAAACATAAGACAATATTCATATTAACCGTTAAAGGTGTGAAATAATGAATTAATCTCCTCACTGATCCCCCGCTGATGCAATTCTGACACTTTCTGAGTGCTCTCTACTTCCTGGTCCTTCTCAACATGCAGGAAGCCATGCTTAGCCAATTACTGGCTGGAGTGGGTCACCACTGAGCCCATCAATTAGCTGAGTGGTCATTTCCTATGTGTGGAAAAAAAGATGAAGTAAACAGCAGTGGCGAACCCGGAAGCATCAAAACAGCAGCAATAGGGAGCTTGTGAAGTAAGTAATACTTGTTTTTTTAATCTGCTTTGCCCCTTTTCTGAAAAAAAAAAATTATCCTGCTAGGCAGCCCCTTTAATCCATGAATGCAGACAGCACAGGAGTCATCATAATGGTGGTTAGAGTACTGTTAATCTCTTCTTTTCATTCACAGAATGTATAACGTAGGAGTCATTGGAAACTCCATCCACACCCCTAAAAATGAGCACCTGAGTACTACATTTTCATTAAAATTTAATGCCAAATGGGAAAATTCTACGCTACATATTTTTTAGCAACTAAAAAAAATCCATGTAGGAAACAAGACACAACAGAAGATGTGCCCTCCACAATAATGCACATTAACATTGTCATAACATTGAGTCTTACCCTCGTACAGGTATATTTGCTTCTTTAGCTGCTTCTGTAACTGCCTTGAATCTCTGTAAACTTTCTTCTATGGTGCAATTAATATTCTTCTTACTAAAAAGCTCAGATGCTGCACCAAATATAGCTACTTCTTTGGCACCACATTCAACCTAAAAGAGAAGGATGGTGACAAATTAGAAAGCAATGTAGAGGACACATTCAGTCCACCAAATGTTATTTCACAGTCTGCAAATGTGAGGCCCTTAGTGAGTGAAAAAAGAAAGAAATAGTAGATTACTGGTTTGTCTGCTAATCCCAACTTTAATTTGTTGTTCAATGTGTGAACAGACCTTACATAAAGATTACGTGTAGAAAAATCATATTTTATCTACTTCCAGTGATAATGACCAATTCGCTTTTCTGAGGAATTTAATTCCTGTTAGTTAATAGTATTATACATAAAAATTCAATAAAGACATTATTTGTAAAAAGGACATGAGAATGGCTACCTGTGCATTTCTCTCCATAACACTTGGGAATAATGAAATGCTTGTGTCACATGCCATTCAGTCAGGTCCTGTGAAATGCTTACAGTACTTATTACTAAGTCTGGAGATAGAAAGCAGGGGAAAAAGCCTAGACCTAATATTACGCTATATTCAAAAAAACATGCTGATTCTATGTTGTGTTTTTCACAGCTGAGTTGGCATCCCGAGTCGCATTGTTGTTTTTATAGATCCACTGACTTTCAATGGTAGAGTTGAGTCTGAGAAAACAAAGCAGTGCTACTGATTCGTCAAAAAGTAGAGCATGTTCTACTTTTTCATAGATCGTGGACATCACTCGGCTGTGAATTCTGGATGTGTGAATAGAGCCTTAGTCTATTCAATGCAAAAAGTCAAATGAGACTTACCGCCTTCTGAAATCCTGTGAGATTTGGAGTCAACACAGGGTAGGTGACATTGGGGAATCTCTTTATTCCATGCATTACTTTGATATGATCTGCCATCTAAGTGAGAGAAATAAACTTATGATTTAATATAATTGCACTATATTTCCAATCCCGTCTGTCCTGACAGCATGTAAGTTTTTTTTCTCTCCAAACCCGTATTATGTAATATACATTTACTGTGTATATTATTTTATATGCATTTATATTACATTTCTAGTAATCATAATAAATAATCTCTCATGGTAAAGGCAATGTGTATAACTACTAAGGTACTTCATAGTGTCCTGTCCATCAAACGGTCAAAGCCTGCCCACCAGCTCGTTGAAGAATACAGGAAGTGAGAAGAAGAGACAGCAGGCAAAGCTGGTGAGAGAGGGAGGTGGGAAAACCCCTTTAAAGGGATTGTCCCCATATAAATTAAAATTTTTAAGATTCCATATACATTTAGTGTCTTGCAAAAGTATTCATACCCCTTCAACTTTTTCACATTTTGTCACCTTACAACCACAAACTTAATGTATTTTATTGAGATTTTAAGTGATAGACCAACACAAAGTAGCTTATAATTGTGAACTGGAACTAAACTGATACATGGTTTTCAAAATTTGAATAAAAAAAAAAATCTTAAAAGTGTGATGTGCAGAAGTATTCAGCCCCCTGTACTCTGATACCCCTAAATAAAATTCAGTATTCAAAAGTATTCAGCCCCCATATCAATACTTCATAGAGCCACCTTTCGCAGCAATTACTGCTGCAAGTCTTTTGGGGTTGGTCTCGACCACTTTTGCATATGAAGAGACTGTGATTTTTGCCCATTCTTCTTTGCAAAATAGCTCAAGCTCAGCCAGATTGGATGGAGAGCGTCTGTGAACAGCAATTTTCATGTCTTGCCACAGATGGAATTTAGGTCTGGACTTTGACTGGGCCATTCTAACACATGAATATTCATTGATCTAAACCATTGTCTTGCTGGAAGGTGAATCTCCTTCCCAGTCTCAAGTCTTTTGCAGCCTCCAACAGGTTTTCTTCCAGGATTGCCCTGTATTTAGTTGCATCCATCTTCCCATCAACTCTGACCAGCTTCCCTGTCCCTGCTGAAGAAAAGCATTTCCACAGCATGATGCTGCCACCACTATGTTTCACAGTATGGTGTGTGCAGGGTGATGAGCAGTGTTACTTTTCCGCCACACATAGTGCTTTGCATTTAGGCTAAAATGTTCAACTAAGGTATCATCTGACCAGAGCACCTTCTTCCACGTTTGCTGTGTCCCCTATATGGCTTGTGGCTGCAAACGGCACTTCTTATGTCCCTCTTTCAACAATGGTTTACTTCTTGCCACTCTTACATAAAGGCAAGATTTGTGGAGTGCACAACTTATAGTTGTCCTGTGGACAGATTCTCCCACCTGAGCTGTGGATTTCTGCAGATCCTCCATAGTGACCATGGGCCTCTCTTGGTTGCTTTTCTGACCAGTGCTCTCCTTGCTCGATCTGTTAGTTTAGGTGGACAGCCATGTCTTGGTAGGTGTGCAGTTGTAGAATACTTTTTGAATTTTTGGATGATGGATTGAACAATGCTCTTTGGGATGCTCAAAGCTTGGGATATGTTTTTATAACCTAACCCTGCTTTAAACTTCTCCACAACTTAATCTCTGATCTGTCTGGTGAGTTCCTTGGTCTTCATGATGCTGTTTGTTCACTAGTGTTCTCTAACAAACCACTGAGGCCTTCACAGAACAGGTGTATTTATACTGAGACTAAATTACACACAGCTGGACTCTATTACCTAATTAAGTGACTTCTGAAGGCAATTAATTGCACTGGATTTTATTTAGGGGTATCAGAGTACAGGGGGATGAATACTTCTGCACATCACAATTTTAAGATTTTGAAAACCATGTAGCATTTTCATTCCACTTCACAATTATCTGCTACTTTGTGTGGATCTTTCACTTAAAATCTCAATGAAATACATTTAAGTTTGTGTTTGTAAGGTGACAAAATGTGAAAAAGTTCAAGAGTATGAATACTTTTGCAAGCCACACTATCTATAGAAAATGAACACTAGCAGTGCCTTCACTGTCTCTTTTATTTGAACTTCTGCAGCTCTGCCACACTCTCACATGACTCTCTGTTAGCAGAAGGGTCTAGCACTCTAATCCCTTCTGCAGCAGTACTGCAGATGTCGGTAGCTAAGGCGGGCACTTTGCAGCTCTGTAATAGTACAGCGGATGTCAGAAAGGAGTTAAAGGGGTTTTTTATGTGAACATAACTATGTGTAAATTTGTAGAATATTAAAGTTAAGCAATTTTGGAAATATAAATAAATAAAAATTTTGCAGAGTTTTAAAATTCTTTCTAACCATTTTAGTGGTGAGAGTCTGTTGTTTTGGCAGGTTGCCAATGGATAAAACTAAAAATTCAGGAACTTTCTATGTTTTGGCATGGATAAGTGCATGCACAAGAAGAATACCTCGCCACAATAAGGAAATGATGGCTATGTTTCTGGCCATAGAAAGTTCCTTTACTTGTCTACAAATTTAAATATGGTTATGTTCATGGTAAAACCTCTTTGAACACAATTCTCTCCTTGCACCCAGTACAATCACATGATTGAAGGTGCTTCAGTTCTCACTGGTATTTCAAGAGGTCTAGCAATGTTTGGTCAATACTCAGTTGTAGATAACCTACAAAATATTCAGGGTAAGCGCAGCTGAACTTCCTCTGTGCATGCTTGGCCTCTTAGATAAAGAGCTACTAGGGTACATTACTTGGAACAAAAATATAACAAAACACAATGTTTCTTACAAACAAATTGCTAATTATTTAACAAAAATGTTTCAGTGTCCTTCAATTGAAGACAGGAGGTGTTATAATAGAGAGACAAGTTACTGGATGGAAGAGTAAAGGATAGAAAAGAACTTTCTCCTAGCACCACCTTTTGGAAGGTAGCTTCCTATAGATTAATGTATGGTTTTCAAAGAAACCTAAAGGCATAATCTAAGAATAATAGGAGCAAGTTCCTTTTTTTTCAATGACCAATGAGGTTTTATTTGCAAATTTCTTCTTAACAGGGCATGCATGATCTTACAAGTCTATCCCTAATGAGACACACAGCTCTTTCTGACCCACATCAACACCTCTCACACAGCATGCAGCCAGTACCTTACTCTGCACTGATGTGAGGCCAAAACCTTGAAACAGTTGTCTGCAGGCGAAATCCTCTTTCTTTTGGAGGAGATATTCTGGCTTGGCTATTATTCCCAGATTATACCTTTAGGTTTCTTTCCTATAACGATCTACAATCTATAGAAAGCTACCTGGGAGTCAAGCAACAACTTTTAAAGAAACCATCTCTGTCTTCTCTACTTTCCCATAGTGATCAGCTGTTATTGCTAGTGGAGGCTGACCTCTGGCCATTCCAGAGATTCTGGATGGCTAGATAGTGCTTGTGGGGACAAATCCCCAGTGCTTTTGGAGCCCACAACGAGGTATGAATTTTCTCACTGAGAACTGATAGGTCACTACTGCTCAGAAATGTCTCTATTAGCAATGGCTGGCTTGGAGATGGATAGTACACACCAGGAAACTATGAATGAGCAGGTAAAATTCATAGTCCGTGGCTGAGGCAGGCGAAGTTCAGTAATAAGTGGTAGAAAGACAAAGGTCAGGATGGTTGGATGCAATGAAATACACAAACAGGATCAGTGACTGCAGAACCAAATGGACCCTATTATTCAGGCCCAGAGTGATGGTACCTTATAAAGGCTGGAGTCAGGGGCTTCTAGGGCACACAGTCTCTTTAAGATGCCAGGAGCTGGCACATGCTTGTAGCTCACAAGCATAGAAGCAGAAACAGCTGGGACAAAAAGGGTGAACAGTCCTGCAGGTCTTATGTCACCATAAAGAAATATAAAATTAAGATGGGGTGAGGGACTGAAGCAACGCAAGGATGCCTTAAACAGATGTTTACGGTCTAGACTATTAATGTTATCCATGGATTACAGACACCCAATTATTATATTGTGAAATATGATGACTCGCTTTTCCTGCAACACTGCTGCTATAACCTTCAACCATCAGCTAATTAGAGGGAAAGTTCTAGAGTGGACAAACCCTTTAAGATTTTTTTTCTTTACAACCTTTTCTACATACCTGTGGAACCCATTTTGGAGACACAAAGCTTGTAGCTTCTATTGCCTGTAGTCCAGACTCAGATAACATGTTTATCAGTTGGATTTTAACTTCAGTTGGAACAACAGACTGCAAAATATTGAGAAATGCATAATGCTCAGCAAATGTGAGTAAAAGTTAAGTATAACACGCAGCTAAAAGTAAAATGCTTCATATGTTCCTCATTAATACCAGGCATAAGAATTATTAAAAATGAAGGATGGCAAATACCTTTTCATTCTGCAGTCCGTCCCTCGGTCCCACTTCCACAATTTTCACCTCTTTAGGAAAAGAATAGTTCGGTAAAGAGCTGACCTGTCAAATATATGAGCTTCAATAAATACATTTTGGTACTCTACAGGTACATCATTACTCAATACACATACAAACATGTCGTATCTTCTAAAAGCAGGTCAGTAGGTCCTCTACTAATCCTTTTTGTTTTACTGTATGTACTGGGAATAATGTTATTGTATTTAAGGCATGGTATCCTTAGAAAAAATCCTTAGAAACCAATCTGTCTCAAACAACTCTATCATGTTCCCAAGTGAAATGTGCTATGGCTAACCAAGAGTTTTCTACGTTAATTGTGAGTCCAGTATGACTATCCAATACTGAACAAACACAGCTCAAACATTGATGTTACTAATGTCTATAGTCAGCATATAAATGTAAAAAAAAATACTTTTTTTAAAATCCCTGGATATCCCCTTTAAGGCCAGTTGTATGGGAATACACTTTTGTGCCCCAAATACATCTATGATGCTGTCAGTTTGAGTAATAGACCTGTGTTCAGGTTGGGACACTCCATAAATACAACTGTAAACTGGCCTAAGGAAAAGCATAAAGAACTTGCAGGGTCTCAAAGGGTACCTAACTTTTCAACAAACTTTGCATCAAATTAATAATAGTGTGTGTCCATAAGGAATGATGCTATTTCTTGTTATTATATGACTTTTATTTTGCATTTGATACCTTTTTTTTAATTTTCCCCTCTGCAGTCTTTCTATTTTCCATACACAACACACACAAAGTAGAAAATCAATTTATCTAACATTATCTTTGACTCAGAAGCAGCAGCAGGATGTGCCGATCTGTACTGATGTGCAGGACTGTGGAGTCAGAAGGCCAATCCTCCAACTCCTCTATTTTTCCACAGCCCAACTCAGACTCCATCACCGACTTCATAAAAGACAGCCATGGTCAGTCAGAAACAGTAAAGATCCTCTAATTCATGAAAAGGCCAGTGATTGACTTCCTATAAAAAAGTAAATATGCAACAAACTATTCATCTAATTAATATAATATTAACAACTGTATAATATCATTAAAAATAATTAATTATTTAATTTTGAAGCCAAAATGGTAACTTTTTTCCAACTCTACACAAAATTGGTCCTGACTTTGATTCCAAGACTCCAAATCCACAGCCCAAGCTGGTGAATAAAGCACTTGGAGTGAAATACAAAGCTTAGGCAGGGTTCACACTACTGTTGGATTCTGTTATGAAGGTGTCCGTTAACAAAAAAAAAAAAAACGGACACCTATCATAATAGACATTAACGGACACTAACTGATATCAATGTGTCCTTTTTTTAACTGATGCAATTAATGGTTCAGTTAAAAAAACGGACACATTAGTATCAGTTAGTGTCCGTTTTTTAACACTGTGTTTTTTGTTTTTTTTTTGTTTTTGCTTTCTGAGTATGTGCAGAAAAAAAAATGCACATAAAATAACAGACAGTAACTGATGGTTGACCAGTTACTGTCCGTTATAAGTCTGTTACCCATAGACTTCAATGTTAAAAAAATAACGGACACTTGCTGTCCATCAAGAATCCGTTTTTCCAAACAGACAAAAAAGTACTCCATGTAGGATTTTTTGTCTCCGGAAAAAAAACGGACTTCTGACGGATTGGGTGTAAACAGACACAAACGGACACAATAAAAAAAAACCATTGACATGAATGGAAATTTTAACGGATTTCTGACAGTTCAGCTATAGTGTCTGATGCTAAAATCTTGTAACGGACAAAAGCAACGGACACTACTGACGGTCACCAACGGTAGTGTGAACGCCCCCTTACTTTTATCTGCAGATGTCTCCATCTCACTGGGCTTCTGTTCACTCCTATCTCTCCCCAGAATACTGTTGTGAGCTTCAATACCATAACTTTGTGACCTTCTGTCAGAGATTTCAGAGTGAATATCAGTTTATCAGGGAAGGGGTGAGCAAAAGATCCAGAAAAATGGAAAAAGAATCCTGTACTATTGATTTATACAAAGGTTACTGATGACTATTACTGACCATAGTTATGAAATAATGAGATCTTTACAGCAGTTCACATGTACTCAAAAATATAACCGAAGTAACAGTGTTCTTTTTATTATTAGTTTGGAATCAACTTTTGACACTGGACAAATACAGTGGGGAAAAAAAGTATTTAGTCAGCCACCAATTGTGCAAGTTCTCCCACTTAAAAAGATGAGAGAGGCCTGTAATTGTCATCATAGGTAGACCTCAACTATGAGAGACAAAATGAGAAAACAAATCCAGAAAATCACATTGTCTGATTTTTTTAAGAATTTTTTTGCAAATTATGGTGGAAAATAAGTATTTGGTCAATAACAAAAATTCATCTCAATACTTTGTTATATATCCTGTGTTGGCAATGACAGAGGTCAAACGTTTTCTGTAAGTCTTCACAAGGTTGGCACACACTGTTGCTGGTATGTTGGCCCATTCCTCCATGCAGCTCTCCTCTAGAGCAGTGATGTTTTGGGGCTGTCACTGGGCAACACGGACTTTCAACTCCTTCCAAAGGTTTTCTATGGGGTTGAGATCTGGAGACTGGCTAGGCCACTCCAGGACCTTGAAATGCTTCTTACGAAGCCACTCCTTTCTTGCCCTGGCGGTATGCTTGGGATCATTGTCATGCTGAAAGACCCAGCCACGTTTCATCTTCAATGCCCTTGCTGATGGAAGGAGGTTTGCACTCAAAATCTTACGATACATGGCCCCATTCATTCTTTCATGTACACGGATCAGTCGTCCTGGTCCCTTTGCAGAGAAACAGCCCCAAAGCATGATGTTGCCACCCCCATGCTTCACAGTAGGTATGATGTTCTTTGGATGCAACTCAGAATTCACTCTCCTCCAAACACGACGAGTTGTGTTTCTACCAAACAGTTCTACTTTGGTTTCATCTGACCATATGACATTCTCCCAATACTCTTCTGAAACATCCAAATGCTCTCTATCAAACTTCAGACGGGCCCGGATATGTACTTGTTTAAGCAGGGGGACACGTCTGGCACCGCAGGATCTGAGTCCTTGGTCGGCGTAGTGTGTTACTGATGGTAGCCTTTGTTACGTCAGTCCCAGCTTTCTGCAGGTCATTCACTAGGTCCCCCCGTGTGGTTCTGGGATTTTTGCTCACCGTTCTTGTGATCATTTTGACCCCACGGGGTGAGATCTTGCGTGGAGCCCCTGATCGAGGGAGATTATCAGTGGTCTTGTATGTCTTCCATTTTCTAATTATTGCTCCCACAGTTGATTTCTTCACACCAAGCTGCTTGCCTATTGCAGATTCAGTCTTCCCAGCCTAGTGCAGGTCTACAATTTTGTTTATTGTGTCCTTCCACAGCTCTTTGGTCTTCACCATAGTGTAGTTTGGAGTGTGACTGTTTGAGGCTGTGGACAGGTGTCTTTTATACAGATAACAATGTCAAACAGGAGCCATTACTACAGGTAATGAGTGGAGGACAGAGGAGCCTCTTAAAGAAGAAGTTACAGGTCTGTGAGAGCCAGAAATCTTGTTTGTAGGTGACCAGATACTTATTTTCCACCATAATTTGCAAATAAATTCTTTAAAAATCAGACAATGTGATTTTCTGGATTTGTTTTCTCATTTTGTCTCTCATAGTTGAGGTCTACCTATGATGTTAATTACAGGCTGGCCTCATCTTTTTAAGTGGGAGAACTTGCACAATTGGTGGCTGACTAAATACTTTTTTTTACCCTCTGTATATTCTATAACTATAAGATCAGTGATACATTTGTATGGGTACATTTAAACAAGATATCTCACAGGACATTTCTCTACTGTGTCTGAGATTGATTCTGAACCTGCTGAACAGTCATCTGAACTTCCTCTTTCCTATATTGTTTATCACTGTAACATACTCTGTAATGCGGTGGTGAGAACAAAAAATACTTAGGAGGTTGTAGATTCAATTTAACAAAGGAACTGGTTACCGGTTAGTCTAGCTTTAGCCACATTTTGACTAACAAACCTAGGGCTTTGTAGCAACTTTTTGTAGCATAATGAAGTAAAATTTATCATGAGGGGAATTTTTAAAGGGATTCTATCAACATTTCTTCTAAACGGCGGTGATGAGCGAAACAACAAAGGTAGGAGAAGAATAGCCTTTATAAAGGCTATTACAACGTGGCTTCAGTTAAAAACATGTTTCCCCAATGATAGAATCCCTTTAAAGTTAGTTTTACTGGAGCCTGCTTTGGCGTAATGTATGCCAAAGTTATCAAATGTCTCACAATGTTTGATAAATGTGGAGTGACTACAAGTCTAAGGCCAGTTTCGTTCCATGAGATACAAACTGGATTTCGGCCATATTTCCCAGACTGAACCCTGAGCCAGAAACCAGACTCCGAGCAGCATAGTGAACTATGATGTTTGGAGTCCCTGCTTCCTTGCAGCTCTACTGTCCCATGCTGCAATCATGTGTTCTGTACAGGGACAGTAAAGCCACGAGAAACCAAGGACTAATAACATTATAGATCACTATAATGCTTTGTACCAGTCCGGCCTCAGGGTTCAGACTAGTAAATACGGCTGACATTGTAGGCTACAGATTTGTTGTCTTTTTTTTTTTTTTTTTTAAACATATAAAGAGGACCTTTCACCACCCTCCACCAATTCAAGTTTTTAGCATCTGTGACACTAGGTTCATAGAGGCAGACCGCTAAAACAGTGGTTACACATCGAGCCTGATGGACCCCATTGACAATGATGTGGTCCATCATTTTTAAACTGAAACCGTTCGAGGAAAAAGAAGAACTTTTTTCTCCTCTGATTTTTGGCCAACACACCACCATTGGAGACTGTGGCGCAGATTTGAACAAAGCCTTAGTAGGTGCATCTAGCCGCCACCTTTCCCGAGCAACAAGCGCAATTAGTTTTGGTACCTGATGTGTTATTTAAACTCTATAATGTCAGAAGGTCAGTGCTAGGCAGGGGGGTATGATTCAGAGATACAATCAGAGGCAGCCAGTGTCAGAATCCCACCCCTTGCCTGCTCCTGCCAGTACAGAGTCTAAATATCATATCAGGCACCAAAACAAACAGCATTGATTGCTCAAGAACAGTGGAGGCTAGAGAAAAAATTCCTACTGTACCAAAATCAGTGCAGCAGCACCAATTAAATGATTTAAAGAACTGGACTTGTTGGAGGTGGTGAAAGGTCTTCTTTAAACCTATATACACAGCTGCCCTTCCATTTGCATCCAAATGTAAAAAATATGTGAATGTGCTGTCAAAAAAACAGATCTGCTAAATTTACATGGCAGAGCCCTACACTCAGCCATGATAAAAAAAAAAAAGTGCATACCTGAGAGTAATCTGATTTCACGGATCCCTCATAGACATACGTCTATTGAGGGATCAGTGACCTCGGCCCATGAAATAGCATGTTCAATTTTCCACTGTATTGTTCATTGGACGATTAAAACAACAATCATGTGAATAGATCCTTTAAAGCCTATAAGGACATGTACTGGCTGTTAAAGTGGTTGTCCAGGCTTATTTTTTCAGCATCCTGCGGTGATCTCTACCGCCTATTGAAAACAATGGGAGGCGGATTCCTCCATGTGAACGTACCCTCAGAATGCCCAGGACACTAATTTTTTGTGCTAGCTGAAAAAATCTGCCTCTGCCTCCCATTGAACTGTATGGGAGGCAGATTACAGGCGGGATTTGGAGCCGATTTTGAGGAAGAATCTGCCTCAAAATCAGCTCCAAATTCCTCCGTGTGAACCACCGGCTGTTTGCCCTGGCTTTTTCAACTTGGTTTTTGTTATGTACGACCATTCATGTGCCATATCCCGGAAAACAGTTGGTAGCTGAAGCTAAACCCGACACCGAGTTCTGCCCCAGTTTACTAGAGGGACGTACTCCTGCTTAATGTGGCTGGTACACCCGGAAGGACTAGAAAGCTGGGCACAAGCATTACAAAGCACGAGTAAGTTGTGTGTCTGACCTGTCGCAGCACCACCCCAGAGGCCCAGCCTGCACCCAGTCCCCAGGGCACAGCTCTCCTGGCAGTCACCGCTAACATATTACGTGACAGCCGCTCACGGTCACGTCTAGAACGGACTTGCTCTTGGAAGGTATGACGTAAAAGTCACATGATCTCGAGAGGTCACATGACTCATTTACTCAAATTCATTCCAAGTCAATGGCAGGATGGCCTGCGAGAACAGGCGCTGAGTAGTGCGTCAAGGGTTCTAGGGTTTTACGGTGTTTACAGTCTAGCTATTGATTGGTTGGTGGAGGACAGGCCCCATCCCGGAAGCTTCTCACAAGGTCTCCTCTATGGCCTACTGTTCCCTAAGCAACCGAAGTCCGCACTCTGTACTGCCCTCTCTAGGCGCAGTAGCTGTTTGCAGTAGTACTGCACAGGCCGCCTGTAGTCATTCTCGAGTCTTGCCAGGTCCTTTAGTTTATGTCGTGCCGAACTACAGCTCCCAGCAGCCTTTGCTTGAATTACCCGGAAGTAAATAATCCAGTAACTATGGCTCACGGGTCTGCAGCAGAGGAGACTGAGGTTTGTAGTAAATGCGGCTGTATTTACTAACGCACATATAGCGACAGACAGGACATAGGAGCAGTGTAAACTGCCTGTAACCTGTACAGGACTTCACTCTTTCCTATAGGTGTATTGTGACCCCAGCCCACTCCATTATAAGCAAATATGCATATGATAGTGCAGCAAAAGGGTACATCACCACCAAGTCATACAGACAGCCAGGAGGTATTAAAGGGGTTGTCCGGAGACTTCTATTGAAAGGGGTTATCCAGCTTCCAAAAATTATGTGCAAATACATCCACAGCAGTGCTAAACCCTCATTGCTCCAGTGTGTATCCTTTGCTTGGCCTTATTTTATTTGTTGTTCCTTGTATCGCTGTTATTTACATACAGTGGATCTGTGAATAAACTACATTTCCCATGATTCCTCTCCCTGCTCTCACTCTCTGATACCTCTTCCTTCTCTACTCTCCCCTGCAATGAAATCACAGGCAATAAAACACTCCCACATCTGAGATTACGTGCCGAGGTTTACATACCTGCTGTGACGTTTTTGTTTGCTGGCTGAACTGCTCATAGGAAGGAGCATTGAGCTTACAAATGAAACATCACTCAGGTCATTGACCTGAAAATAAATCAGAGAAAAGGAACTGAATTTAAACAGGATATATATTAGGAATTGTTTTGTATTGATGCATCCTGCTATTTGGCTATTTTTTAAAAACTGGAAAACCCTTTAACTAAATTTGGTCGGTGATTTCTTCATGCAGCACCTGGGGGGTTTCAGACTGGTTCCGACCCTGACCAGACCAGAATTAATCCCTGTCCCCTGGGTCGCTCTGCATCCTTCCTCCTCTCTTGTTTTCACAGGTAGTTAGTTACCTGTGCTATGTTGGTTGGCAGAGTATAGTAAAACCAGCCCCATAGCATAGGTAAATATGTGTCCTGTATGAAGAAACCGCTGGCCTATGTAAGTTACACTAGGTTCACACTAGTGTTCGTGTTTCTGTTCTTAGGGTATTCTTGGGGATCCGAAAAATGGAAACCCAGTCCGCTTAAAAAGTGGAAGCCATTGGACCCCATAGACTATAAAGGGGACCGCCCAGTTTCCGCCCGAAAAATGCGGAGAGAAAAGTCCTGCTTTAAAATGAATCCAAAATCATCTTCATAGACCTAACCAATCCTGAGATATCGGCATTAGTAGCAAGGACGTATTAGATACGACCTCGGCGGGGTAAGTGCCACCCTGGGAGGACGTATAGATACGTGGTTGGCAGGGAAAAGGTTCAATGGCCACGTAACATCCATTTTTTTTTGTTAATATACGTCTTACAGCAGCATTAATTTCAATGTCAGTGAATGTGGGCTATTCACATGACTGTTATTTTGATTGTCTGTTGTCACAGACCGTCAAAATATAGGTCATGTCCTGTTTTCACGGATCCCTCCATACACTGTAGTATATGGGGGATCTGTGAAAAAGGGCGCCCCGTGGGTGCAAGACGGCCCTGAAACATGGACGTTTTTCATAGCCGTTTTGCACCTCCGTCATCTGAATTTAACTTTAAAGTGTAAGTAAACATTTACTTATTTTTTTCATAAATCAATAGTGCAGGTGAATGGAACAAACTTTTCAATATACTTCACTAAATAATAGTGCCTGTGTCTTTAACTATTTTTCTTGTCTTTGCTACGTATTTGTTTCATTCTGTCCCTACTCCATACATAAGCAGGATAGGCCATCCGTATTAGATCTGCGGGACTCTTCAGACCCTCGAGTATAATAAGCGGAGGCTCAGGAGAAGTGATGAAACATAAAAAAAAACAATGTAAATCACCTTTCCTATGCTCCGCAGCTGCTGTGTTCTCTTCAGGCGCTTCTTCCTGACTGACGTAAGAGACAGCTGACAGGACCTCTGGGGTCACGTCCGACGTCATTACGCATAATGACACGACTTGACCCCTGAGAACCAATCAGCGGTCGCTGACTACAGGCAGAAGCGCCCAAAGAGAACACAGTGGCTGTGGAGCATGGAATGGTGAGTACATTGTTTTTTTATGTTTGTCACCTCTCTTGGCCCTCCGCTTATTATACTCTGGGGTCTGAAGAGACCCCACAGTATAATTATAGCTAGTGAGTGGCGAAAATTATAAAAGTTAAAATGTTATACCGTGTGCAGGGGTCTCTATGAGACATAATACGGTGTGCAGGGGCTGCTATGGGACATAATACCGTGTGCAGGGGCCACTATGGGACATAATACCGTGTGCAGGGGCCGGTATGGGATATAATATCGTGTGCAGGGGCCACTATGGGACATAATACGGTGTGCAGGGGCCGCTATGGGACATAATGCGGTGGGCAGGGGCCGCTATGGGACTTAATACGGTGTTCAGGGGCCGCTATGGGACATAATACGGTGTGCAGGGGCCGCTATGGGACATAATACGGTGTGCAGGGGCCGCTATGGGACATAATACGGTGTGCAGGGGCCGCTATGGGACATAATACGGTGTGCAGGGGCCGCACCATTTGAACGCAGATTTACATCAAGCTAAAAGCTCCAGTGGTCTAAGAATATAGCTGCATCCAGATACATAGTGTGTTTTCACCATAAGAATGCTGTCATACGGTGCTCCTGGACACATACATTTACCACTAATTGGCGGCTGTACATGAACTTTCATTGCTTCTAATCGGAAAGTACAGGAGCATCCCATGAAATAGCAGTAAACGCATGTGTCCTAAAGCATCTGGTGGCAGCACTTCTGTATTATGGTTTGTGGTATATGACTTTAGTTTAGGGGTCGTCAGACTTACAATTATTGACCGACACTCCGAGTACCTCATTTTTGATTTTTTAATTAAAATCGGCACGCCGAACAAAAAAGGTTGCCTACCCCTGGTCTAGACGCTACAGTGATGCCTCCGGTCTGTGCCGGTCACTACATTGGCTGCCTATTCAATACAGAATACAATATAAACTTATCACCCTCATTCACAAGGCTCTCCATAATACTGCACCTCCCTACATTTCCTCCCTCATCTCTGTCTATCGCCCAACCTGTACTCTTTGTTCACTCAATGACCTAAGACTAACATCCTCTATTATCAGAACCTCCCTTTCCCGTATACAAGACTTCTCCCGAGTTGCACCACTTCTCTGGAATGCTCTATCCCAGACTATCAGATTATCCCCCAATTTCCACAGCTTCAAGCGTAAACTAAAGACATATCTTTTCAGACAAGCCTATCACAACTCCTAATGTAAACCCTTCCGTAGTTAGAATCCCTAAAACGTACCCTCCTCTGATGATGCTCCAATATTACCTCACAGGATATGATGCCGTATCAGACTAATTTTATATGTCCAGGCACCATCTGCACGTTAAAGGACACGACTGGTGATGGCTCATACAGCTTTATATATGTGTAATGACAGTAACGTCTATTACACAATTGTCTGACCATTGTACAAGCAATGCTACCTCCGATGCTACCCCTGCTACCTCCTGTGTCACCCCCTCTAACTCATAGATTGTAAGCTCTTGCGAGCAGGGCCCTCAGCCTCATTGTGTGAATTGACTATTTCTTTGTAATGTATCTTTTTTGTCAGTACTTGAACCCTACAAATTGTACAGTGCTGCGGAATATGTTGGCGCTAAATAAAATTTATTATTATTAACAGACTTTTTTTTAAAAAAAAAAGGTTTTTTTTTTCCCGGAAAACCCCTTTAAGCCAAGAATTGTCATGGAGCCTAAACATAGAAATAGATTAGGGTGGTATTCTCACCTTGGAATGACTTATGAACTTAATATGCTATAAATATGTGATATATGTGGGTTCAACCTCTTGGACCTACACCCATGTGTAGAACAGGCTTCCCCTGGCCTGACCAGTGTCATGGCTGCAGCCACAGGATCTAGGTGGTGAATAAATAGAGGTAGCTGCACATGTGGAAATCCTAGAGGAACCCCCATCTTTTAGTCATTTGTAGCATGTCCTGTGGATATGCAGTAAATGTTCATTTAAAGGGGTATTCCCACTTTGGACAACTTCTACTTGTCAGTTAGTAATTATCTTTCCACCTTACTGTTGAGCTTTTCCTTGAGATGAACCTGTTTTCTCTTGTGTGATATGTACAATGCTGGCCAAAAGTATTGGCACCCCTGCAATTCTGTCAGATAATACTCAATTTCTTCCAGAAAATGATTGCAATCACAAATGCTTAGGTAATAATATCTTCATTTAATTTGTCTTCAATGGAAAACCACAAAAAGAATTGTCAAAAAGCCAAATTGGATATAATTCCACACCAAACATAAAAAAGGGGGTGGACAAAAGTATTGGCACCCTTTGAAAAATCAGGTGATGCTTCTCTAATTTGTGTAATTAACAGCACCTGTTACTTACCTGTGGCACATAACAGTTGGTGGCAATAACTAAATCACACTTGCAGCCAGTTGAAATGGATTAAAGTTGACTCAACCTCTGTCCTGTGTCCTTGTGTGTACCACATTGAGCATGGAGAAAAGAAAGAAGACCAAAGAACTGTCTGAGGACTTGAGAAGCAAAATTGTGAGAAAGCATGCGCAATCTCAAGGCTAAAAGTCCATCTCCAAAGACCTGAATGTTCCTGTGTCTACCGTGCGCAGTGTCATCAAGAAGTTTAAAGCCCATGGCACTGTGGCTAACCTCCCTAGATGTGGATGGAAAAGAAAAATTGACGAGAGATTTCAACGAAAGATTGTGCGGATGGTGGCTAAAGAACCTCGACTAACATCCAAACAAGTTCTAGCTGCCCTGCAGTCCGAGGGTACTACAGTGTCAACCCGTACTATCCGTCGGCGTCTGAATGAAAAGGGACTCTATGGTAGGATACACAGGAAGACCCCACTTCTGACCCAGAGACATAAAAAAGCCAGGCTGGAGTTTGCCAAAACTTACCTGAGAAAGCCAAAAACTTTTTGGAAGAATGTTCTCTGGTCAGATGAGACAAAAGTAGAGCTTTATGGGAAAAGGCATCAACATAGAGTTTACAGGAAAAAAAAGAGGCCTTCAAAGAAAAGAACACGGTCCCTACAGTCAAACATGGCGGAGGTTCCCTGATGTTTTGGGGTTGCTTTGCTGCCTCTGGCACTGGACTGCTTGACCGTGTGCATGGCATTATAAAGTCTGAAGACTACCAACAAATTTTGCAGCATAACGTAGGGCCCAGTGTGAGAAAGCTGGGTCTCCCTCAGAGGTCATGGGTCTTCCAGCAGGACAATGACCCAAAACACACTTCAAAAAGCACTAGAAAATGGTTTGAGAGAAAGCACTGGAGACTTCTAAAGTGGCCAGCAATGAGTCCAGACCTGAATCCCATAGAACACCTGTGGAGAGATCTCAAAATGGCAGTTTGGAGAAGGCACCCTTCAAATCTCAGGGACCTGGAGAAATTTGCCAAAGAAGAATGGTCTAAAATTCCAGCAGAGCATTGTAAGAAACTCAATGATAGTTACCAGAAGCGGTTGTTCGCAGTTATTTTGTCTAAAGGTTGTGCTACCAAGTATTAGGCTGAGGGTGCCAATACTTTTGTCCGGCCCATTTTTGGAGTTTTGTGTAAAATGAGCAATGATTTGACTTTTTTTTCATCCTCTTTTGTGTTTTTTTTCATTGCAAGCAAAATAAATGAAGATATTATTACCAAAGCATTTGTGATTGCAATCATTTTCTGGAAGAAACTGAGTATTATCTGACAGAATTGCAGGGGTGCCAATACTTTTGGCCAGCACTGTATATAGAGACTGACTGCATGTGATTTCCCTGCACATTGTGAATATTTTTATATTTAGACATATTCTGTTTAATATCTACTGAAACAAATCTGACGAATTATTCTAATTATATAATATATAAACTTTTTCAGCAGAAGAATACTCTATATACAAATATGACAAGAATGAACAGTGGAGGAGCAAAGCATTGGACATTGAAAGTCATATACTTACTACTATAGTTTTAACTACTACAGGCATCTGGAAATGGATAAAGAAAAGGTCAATATTGTACAAGAGACAGAAGAAGAAACTGGGAAATATGAAAATGTAGTTGAGGCTGGAAAGCAAAATGTTAGGAGTAGTAAGAAAACTTACAATGACCACAAACCATGTCACTGTATGGACTGTGGGAAAAGCTTTACACGGAGGTCATCCCTTCTTGTACATCAGAGAATACACACAGGAGAAAAGCTTTTCATGTGCTCAGAGTGTGGGAAGAGGTTTGGCCTCAAGTCTTCTATGGTTCGACACATGAGGACTCATACCCCGAAGACACAAAAAATCTGCCCTGAATGTGGCAAATGTTTCAGTCGTTATCCTAGTCTTTTCCAGCACCAGAAAGTTCATAGAAAGGGGAGGCTCCATAAATGTCCGTACTGTGAGAAAAGTTTTACTTGGGCGTCACAATTAGTAGTTCATCAAAAAATTCACAAAAAGGATCCACTGCCTGATAAATCTGACTGTGCTGAAAATGTGAATGATCTGGACAAAGGTAGCACGCAGAAGAACATCCTATGCCTGGTGTGTGGGATATACATTAAAGGGAATAGAGCTGTAATGAGACATCAGAGAATGCACAATGGTGAGTAGGGAATAATAGGAATTAGGAACTGGACATTTAAAGGGGTTTTCCCATGAACATAACCATTTTGCAGTTTTTAAAGATTTCCTCTAGCCATATTAGTGGTGACAGTCTGTTGTCTTGATCTGTTGCCAATGGATATGAATGCAGGAACTTTCTGCGGTCTGACATTTGTCAGAAACCCAGTCATGATATCCTTATTGTGGCCAACTTATCTTCTCATGTATGTAGTGTCCCTGCCTGATAACCCGTCTGCAATAAGGAGATCATGGCTGGGTTTTTGACAGGTCCCAGACCATAGAAAGTTCCTCCAGTCATGGTCGTGTCCATTGGTAACCAATCAAGAAGAACTCTGCAAAATCTTTCATTATTTATATTTGCAAATATCTTTCATTTTAATTCTCTCCAAATTTAAATATTATTTCCATGCGAAAACCCTTTAAGATTGCACTCTAAAGCACTCTGAGATGCACCAGCACAGCTGCATTACACATTTTCCGTATAAACAACTGTTGTTTCAGCTTTTTCCTAACTCGGTGGTGCAAGTGAACTGTGTAATATATTGTATCAGAAAAAAATGCTTCTTTCTTCATTTATCAGGCTCTTTCCTTATCCCCTTTTCTCCCAAACTGCCATATTCATTGCTCAGATCTGTCCCTAGAAACTTTTGGAGGATAATGGCGAGCCAAGCAAGAGAGACATATACACACACATGCAAGTTTTTAGCAGTACTGAACAGTATTGATGTAAAAAAAAAACTCTTTTTCTATGACCAGATCTGCAAAGTTTCTCATATTCACTGGTACCATAGATGTATGGGAAAAAAATTGAAATGACAGATGCTCTTTAACCCTTCCTGCCACAGCCATTTTAGAGCCATTTTGGGGTGCAATTAGAGCAAAACTGCATGTGCATCATTTTTTTATAGGTTTTGTTTTTACAGCGTTTACTGAGCAGCCAAAATGACATGTCACCTGTATTCTGTGGGTCGTTACAATTACGGCAATACCAAATTTTTATAGTTTTTGTAATGTTGTTCCACCTTAAAAAAATCCAAAACTTTGAAAAAATATGTTTGGAGTTGCCATATTCTGACACTCATGGCTTTTATATTTCTGTATACAGGGATTCAAGTCTTGTTTTTTTGTTTCTTTTTTGGTAGGGGGAAATGTCTGATATTTTTATCGCTTTTTATTCAAATTTTATCGGAGGCCAATCTGAAAAAAAACAGCGGCTCTGTTGTTATGGAAGAAATATTTTTATAGGTTTGTAGTTTAGGCATTAGCAGATGCTAGGATATGTGTATGCGGTTTCACTTTATTTATTTTTAATATATTATATTATATAATCTAGTGAAAGGATTGATTTCAACATTTTTTAAAATGTAGTTATTTTTTTTACTTTTAATTTTAAACCCCCTAGGAGTCTTGAACCCCAGGGAATATGATCATTAGTGCAATACACTACATTGTACTATTACAGGATACCTACAGATTACTGGCCCCACAAAAAAAAAAAACATGATTTCCAGCCCTGTATACAGAAATATAAATAAGCTATAGGTGTCATAATATGGTGACTCCAAACAAAACATAACAAATACTATATAAATTTGATATTGCTGTAATTGTAGCTATCCACAGAATACAGGTAACTTTGTCATTTTGGCTGCTAAGTAAATGCAGTTTAGAGGACCAGAACAACGGACAGGCAGACCACTAAAATAGTGGTGACATACCGAGTCTGGTGGACTCCAATGATTATAATAGAGTAGCGTATCCGTCGTTTTAAAAACTGACACCGACAGATGAAAAATCCGTGCTTGCAGGACTTTTTCATCTGCCGATTTCAGGTGCACATTGGAGACTCCATTGCAAACGTGAACGTAGCCTTACATATAATTGTGCTAAAAACAGTTTTTCTAATAGGTTTTTATGAAAAATTTGCACTGGCGTCTGCAGTGTACATATGTTATTCAACATTGCAAGTTTCAGAATACTATTTGCAGTGTTTTCCATATACAGTGTGGAAAAAAAGTATTTAGTCAGCCACCAATTGTGCAAGTTCTCCCACTTAAAAAGATGAGCCCAGCCTGTAATTGTCATCATAGGTAGACCTCAACTATGATAGACAAAATGAGAAAACATATCTAGAAAAACACATTGTCTGATTTTTTAAGAATTTATTTGAAAATTATGGTGGAAAATAAGTATTTGGTCACCTACAAACAAGCAAGATTTCTGGCTCTCACAGACCTGTAACTTCTTCTTTAAGAGGCTCCTCTGTCCTCCACTCATTACCTGTAGTAATGGCACCTGTTTGACATTGTTATCTGTATAAAAGACACCTGTCCACAACCTCAAACAGTCACACTCCAAACTCCACTATGGTGAAGACCAAAGAGCTGTGGAAGGACACCAGAAACAAAATTGTAGACCTGCATCAGGCTGGGAAGACTGAATGTGCAATAGGCAAGCAGCTTGGTGTGAAGAAATCAACTGTGGGAGCAATAATTAGAAAATGGAAGACATACAAGACCACTGATAATCTCCCTCGATCAGGGGCTCCACGCAAGATCTCACCCCATGGGGTGAAAATGATCACAAGAACGGTGAGCAAAAATCCCAGAACCACACGGGGGGACCTAGTGAATGACCTGCAGAAAGCTGGGACTAACGTAATAAAGGCTTAGGTCAGTAACACACTACACCGCCAGGGACTCAGATCCTGCAGTGCCAGATGTGTCCTCCTGCTTAAGCCAGTACATATCCGGGCCCGTCTGAAGTTTGCTAGAGAGCATTTGGATGTTCCAGAAGAGTATTGGGAGAATGTCATATGGTCAGATGAAACCAAAGTAGAACTTTTTGGTAGAAACACAACTCGTCGTGTTTGGAGGAGAGTGAATGCTGAGTTGCATCCAAAGAACACCATACCTACTGTGAAGCATGGAGGTGGCAACATCATGCTTTGGGGCTGTTTCTCTGCAAAGGGACCAGGACGACTGATCCGTGTACATGAAAGAATGAATGGGGCCATGTATCATGAGATTTTGAGTGCAAACCTCCTTCCATCAGCAAGGGCATTGAGGATGAAACATGGCTGGGTCTTTCAGCATGACAATGATCCCAAGCACACCGCCAGGGCAATGAAGGAGTGGCTTCGTAAGAAGCATTTCAAGGTCCTGGAGTGGCCTAGCCAGTCTCCAGATCTCAACCCCATAGAAAACCTTTGGAGGGAGTTGAAAGTCCGTGTTGCCCAGCGACAGCCCCAAAACATCACTGCTCTAGAGGAGATCTGCATGGAGGAATGGGCCAACATACCAGCAACAGTGTGTGCCAACCTTGTGAAGACTTACAGAAAACGTTTGACCTCTGTCATTGCCAACAAAGGATATATAACAAAGTATTGAGATTAACTTTTGTTATTGACCTAATACTTATTTTCCAAGGCCATTGACGCCATATCCATTGGTTACATGGCCATGTTACATCTCAGTCCCATTCAAATTCAGAATAATATTAAGCTGCATTACCAAGCAGAGTTTCTATAAAATGGACTAAACTGTTACCGGTATTTAGCGAAACAGCTGAATGTTAGGGGTGTCATCCCCCACAGATCTGATATTAATGACCCAACCCTTTTAACAGAGTAAAAATTATTAATTCACTATTCATATGGAGAAATACAGAAAGGGCAGTGTCTTGCATGATAAAGTTCACTTTATCACCTAGCTTTAGGTAATGTATAGTTGGTAAACTTATACTGAAATTGTACAGATTCAGTGTGGCTTTTTCCCCGCTTTGTATTTTCTTTTAGAAGTTAACATTTATTTCTACTCTGTCCTAGAACCTGCTACTGCTGTCATTACTAGCAGTAATGATGGATTTGCACATGACATGCCCTCTATTGTAAATGAAGACTGTAATATACCACTATCCTCGCATTCAGGAAATAATGTAGACCAGACGAAAGATGGATCATTTTATGCTAAGAAGAAAACTCATGAAGTAGAAAACCGTGTCCTGTGTATTGACTGCGGAAAAAGCTTCACACGGAAATCATCCCTTATTGTACACCAGAGAATACATACGGGAGAGAAGCACTTTATGTGCTCACAATGTGGCAAAAAGTTTGGCCTCAAATCTTCTATGGTCAGACACATGAGAACTCACTCTCCAAAAATATTGTTCCAGCAACAGAAGGTCCACAGAAGGGAGAAACCATATCAGTATCCTCAGTGTGAGAAGAGCCTCTTCCAAACTTCAAAGCTTCATGAGCGAAACCACAAAGTAGAAATATTTTATGCAAAATCAGAACCTGAAAACCCCAACTTTCTAAACAAAGAGAATAACCATGTCATAGATAAAACTGCAGAAAAATCCTATACATGTCTTGAATGTAGAAAGTCCTTTCAACGGCGAACTGCATTTATAAGACATCAGAGGATCCATAAAGGTTAAGTATTTTCTAATTTATATTATATATAAAATGAAATGTTTGTGACGCATAATCCTTTGTGGAGGATTAAAGTGACACTCTTTTGCTCAGACTTAATTCACCTCCTGCTCCTAAAGTTTACTCTGTCTCCCATGCAGTGTACCGAAACATACCAAAGACATAATTACTGAAAAAGAATGGAAAAGGCACATCAAAGCTGCACTGTGTCAATAAAGCCTTCATGGGTTAGTGCCAATTTGGACATTTATGGCATAGCCATAAATGTCTAAGAAATGTGGGTCCACCTCTTGTTCTTGCACCTATGTGGTAAACAGGGAACCTGCATATTTGGGGAAAAACAGAGAAGCTCATCAGGAGGACATTAGCTTGCTAACTTAATATTTGAGTGTTTCTGTTTTACCTTAGGGTTGTGTAGCAGCGAGTACTTCTGGTTTGTATATTGATTCTAATATATACTAAAGAGGATCTGTCAGTTCCCCTGTCTGTTTAAAGATTACTTGTAGTTTCCATAAGTACCCTTTACAGTGGGGAAAAAAAAGTATTTAGTCAGCCACCAATTGTGCAAGTTCTCCCACTACACACTGAACTAATAAATATCTTTTTATATCTTTATAGCAGCAGAGCTAAATTCATATGATATAAGGGGGGTCATGTGACGACTGCCGGGGATTTGCGAGTCATCCGTGGTAATTAGGCTGTGCAGCGCTGCAATGCAGTCCCAATACAGTGGGGAAAAAAAAGTATTTAGTCAGCCACCAATTGTGCTAGTTGTCCCACTTAAAAAGATGAGGCCGTCCTGTAATTGTCATAGGTAGACCTCAACTATGAGAGACAAAATGAGAAAACAAATCCAGAAAATCACATTGTCTGATTTTTAAAGAATTTATTTGCAAATTATGGTGGAAAATAAGTATTTGGTTAAAAACAAAAGTTCATCTCAGTACTTTGTTATATATCCTTTGTTGGCAATGACAGAGGTCAAACGTTTTCTGTTAAGTCCTCACAAGGTTGGCACACACTGTTGCTGGTATGTTGGCCCATTCCACCATGCAGATCTCCTCTAGAGCAGTGATGTTTTGGGGCTGTCGCTGGGCAACACAGACTTTCGACTCCCTCCAAAGGTTTTCTATGGGGTTGAGATCTGGAGACTGGCTAGGCCACTCCAGGACCTTGAAATGCTTCTTACGAATCAATGTGATTTGCTAGGTATGTTTTCTCACTTTGTCTCTCATAGTTGAGGTCTACCTATGATGTCAATTACAGGCCTCTCTCATCTTTTTAAGTGGGAGAACTTGCACAATTGGTAGCTGACTAAATACTTTTTTTTCCCCACTGTATATAAATTAGCTTTGTGCAGTTCCCCTGTTGTTATTGCTGGAAATGTATAAGTAAATGGACAATAATCAGTGTGCATGTTCGTAATGACAGTGTCAGTACTCAATGGACAAAGTGAGAGTCTGTAGAGACATAGCTCATTGACACTCCATTTCTTATAGCTGGTAGATGGCTACAAGAAACCTTTGAAGGTTGTGATTTTTGGCAGGGCTTGTTACTAGATGCTGACTGCTTTTTCTCATTCCAACCTTTTTCTACTATGACTTACTCAGCAATTACACTGTAACGGCACATTAATGTGTTCTGAAATATTTGATATGTCACACATGTTCTGTGAGAATATTGGCCATCTTTTTCTGAACATGTGCCTTTTTTGTGCCATTAGGTAACAGTTTTCTATTTAATACCCACAATAGTATTTTTCACTTGGATACCAAATCTGGAACAAACTCTAGTACTTCTGCTGTTTATAAAGATGACACAGGAGCACCCAAACAAGAACAGCCTTATGTCACAGAGAGATCAAATCCAGGAATAGATAAAAAGAGTTATATTGTCATTAAATATGGAAATAATAGAGACTGGAAAGTCAGCAAAGAGGCAAAATGCATCTCATGTATTCACTGTGGAAAATGCTTCACACGGAAGTCATCCCTCATTGTACATCAGAGAATACACACCGGAGAGAAGCTTTTCATGTGCACAGATTGTGGCAAGCGTTTTAGCCTGAAGTCTTCATTGGTCAGACACATTAGAACTCACTTTCCAAAAATGCTCAATATCTGTTCAGATTGTGGCAGGAGCTTTAATCGCTACCCTAGTCTTTTCCAGCACCAGAAAGTCCACAGGAGAGAGAATCCCTATAAATGTCCTCATTGTGAAAAGAGTTTCTGTCGAGCTTCACAACTTTTGTTTCATCAGAGGGCACATAAAATAGAGAGGTTTTATCCCAGATCAGAACCTGGACAAGATCCTGATAGCCCAGACCAACTGAACCACCATATAAGAGACAGCTGTGCAGCCGAGTCTCATGTATGTCTGGAATGTGGAAAACACTTCACGGAACAACATCTACTGATCAGACATCACAAAGCGCATATACGTGAGTGTTGTTACAGCATGTTATATAAAATAACCATCATATAGTGTAAAATGCTGAGTAAACTTAAAGGGTTATTCCCATCTAATATGCAGACTTGTAGCTTAGGCTTACTAATGTGTTTTTCTCAATGTATTGATTTATCTATCTCGCTGTGTTTGCCAGATACAGCTAAATATGTCTCCTTAGTGTTTATAGCTTGTTGTCTAGGTTACAGAACACTTCTCTGGTCGGACTAATGACTCAGTCTCTGTTCCTGGCCATCTATATTCCCTTCGCTCCCTCTCTCTGCATATTGTTTTCTGTTGCTGAGCCCTGATAAGTGGTAGAACAGTTTCTTGATCAGTGACTCTGTTATTTCTGGATGTAAATCCAGAAATAACTGTGCAATTTACAACAAGCACCAGCATGCTGCTGGACTGAGCTGGAAACCAGGAAGTAGAGGTGAGAGGAGACAGGGAGGCAGTTGAAACCCTGAAATGGAAAACTCTATTATTATTATTATTAATAATAATAATAATAATAATAGATAATGGACTCCGTACTTCAAAGCGTTTTGAATAGTGAAATTTATTTCCAAAACATAGTGTGTAGAGTACAATTCTAGTTGTGACGTTTCGGTCTAATTGACCTTCATCAGACTCTACAATGACAATAAATCATATAGTGATAAATGTGAAGAAATACAATAATATACATCAAATACTGTATACATCAACAATAGTCGCATCACATTCAGTATATGGTATAATCAAGAGACCACATAACAAGACTGGGGTGATCACCTGAAACAGTATTACATAATGCATCATTATGATATAAAATAAGTTGTGAACCAAGGTATATGGAGAGAAGTGGTAGTATCCATATAAGTAGTATAATATAGTAGACCAACCTTGAAGAATAGTATACAGGAAATTATCCCAAAGCGATATAAGGCACATGAGGTGCATCAGGCAGCAAAAATCTGCTATGTGTAAGGCGCTACCGCCACTGTGTAATGTTAGAATACTTATAGTAAGCGCGCGAGACACCGATGACGTCATCGCTATTTGCGCATGCGCAGTTCGTCATTCCCACCGGAAGTTGGGCATATTAATCAGGAAGAAGGTCAAAAAAGGTCTATACGGCAAGATAAAAAGGACAAACTTAGTCCATTCATGTAAATAGCGCTAGTAATTACTGTATAAGCGAAAAAAATGCAAACTATATGGTCTAAACTATATATATGATAAAAACCTATAATCTATTGAGGTGAAATCAATATGTAAACAAATATAGATCAAAAAGGGAATACTACTAACCTAAAAAACTGCAAAAATGAGAGATGAAATACTAATAGCTCAGAGACAACTATGGGGCGGATGAAAAAGTAATTAACTATTAATAAAAATGACTCAAAAGAGAAAAGGATAAGAGGGAGTAAAGTATTAGGTAAAAGCTATAGAGCAGTCACAAGAGGACTATGAGAGGACTATAAATCCATATAGTGTGAAGAAGGATACTGTAGTAGAAATTCCAGATGAAGATAGTGTAGAGGTTCCAACCAATCAACGTACCTAGAAAGTAGGACATACTGTTAAGCAATTTAATCACAGTACATTTTAAAATATAGATAACACAGTTGACAATAGTCCACTTAAATAAATGCCGAAATTTCATATTCACGGTTTAATCCTTGAGGTTCCAAGGTCTGCAATCTGTGAATCCAATATGCCTCTCTCTTTTTTAGGAGCATGATCCTATTGCCACCTCTCCTAGGGGAACTGACATGTTCCAAAACCTGGAATCTAAGTTGTGCCACTGTATGTTTGTATTTGATAAAATGGGCCGGTATTGGTAAAAGTAAATTCTGGCATCGTATGTTGGACTTATGTTGTTTGCTGCGGTCTCGCACACGCTGGGTGATTTCCCCAACGTATTGCTAGACCGCATGGACACTTAATTAAATAAACCACAAAATTGGAATTGCATGTAAAAAAAAATCCTTAATTTGAATCCGTTCTCCACTGAGAGGATGATGTAAGCTGTCGCCCTTAATGATATTGGAACACTAGCGCTATTTACATGAATGGACTAAGTTTGTCCTTTTTATCTTGCCATATAGACCTTTTTTGACCTTCTTCCTGTTTAATATGCCCCACTTCCGGTGGGAACGACGAACTGCGCATGCGCAAATAGCGATGACGTCATCGGTGTCTCGCGCGCTTACTATAAGTATTCTAACATTACACAGTGGCGGTAGCGCCTTACACATAGCAGATTTTTGCTGCCTGATGCACCTCATGTGCCTTATATCGATTTGGGATAATTTCCTGCATACTATTCTTCAAGGTTGGTCTACTATATTTCTTTTAAACCATACTCCGCTATTTTATGTTATATCTTGATTGTTGAGTTCACCCTTTTGTTCACCTCCTATAATCTACCTCAGACATATAATTAGTACTATCCTGGATACTACAACCTCTCATGTTTGCATACTATTCCTTTACTATCTGCATACCACTTTTTCCTTTACTCTTTATACAGAACTTATATGGATACTACCACTTCTCTCCGTATACCTTGGTTCACAACTTATTTTATATCATAATGATGCATTATGTAATACTGTTCCAGGTGATCACCCCAGTCTTGTTATGTGGTCTCTTGATTATACCATATACTGAATGTGATGTGACTATTGTTGATGTATATTTGATGTATATTATTGTATTTCTTCACATTTATCACTATATGATTTATTGTCATTGTAGAGTCTGATGAAGGTCAATTAGACTGAAACGTCACAACTAGAATTGTACTCTACACACTATGTTTTGGAAATAAATTTCACTATTCAAAACGCTTTGAAGTACGGAGTCCATTATCTATGACAAGTTAAGGTTTGGGATCTTACTCCTTACGCACTGGTGGTACTATCCACATCCACTGCAAAATAATAATAATAATACATTTAACAACTAAATCCTTACTCTGAGGGACTTGGCATGATCAGCCATTCAGTTCAATGACAATATATGGCCAGGTGCAACTTCTTCAGACTTTGTAGGGAGATCAGCTCTTTGTATTGGGATTCAGTAGCAGGTCCAGCTTTAGCAACTTCTGGCAGTTAAATGAAACTGACCTGGTGATCAGCTGTATGGTTAAAGGGACATGCCAATATGCAGTGATAGGTGTCAGACTGTGGTTGTGTCAATTAGATGTATGCCTTGCTGTCTGTGTTTTTTATCAGCCAGAAGTGTAGTCAACAATTTTGTGATTACTTTTCAGGTAACAGTGAATCATCCAGTGATACAGATTTGGAGTTTGATGCAGTTTCTAATATTCCACATTTAGATGCAGAATGCAATTGCAATCCTTCACCAGAAGTCATCTTGAAAAAAACAAAGCCTAAAGACATACATAGTGCGGTGTCAAGAGCCACAGAATCTGAGAAAGTGGTGAAATGTGAAATTGATAACTCAATTTACAAGCCAAGATTGTCGAACAGCAGAAGGGCCTACCACTGTATCCAGTGTGGGAAAAATTTTACTCGCAAGTCATCTCTTATTGTCCATCAGAGAATACACACTGGAGAGAAACTTTTTATATGCACATACTGTGGGAAGAGGTTTAGCTTTAAATCCTCTCTGGTAAGACATCTGAGGACCCACACTGGGCAGATGCTCAATGTCTGCTCAGAATGTGGCATATATTTTAGTCGATACTGCGATCTGTTATTACACTTAGAGAATCATATAGGTAAGTAACCTTATGTGGTAAAGTATACTAGAAAAACAAATGTTTCTGTCATCTTGAAGTGTCTAAGTGGGAACTTTAAAAAGGAAGGAAAGAAGAGAGGGGTCAGAACAGCTTATCAGCAAGGGTCCAACACCCAGGATCCCTACCGATCAGCTGAATCAGGGCAGAATCTGCCGCTGATTATGGGGGCAGTGGGTAGAGAGCTGGGATTCCTCCATATACATTATTTTCTCTCTTCTGCCAGATTCAGCTGACTTACTGTACATCTAATGTGTATGAGCCCCTTATATTAAGAAAGGCTGTTTGCAGCTTTTGACATACACGCACGCTTACACAGTTCCTTCATACATACACAGTACCTTCCAAATTATATCACTTGTATTTGTCTTCAACAAGCTGCTGTAACTTGGTCTTAATATTATTTAGGTCAATTGCAATCTAACATGCAGCAGTTTCTGAGTGCACATAAATGTGATGTTACAGTGCCTTCAATGAAGGAAGAATCAAGTCTACAACAGAACCTGCAGCCTTGTGGTACTGGGTATCTACAGCCAACTGCATCATCCTTAAATGATTATTTTGATCCACAATTTGAAGAGAACATACAGGAAGGATCACTAAATATAAAACAAGAGACTTCTGAAAATCCCTCTGCAGGTGAGTAACTGCTAATACCAGTACAGGGCATCAAGAGGGAGCACTGATCTACAGACACGTGAAATAGAAAGTCCAGCCTCTCTGACTTACTTCTTTACATGTACTTCTTTTTTAAAGAGGACCTTTCATGTACTCATGCACATGTGGTCTTATATAACACTAGAAAGCCGTCATCTTTCCCATTATGTGCCCCGGGGCTGGAGATATGACGCTGCGCTGTGAGGAACACCCCCCTCGTACAAGTCTATGGATGAGTACAATCAGGGGGGACATTCCTCACAGCCCAGCTAGACTGTCAGGAACGCCCTTCTGACGATGGGAAGAGATCGGTGGCGAAACTAACGGCACAGATATCTCCAGCCCCGGGGCACATAACGGGAAAGCCGACAGTGCGCTGAATTCAGCGCACTGTCGGCTTTCTAGCGGTATATAAAACCGCATGTGCATGAGGACATGAAAGATCCTCTTTAAATGCAAAACTTTCCGTAAAACATGTAGGACCTAATGTTTGGTACCACAGTAATGGCAGCTAGTATAGTAAAATCTATTACTGAAATGCAACCAATACTGTATCTGTACATAGATACTGCCATGTACAGTAAAAATGCCCCAAAAGACCACTACTTAATGTAGACTAGATATCCTGTGACGTATTTCCAGTTCATCATATACTATGCATACTGTCCTTTCTGTTTGTAAGGGCCGTTCCTCTAGAGCAGTGGTTCCCAAACTCTCTGTGGCAAGGCTAGACGTTTGGCAAAGACTCTTGCTTTGTTTACACCGCACATATCGTATTTGGCGCTATTTGAAAAATAAGTCTCTGCAACTTCAAAAAGAACTGCATTCTGCTTCTATTCTCCTGTATTTGCTGTCTAATGCGCTTTTCCTGCAATACAGTGGAGACCCAGTGGCTAGGAAGCAGAGCAGCTACCATCTTTAAAGACCCAACATCCAGGATGTTGGGAAAGGGTTAAAGTGAGTCTACTTCCTCCAACAAGCAACTGTCGCTGCCATGTTACAGACCACATTACAGTGATAAACAACATTCCTCTTATGTCTGTCACTTTTGTAGATTTGGAGAAAAACAACTTTGAAGTATTTTGCAAATGAGGCAGTTGGTGCACTGGGGGAGGGCCTTCAGCTCCCTGGAGCACTGCTCTTGCCACTCAGACCCCTACCGTCTCCTGCCTGTACCACCTTGTGCAGTGAGAGTTGATCCTTCCACTGATATGATATCACCTATCCTACCTGAGCATCAAGACTAGTGTTCCAGGAGATGAATGCACGCCCCCAGTGCATCAAGTTAAGACTTCAAAGTTGTTTTCCTACAAATCTACAAAAGTAACAAACGTAACAAAGGTATATTGTTCATCACTGTAATGTGGAGGTAGCAGCTGAATATACTTAGGCGGTTGGGGTGTTAGACTCCCTTTAAAGGGGTTGTACAGTTCTGTTTTAAGGATGACCAATCCTCCTCACTCATCCCATAGAAGTGAATTGGACAAGTCTGTAATTTCATGACACAGCCACTAGGAAACAAATGGTGTGTGATGTAAACAGTGAAGGGGTCATGGTGTTCTTGTGAAATCTATGGCAGCTTGAAACGGCTGGTCAGCATGGGTCCTGGGAGTTGGACCTCCATGCTGATTATAGTTCATCAATAAAAAAAAACAGGACAACACCATTAAGGGGTTAAAGATGGATTATAGGCATTTATAGGTACTACTAAAGATCTGCATTTGGTTTGAAAATGTAAGCCTTCAATATCGACATACAAACATATGAATGAACTATTGTGGGTTTTTGGTTTTGCAGATGGTGAGTCCACCAAGATCCAGAATAATGAAGACATATGCACACATCTATCTACTCCTTACTGGGGAAATGAGCGTGACATTTCAGAATCTATCATTGAAGGCTGTTCAGGGAAAGCAGATGAAAACAGAAACCATTCAGAGCAACCCATATTAAATGTGCTAAATAATCACAATTCAGGAGAAGGTTTTTGGAATGGATCTGATCGAATACTGAAGAGAACTAAGTCTACAGAAAGGTCCTTCTTGTGCTCAGAGTGTGGGAAAAAATTCACCCGAAAGTCTTCCCTTATTGTACACCAGAGAATACACACAGGAGAGAAGCTCTTCATGTGTACAGAATGTGGCAAGAGGTTTGGACTGAAGTCTTCAATGGTCAGACACATGAAGACCCATAATGCAGAATATTTTAAATGTATGGCATGTGAGAAAAACTTTAGGGATTACTCTAAGTTCCTAGAACACCAGGCAAGTAACTGTAAAAATTATGATGTTTGTTCCACATAGGCCACATATCTAAACTCTTATTTGCCTGCATTGGATACTATAATATTTAATTTCGTGTTCACTGTTCCATCCACAGTGAGTAAATATTTATGATGCCTCTGTCAGGTCTCCTATGCTGTGTTTTAGGAAATATAGATTTGATATGCTTTATTTTAAGATTGTGATGTAAAAAGCAGGCTTAACGTCACTAGGACACACATGGAAAGCTTGTGACTTCCTCTGCCCACACATAAAGATTGACACCTCTTACTGCAAAGAAACCTTAATAAAATTGCTATAGTTGTAAAGATTTGCACACATAAATAAAAAAATATATAGATATTTGACCCAGTAAAAAGCTCATAGGGGTTGTTACACATTGACTTATCTGTGTCTGATTGCTGGGTTTTCCACTGCCAGAATGGGGGTCATGTGCTTCCCATGTAAATGAATGCATACATGCATATTGCCCCTCCATTCAACATCTATACTATCGATATGCTCGGCTATCTCTGGCAGTCTCATCATGCAGCAGCATGTATACCCAGCCATCGCTCCATTCAAACAAAGCAATTGGACCCTCGTTATTGTAATGAGAAGATTCTTACCAATTAGGTAATAATATATTATTGAGGGACAACTGTTTAATTTATTACATTTATGGCTTTTTACTGACGCTAGACAATACTTACAGATTCTCCTGCTTATTTTATTTTAGGCTTTCTTAACACTGCGTCTAAGGTATCTTTTAGAGGACTATGTCAAGATTATTTCCTGACATGGGTATATGTCTCTCTTCAAGTCTGACTTATGGTCATAGTATTACATTATGTCAGAGAGCTCTACAAAGGTCATATACAAGACTGGTCAGAGCAGAGAGGATACAGTGCAGTGTATATTTGTTTTCTATTTCTCAATATAATAGGCCTAAATTATAAAATAATGGACATGAAACAGATTAAAGTTTTAACCCCCTTCCTGTCACAGCCATTTTTCGATTTTCGCTTTTTACACCTTCCAAAAGCCATAACTTTATTTTTCCGTTTACAGAGCCATATAAGGACTTAATTTTTGCTGCTGAATTTGTACTTTTTAATGGTACTATTTAATATTTCATTCGATGTACTGGGAAGCTAAAAAAAAATTAGAATGGGGTAGAATTAGAGAAAAACTGCATTTGCACGACTTTCTTATGGTCTTTGTTGCTTTGTTTTTACAGCGTTCACTTTTTAGCCAAAATGACATGTCATCTGTATTGTGTGAGCTGGCACAATTATGGTGATACCAAATTTATATAATTTTTGTGATGTTTTAACACCTTTAAAAAATCCAAAACAGTGAAAAAAAAAATGTCTTTGAGCTGCCATATTATGACATCCATAACATTTTTTATACCTCCATATATGGAGCTACAGAAGGATATGTTCACATCTGTCCCTGAGTCTCCATTGGAGACTTCTTCTCAGTTTCCGCCAAAAATCAGTTTTCGTTTTCAGTTTTAAAACGATGAGCACCCAACGGATCCTATGATAGACAATGGGGTCTGCCAAGCTCCATGTGTAACCACTATTTTAGCGGTCTGCCTCTCCGTCGGTTTGGTCTTCCAACGTACTAGAACAAGACAGAGAACAACCAGCGCTAGTGTGAACCTAGAAAAAGTCTTATATTATGTTTTTTGGGTTTTTTTGCAGAGCAAGATGTACTTTTTATTTATACCATTTTGGGGAATGTCTGATGTTTTGATCGCTTTTTATTCAAATTTATATGGGAGGCAAAAAATGGTGGTTCAGCTCTTTTGACTGTTTTCCTGCTACAGTATTCACCTTACAGGAAAAATATTTTATATGCTTGTAGCCGAGACATTTTCAGACACATGGACGCATAATTTGTTTATGTTTGTTTTTGTTTATTTTTATTTGAAATCTAGGGAAAAGAGGTGGTTTAAACTTTTTAGGGTTTTTTGAATTATTTATTTTTTTTTTTTTTTATTTTTTTTTTTCTTTGTTTTATTAGCAGTCCCCAGGAGGCTTGAACCTGCTGTCTTTAGATCACTTGTCCCATAGACTGCAATACAACTGTATTGCAGTCTGTGGCAGATTTGCTGCATAGCTGTTGAGGCAAATAGCTATAAACCTATGACAGGCCTGGCAGACATGGCATGTCTAAGTGTATTTCCATTATTGACCCATGTCCGATTTCTGTGACAACTGTATGTCATCCTCTGTTTTTCGGGACGCAAAAAAAAAAAAATGGATGCTGTCTCCTTTATTTTTCATTATCACCTAGCAATGAATGACAATCATTTCACTGATCCATAGTCTTGCATGGCTGAGATGAATAGAGAACAGAGAAAAAACGTATACTTCCAACGATTTCTTTCTCAGTTTCTCTTGGTCTATGAAAAAAAAAAATGGATATGTAAATGGCTCCATTCACTATAATGGGACTGTGTGCTGTCTGTGTTTTTCATTGTTCGTGTGAAAGGTCCCCTAGTGATAATAACCAATGGCCTCCACCCTCCACTACCTTAGACCAATAGGGACGTTTTAATTAGTATGAAATATTTTTTTTTCCCTCTTTTCTAAACCTGTGCACATTATGTAGTCAGGTACATCTTATAGTCTGTAAAAATACCTTTACTATCATAGATACTTCTTACACGCTGTACTAGCATGCGACGTGGGTGTGTCTTCAAGGGGTTATCTATTTACATTCACTCAATCTTGCACTCAAGCTTCCACTCGCCCTAACAAGGAATACACACTCAAGATACACAGATTCCTGCCAACACCTATCAAATTCTGTGGCTCGATAGGTAACCACACATTCACATGGTCCACGTGTTGGCCAGATTTACTGTTCTGAACAGTAGGGTGGGTGAGGGACTTGGAGCAGTATAGCTATGTATGCCTCCAAGCGACATAATGTCCCGTAGTGTAATCAGTACTCTGTTCTCGAACAGTCAAAAGGTGAAACGCTTTGTCAAAGTCTATAAATTCTTTTCCATACAACTATTAAAGAGGACCTTTCACGTCCTCATGTATATGCAGTTTTACATACCGCTAGAAAGCCGACAGCGCGCTGAATTCAGGGCACTGTCAGCTTTCCCGTTATGTGCACTGGGGCTGGAGCTATTGGTGGTCTTAGTTTCACTGTTCACTGTCAGAAGGGCGTTCCTGACAGTCTAGCTGCGCTGTGAGGAACGCCCTCCCTGACTGTACTCGTCTATAGCCCTGTACTGAGGGGGCCTTCCTTACAGCTCAGCGTCATCACTGGGCTGTAAGGAACGCCCCCTCATCATAGTCACTTTATAAAATTGTGGCAAGTAAACCATAGGTATGTCAAAATATTTATAAATACATATTGTAACTGTAATAAGATATTCATTGTCTTAAGTCTCTTGACAAAGACTATTACCAGTTGAACTAGTTTTACAAGATTGACGTAGTTAACTCAGGGATAATATTTGGGCAGACAATAGAATGGGAAAGTAACATAGGTATGATTACATTTACTACAAGCATACTAGATGCTTCCCCTAAGCATGATGTTGGGACCCCATTGATGTTTTTACATTAATGTAATCCAACCCTGGGAGAGGAAACACGGTGCATGTGCCCTGGTCAAAATTAGGAAGGTGGGAAGAGGGGTGCTGACACACCAGTGCAGTCCCAGCATCTCATACAGACAGAGCAACCTGTCAGAGTTGCAGTGTGGCACTCTAGAGTTAGAAAAAACAACATTATTATGTCCTGGCACAGAGATCTGGAGTCAGGACAAGCAAAAATAACATACCCATTACATGCAAACTTTGCATGGTGCACTCAGTTGGCTCGGTTTACAACAGGGCAGCTATGGTGAGCAAAAGATAATGTTTTTTAATGCACTCTTCCTGTGCTGATACTTTGTGAGTGAACAAGGGTGGTGAAGTAATACACAGGATGGACAGTCCAGCATGGTGGGTCTTGTAGGAAGAAGGAGTAAACTCATGAAAGAAGCAGCTGCTGTAAGACTGGAGGAGATAAATAGATTGTCCCTCAGCTATAAGTAGTTCTCACAATCCCCTCTTCCCAATAAGAGTTGGAAACAAATATTTTTTTTATTCTGTAACTATGCTAACCACAGCTGTAGGTTGTCATTATAGTGCTAGAAGTGTCACTGCTAGGTGTGATGACATCTTAGCTTGCAGTGGGTTCTCATTTTACTGCTAGGTGTGATGACATCTTTTGTCCTGAACACCAGCACTTCCGGACCTTTTGTAAATTTGAGTGATCTTTGGACTATTCAAAATATACATGATCAGATATTGTGATTTGTTTTTTTTTATTAAACTTGTTTTAGTGAAAATTGTACAACATGGCTTAAATGACAAATAGGCAGTGGTAATAAAATGTCACAATGATCTAAGACCATGTAGTGTACAATACATAAAGAAGGTGAGATTCAACAAACAGAAACAATGCTGCAAAGTTGACAAAGTCGTCAAGTCCATAGGCTGGCACCCTGAAGAAAAGTCAAGGCATGGTAGTCCCAAAGGAAAAAACCCAGCATGACCTGTATAGGAGATGAACAGGGAGGAGATACAGGGCAATATCGCAATTCCAACCAAACAGTATAATGTACTATACAATAAACAATACAACTACAAGGATAATACAGAGGCCCAATATGTAGTAGAAGTCTTGGGTACTCCTGGCAGTCCTCATCGACTAAACAATAAGTGAGCTAAGGGTTGTAAGTCGATTGTTTTCTAGCAAAAAATAATGATTTGCGTAAAAAGATTCTGATATGGTATAACCATACCTCTTAATCTAAGACTCCAAACAGACATACCTTGGAAGTGAACGGAATAGGTGTGTCTAGTATTTCGGACATGAGACCCCTGACCTCTTTCCAAAAATATCATATTCCAAAAGTCAGTGTAGGTAGCAGAACATCTGAGACACCCTGGATACAGTAGGTGTCCCATCTTATGCAGACGGGCAGGAGTTATATGACTTTTATGTAGTATATAAACCTGAATCAGTTTATTATTATTGGATGAGGAGGCATATTGCCCTGAGTACAGAATATGTCCCGTCCCTTCCCATGTGATATTGTGTTTCCAGGGAGAACGGCCAGTCCCATTGGGAAATTGCACCTACCGTTACAATAGAGGAGTGTGCTGCCTTTCAACTAAATAAATGTCCTATTGTTTCTGAGCTCTGACACTGGCTAACTCGAATTGGAGCTCTGCCTGACACCACCCTTCTGGCATTACAGAAATGAAATAGCTTATCCAGCACCAAAACTATCTGTGCTTGTTCCTCAGTAAGGCCGGGGCCCCACATGGCGTAAATGCTGTGGCAAAAACCGCTGCATTTTACAGTCCCTGCAAAGTGGATAGGATTCGCTAGAAAAAAAGTCACGCTGTTTTGGAAATTGCAGTGTGTCAATTATACCTACGGAAACGCCAGTGGACTTTCTGTGAAAAGCACTGCAGGAAAAACCGTGATGCGTTACTACCATGGGGCCTTAGCCTTGGAGTCCCCTATTAACAGATGGTAAGAACTTGAATTGGTGGAGGTAGTGAAAGGTCTCCTTTAAGCAACTGAACATCGACTAGAGAATCTTATATGGGAAACTGCTGAAACTATCCAATCTTTGTGTTACTTGGTGCCTGCTGTGTTAAGGAATAGGAATAATAGTAGTGGATAATCAGAATTGGAGTCCTCTGGTTTAGATCACTTTCAAGGTGCAGGGGTCCTTAGGAAGTGTTACATTGAGGCAGGAATTTTTGTACCAATATTCTTTATTAAGGGTGCTCTTACAATGTATTTTGGGGTGCAATGTAATAGTAAAGGCAGGGGTCACTGGTATTCAAAACAATGACCACTGCTCATTTCCAAGAAGACACATACTGATAAAAAAAAAGCAATAAAATGGCAGTCTACAATTCATTTTTAGTCATTCTTAAATTTTAGGATTATTTTGAATTGACATAAGATTTCATAGGATTCTTGTCCCATTCAGGCAATGCAGATAGTTTAGTACTTGTTGTGTCATCAATGGGCCATCCCCAGGCTTTGAAGAATGGAGCCAGGTTTTTATTGACTACTTGAGAGAACGTCTCTGCCCAAAGATTCATCTTGACATTCTTGTCTTTACTGACATTTGTCATTGTTTGGTATTCTGAAAAAACTTTTTTAAATGCTTCCCAACCGAAGCCCTCTTGTAGCTGAAGAAGTAGAAACAACATAGAGCAAGTTACTATGCATATTGCAACATTAATAACACATGCAGAACACGACTGTAAGATTGTAATAGGTGCAACATAAGTAAAAAAAAAAAAGAAACATAAAAACAAAACACTATTTGCATTTTAAGTTTTAAGTGACATATACTATATGTTACTTCTAGTATTATTTTAAAACATTATTTATGGTACCTGAAGATAAGTCTCAAGCGCTGTCCATACACTCCATTGTGAAAGATTGGCTCCATTCTTCAGATACTCCTTGATTCTCTTTTCTCTGCACTCTGGCATGAGGCCAGGATGAGCTTTATCCCTTGGGATTCCCAGCACAGTTTCATGTACATATACAGACCACAGGTTACATGTAGCTTCTGTGGTGTGAGAAGGGAATTCCCAAACTCCTCTCTGCTGGTTGTGACCAAGTTCATGTATAGGCCCCCACAGTCCTTTCTTTATATTCTCAATGCTTACTAAAGTAGCCGCTGTAGGCAAATGACACATTATCGGGTATCCAGCATGCATCCAACCTGTAGTTATGAATTAAAACAGTGTTCCATTATTGTGTGCTGTAAAATCAATATATTCTGGGCAATTTAAAGAGGTTTTCAAACTAAAAATTTTAGACATTAAAAAAAAAGTCATGATAGTGGTAATTTTGCAGCTCAGACCTTGCTAGTGTTAGGAATGAAGGGGCTCTGCTTATCTTTTTGATTTGAGAGGTGACCATGCAGGAGTGCTGATGTCCAAGACTGGATATTGATGGTCTATTGTTAGGATAGGTCTTCTATATCTAATCAGTGTGTGTCCAACACCTGGCGCCCCCACCAATCAGCTGTTCTTAGCACATTACACAGAGCCAGAAGTAGACAGCTATGTACACTGTGCAGTTGCCATGCTTTTGCAGCTCAGCCTTTATTCACTTGAATTGATCTGAATGTTGAACCTCCATCAATCTAATATTGATGACCTATCAATATTACATCTCCGCCCTCTAGTGAACCCCGCTATGGACCCTCTCCAGTTTGCTTATCGGCCGGGCATTGGGGTAGATGATGCCATCATCCACCTTCTGCACAGGGCTCTGTCTCACCTGGAGAAGCCAGGGAACACGGTGAGAATAATGTTCTTTGATTTCTCCAGTGCTTTTAACACCATACAGCCCAGGTTATTGAGGGACAAGCTGGGCCTTGCTGGAGTGGACCACAACCTCTCCAACTGGATCCTAGACTACCTCACAAATCGACCTCAATACGTGAGAGCACAAGACTGTGTGTCAGGTACCGTGATCTGTAATACGGGGGCACCTCAGGGTACGGTTCTCCGCCCTTTCCTCTTCACACTGTACACTGCAGATCTTAGGTGCAACTCATCTAGCTGCTACCTACAGAAGTATTCTGACGACTCTGCAATAGTAGGCCTCATCACAGACGATGATGACAGGGAGTACAGAGAACTGAACTGGGTTTTTGTGGACTGGTGCCACCGGAACCACCTGAAGATTAACGTGAGGAAGACCAAGGAGATGGTGGTGGACTTCCGTAAAGGCAGATGTCCTCCTAAACCAGTGGACATCCTGGGGACGGGCATCGAGATTGTGAACACCTATAAGTACCTGGGTTTGCTCCTTAATAATAAGCTGGACTGGGCAGATCATATGGAGGCCCTGTACAGGAAGGGCCACAGCAGGCTCTACCTGCTTAGGAAGCTGAGAGCCTTTGGAATCCGGGGGGCACTTCTTAGGACTTTCTTCAACTTGGTAGTGGCATCATCCATCTTCTTTGGAGTGGCCTGCTGGGGGAGCAATATATCAACCAGGGACAGAAATAAACTTGACAAGCTGATTAGAAGGGCCAGCTCTGTCCTGGGGAGCCCACTGGACCCAGTGCAGGTGGTGGGTGACAAAAGGATACTGTCCGTGGTGAGCTCCATGCAGAAGAAGAAGTCCCATCCCATGCATGAGACTGTGATTGCGCTGGGCAGTACTGTCAGTGACCGACTGCTCCACCCTAGGTGTGAGAAGGAGCGCTATCGGAAGTCTTTCCTCCCCACCGCGGTTAGGCTGTACAACCAACACCAACCTAAGCGGAGATCATTACACACAGAGAACTGAAATATCTCTCTGCCTGTTAAATCATGAGTTTAAATCCCCCCCCCCCTCCTCTGCTACTTCCTTTCTGTCTGTCTGCTATCAATGCCTCTTACCTTGGAACATTCCTGTACATGTTGTATTTGTATTTGTATCTGCTTATCTTTGCTGCTGTAACACACTGAATTTCCCCATTGTTGGACTATTAAAGGACTATTATTATTATTATTATTATTATTACTATCCTACTGATAGGCCATCAATATCCAGTCTTTGAGTTCTTTTTTAAACTTACAGTATAAGAAAATACACCAATCAGCCATAACATTGAAACCACTTGCCTAACATTATGCAAGTCCCACCTCGTGCAGCCAAAATAACTCTATATAACTGTCATCAACAGAATTTAAAAAAAAAAAAATCACTATTCAAGAATCCTGTTCATGGTCGTAACTTATTGACAAAACATCAAAAACAAAAATTTTTGCCTGTCATGAGAAACCACGAGAGATTTCATCCTACTTACCAACTGATATCTGCACATCAACAACAAATCTTTCTGGACGTGGAAATTTCTTTGGAATTGCAGCAAGGTCAGCTATTGCTTCCATTATCTTGTCCCACTGAGACATTAAAGTATCTGGATCTTCTAGTGTACGGATTACATCAGAGGGTACAGTTATGATAAGGTTTTCAGTCTTGAGCTCAGCCCAAGGAGATGGGTAGTTTCTAATTTTTTGCACCCAAGATGAACGGTCAGTCTTACCTAAAAAGAGGTAAGAATTTCACATCACTTGTGTTCTTTTAGGCTAAGGCCCCACGTAGTGAGCTGTTGCTGGATGTTTTTCCAATTCATGGCTATATTGTTTGCCTCTGACCGAGAGGTTTGCTTCACGTGCACTGTGTTGTACCAATACCTTTGGATCCACTTGAAATTGCGTAAGTAGGCCATACACAGCTTTTCTACTTTTTTTGGTAATATCTACATACTAGTTAATAATGTGGCTCTAAGCATATAGGAAAAGGCAAAGAAAACGTAATAGATGTTAAATAAACGTTGGGTGTGAGATAAAGGAACCACTGTATGGCTATTTACCAGCAACACCATTCATGACAGTTCATTGACATGGCATTTAAGCTGGTTGCACAGCTGTCATCCGTGTGCCGCCCGTGCACTGGCCATGCTTCCACGGCCCCTTTGATTCAATGAATAGGAGTTACGGAAGCATGGACGCAAAATCGGACAGGAATAGGACCTGTTCTATATTTTGTGGCCCAGACTATTGGCCCACACACTGGACCGTGTAATTCACGGTCACGTGTACAGGCCCATAGAAATTAATGGGTCAGTGTGCTATCCGTGAAATACACAGATAGCACACTGACCATTCATACAGTCCTCTGCAAGGGGCTTTACTGAAATAATGCAGACTTCAAAGCATATAAAATATGATTAAGAAGACATGTTCTGCCATTTATTTGGGACATTTTAGAGAAATAAGGGCATTCTATACTCACCCTTTATGAAAAATGGTGCTAGTTCCACTCCTTGCACTGAAATCGTAATGCTGCCCAGTTGACTCTTGGCTTTGACAAAAATATATATAAGTCCACCCCAGACCGAGGATATAGAGACCTTCTCATCAACAACACCCTTCCTGTGCACAACCACTGGTGCACGACAAAACTGCTTTGCACCGCTCAGGTTATCTGACTGACAGCCAACCTGTACCTGCAATAAATATTCTGTAAGACTACTACATGTATAACGGCATAGAACTCATAATTTTACAATACAAAAATAAAAGGTGAGAGGAATAATAACTGGCTACAAATCACTAGATAGAAACAAAGAGGCATTCCTGGAGATTACCTGAACACCTTTACCCACAGCTGAGGCTGGAAACACAAGTGTTGCTGTTTTCAGAGGAGGCAGGTAGAGTCCAGTACTTCTCCAGGCATCAGCACCTGGGCACAGAATACACATGTATCAATATATCTATTGTCAGATGCATAGAGGTATATTCTACTGAAAACAATGCTAACTGTACTATATGGAGATCTAAAATATACTCCATAGGGACTTTTTATGCCACTATACAAGCTGTGTGCACACAGCCATTGGTCAATCTCAAGTGAGTACAATACAGCTACATTTCTGTGCCTATACTATGGCTACAAGTCCTGACCCAACCTCATGTCTAATGACCTAGACTAAACATAATGCACACACATTAGGCTTGTGTGAAATCTGACATAAAATTACCATATGTCAGGTTTGTTGCTAAAAATGTTTGCAGATGAAATCTGTTTCATACATCTTAATGTGTGTTGTTTCTGCAGTGCATGCCTGGGATTATTACAATGGGCTCATATGTGCTTTTTTCACCAAAGGAACAATACCAACAATGTTCACAATTACTATGAACATTCACACCTATATTAAGGTATATATACAATATATATTTACTTATGAGAAAAGTACTCTACCAGTGTTTGTGGCATCAATCTGCACAGCAACTGGAGGTTTGCATGGGCCACCATCGCAATCTAGATCATGAAGTTTGTCCAAACAGCAGGCTTCTTGGGCCAGACACATCATGAACGCCTCCTTTGAACAGTTTTGTGCAGGACACTTTTCACTGACTTTGGGAATGCCACAGCCATGTACCAGGTGCACCAGTTCTTCCTGTAAAGATGAAATAAGAGGACTGGCTGGCAACCTCAAGAAGGTAGAAACATCTTGTCTGAGATTTGACAGCCAGGTGTTCATAGCTGGTCTCAGCTCAGCTCTGGTCTTCAAATCACTTAACAGTTCACAGATTGCTCTTGGAAAATGATAAGTAGTAGCCTCTGCCTGAGTATCCAAAACCGGGTAAATGCCCTGAGCAGCTGTTCTCTCTAAAATGCTGATTCCAAGCTTATTGAGGATTTTGTTGCCTGGATACTGAGAAAGTACCTCTGGATTTGAGTAAGACCAGTGCCAGGCATGGCCAGCAATGAGAAGACCTCCACCTTCTGCCACAAACTGCTGGATCTTTTCTGCCTCAGCATCAGAGTATGATGTACAGCAGTACACACTGAGATCAGGGACTAAATTAGACACCACACTTTGCAAGCCTTCAGTTTGTAGTGTCTTTGCAAAGCTTTCCAGTTTTTTAATGACACCAATCTTTCCTTTTCTTCCAGTATCCAGCCATGAGATGGCATTGAGCAAGAAGGTTTTGAGCTGCGGTCTAAAGAGGTAGCCTTCATGTGTCCCCACAATAACACGTCCTCTGCCATAATATGCTGCAGCAAAAAAGCACTGGTGACTGCTGGTCAGACCAATTGGAAAGGTCAGAGGTCCATGAAGGAGAAGTTCTGAGCAAACTGTTCCACTAATGTCCATATTACTGACACCTTGCATAAGATGCTTTAAATCTGCTGAAAAACTCACACTAGGTGAAAAAAATGAAATAAAAGAAATAAGTATAATTTTAGTTCTGATTAGGACATGCAACAAATATTAAATGACATATATTATTTTCTGGATGATTATAAATATCGTAAAGCAATAGTACTTACACTTTGTAGAAGGGGCACCATGGTATTTTCTCACTCACATTAAAATTACCTTTTTCTCCATATTGACTAGTGAAATATATCCCAGCAACAGATGTTATTTTGTTCCCAGGAAAATTGCAGAGAACATTGTCTTCTTTGTGGCACTGTGCCCAGTACCAAGCTTGAGCTCCAATGAGAAGACCTCCTCCTTCTTTTACAAAGGAGACTATTTCCTGTGCCTGACTATCGTTATATCCGTTCATACAAAGCACTCCTATATCTTTCTTCAGACCAGATATCTTTTCAACCTTGTGTCCAGATGCAGACAATGCCTGTTCCAAAATACCTAGGTTGCCATTTACACCAATGACAGCTTCCGAGGAAGGTTTCAGCCATGATATTGCATTTTTTAAGAAATTCATTAATTGTGGGACATTCAAGAATCCCTCATGGCTCATGACCACAAGCCGACCCTTCCCATACGTAGAGGCAGCAATGAGGATATGTTTCCCAGGACTTGCCAATACTGGAAAAGCACTGTCACCAGTCAAGAGAAGTTTGCAAGGTATACAGTTCCCAGAGAAATTTATGCTACTGATACCTCGGAGCAGTGAGCGATAATCTTCATTGTCAGCCATTGTCTACGTTCTATAAAACAAGAGAGGCATATTTTGTTATTTCTCAAATACTGTATGTACAGTACGTCAGTTCAATAGTTATAGTAAGCCTACTTGAATAAGAGGCCGCCAAGAACAGGACAGAAGAGGCCTAGACCAACCAAACTGATTTGTAATTGCTCTTACAAAAGGCAAAAGTTTATATAGAACTGATGAAATTGTCTCTTAACCCCTTCCTGCCACAGCCATTTTTCAATTTTCACTTTTTACTCTCTAGCTTCCAAAAGCCATAAAAGCCATTTTTACTTTTCCATTCACAAAGTTGTATAAAGGCTTAATTTTTGCAGGACAAAGTGTACTTCATATTGGTATCGTTTACTATTCTATACAATGCATTGGGAAGCTGGAAAAAAATCAGAATGGGATGGAATTAGAGAAAAACTGAGTTTGCACCACTTTCTTCTGGGTTTTGATTTTATGGTGTTCACTGTACAGCCAAAAGGACATGTTACCTATACTCTGCAGGTCATTAGAATTACGGCGTTAGCAAATTTATTTATAGTTTTTGTTAAGTTTTAACACCTTAAAAAAACTTTTATAAAAATTCTTGGAGCCACCATATTCTGACACCCATACCTTTTTTATTTTTGCATATACGTGACTGCATACGGTGTCTCTTTTGCAGGGCCAGGTGTACATTTTATTTATACCATCTGGTGGAGTGTTTGAAGTTTTAATTGCCTTTTATTCAAATTTTGTGATAGGCGAAATAGCAAAAAAAAATGCTGGTTCAGCTCTTTCGATTTTTTTTTTTTCCTGTTATGGCGTTCATTGTATGAGAACATTTTTTTTTATAAGTTTGTAGTTCGGGAATTTTAGGATGCAGGGATTACTAATATGTGTGTGTGTTTTACTTTATTTTTATATCTGATCTTAGGAAAGGGGAATGAATTAAAATGTATTTATTTTTGTTATTTTTTTTAACTTTAATATTTAGAACCCCAGAGGTCTGATCACAAGTACAGTATACTGTGTACTGAAAATGTAATGGAATTACATTGATGACAACCCAGAGAGCCTTCAATAGATATCCTGCTGTCACAGTAATGGTCGCCACCCCTGGATCTCATTCTGGTAGACACCGTTCATCACCAACATAAATAGATGCCTCAGTCACGTTTGTCTGTCTGTCTGTCTGCTGTATAATACAGAAAAGACTTGGCAGTTATGGCTGCTCAACTCCTGAGGGGCCGCCATAGTTAAAGACCCAACATCTGCCAAAATAGTACGGCAGATCTTGGGAAAGGGTTAAAGGGACACTACTACTGATATATATGTCTGTATAGTACTGTGCAATAGTTTTAAGCAGGTGTGAAAAAATACTGCAATGTTTTAATATGTTATTTTTGTCAATTGCCAAAATCAAGTGAATGAACAAAAGAGAAATCTAAATCAATAATTAGTGTGACCATCCTTTGCCTTCCATCAGTTCATCTACCATGTTTCTCCGAAAATAAGATACGGTCTTATATTATTTTTTTCTCTGAGAAAAAGGGTTAGGGCTTATTTTTGGGGTAGGTCTAATTTTTTCCATGAACAACAATCACACCTTTGATCACTTTTTATAACAATTTTTGATGTTTTTTTTTCCCGCTATGGCATTCACCGTAGTGGAAAAATATTTTTATAAGTTTGTAGACTGGGTGTTTTCAGACACAAGGATACCTAATGTGTATAGACTGTATTGCAGTCTATCGGAGATTCACTACATTACTATTGAGGCCTGGGAACCTTCATAAGGCTCCCTCAATCTCGCCGTGCGGGAGGCGGCCTGCAACAAAAAAAGGAACAAGGTACAGGGAACAGTTGGAACACTTTTTTTTTGGGGGGGGGGGGTCACACTCAGCAATGCTTGTGATCAAAGTGGACTCTGATCACGGGCATTAGCTTCGGGTCTCTGCTGTACATTACAGCAGAGAACCAGTACGGTAGCTATGGTAGCAGCTCTGCAGCAGAGTGGCCGCCATCTTTAAGGACCCAGCATCTGCCGTAATTGCACGGCAGATGTCGGGAAGGGGTTAAACCCAACTGTAGCTAGGGCTTATTTTTGGAGTAGGGCTTATATTTCAAGCCTACTTCAAAAAGCCTGGAAAATCTAGCTAGGACATATTTTCGGGGTAGGTATTTTGGAGAAACACTGTAAGTACACTTGCACACAGTTTTTGAAGGAACTCAGCAGGAAGGTTGCTCCAAACATCTTGGAAAACTAAACACAGATCTTCTGTCCAGCTCCAATCCCTCAGTCTCTTCATGTAATCCTAGACAGACTAGATGATGTTCAGATCAGGGATGTATGGAGACCATATTCATCACTTCCAAGACTCCTTGTTCTTCTTCACGCTGAAGATCACATTGGCTGTATGTTTGGGGTCGTGGTCCTGCTGATGACCAAACTGGAGCCTCTGATGGCAATTGGAAGAGATCTTTGTATACATAAGAACACCCCACATAAGCTTGATTTATATTCACATCCAAAAATGTTCACAGTAAATGACTTGGCTCAGTCTGGATGAATAGGATTTTGCAAATGAATTAACGTTACTTGTATACAGTCATGTACCCTGCACAGTCAAACCATTCCAATAAAGGTATCATATCTACAAATACTTTTTTAGGTATGATACTACAAAAGTGCTATATATATTTCATAATTCTGAAAAAACTTGTAACAACCTATGTCCAGTACATAAGGAGGCCATACTAGATACTACCTAGGTTTCCAGGAAACAGAAATAATATGGAAACATCATTAATTCCACTTTTTCTTCATCATGTTATCCATGTGCCATTGCCCCTGTCTAGTCTAGTGATTATGTAGACTTATCAAGAGGACTATGGATCTATCATGCTGTCAGTCACTCCTAGTCACTCCAAGTGCTATTCTAATGAGATCAATTATAACAGTGCTGTAAACTGTGATAAACTCCTCTGTCCCTTTCAGCACTTTTATCTCACCGTGATCACTGCTACAGAAGTACAATATTTTGTATTTAATTTTATGGCATTTAATGGATCAGTTAAAAAAAACGGACACATTAGCAGCAGTTAGAGTCCGTTAATGTCTGTTTTTATACTGTCCGTGTTTTTGCTTTTTTTTTTTTTTTGTTTCTGCTTTCTGAGCACGTGCAGATAAAAGACGGACAGTAATAATGAACAGTATAACAGACACCTGTCTGTTACTGTCCATTACCCATAGACTTTAATGTTAAAAAATAACGAACGCTTGACGTCCATCATGAAAGTGTTTTTTTTAACGGACACAAAAGTCCTGCATGTAGGATTTTTTTGTCCACGAAAAAAACGGACATGTAACAGATTGGGTATATAACGGACACTAACGGTCACTAATGGACACAAGATAAAATCCCACTGAAATGAATGAAAATTTTAACAGATTTCTGACGGTTCTGCTAGTGTCTGTTGCTAAAATCTTGTAACGAACAATTGTTACAGAACAACAATTTATATTTATTTTTATGGCATAGTACTGTTGAAATGAAAAACAAAATACAGCCAAATGTAAAAAAATGAATTACGAGTGATCCATGTCAGTATTAACCATTGTTATAGATAATGATCATGGTTCCTCCAAACAGAGAAGAGATAGCCTACATTCACATGCACGATGTAAATGGCTGTGTGACAGCTGTGTGACGGCCGTTATTTTTGTCACTTTTTATGGATCTCTTCATACACAGTATTGTATGAGGGATCTATGAAAACAGGTGCAAAATGGCCATTTTGCACTTCTATCGTATGAATGTAGGCTTGGTAGTAGACGGCTGCCATAATAACTAGACTATAACTGTAAGTTCACATGGTGGAATTTTCATGTGGATTCTGGCCCTTAGGCCATATTCACACATTCACAATTCCTGTGATAATCACTGACAGTATCTACAGTTCTTATTTGCGGGTCATGAGCAATCCATGGTTGATCTATATTTCACATTTGTGAAAAAGAGATTTTTTTTAATCCTTTCGTGTACTTTTCAATGACTCTAGGTCTGTGAGAAACTGATGACAAATTGACACCATAATTTTTTTTTTTTTTATTCCAAATTAGCTGCAGAATTCCATCCTGGATCAAATATTCTAGATAACTTCATTTGCAACTAGATTTGGGTGTGAGCTCAAATGTTTATCTGAGCCTATTTTTACAATGTATATGGAATATGTATGAACCAATTATTAAAGCTATTTATTTTTTGCAACACATTATAGAATGATTATCTGATAAGGAATTCTAACCAGCAAAGGAATTCTTCTGACCTATATGTAGGCTTCAGTACTTGTGGGTGTGAACACAAATCATCAGAATAAAACATTATCGCTCAGCACCTATATCCAGGACTGAATATTTGGTGAAGACCCCATTCCATCTCTGGCATCCAGACCTAAAGGCCCCCTCTAAAGCAGCCACATATGGAAGTGGCCATGCAAGAGAGTGATCCTCTCTTTGGTCATTATGCAGAAAGACAAGAGAGAAAATTCCTTAGTATAACTGAAGTTTCAGAATTGGAAGTGCACATCAAAGTGCTTTTCATGTCTCAATCTTTCAAGCATCGTAGTTTAGAAATTTGTACTACTGGAAATATTATTTAGGTTGGATTTACACAACATGTCGACATCATATGGACCATATTACACATACAAATCCAGTCCAAACAAAACACATTCATTTGGGTATTGTAGTATTTTTTTAAATTTTTTTATGGCGTTCACTGTACAGGGTAACTAACATTATTTTTTGATAGTTCGGATTCGTACAAATATAGTAGAACTTAATATATTTCTTAACTTTGTGTTTATATTATTTAGTTTTGAAATGGGAAAGGGATTTTTTAAAACTTTGTATTATTTATTATAATACATTTTGTGTTATATTAAACTTTTTATACCTTTTTATTTTGTTATTGTCCCACAAGGGAACTTCAACATGGGATTGCTTCATCACCTGTACAATATACTACAATACTTCTGTACTGTAGCATATGGTACATCACCAGCCTATGTGTTTTAAGGGCAAGACAGTTAGGAGGCCATGGATTGGCTTCCTAGCTGCCATAGCAACCCCTCTGAACCCTGCAGTCTCACCATTGGATTTCCGAGAAGGTAAAAGAGGGGTAACCCCCCACCCAAACAACCAAATGCTGTGATCAATATTGAAATTGGCATCTGAGGATTTAAACTGCCAAAATCAGAGTAACTCGGAAGCGATGTAACATGCATAGCCTTTGTGGCACTAGGCATTAACTATATGTGTAGTGCAAGTTACGTTTTCCCTACTGGGTGGCAACTTAAAGGGGTTGTCCAGGATTAAAAAGAAACATAGTTTATTTCTTTCCAAGACAGCGTTCTCCCTTGTCCATTGGTTGCATATGGTATTACATCTCAGCTCCTCTAAAAGAAATGGAGCTCAGCTGCAATACACATGATGTCCATGTGTCATTCAGAATAAGTGAACATATTGATGGCCATATGAGATAGTCATAATGGATTGTGGTCACACAACTACTTAACTCCAACATTTGGATGATGGAAGGATATAAATATGTGCATGTTGTAGCACACTTGTCTATTGCAAAGCTAGCAAAAATGGCTTTAACAGAGGCAGCTTGTAACAAGGCCCCCCTATAATACAACTAGTCATTGCATTAGAATGTATAGCCTAGGGGGTGTCACAAGTACCTGTGCTATGCAATATGTTAGCTTAATATTAATTAATAATTACAGAACATTTACATGATGTCTGAACGTAAATACTGTATGCCTGCAAATATATGCTAACAGTGAAGAGAACGCCTTAAGCAAAGAGTTGTCTCAGTATGACCCAGTATACAATATACAGTATATGTATACTATGTAACAAATTCTCTATTTAGTAGAATCATCTTTCATACCCCAGCTATTATTCCAGTCTCATGAGTAAATAGTATAAGATATATCTAGTTACTACATACCATAAAGTATAATATACAAAAGTTATTACACTACATGTTATATAACACCTGTAGTAACATACATACCTGTCACTGCAGAAGACCAACAAAGAGTATACAGATAAAGTTACACCCACTGTGCCTACATAGCACCAACACAGATTTTATATTGAGATGGGTGTGACCTGCCATCATGCACAGTGTGTGAATATATCTGGGCGGGCACGGCATGACATGGAACTAAAACCATGGACAGACTACAACGTCACTGGAAACGAGGAAGTCAAAGTTTTTTTTCTTTACTGCACAGTGGTGTTCTGTATCTGGTGAATGAACCAGCAGCTGCGCTCTGGAGCAGGCGCAGTAAGTACAGTGTGTGATTCAGGCACACACCACTAGAGGGCGCACAGTTCATTTATCCTATAAAGGTTCTTTGTGGATTGTGTAAGAAACTCTATATGTAACTGTATAGTATAAGAATCATCAAAAAAAATAAAATATGTATATATGTATATAGAGCAAAGTCACATCCTACTGCATATGATGGTCTACCACTAGTCCCCTGATAGCAACTGCTGATAGAAATAGACAGAGCCAGGGCAGGAATGAACAGTCCTGGCTGGTAAATGACAGAAGTCCACACATAGATTTAGTACAGTATATACATACATTTACTGCTTATATGTAAATGCACACAAATTATATCCTTATATAATAATAATAGCATATCATTAGCACATTTATTACATATGTGCACGTGTATGTAAAAATTACACAGGCACATATTCACTAAATATACATCTACATCTTCTGTGTGAATGAAGTGGTTGTGTGCATGTGTGACCACTACTCTATTAAACCCTATGGGTTTGATGGAAAAACGTAAGTACAGCATTCTATCAATCCCATAAAGTGGATGAGGTGGTGTTCACACATAAACACTTCCATTCCATCACAGAGGGGACCGGATCCCCCGTTCTTGTGATCAGTAAGGGTTACTGTACTCAGATCCCCAGTTATCCTATATTTATCACCTAATCTGTGGATTGTTGATAAATGTTGTTTATGGGAAAACCCCATTAAAGCTCAGGCTCCACGTTGCGTGCCGCAGCAAAAAAATGCTGTGGAAAAGGACCGAGATGGAAATGCAGCACATTTTTTTTCACAGAGTTTTTCACAGAAAGTCTGCAGAGTTTTCATCTGTGGACTTTTGTGCCCCTAATATACCTAAGCGGAAAATGCCAGCGTTTCCGTAGGTATAAGTGACATGCTGTGATTTTCAAAAACGTGCATTTTAAAAGTGCCGATTTTCCACTATGGATTTTTTTGCAATGTGTGGATGGGATTAACCAGAATCCCATCCACTTTGCAGGTACTGTAAAACGCAGTGCTGAGTTTTCACTTTTTCCTAACTTAAGTTTATTTCAGTAAATACTTGTATGTCTCGTGAAGGAACAATCCTGGGGCATCTTGTCTTTTAACTCTGAGTTACATTGAGTTATTCCTCTGGTTTTCCACCTAGCAATTTATGAATAAATTGACAACTGAGAGTTACTACTCCTCTTATCCCACACAGTCTGACAGCACCGATTAGATTTGGGGCAATGCAGGGGAATTGACTTTCAACCTGCCAACTCTAGCGACAATTATGTTTTAGTAAATAATTATATTCCCCATCATATGGCAATTCTGGAACATCTTTTCTTAGGACTTTAGGTTGTATACCAGAGTACTGTAGAGTCAAGTGTGAGCTTGTCTGATATTGGGTCATGCAACAGGACAATAATTCCAAGCGCCCAAACATGTCTACAAAAGAATGGCTGAAGGTGCCGCAATGGTCGAGACCTTAACCCAATTGAAAGGCTGTCATAGGACCTTAAGAGAGCTGAGCGTAAATGAATGCCCACAAACCTCAATGAACTGAAGCAATGTTGTAACGCAATTCCTCCAGAATGATGTGAGTGTACAGAAAAGCATTACTTCAAGTTATTGCTGATAAAGATGGTTCTACAAGCTATTGATTCATGATTTTCACTCAGGGCTTTTCCATTTTGGCTTCATTTTTCATGTGGACTATATTGAATGTTGTGGGCTATAATAAACTATCATAGCGGCATTATTAGCTTTTCCCGGAATTCCACTATTAGACTTGCATTAGTGAAGAAACAAGGAGGAATACCGTGTTCCTCAAAAAGTAAGACAGGGTCTTATATTATTTTTTACTCTGAAAAAATGGCTAGGGCTTTTCTGATTAGCTCTGGACAAATCTTGTAAAAGGGTCAGTGTTAGTAACCCTAACCCTAACTTACATTCACACTTGATGATGCCATGTCAGTGGGTCTTAAACAAACTTACTGCACTCTCTCTCTAAACACTTTGTGTGGCAGTGGCCCTGTGCCCTCTCTATATCCTCTCCTTTACGCTCTCCTTTGCACTAAGGGGTAGGTGCTGTAGTGGAGTGGCTGCGTTTGTGGGAGTGAGCAGGGGTGGCACCTAATGTCTGGTCACATAGTTAGCTAAGCTCACAGCATAGTAGCGGCTGGGAGGCGGGACCCAGGAGGTGGCACTCAGAAAGTGGACTCAGTAGGGGGACTCAAGAGTAGGTGAGCAGATTTTGCCCTGCCGTGGCGGAGGTAGGATGGTTGGGGGCTACGGTGTGCCTGTTCTTCATCATCATGATGTCACGTGACATAACGTAGCGCTGGAGGCGCTAACTGTAACTAGGGCTTATTTTTGGAGTAGGGCTTGTATTTCAAGCCTACTTCAAAAAACCCTGCAAAGTCAAGCTAGGGCTTATTTTCGGGGTAGGGCTTATTTTTGGAGAAACAGGGTATATACTACACTGGATGGGGGTAGTGCTTAAGCGGTCTGTAGTTGACCTTTATTGGTTGAGCCCAGGATCCTGTTGGATTACATATGACATCCTAAGCCTACTTCATTTAGTTTAGTATAAGGTGGTACTGACCTACCCTCTACTAGTATTGTCTGATACAGGATAGGACCCCCCTTGGGTACTCACTCCTCTTGTTCATTTTAATTCAGTGTTTGGCTATTGGCCTATTTTTTGCAATTACTTTTAGATTCACTATTAAAAGTTATATTTTAGTTTACAGTTTATTCATTTTGTTTGGTGACCCTATCTTAGTACACATACCTTCCTATCATGCTTTGTTGAACCTTATAACTTGCTCTTATGCAGTGTTTTTCAGTGCTCCTGTTCTCAATGGGCCTAGGCGGAGAAGCCATGCAAATTTGGAGGATTAAAAATAGCCTTTGGTTTCTCAGTAAATATAAAGGCTGCATGTTAAATATCACCCATACAAATAAGTTGCATCTGAAATGTGACTGAGTCTGCAGGAGCACATGCTTTTGACATGAAAATGGTATGTGTTCTATTACTAAGAGCCCCTATATCAAGAAGTGTAAGTTCGTTATTTTATAGGTTAATATCCCTATGATTCAGTTTGTGTTCCCTTAAAGAGTTAAAGGATAATCTCCTTAGTTTTTCAACCTTAGGTAGGCTACTGTAGATTGTGTCCCTGCCCAAGACATGTTAGCAAACCCTGTGTAGTGGTATATTATGGTATTTATTTGATGTTTAATAACCGCTGTATTGCCATGTAAATGCCATCTGCTGATTGCATTGTGTAAGGTGTTACTGTAGCTGCACCCAAGGGCGTCGCTAAAGGGGCTACAGGGGTACGCCCTAGACTCTGAGGGGGCCCCAAACCTCTCTCTGCAACATAAAATATACTACTATTCTAAATGGCACAAGGTAGCTCGGGTCTCATTACAGATTTTGCATTGAGGCCTAGGAGATTCAAGTTATGCCTCTTGTTGTGCCCAGGTGTTTTAACACAGGTGGATTCACTTTGGCATGTTCCGTGGTATGTCCCAGCACTAGCTGCAGTGTGACACTGAGCTTATTCCAGGGTGTATAAAAGTGGCCTTTGCACCTTCCAGGGGCAATCGACATGGAGAACAATTAGTGCATGAGTCCATCCGTTCAGTTTGGTCTGCATTGTTCCAAGAAGCAGCTTCTATGTTACGAGGAGCCACAGGCCTAGTCAGGAACAGGAGTGATTCCCACCACCTCGGGTGACTGAGTTATTCCTGTGAAGAGTACGGTGACTCTGTGTAAGCTATATCTTACTATGTATGCTTTCAATCAAACTCAGGAAAGATTTGGTTCTGGTAAATGAATATATGTTAGTTTTAATTTGTGACAAGACTACACTACATCACCAGTCACTATAATTTGCAGGTGTCAACAAGTTTCATCTATGGTTGTATGTACAACCATATAGATAAAGTATTGCTTTCCTGGCAGATAGCAATTTAACTGTGGCCATACATTTTAGCAACCAGCCAACCACCATTCCCCCCAACACAACCATTCACATTTTAGTCCATTTTGTCTGGCAGCTGGCACCAATGACACAGGGCGAAGGACAAATGTTCTGGGGACATTTTTTCACAAAGAGATTATTTATGGACTAGCACGTTAGCAAAGTAATATTAAGCATAGTCTGAATTGGATGTCTTTCTGTCATAGATGCACATTTTCTAAATTTACAAAATTTAAGCCATACCCAAACTAAAAACATTCCAAATTGACCTATAAATACGGCATAGTTTTGATATTTTTGAATTTTAAACATCTCAAGTCTTTCTTTGGAAATCTTTATTGTCACATTGTATCTGATTGTTCATACCAGAGATTTTTTTCACTCAGAAAATACTGCCATAAAACAGTAGGAGACCTTGGGGTATGTTTACGCAAATATTTTTGCAGGTGGATTATGAGGCGGAATCCGCTTCACAATCTGCCTCAAACAACATCCTGAACTCTCCCGTTCATGCCCATTTTCCTTTAGCTAATTTTTCAGGTACAGGAAAAAAAAATAAAAAATAATGACCTATCTTCAGTCGGATTCCACCATGCAAAGCTCATTAAAATGAATTGGAAGTGGCAAAAAAAGCACAAAACTTTTTTTGTCATTTTTTGCCACTGTTTTTACAAAAATTGCATTAAAAAAAAAAAAAAAAAAAAAAAAAAGCCTCAAAAATCCTCCTGTAAAAAACTCTGTGAACATACCATTACATGTCCATTTTAAAGAAGTTTGAATGATGTTAAATTAGGTCAATTTAATTTAGTAATTAATTTAGTAATTTAGGATGCAATGTTCTGCAAGTGGCTTTGTCATAGATGTTTCTGCATATTTAGTCACACAGGCAATGGAATATGGATGATACATTATCTGTAGATAAGGGTGTTACTGATACTTAATTTCATTACCCCAAATTCCAAGTTAATTTATTGACATACAGTACACCTGACACAAATTACTTTTTATTTACAGTGGGGGAAAATTATTTAGTCAGCCACCAATTGTGCAAGTTCTCCCACTTGAAAAGATGAGAGGCCTGTAATTGTCATCATAGGTAGACCTCATCTATGAGAGACAAAATGAGAAAACAAATCCAGAAAATCACATTGTCTGATTTTGAAAGAATTTGCAAATTATAATGGAAAATATCAATACTTTGTTGTATATCCTTTGTTGGCAATGACAGAGGTCAAACGTTTTCTGTAAGTCTTCACAAGGTTGGCACACACTGTTGCTGGTATGTTGGCCCATTCCTCCATGCAGATCTCCTCTAGAGCAGTGATGTTTTGGGGCTGTCATTGGGCAACACAGACTTTCAACTCCCTCCAAAGGTTTTCTATGGGGTTGAGATCTGGAGACTGGCTAGGCCACTCCAGGACCTTGAAATGCTTCTTATTAAGCCACTCCTTCGTTGCCCTGGCGGTGTGCTTGAGATCATTGTCATGCTGAAAGACCCAGCCAAGTTTCATCTTCAATGCTCTTGCTGATGGAAGGAGGTTTGCACTCAAAATCTCACGATACATGGCCCCATTAATTCTTTCATGTAAACGGATCAGTCATCCTGGTCCCTTTGCAGAGAAACAGCCCCAAAGCATGATGTTGCCACCCCCATGCTTCACAGTAGATATGGTGTTCTTTGGATGCAACTCAGCATTCACTCTCCTCCAAACACGACGAGTTGTGTTTCTACCAAACAGTTCTACTTTGGTTTCATCTGACCATATGACATTCTCCCAATACTCTTCTGGAACATCCAAATTCTCTCTAGCAAACTTCAGGTGGGCCCGGATATGTACTGGCTTAAGCAGGGGGACATGTCTGGCACTGCAGGATCTGAGTCCCTGGCGGCGTAGTGTGTTACTGACGGTAGCCTTTGTTACATTAGTCCCAGCTTTCTGCAGGTCATTCACTAGGTCCCCCCGTGTAGTTCTGGGATTTTTGCTCACCGTTCTTCTGACCATTTTGACCCCACGGGGTGAGATCTTGCGTGGAGCCCCTGATCAAGGGAGATTATCAGTGGTCTTGTATGTCTTCCATTTTCTAATTATTGCTCCCACAGTTGATTTCTTCACACCAAGCTGCTTGCCTATTGCAGATTCAGTCTTCCCAGGCTGGTGCAGGTCTACAATTTTGTTTCTGGTATCCTTCCACAGCTCTTTGGTCTTCACCATAGTGGAGTTTGGAGTGTGACTGTTTGAGGTTGTGGACAGGTGTCTTTTATACTGATAATGTCAAACAGGTGCCATTACAGGTAATGAGTGGAAGACAGAGGAGCCTCTTAAAGAAGAAGTTACAGGTCTGTGAGAGCCAGAAATCTTGCTTGTTTGTAGGTGACCAAATACTTATTTTCCACCATAATTTGCAAATAAATTCTTTAAAAATCAGACAATGTGATTTTCAGGATTTGTTTTCTAATTTTGTCTCTCATAGTTGAGGTCTACCTATGATGTCAATTACAGGCCTCTCTCACCTTTTTAAGTGGGAGAACTTTCACAATTGGCTGACTAAATACTTTTTTTCCCCCGCTGTATATCCACTGCTACAGTTTGTATGCCAAATGAACAGTGCAGTTCCCAAAATGTAAAAAATACCAAGAGGACAGGCCTTCAATAGCAGAAACCAGATCACCTCTTTAAGTAACAGACTTTGCAAGAAAAGCAGATTTAACAGCACCTTTGAAGTAGAGACAGTTTTGCCAAGAAACTTGCTATATGTGTGCTGTGGAGTTGAAAATCTGTGCAGAAATGGTTATTCATTTATCTGTCATATTGGGAGCATCTTTTTATTATTTTTGGAAGGTGAAATGGCGAAAATATGGTGGCTTGGCCGTTATGATTTTTTTTTTTCTTGCTACGATATTCACTGTAGAGGAAGGTATTTTTATATGTTTCTACTGTACATTACATAAAAAACTCGTCACTCCAGAGAAAAAGTCGACTTTACTGCAACTTTTTCTCTGGAGTTCTGAGTTTTCTATGTAATGTAGGATAGAATGGAACCCTACTTGAGCACCATAATGTGGTTGGAGTGTGGTATATCCATATTGTGTTTTATATGTTTGTAGGGCATTTTCAGATGCAGGATATCTAATTTCTGTAGGTTTGGTTTTGTTTATATATTTTTATTTGAGATTTGGAGAAAAGGGGCGATTTAAATTTTTATCTTTTTTAAATGACAATGACAAACATTTGTAATGTTTATTACAAATACAGACACTCATCCCCATCACGCACAAGAGTCAGTTGATTGTATGGGGAGCCAAATTACAGTACCTATCAGTATATTTTTGTCATGTGGGAGGAAACCAGAGTAGATGTTGCCCTTGGTCAGATCAAACCCAGGACCCCAGTGCTGCAAAGCAACAGCGCTAAGCCCATATATTTTAAAGGGAGTCTATCATTGGTATTTTTGAATTTTAAGTGACCCCACGTTGGAATAGCCTTTATAAAGGCTACTCTAATCCTATCTTTCTTTTCTTGTTTTGAGCCGCAATTTTTGAATTATTCTCCTTTTTTCTATAATGCAAATGATGCTCAGGGAGCACAGGGGGCATTCCCCCTGCGCACCAAGTACAGGCTTGTCATCCCCACCATCTCCACCCTCCATTCCAATATAACTATGCCCCCTGTATCTTCAAACATCCTCTTCGCTGCGTCAGCAGTCAAAGCTCTCTTTTATGGGATCGAAATCCCATGCATGCACTGTTGGCTCGTATAGTCATCGAGGCAAGATGGCAGGTGGAGCATGCGCTGTCAGCTCTGCCTGACCCCAACAGTCAGAGCCGACAGCGCATGTGCGGGATTTCGATCCCAAAAAAGAGAGCGTTGCCTGCTTAAAGGTTTATAAAGGCTATTCCAATGCGGGGTCACTTAAAATTCAAAAATACTGATGATAAACTCCCTTTATTTTTTTTTTACTGTTTTTTTTTTAGCCCCCTAGGGGGCTTGAACCTGCAATCATCAGATCACTTGTTCCTTAGAGTGCAATACAACTATATTGCAGTCTGGGAAAATCACATGCAAGCCTCTATAGTTACACACACGTGGACAAAATTGTTGGTACCCCTCGTTTAATGAAAGAAAAACCCACAATGGTCACAGAAATAACTTGAATCTGACAAAAGTAATAGTATATAAAAATTCTATGAAAATGCAATCCTTATATGGAGCCCCAGGATATACCACTCAAAGAGCCAATAATCCTGGAAAGGACTAACATACCCGTTAAAAGTTTTTTTTAATACAGCTGTTAGAGAAAAGCTAGCCACTGACAACAGGTCCCAGTTGAAAGGTACACTAAACACTAAATTAAAATACAGCTTAGAGAAAGAGTTGCTACTACTATATACAGTATTTATACAGTATATGCTATATCATATATCTTTCTACATGTCAGGTAAATAATTAGTGATCACGGTAGCAGACAGTTTCCTTGCCTTCCTGTCACTGACCGATGGAGGAACTAAACAGCAGGTGTCAGCCTGAAATGACTGCTCTCAGGCATCCCTCATAACATCCTACTGCACAGTAAATATCGGTACAGACACGGTACCGCTGTTCAGTGTTTTTTTTAAGGCCACATTCACACAATAATACATTAGTATCTGTAAGACAAAATTGGTCCAAAAAAAATAGAATAGGTACAAATCTTTCTCTGAGACCGAGTGTGCTTCCAATATGGGGCAGAATTTCACGTTAATGTGCGATGCAAAAAATTTCAGGCCAAGTCTCTTTAGCACAAAGCCATGCCCCATAAAGTGCCTCTTGTCACCCAGAATGTTCCCTGTCCCCCCAATATAAAAATATAAATTATGGATCCATTATACTATATGGATTATCCACCTTTATACTATTCATGTCTATCCTTATGATAGGCCAACAATATTACATTTGCAGGGGTCTGAAAGTTAGAATCCATGCTGATCTGCTGTTCTGATATAGCGCAGCGACCAGTATGCCAGAAGCTGTGCTGTTCACTCGCTGTGCAATGTGCTGCAGTACCTAAATCCACAGCTACACATTGTGTGGTGACTGAGCAGTGCGGCTCCTGGCACATTAACATTACTGGTCGCCGTGCTGTCCTAGAACAGCATATATTGGCTCCTATAGAGTATACTGTCTCCCATGCAGTTGCCCCATACAGTAATGTCTCTATATAGTAGCCCCCATAGAGTATACTGTCCCCCATATAGTGGCCCCCATACAAGATCATTTGCTTAGTACTTACCTTCTTGTCTTCTCCCTGGCTGCGCTGTTCCCCTGCTTCAGCTCACTGTTGTGACATCATGTGCACCTGGAGCGGGACAGAGCAGGAGGGACCGGGGAAAAGACAGGTAAGTACACTAACATACTTACCTTTCAATTCCTGCAGCTTGTAGGCCGCAGGCCTAATGTGGCCTGTGGCCTTCAAGTCAAATCTACCATCTACATAATCGGGTCGGAGCTCCTCTTCTTCCCGGTTCTACAATCCGGTTGTAATTTTAACAACCAGCTCTGCAGAACCGGGAGAACTGGCTGCATCCCACCCCTGGTCATAAGGTCATGCTTGTACAATCATTTATTGTTTCAGGTATAGTGCCAACATATCCTGCAGCTGGGTCACTGTCCTGGGCATAGGGTCTACAATCTAAACTCCATATCAGTATGTTTGACTGTACTTGGAGGAATCCCATGCAATCACCCCTTTGGAATTATCTGGATTGCTGCAGTGATTACTAATAAAATATCATTGTTCTACATGATAATAGACAAACACAATCTAACTAAACTGATCACTCTCAAACAGTAGTAGCATTTATGTCCTTTATTGAGTACATTGAGTAAATATCCACAGTGCAGGAAGGAAAAGGTATTTCAGTTAAGATATGACTGGAAGTGAGGAGGCAACCTCACGGGCATAGATAATGTCACAAGCCTGAGTTATTTTAAATCAGTATAGCTGGTGGGGCACAGCCTGAATATACAGGTTTTACTACAGCACTCTTGCTCCCTGCAGTTCTGCTACACCAGCCAGCCTCTAGCATTGTTATACCAAGTTGTCTTTACCTCCGCTGTATGAGCACCAGTTCTGGCACACTAGCCTGTTGTCAGGAATTTTGTAAAGTCAATTCAGAGTTCTGACCTTAACCCTATCAAGATGAAGTGGCATGACCTGTAGGGGAATGTGCACGCAAGGCATTTTAGAAATATTGATGAACTGAAACACATTTACTAGGAGGAGTGGTCCAAAATTTCCTCTCAAAGTTGTACAAATCTTATATCTTAAATCATGGGTCTCTATATTTTCACCTTTAAACATCTATACATTCTCAGTAAGCCAATAGGCAAAATCTCTTGTTGGGGTTTATTGAACAATGGATGGGTTCACATGCACCTATCAAGCAGAAGGTGTTTTGTGTGAGGAATTTGTGTCCATTTAATAGGGTCATAAACCCGAATGTTGTGGCTGATTTCTTTAATACACATAAGCAGATATATATATATTTTTTTTCCCTTTTCAAAGTGTATATGTATCAATCCTGCATCAATTCCTCATGAAATACAGGCGCATCTCAATAAATTAGAATATCTCTGAAACGTTCATTCATTTCAGTAATTCAATTCATAATCAGCGTCTTCCATGATTGTGTGTCCTACTGAACCAGACTGAGGGACCATTTAAAGGCTTAGGAGACCTTGACAGGTGACACACTGAATTTACAATACTGAACTTTTTTACAATATTCTAATTTTCTTAGATTTTAGGTTTCATTAGCTGTAATCCATAATCAACATTTACAGAAATAAAACACTTGAAATAGAACACTGTGTAAAGAATCTAGAAAATATAGGAGGTCACTTTTTTAATTACTGAAATAAACGTTTCAAAGATATTCTAATTTATTGAGATGCACCTGTATGCTAATCTTGACTTATGAATTTACTTGGACTCAACATAAGTCTTCATGGGGTCTTCTTTCCATGCAGGCAGGGTGGACAATTTCTGGCTGATTGTTTCATCAATGGGCCATCCCCAGGCCTGGAAGAATGGGGCCAGGTTTTTATTGACTGCTTGAGAGAATTTCTCTGCCCAGAGATTCATCTTGTCTTTATTCTCACTGCTCACATTGGACATTGTCTGATACTGAGAGAAAAGGCGCTTGAAAGGATCCCAACCGAAGCCCTCTTGTAGCTGAAAAAGTAGAAAACATGATAGGTTGTGCCAAAAAACATGACATTTACCGTAACTGTCATCAGAAAACTAATGGGCAAATAGCTAAATTACAAAGTATGTGCGAGACAAGTAGCAATAAACCAAAAAACAAATTCATGCTCACACATGAGTAAAAGTCCAATCATATAATTTACTAAGGAATTAATAAACACAACAACATATAAACACATGGGGGAATCCAAGAAGAGACCAAATGAAAAATAAACATATACAAAAGCAGGAAAGTCAGGAAATCACATAATGGAAGTACATGGGAGATCCAAAAAAGCACAATATAAAATATATATATATATATATATATATATATATATATATATATGTGTGTATCTTAATAAATAGGGTGTTAAAGATCTTTGTGTAAAAAAAATACACCTAAGAACTATAAGGAAATAAACCATAAATCATGATATAATATATAAAATATGTGCTAAGGAAACCACGTATAGCATAAGTAAAATGTCCTGAAAAAACCCACCTAAGTAACAGACACTACGTGGTTTCCTTAGCACATATTTTATATATTATATCATGATTTATGGTTTATTTCCTTATAGTTCTTAGGTGTATTTTTTTTACACAAAGATCTTTAACACCCTATTTATTAAGATACACATATATATATATATATATATATATATATATATTTTATATTGTGCTTTTTTGGATCTCCCATGTACTTTCATTATGTGATTTCCTGACTTTCCTGCTTTTGTATATGTTTATTTTTCATTTGGTCTCTTCTTGGATTCCCCCATGTGTTTATATGTTGTTGTGTTTATTAATTCCTTAATAAATTATATGATTGGACTTTTACTCATGTGTGAGCATGAATTTGTTTTTTCGTAACTGTTATCAGTATTATCTCTGGCATCTATAGCAGTCAGTAGTATAGTGGATGGTCCCTAGCACTTCAGCATTAGTGGCACATCACCTCAACCACTGATGCTGAAGCGCTAGGAACTACTTGACTATTGACTACTATCAGTGCTATAGTTAAAGGCACTGATAACAGATGAAAGAGCAACTAGCCGAAGCTATTTTCAAAAACTCCTACAGACATAAATTAAGAGAGTCCAGGATGCAAATACCTCCTGTCCATTCTCACTGGCTACAAGATGGGTATCAGGGGATCCCTGTTCTCAAGATAGGTGCTGGTCCCAGACATGGTTCCAGCATGTATAACACATTTATGGCATATCCATAGGATGTGTCATAAATGGGTGAGATAAGATGAATACCTCTTTTAATATAATGTTAATGAATTACCTAAACATACAAATATTTGGTTAAAGAGTCAGACATAGAAGTAATTCTGATTTTTTAGTTTGGTGATCTTATGCTTTTAAAGGATGTAGATCTTCATTTAAAATTTCCTTTTGTTCCTATGCAGATCTTTCTAACTTAACAAATCTATGTAGGGAATATGGACCATACAATACATACTGACTGTTATGAGAATATGTAAATATTGTAAAGATGAAAATTTTTTCCTAAATTTTTTTTATCAAGACATTGTTTATAGTTGCTCATTTTTTTAAACGACTCACTACACTAAGAGTTAGGTATATTGGAACAATTCATATTCCTCCTAGACCCAACCAATCCACAAAGTCAATTTACAGAAAACAAGTAAGTAAAATTTTACTTTTATTAGTCATTCCAAAATAATGCCTGAGCAGTGTTATAATATTGTAGTCCAGGCCACAATCAGGGCCTCACCCACCAAAAATAGACCTGCACTCTGTGAGCAAGGTTCATAGAGAGAAAAGATATCAAACTCAAAGGGAACAAATAATCTTGTGGTCTCTCAATGCAGATGACATATCAATAGGGCAGTGGCGTAACTATGAATGGCTGGGCCCCAAGGCTAACATTTGACATAGGGCCCCCCGACCCCCCCCCTGCACAAACAGCATTCCTGCACACACTATTATGCCGCATAGTGGCCCCTGGACATAATATTATGCCCCATAGTGGACCCTACACACACTATTATGCCCCATAGTGGCCCCTACACACACTATTATGCCCCATAGTGGCCCCTGCACACAATATTATGCCCCATAGTAGCCCCTGCACACAATATTATGCCCCACAGTGGCCCCTGCAGACACTATTATGCCCCACAGTGGCCGCTGCAGACACTATTATGCCCCATAGTGGACCATATGATACTGTGTGGGGGGCCACTATGGAGCATATAATACTGTGTGGGAACCACTCTGAAGCATTAATACTGTCTGGGGGCCCCTATGGAGCATATAATACTGTGTGGGGGCCACTGTGGAGCATATAATACTGTGTGGGGGCCACTGTGAAGCATATAATACTGTGTGGGGGCCACTGTGGAGCATATAATACTGTGTGGGGGCCACTGTGGAGCATATAATACTGTGTGGGGGCCACTGTGAAGTATATAATACTGTGTGGGGGCCATTGTGGAGCCGTAACTGTTACCATCAAGAATTCACTCTAAGGAGGTTGTAGGGGGTCTCGGACAAAAGCTTGAATTGGGGCCTACAAGACTTTAGTTACACCACTACCTACTCCTGGCAGACTGTAGTCTGTTGTGTTATTTGAAAGACTGATATTTCACTATGGATCAGCTTATCAGAATATATATCACTATTTCATTTACAAAACTGCCAACACAGTAATTTAAGATGTGACCCAAATTGCTTAGAACATGACATAATAATGATTTAATCTAGACAGTGCTCCCTACAAAGCCTATTAATAAATTAGACCTACCTTGGCATCTGACATAATCTGGAATGTGGTCGGGTTGAGCACACATTCCTATATAAGTGTTCACCACAAATAGGTTCTGTGTCTTACCTGGAGATAAGTCTGAAGTGCTGTCCACACATTCCAGTCTTCCAGCTTTGCACCATTCTTCAAATACTGTCTGATACAGGCATCCCTTTCTGTTGGATTCAGTGAAGAATGAGCTTTATCTCTTGGGATTCCCAGTACATTTTCATGTACATATACAGACCACAGGTTACATGTAGCTTCTGTGGTGTGAGGAGGGAATTCCCAAACACTCTGCTGCTGATTATGCCCAAGTTCATGTATATGCCCCCATATTCCCTCCTTCTTCATTATCTGAAGATCTGTTATTGCAGTTGCTGATGGTATGTGGCACATTATTGGGTATCCAGCGTGCATCCATCCTACAGTGAAATAAAGGAATTTCAGAAATTAAATAAGAATGTAACTGTATGAAACAGTAAATCTGGAGGTGTTTTGTATGCTATAGCTAAATAAATGCTGTGAAAAAGAGGAATGCACAAATTCGGTGCCCTTGAGTCAGATTGGGTAGCTAAGAGTAATAGTGAGAGAGCATTGAAGACTACAGTATTATGGAGAGAAGAACAGAGAGAATTGGGTATGCCTTTAAGGAGCCTTTCTGTCACAATAGGTTGATTGTGGTAGACGTTACACTGGTTGATGGTCATATTTAATTGTATAAATTATGTTATTATAAATGCAAACAATATTTTTCTGTTTTCATATAATTTTGTTAATAAAGTTGGCTGCTGTGACTTCTGTGACTGTTTTCTACGCCAGCAGGTGCCCTTGTTACTGGTGGGTAAGGTTTATTTAGAAATGTATGGCAGCTATCACAGCACGTAAATGGGTATTACATCCTTTCAGCCCCATTTGCTACAACTGTATGAAAAAAAAGCTAATATTGATGACCTATTCTTAGGATAGTTCATCAGTATTAGATCAGTATGAGTTTAATACCCAGCACCCTGACCTGATCAGCTCATACCAGTAGCTGTGGCACTGTTTCTACATCATACAGCTCCGTCCACTGTGTACTGTTTACTTATGCTGGTTCCTGACCGCTATACATATTGTTAATGGATAGATGCCAACCCAGGGGAGGTGACTAAAAATAAGAAGAAAGGTCATCAATATCTTTAGCATAGAAAACCCACTTAACAATTCCCATACACTATAATAGAAAGAGTCACTCATATTCACAGTCGCTTGTCTTGTCTCCTCCTCTCTGGAGTGCCAAATCTATCAAACATTTATGTTTGCTCAAAATAGAATTCATATAACTTAACAGATATATCATAGCAGTGAAAACTACACAGTCCCCCCACCACCTTAACCACTAACAATCCTTGCCCTGGGGTGCTGCTCCTTGACACTCTTTTCCTTAACATGGAAGATACATGTGTGCTGTCACTAGACTTTCCTAGTGCTGTACTGCCATCTATGAACAGTGCCATCTATGAACATTACTCCAAACTTGGAAGTGATCCCACAGAGGCCTATATGAAAGAACTAAAGAGTATGATCAAGGAGTTTCCAGTCCAGATCCAGAATCAGGTAAAAGGACTTATCCCACAAGATCCCAGGCCGGGCTGCTTCTATATGCTCCCAAAGATACACAAAGATGGCAACCCTGGGAGGCCTATCATTTCTGGCATTGGGACACTGACAGAAAACATCTCAGGTTGGGTGGAAAATCTCCTAAAACCCCTTGTCAGGGATACTCCAAGCTATATCCAGGACACCACTGACCTTCTTAACAAACTGAATGCCCTGGGCCCTCTACCTGAGGGTACCATTTTGGCCACCATGGATGTGGAATCCCTGTATACTAACATTCCCCACAAGGATGGAGTTGCAGCATGTCGGGTACACCTGGCAAAACAAAACCTTCCAACAGAACCAGTAACACAGCTCATACAATTCATCCTTAGCCACAACCATTTTACCTTTGGAGAGGATCTATATCTACAGCGAATGGGAACTTCAATGGGGACCAGATGTGCACCCCAATATGCAAATCTCTTTATGGCAGAAATGGAAGGAACATATTTATCAACATGCGCCACCAAACCTATGATTTACCTTCGTTATATCGATGATATCCTTGTCATCTGGACTGCAGGTGAGGAGGCCCTACTTCAATTCCATAATGACTTCAATGACTTTCACCCGACCATCAACCTTAAACTTAGCTATTCAGGGAGTGAAATTCACTTTCTGGATACCACAATATACATTAAAGACCACCGGCTACTCACATCAATATACCACAAACCCACAGACAGAACGGCCTACCTGAGAAACGACAGCTTCCACCCCAAGCACACAAGACAATCTATAATCTACAGCCAGGCTATACGATACAATCGTATTTGCTCCGACAAAACAGACCTGGACAAGCACCTCCTGGATCTGAGGATGAAATTTCTCAGATTGGGATACAAACCAAAAGTGACAGACAACCAATTAAACAAAGCAGCAGCCATTAACAGAGACAGTCTGCTCACATATAGAGAGACCCAGAAAGAAGCCCGAGTGCCCCTAGTTGTCACCTACAACCCACAGCTGGAGATCCTACGAAGGATTGCCAAGGAGCTCCAACCTGTACTACATAGGGACAACAGACTCAAGGACATATTTCCAGTCCCCCCTCTCCTCTCCTTTTGACAACCACCAAACCTGAGGCGCATTATCGTCCGGAGTGCCCTGAAGGCCCCAACTGAAAATGGCACCTCACCTTGCCTACATAAAAGGTGCATGACCTGCAAGCACATCCACACCGCTGACAGTGTACCTATCCCACAGTCACAACAGGTGCACAGAATTAGGGGGACATTTTCCTGCAGGTCTTCCAATGTGGTGTACCTCATAATGTGTGTGCAATGTCCCACCACAGGCCTCTATGTGGGGGAAACAGGGCAGAGACTCAGTCAACGAATGAACTCACACAGATCCACCATTAATAACAGCAGAACCGATCTCCCAGTGGCCGCACATTTCTCCGGAGAAAACCACTCTATTGAAGATTTGCGGGTTGTGGTTTTAATGGGACATTTTAAGACACAGGAGAAAAGAAAAGAAATGGAGTACAAATTTATGCAAAAATTTCAAACTCTGCAATTTGGACTTAATATTCATGCCAGCTTCATGTCACACTATGTTTGAACCATGAACTGAACTCAATATTCATGCCAGCTTCAAATCACACTATGTGTGACCTGTGAGGGTCACAAATCACCTCCTGATAGCAAACAGATAACAGCAAGAATTACTGATCCCTCCGTCACGCACCACAAGTTTCCAGACTGTTTTTTTGACCTGTTGTAAATAACTTCTCTACTTAGATTGCAATTTTTTTTAAGGACTCTAAAATGCTTTGAAAACCATGTGTATAAAAATCTGTTAATTTTCAGTTCTTGTATCACACCATGTCTGATGAAGGGAGCGAGTACTCCTGAAAGCTTACTTATAAATATACTCAGTTAGCCTCTAAAAGGTATCGCCTGATTTCTTCACTCTTCCAGTGCAGGGAAGAGAATGCAACTGCCATCTAATTATAGCACTCTATTCTTGGCATCAGGTTACTGGCATGTTACTTGTCAGGACACACACAAATATGACTAACATCTCATGTGAATGTCCTCTCAAAGTCAGGCTTTCTTACCTGCTGAGATTTGCACATCTGCAACAATCCTCTCAGGATGTAGAAATGTTTTAGGAATCATCGAAAGTTCAGCTACTGCAGTCATTATCTTGTCCCATTCAGACAACAAAGCTTCTGGATCATCCAAGGAACGAATCACATCAGAGGGAACAGTCAAAATAATATTCTCTGTTATTAGTTCTGCCCAAGGTACTGGGTATTTGCGAATTGTATTCAACCAAGATGAAAGGTTGGTATGACCTGGAGGACAAAGAAAACTAAAAATATTTTACTCAGTTATACATTGGCACTAGTGATTATAGTTACAATCCTTAAAGGGAATCTGTCAGGTCAATCTGGGACACTAAACCACCCACAGGTCCTTATAGACCTGGGGTTTAGTGTCCCAGATCGCCGGTTGTAATGCAATCCGCAGGCGCATTAAAAATAAAAAACCTTTATACTTACCTAGAGACGGGTCCGATCGACGCTGTTTGGTGAGAACGGTCCGGCTTATTCATGAGATTCTTCGTTGGCACGCCTCCCGGCGCCTGCGCTGTTCTTCAGTGAAGCCAAAGATGGACACCCTGGCTTCACTACGTAATTGTGGGGCATGCGCACTGAAGCCGAGGTGTACACCTCTGGCTTCATTGAAGAACTGCGCGGGGAGTACAGCGGCCGGGTGAGTATAAAGCTTTTTTATCTTTAATGCGGCCATGGATTGTGTTATAACCGGGTGATTTGGGACACTAAACCCCAGGTCCATATGGACGTGTGGGTGGTTTAGTATCCCAAATTGCCCTGACAGATTCCCTTTAAAGGAATTAGAGATAAGATTGGTCTTTATGTAAAGAGCTAATGATACATTATGGTGATATGTATTATATTATTATATTGAACATTTTATTTATATAGTGGCAACATATTCTGCAGCACTATACAAAATGTATATTTTTATCCAAACTTTTTGTCTGCTTTCTTGCCCAGGAGCAAACATTTATCACTATAGTTAGCATTTATCAGTGGATAGCAGTGGATTGGAATGATAGAGAAGTAAAAGAGATTGTAAATGCTGTAAAAATTTAAGGATCCACGTAGAGAAATTGCACAGGGGGGGTAAAACAGAGCTTTTGCACCAGGTGTGTGAGCTTTTAGTTTCCATTTCTATTAAAAGCCTCTACACAGCGATATTATTGGTCTGGGAGGTATTTTGGACTTGTAGATTCCTTTTAAAGAGGTGTTCCCATCACAGGGCTCCTATATAAACTGCTAGCATATGTCAAAAAAGAGTTTTCCTAAATACATTGCTTTACAAATGCTGCTTTGTTTACCAGCTATATCAAATTACACCCCCCCCCCCCAATGTTTACAGCTCTTTTCCTAGGTCCCTGGCCTGCTTTGAAAGACAGGTTGGCTGAAGACCCCCTTCCCCTCCAGAGAGCAGGGTGTGACGTTCTGCGGAACCCTCCTCTCTCACAGCTCAGTTATCTTCTGTTCTTTGCTCCACTCTGATAGGCGGGAGCTACTTCAGATAATTGCAGTATGCTGGTAACCCAATAAGGGCTTGCTCAAAGCCTGCTATCTATGTATGTAAATGCACAGATAACATCAACAATTGTAAGCCCACCCACCAGCTTCCCAGAGAAAAGAGGAAGTGAGATGAGAAAAAAAAAACTGGTAAGCTGGCGAAGGAGTGAGATGGGAAAACACCTTTAAGTTTTCTTATACCATTTAATTTGTTTTCATAATATATGAAAACATATATATGGAAACATATTTTGTTTTGTTGCAAATATCTTGCAAATTACGGCTTTAAAACTGAAGTAAGAAGTACATGTGTAACTGAACAAAAAGTAAATCAAAAGTGAACCCAACCAAATTTTACTTACCCTTTATAAATGTTGGCGCTGGTTCTGCTCCATGGACTGCAACTGGAACAATCCCTAGTTGACTTTTCCCCTTGACAATAACATACAGAAGTCCTCCCCAGACACAGGATATGACAACCTTCTCACTAACAATGTTTTTTCTATGTATAACCACTGGAGCACGACACAACTCTTCTGCTGAGCTCAGGTCATCTGAATGACAGCCAACCTGTATCTGCAATAATTAAGAAGACTATAAGACTAATACTAATGTACTTGTTAAATATTATTAGACCTGTTTGTGTTAAGTCTATTCTGCTGACAAAACTCTTGTATCTTATGGTACATGGGTGTGGATAGGGTATACTATTCTAGTATTGTCCAATTACAGTAGTGGAAAATATAAGAATGTTGGGAAACACCCCTTCTCATGAATATAAATGATTGACAGACACACATGTCTGGGTCTCTCTTTGGGTCTCTCTCTTCCGATCTGTCTCTTTCGGCCTGTCTTACATCCTCTGACACCTTGGAAGGATGGCAGAATTGTCCTACAAAAGACCAACACACATTGATGAATAAGCGTGAACCAAGATGTCTGCAAGAGAACCATCTTGAAGAAACCTAACTCTGAACTTCTCCTATGATGTAAGACATTGACTGATATTTCTGTTATGCTGGAAGGTTTCCATGTATCTGTTTTCCCATGAAGACTTTAATAAATTTCCATGTTTTTATAAGAAGCTGAATCCTCCAATAATGTTACTTTATGGGTCAACACGTGAGTAAGGATTTCATTCAATTGTAAAGTATTTTACAATTAAGATATTATTTTACAGTACTACAGTACATATGACAGTTTACACACAGAATACATCTATTTTACTTTATTTTTACAATGCTGTTGGTTTTGAAAAGTGCTCAAAGAAAAATGGAGGCACCTCAAGGTATTGTCTAAAACTGTTCCTGTGTTTAGAGGTAGTAATGCGAGCATGCTCACCTACAGCTGTTAAGCACAAAGAGCATAACAACCATGAGCTGCAGATCAGATCTGGTGAGATCAGAAATCTGCTGACTGATGAAATCAAACATGATCCTTTCTTGGCTTTATGTGTTTAAGTTGCAGATTTTCCAGTTATACCAAAGCTGTCAATATCCTATTAGATTGCTTTAGTAGCCATTTCTCAAAACAATGCACTGTGAAGCTGTTGCAGCCTCATTATGTACAACACAAGTAATATTCCTGTGACTATAAAGCTGATAAGACTTTGAAAAACACTTTTAAACAAAGTAAAAGCTAACTTTTTAATAGATTATAGATCTCGGTTTCACCTGAAAGAAATCTAACACAATAGGCAGTGCCAAGAAAAGGATTACCTTTAAGTCTTTTCTCCTTTTGCTTCCTTTTTCTCACGTTTTACATTCTACTAATACTAGTGCATTACTTGTTCATCTACAGTCACTGCCATGCAAAAGTTGTTGGCAGGTATTGAAAAATGCTGCAAAATAGGAATGCTTTAAAAATAGAAGTGTAAATAGTTTATTTGTGTCAACTAGCAAAATGAATGAACAAAAGACAAATCTAAATCACATCACCTTTTGCCTTCAAAACAGCATCACTTCTAGGTACATTTACACAATTTTTGAAGGAACTTAGCAGGGAGAGTTGTTCAAAACATCTTGGAGAACTGATCACAGATCTTCTGTGGATGTAGGCTCTCTCAAATTCTTCTGTCTCTGTGTAATCCCTTGACGATGTTGAGATCATGGCTCTGTGGTGGCCTTATCATCACTTCTATGACTCCATGTTGTTCTTTATGCTGAAGATAGTTCTTAATGATTTTGGCAGTGTTTGGAGTAATTTTGCATGTTGTAGAATACATTTTGAGCCAACCAGATGTCTTTCTGATGGTACAAACTGCCTTCTGTTACAGCCAAATTTAAAGAAGCGCCAAGAAATGAGGAACGTTGAGGCCCATAGACACAGTGGTCAGCCAATGACACATTGCACCAGATGAAAGGCACATCATGATTACTTCAAAATTGGAAGATGTCCAGCAGTGTAATCAGCTTAGAACTGGCAGGAACCAGTCTGACTCAGGCGCACCCATCTACTATTTGGAGAAGTCTGGCCAGAAATGGTCTTCATGGAAGAATTGTGGCCAAAAACCTTGATGTGGAAACAAGACCAAGTGACTCAACTAGGCACTGGGGTTCAGAAAAATGGCAGCAGATTGATGAAACAAAATTGTAAATAATTGAACAGAAGGCAGTTTGTTCATGGAAGGGCTAGAAAGCAGTACAATAATGAGTGCCTGCAGGCAACAGTGACGCATAGTGGAGGTTGCAAGTTTGGGGCTGTATTTCAGAAAATGGAGTTAGGGATTGGTCAGGATCAATGGTGTCCTCATCGCTGAGATATACAGGCACATACAATACCATCAGATAGACATCTGATTGGCTCCAAATTTATTCTGCAGCAGGAAAATTACCGCAAATACGCAGTTTATATCATTAAGAACTATCTTCAGCATAAAGAAGAACATGGAGTCCTGGAAGTGATGATATGACCCCCACAGAACCCCGATCTTAACATCATCGAGTCTGTCTGGGATTACACAAAGAGAATGAAGTATTTGAGAAAGTCTACAAACACAGAAGATCTGTGGTTAGTTCTCCAAGATGTTTTAAATAACCTCCCTGCTGAACTCCTTTAAAAATTGTGCAAGTGTACCTAGAAGAATTAAGGCTGATCTGAAGGCAAAAGGTGGTCACGCCAAATATTGAAGTGATTTAGATTTCTTTTTTGCTTAGTTACTTTGCATTAGGTTAATTGACAAATATAAACTATATAAATAAAAGACTTCTATTTTTGAAAGCATTCTTTGCAGTATTTTTCCACACATGCCTAAAACTTCTGCACTTTTGTGAGTTGCATCACACAAAATTTTCATTTTAGTGGTCATTTCAGGAAACTCAGCTGTTTGATCTACATTGCTCTGCTGGTAGCTAGCACGTCCAATGTCAGACTGGCCCACCAGAGTACCAGAGGATCATCCGGTGGGCACAGGCACTAACACAATAATGGTCTAACAGAAGACACTCAAATTTGAAGAGTACTATTCAATATTATCTGGGGGGACCAAGGAACCTTAGTATGACACTGAGCAGGTCTAAATTTAGCTGGTCAAACACATTAGATTTTTATTGGCCAAAATGGTCTACTTCAGCCATTTTGGCTGATGATTGGTTGTGAAAATACAATTTTAGATATTTTCACTAGATGTCTAGCAAAAATATCAATGATTGATGTTCAGCTGCCAATCGCCAGACAACTTACACAGACTCACTGCACTTTTTTCTTTAATAACTAATCTACCCCCCAAAGGGCAATTTAGTTTTTAATTTTGATGTGCGGATAGTTTTTTTTGAGTGATCCCATCATTGATCAGATGGCCGCCTGACAGCTGTACAAAATCGAATGGTTATGGCTGGATGTAGCCTCTGGGATAAAAAAAAAATTGGAGAGTATATAAGATTAAGCCTTTACCTGGAGACCTTTCCCCACCACTGAAGCTGGAAACATAATTGTTGCTGTTTTTCTGGGAGGCAGGTAGAGTCCAGTACTCCTCCATGCATCATTACCTGGTCACAAAGTAATGAAAGATATGTCAGTACAAGTACCCAACTAAAATGGTCTGCTCGCTAAATGATACATATAACTACTATAGCTTTCTCTGGTTTATGGAGAGGATGCATGTTACATCTAGCAAATCTAAAAAAGTGGTTAAGTCACACAAGATGACTTACTGTAAGACAGAACAGAGAGAAGCTTCCTCTCTGACAGACTCAATCTGTCCTTATACTACATGGACAGCTATACATCTAAATGTAATACTACATGAAATACCTGGCTTCAAAGCCTTTTCTCCACTATTTGCTGAAAGTGCAGAAGCCAGAATACATTTTGAGCAGTTAAAAAGGTACATCAGCATGTTATACTACAGTGTCTATAAGGTACAGTAGTTTTCATTTGTCCTCATTTAATTAGAAGAAAATTAATTTACATCCTCAGATTTGCAATAAATAAATTCTTCTATTGATTCCTCTGTGCAACTTGATATTTTTATGATGGTTGATAATCATAGTCATTCATAGTCATGTCTTGATAGTTACAACTTTTACAGTAAGCAACCTTAGTTTATGTTGCTGGTAGAACTTTTTTCCTTTATCTATCTACATGCGCATTGTTAAAGTAACAAAATGGTGTAAAAAAAATTCATGGGGTCCCAGATAACCGCTTGAAGGTGGGTATAGCCCTATAAAGTACAGTGAAGCCTCCCGAGAAGACAACCTCTTTGAGAAAACCCTGCTCATAAAGACCATTTTTTTCAGTGATTTTCATCCCATTATACTCTATGGAAGCTCTCAACAATGGGTGTTCTTTTAAAGGTGGACTTTATGCTAAGAGCCCACATTGTGGAAAAGCTGCTTTTTTTTTGTTGTTGCAGATTTTGCTGCGTTTGTTTGAGCCAAAGCCAAGAGTGGCTTTAACAGTAATAGGAAATATATAGGAAGTGCTTATACTTCTCCCTTCTGCTCAATCCACTCCTGGCTTTGGCTCAAAAGCTGCAATTAAAAAAAGGTGCTTTTCCACAAAGTGGGGTCTGAGCCTTAAAGTTCAGATTGTGGCCTCCAAGTAGGGTCAAGGTTAGCAGTGGAGGGGGTAAACGCAAAGAAGAGCCAATATAGAGTCTGAGAATGAGAGGGGGAACCATGCTGAGGAATAAGAGGAAAGCTATGCTGAGGACCAAGATCTATAGAGGTGCCACACTGGGGACCAACTTGAACTAGGAAATGTATAGTTTATCAGGGAATAAGAAAGACTTGAGATCACCCTCCCCATGGTTATGTGTAGGTTAAAGTGACTTGTGCAGAGTGCCATGGCTGTTTTATGTCCTATTCTATTCCTGGATCTGTGTGACATACTGATTTGATACCCAACATAAAATACACCATTTTGGGTTCTCTTTTAATCACTTCTGGACTGCCCATAGACTATTTACGTCTATATAGTGGCTCTCTTGTTCTTGTTCTAGTACGTCCTTGCAGTTTTAAGCAGCTGCACGAAATCAAGCTTCTGCAGAAACGGGGAGCCAGCTATAACTACAGCTGGAGCTCCCCTAGAGAAGGCAGGGAAGGTTTATTACTGTCCCTGCCTTCCTGATCGCTGTGTACACAGCGCTCAATGAGCACTGTGTACACAGCTATGGGAGCCGCCATGATCCGCCAGGATCAGAGTCTGTTAGAGCTGCTGGGTCCTACAGAACCCAGATAAGATCTGTAGTTATGGGCAGGAGGCTGTATTCCTCCTGCAACTGGGGTTATATGTATAAGCCCCAGTTACAGGGGAAATCAGCCTCCCCCACCAAAAAAAAAAAAAAAGTGATCAGATGTCCCCGAAGTCTATTATGACCTTATGGGGACACAAGTTAAAAAAATAAATAAATAATGAAATAAAGAAAGTAGTAGAAAAGTAAAAAATTAAAATTAAAGTAAAATAATTAAAAACAAATAAAATACGCCAATAACACCAGGCTATTACAGGTTCTAGCCCCACCTCTGACGACACAATATAAAATAAAAGTTACCGTAATGGAGAGGAAAAACTATTTTATAAAGTTTTAAATAAAAAAAAAAATGAAATGTGAAAAACAGACCCATTTTTGTTTATTTTTCCCAGATACAAAAATAATTTAAAAATATGCAAACATAAAAACAACAAAAATAAAGCCCTATGTGTCACCCAAAAAAGACGCAGAAATTAGTTGAATAACGCAAATGATAAAATGTTATAGCCCTCAAAACCACACATACAAGAAACCTGAAAATGTGTCTGGTCCTGAACCAGAAATTGGCCTGTCAATCACTGTTAGGGCTGCCCACTGCACTTGATTACTACTTCTAAAGCTAGAAAGAACAGAGAAATAAATGGAAAAATTACGAGTTATACAGAATCTTTCCCCTTAAAACTATACATCAATCTGCACAGCTCCTCCAGCTCTATAACATGATGCCTGCAGATTAGACTGCATTTTCAAGGTGGCAGATTCTCTTCAAGCCTTATTTAGGTTATACAGCCTTGGCTTAAAAGATATTACCATGATTCGTAGCATCAATTTCTAATGTTACACAGTCTTTGTCTGCGCATTGAACTTCGCACAAAGCTGGATCATCCAGACAGCTGACTTCATGGACCAAAGACATGATTAAAGCATCTTTAGAGCAGGATTTTACTGGATGCTCTTTACTAACATTGGGTAAATTACATTCTTGAACCAGGGATGAAAGCTCTTGCCGGATTGTTGAAATTAGTGGACTTGTTGGTAGTTTTAAAAAACTTGCCAGATCTTTTCTGACCTGTGACATCCAGGAGCTCAGAGGTGGTTTTAACTCATCCCCATTCTTAAGATCCCTCAAGAGTGGGTGCAATGCTCTGAGGAAGTGATAGGTGTTAGCAGTTTCCTGAGGATCCAATGCTTTATATACTTTTTGCTCAACTGTCCTAGGCAGAATGGTGATTCCAAACTTGTTAAGGATTTTATTGCCAGGATATTGAGAAACAACATCTGGATTGGAACAGGACCAGTACCAAGACTGCCCAGCAATTAGAAGACCTCCTCCCTCTGCCACAAACTCATGGATTTTTTCTCTCTCTCTATCATTGTAAGATGTACAGCAGTACATGCTGAGCCCTGGAACCAAATCAGATACTACACAAGGTAAGCCTTCATTCTGCAAGATCCGAGCAAGGGCCTCCAATTCTTTATTAACACCAATCTTTCCTTTTCTACCCATGTCCAACCAATAGACTGTATTTATTGTGAAAGTCTTAAATTCAGGTTTAGATAAAAATGTTTCATGTCCCTCAACAACAACTCGTCCCCTGCCATAAAAGGCAGCACCAACAAAGCATTTATAGTCATCAGTCATTCCAACTGGAAAAGTCAGTGGTCCATGAAGCAGAAGTTCCGAAGGAAGACTTTTGCCACTGATATCCAGGCTGGTGACACCTTCAAGAAGAATCTTTAGTTCTGTTGAAAAGTTTACACTGTAGAGGAAGAATAATCACATACGTTAGAATGAAAAAGCTAAACAGAGCAGATAGACGTTTACTATTAAGGCTAGGTTGAAATCTGCGCTGGAGACTTCATTGCAGTGTCCACAGAATATCAGCGGAGGAAAAAAGTCCTGCACTGAGGACTTTTTCCTCCATCAGTTACAGTTTTAAAAATGGTGGACACTGAATGGACCCCATTATAGTCAATGGAGTCCAAAGGGGTCCATATGTAACCACTACTTAGTGGTCCACCTATCCATTGTTCTGGCCCTCTGATGGACAGTCTCTCCGAGGGAAAGGCGTTTCTAGTGTCAACCTAGAATCACTGCTCCGGTAAGGTCCTAATTTGGGCCAAAGAACCAAGCAAATTTTACATCGCCTCATTCCAAGAGCCATAACTTTATAATAGTTTTTCTTTCTTTTGCAGAACCAGCTCTATATTTTAATGGCACTAGTTTGAGGTACATATGATTTAGCAATTTTGCTTTCTTTAACGTTTACCATTCAATACAAACAATACATGAACTTACAATATGGTAATGCCAAAATGTTCATAGTCTGCAAAAAAGCGCTGCGGGGAAAAACTGCAGTGGCAACACATAAATGTTTTTCCTGCAGCGCTTTTCACAGGAAGTCTGCAGAGGTTTCTTCTGCAGACTCTCTTTTTCCATTATACCTATAGGGAAACCGCTGGTGTTTCCATAGGTATAATTGACATGATGCAATTTCTGAAACCATGATGGTTTTGGAAACTGCAGTGTGTTTGCTGTGCGTGTTTTTCTGCAATGTCTGGATGGGATTCACTAGTGGCAGAGAAATTAAATTTACAATAATATTACTAGGAGCAGGTATATTTTGATATAATTTATATTAAATAGATGTAAGTATCTACCCCTAACTCCATTGATTAGTCAAGATCTCAGAAATTATACCAGTGTTTAATAGGAAACAGGAAGGAAGGGAGGGATTTGTGATCTGAGTGTACTCACTCATTGTGCCATGGTGTCACTGGAATTTGATTGCTGATATCAAAACTTCCTTTTTCTCCATAACTGTCTGTAAAATACACTCCAGCAACAGAAGTTATCTTATTTCCAGGAAAATTAAACAAAGCATTATCTGGTTTGTGTTTATAGGACCAGTGCCAGGCTTGAGCTCCAATGAGAAGACCACCTCCTTTTTTCAAAAATGAGATAATCTCCTTAGCTTGACTCTTCTCATAACCAGTTGTACAAAGGACTCCTAAATTATCCTTAAAACCAGAAATTTTCTCAACTTTGTTCCCAGAAGCAGAGAGTATATGTTCCAAATTGCTGAAGCTTGTGTCAACACCAATTACTGCTTCTGAGGATGGTTTCAGCCAGGATATTGCATTCTTCAGGAAATCCACAAATGAAAGATGGTCTATATATGTTTCATGGGACATTACCACAATTCTGCCTTTTCCGTACTTCGAGGCAGCAATAAGGACATGTTTTTGAGGACTCACAAGTACTGGGAATGCAGTGTCACCAGTCAGAAGAAGTTTGCATGGCACACTGCTCCCAGAGAAATCCAGATTTGTGATGCCCTTGACAAGGGAGTAGTAATCTTCACTAGAAGTCATATTTCTTATAATCTGAAATTAAAAAACAAAAATTATGAACACACGATCAAACGAGTTTTGTTTTAAGACCAGCTAAAAACATGTTTAGGTGCTATACATATGGTGAATACGTTATATGATAATAAACAGACAAATGCCGATGTAACAGACCAGAGTATACCCACAGTCCAGACTATACCTGGGGTTAAAGTGGCCTAGGCTAGATTATACCCCGGATTATAAATTAGCCTCGGCCGATGCATATCCCTCAGGCCATATTATACCCCCATCAGTAGCATTGAATGATATACACAAGAATTACTTAATTTTTCAACATTTTACTGGGGATTCAGCTTTGTCTGGTAAGTTAAGTGAGAAAGCTAAATGACTTAAAATTTAAAACTCTAAACACATAGACTTAATACTTCAACCAGAAAAACTTGACTGTTCATAATATAATAAAAGTCATAATGTCTTATAAAGGTGGCTTTACATGGGGCAATTATTGGCCAAATGTGTATGGGTCACCTGATCAGCGCATGACGTGACACACTGATCAGGTGACCTGGAAGCCCCGCAGGGATAGGATACAGTGTAAAATTCAAAAGCTGCAACCAGAGAAGCGAGAAACGGCGGTTGGCAGAGACAAGGAGGAGAGATGGAGGAGGGCCAGGACATGTTGGGTGGTGAGTATGTAATTTGTTTTCTTAGCGATTTCTCTTTAGCGATAAATTAATTATCACTCAATGCAAGGAACAACTATCAGCGACAAGTCGCCCAATAATCGTCCTGTGTATTAGGACCTTTAGACTAGCAAGTCCTTGCTACAATATAAACGTTTAAAAGGTAAACACTGATAACAACATTAAAAGAATGGAGATATTTGGACCACTATACACAGACTGCGCAGATCCAAAGGGTATTAGCAAAAAATGATTTATTTCCCAAGGTATGGTACAGTAAACACACACAACGCGTTTCGGGACCAGCAAGTCCCTTTTTCAAGTGTATCACACTCCCTCCAAGAGGAGTTTTAGATCTCACCAGAACTGTTCTGGTTTCTAAGAGCACAGTGGCCTCCATAATCCTTAAATGGAAGAAGTTTGGGACGACCAGAACTCTTCCTAGGCCTGGCCGTCCAGCCAAACTGAGCAATCGTGGGAGAAGAGCCTTGGTGAGAGAGGTAAAGAAGAACCCAAAGATCCCTGTGGCTGAGTTCCAGAGATGCAATAGGGAGATGGGAAAAAGTTCCACAAAGTCAACTATCACTGCAGCCCTCCACCAGTCGGGGCTTTATGGCAGAGTGGCCCGAAGGAAGCCTCTCCTCAGTGCAAGACATAAGAAAGCCTGCATAGAGTTTACCAAAAAACACATGAAGAACTCCCAGACTATGAGAAAAAAGATTCTCTGGTTTGAGGAGACGAAGATTGAACTTTTTGGCGTTAATTCTAAGCGGTATGTGTGGAAAAAAACAGGCACTGCTCATCACCTGCCCTATACAATCCCAACAGTAAAACATGGTGGTGGCAACATCATGCTATGGGGGTGTTTTTCAGCTGCAGGGACAGGACGACTGGGTGCAATTGAAGGAAAGATGAATGCGGCCAAGTACAGAGATATCCTGGAAGAAAACCTCTTCCAGAGAGCTCTGGACCTCAGACTGGGCCGAAGGTTCACCTTCCAACAAGACAATGACCCTAAGCACACAGCTAAAACAACAAAGGAGTGGCTTCGGAACAACTCTGTGACCATTCTTGACTGGCCCAGCCAGAGCCTGACCTCAACCCAATTGAGCATCTCTGGAGAGTCCTGAAAATGGCTGTCCACCAACGTTCACCATCCAACCTGACGGAACTGGAGAGGATCTGCAAGGAAGAATGTCAGAGGATCCCCAAATCCAGATGTGAAAAACTTGTTGCATCATTCCCAAGAAGACTCATGGCTGTACTAGCTCAAAAGGGTGCTTTTACTCAATACTGAGCAAAGGGTCTGAATACTTATGACCATGTGATATTTCAGTTTTTCTTTTTTAATAAATTTGCAAAAATATCTACATTTCTTTCATATGTCTTGCACTGAGGAGAGGCTTCCTTCTGGCCACTCTGCCATAAAGCACCGACTGGTGGAGGGCTGCAGTGATAGTTGACTTTGTGGAACTTTTTCCCCATCTCCCTACTGCATCTCTGGAACTCAGCCACAGTGATCTTTGGGTTCTTCTTTACCTCTCTCACCAAGGCTCTTCTCCCATGATTGCTCAGTTTAACTGGACGGCCAGGTCTAGGAAGAGTTCTGGTCGTCCCAAACTTCTTCCATTTAAGGATTATGGAGGCCTCTGTGCTCTTAGGAACCTTGAGTGCTGCAGAAATTCTTTTGTAACCTTGGCCAGATCTGTGCCTTGCCACAATTCTGTCTCTGAGCAACTTGGGCAGTTCCTTTAATCTCATGATTCTCATTTGCTCTGACATGCACTGTGAGCTGTGAGGTCTTATATAGACAGGTGTGTGCCTTTCCTAATCAAGTCCAATCAGTTCAATTAAAAACAACTGGACTCCAATGAAGGATTAGAACTATCTCAAGGAGGATCAGAAGGAAATGGACAGCATGTCAGTTAAATATGAGTGTCACAGCAAAGGGTCTGAATACTTATGACCATGTGATATTTCAGTTTTTCTTTTTTAATAAATTTGAAAAAATATCTACATTTCTGTTTTTTTTTCTGTAAAGATAGGGTGCTGAGTGTACATTAATGAGAAATAAAATGAATTTTTTTGCTTTTAGCAAATGGCTGCAATGAAACAAAGAATGAAAAATTTAAAGGGATCTGAATACTTTCCGTACCCACTGTAGATGTTCTGTTGTTGACTGCAGATTGAAGCTTGCAGGATATGTCAACCAATCCATGGAGTCACCAACGTTTGTGTAGATGATGATGTTGCAACTCAACAGATTCACTGTGGCCATGATCTCACCTTTGGTTTTATATGTATACCGTGGTTGTCCAAGGTTCCTTGTACATCCATAGTGTACAACCACTTGGGTTGGGTTGAGTTAGTTAGTTGGGAAGGACTAGTAGTGGTCAGGCTAGCTAGGGAAACAGGGATGGGGTGTGAGGGAGTGAGTCTCTAGCTAGCCTGCCCACTATTAGCCCTTCCCAACTAACAAACTCAACCCAACCCCCAACCTATCATGCTTACCTGTCTTCCTGTCCAAACCTTCTGGGCACAGGACATCACTTCCTTCTCAGTGGCCGGCTCCTCCTCTTCTTGACGTCTGCCGGAGCTTGCACAATAGAGCTGGAGTTCCGGCATGCACAGTAGCCATCACTCCGGCTCTATTGTCCAGTTGTGGGAAGCCAGAGGCCAAGAAGAGGAGGAGCCAGCCGCCCAGAAGTAAGTGATGTCCCGTGCCCAGAAGATCCAGACAGGAAGACACGTAAGTATGATGGGGTGGGGGTTAGTATAACAGAATGTCACCGTAAAATCTGAAAATGTGCCTGGGACGCTCACATGACCACCCTGGGGATCTAGGTAAATATAGATTTTTTTGTAAACTAAGTAAGTTAGTAGGTATGCAGGGCGAGGGGGTGTTTAGCTTAGAGTAGAAATATCATTTTATCCCGGACAACCCATTTGAGGTTGCTGGCGTGGTAAGTGTTCAGTATCTTGCCAGTCTTATTGTTCTTAAGTTTTACTCCCATAGTCAAGGATTCCACAACTAAGTAGGGTCCAATCCAGCGTGGTTCCACCTTTGAACCCATGCGATGAATACGGCGCTGATTCTTGATATAAACGTACCACCAGTGATTTCTTTGTTTCTGATGTGTCGGCGATCAAAGGTACGCTTCTGGTTTTTCCTGGGTAGAGTGGATGTTGGTAATGATGGTTAACAATGGACATTAAGATCCATCAAAAGATCCCTTAAAAATCCCATTGATTGTTTTGTCGTCCATTAGTGTCTGATTTCATGAAACCCATCACAGGTGCATTATTTTAGCAGAGATAATAATACAGGGTGCAGGACTTTTGGCTCTGTTCAAAATAATGAACTTAGGATGAATGTGAAGTGTAAGTTATTTTTTTAACATTAATGTCTATGTCTATAATGGATGGTCGTCTGTTATACTGTTAGCACCGCCGTAGTGGCTGCCACAGATTCTGCGACCTTAGGGGGCTCGGTGGGCCCCTGCTGCTTTTTAATAGGCCATTTCCTGCTGGAGTAACCCCAGCAGGTAATGGGTTTTATTTACTTACAGATCCCCGTTCCTGCTCACTGCTGCCCCTGCTTCCCTTTTGCCCTCCAGGTATTCCATATCACATCACTGGGGCCCCCTGGAGGGAAGAAGGGGAAGTGGAGGCAGCAGTAAGCAGGAACGGGGACCAGTAAGTAAGGCCGTGGACCCGCGGCAAGAGTATTTGTTGGGTAAACCCCAACAAATACTGCTATTATACTCTTGGGTCTCTTCAGACCCCATTGCATAACGATCGGAGGACCAGGGGAGGTGAGTGAACAGTGTTGCTCACCTCTCCTGGGATCCAGTGCGACTCTCCCCTGTCTTCGGGCCTCTGTCGTGATGTCACATACGTAACATAGTCAGGCCGGCATTGCGACATCTGTGATGTCATTAAAGAGGGCTGAAAACAGCAGGGTATCCTTCCGGAGCGCAGGAGAGGTGAGAACCACTGGTTTTTATGTTTATCACCTCCCCTGGGCCTCCGATCATTATACTCTGGGGTCTGAAAGGAACATTATAATGTGTGCAGGGGCCACTATGGGACATAATATTGTGTGCAGGGGCCATTCTAGAACATTATACTGTATGGAGGCTGCTATGGAACATTATACTGTGTGAAGGGGCCACTATCGGACATAATATTGTGTGGAGGGGCCACTATATGACATAATATTATGTGGAGGGGCCACTATATGACATTATACTCTGTGAAGTGACCACTATGTAACACTATACTGTGTGCAGGGGCCACTATGGGACATTATACTGTGTGCAGGGGCCATTATGGGACATTATACTGTGTTCAGGGGCCAATATGGGACATTATACTGTCTGGAGGCCACTTTGGGACCTTATAGTGTGTGTATATGGGGCGTTATACTGTGTGGGGCAAGGAAAGGGGGCGTTATGCCGGGGAGGTGGCCCCAAGTCAAAAGTTTGCTATGGGACCCAGTCTTTGCTAGTTATGCCCCTGATAACGGACATTAATGGACAGTAACTGATGTTAATGGCTCAATTTTTTTTTTTAACAGATCCATTAAATGGAAACTGACACATAAAAGGGAGTCTTTCAGCACGAAATGCGACCTTAATCTATTCACAATACCTTGTAGGGATCCTGACAGTTTCCAAATATGCTTTTCTTATTTCTGTCTGCTGCTCCATTGCTGAGAAAATTGTTGTTTTATAAATATGCAAATTGAGTGAAAAGGGCTTTAGGCCGGCGCCCCACACATGACGTAAACACTGTAGTGTTTTAAAGTCACTGCAAAGTGGATGGGATTCTAGTGAATCCCATTCACATATTACGGGAAAAATTAAGTGCATTGGACACGCTACGATTTCCAAAACCGTTGCGGTTCTGGAAATCGCCGCATGTCAATTATACATATGGAAATGTCAGCGGTCTCCCTATAGGTATAATGGAAGCAGAAAGTCCGCAGAGTCCTTTTCTGTGAAAAGTGTTGCAGGAAAAACTGCAATGCGTTGCTGCCGTGGCTTTTTCCTATGTGGGGCCTTAGTCTTAGAAGCATGTAACCTGCAGCTTGGATTTCTGTCAGTGCTGCAGATTACTGCCGCTGAGGTTTGACCCTCCTACAGGACAGCTTATGAGCACTGATTTTCAGAAAAACAGGTTATATTAGGTTCATATAACTCATATAACCGTCCACAATAAAGAAATTTCTTCCCATGTACTTTTTTGGACTTTATAAAACTGTGGATGACGTGGATGTTTGGTGATTGTACTTGACTCAATTTGCAAAGAAAATTATTACATTTTGATCGGAACCAGATATTGGTATTGATCTGCTATGACTCCCATTGATCAGTAAAACAAAGGGGCTGCTTTTCTTGAACATGCAAGCATTCTAAAGCATCTTTACATGATCCTATTATTGTGCCAATTATTAGGAACTAATCATTATCATTCCTAGAAACAGCAGTATCAAGTTAAATTTCGTTACATTAGTATAATATATTTGAGGAAATGAAAATCCATTTATCAGAGACTAGTTTGAAGCAGTGCAAGCTAACTTTTGAGAACTGAGGGGAATGAACGTGTAAGAAATCTGTTAAATTTGAAAACTGTAGAAAATTGTATAATTAAAGTGGTCTTCCAGTCACAGCAAGTTACCCTTTATCCACAGGATAGGGGGTAATATGCTGTTTGGTCAGGTCCAACCTCTTTGATCCCCACCAATCACAAGAACTCTTAGGCTACATTCAGATGACCAAGGTGCAAAAACGACCATGGAAAACATCCATTTTTCACAGCCGTCTTGCATACCTTTGAGCGTATGGACAGATCCGTGAAAATGGACAAAAATAAGACATGTCAAAATAACGGTCATGTGAATAACCCCCATTCACTGATATTGAATTTAATACTGCACTTGCAGTATGAGACAGTATGTCACTGGAAGGCAGGAACTCCTAGCAGCATTGCTAACTATGATGCTAGGAGTCCGGCTCCCAGCATACTGTTTAGGCCAGTAGATTCGGCCAACAAACGGAGCGTACATGTGAATCTAGGATAAGTCTTCCTTCATACTTCTCTTTTATGAAGCTACCGCAGATTTGTAAAAAAAAAAAAAAAAAAAAAATAACTGCAGGACAATGCAAAGTGTAAATAGGATTTCATACAAATGAAAGGAAAAAGGAAAAGAAATACTTAAAGAACAGTGCTATTTGTCATGTAGTTTATCAAATGTACATTACCTATCAGAAGTGAAAAGTGAGACACAAATGATGACCAGTCAGCCCTCAGTGGTGACAATAGGTGCGGCTCACACTATATAGGCAGTGAAGGGTGCAGAGGGCGGTGAGAAAAATAATGGTGGGGGGAGTAGTTGTATGACATGAGCTTGTAAGAAGTTGCTTGTCACAAGAATAAGACAAGCTGTTTGTGTGCTTTATCTATGTAGACAGAACAGTTTTATCAACAGTCACTGGTCATGTTACATCAGCTATATTTGCTCAAACATTTTATTAATTATTAAACCCCTTAATGACGCAGCCAAAACTTGCATTACGGACACGGCCTCTTTTTAAAACTGACATGTGTCACCTTATATGGCAATAACGTTTAGATGCTTTAACTTACACATGAGATTGTTTTTTTCATGACACATTGTACTTCATGTTAGTGGTAAACATTGATCAATATTTTGGTATTTATTTATATAAGAAATTTGATGGAAATTTGGAGAGAAAAAAAAAACCAAAAAAAAAAAACCCACACTTTTTGAAATGGTGAAATGCTCTGCTTATCAGACAGATAGTCATACTACCCAAATACATTAATAAATATTATCTACCATATCTCTGCTTTATATTGGCATCCTTTAATTTATTTTGTACATTAGAAAGCTTACAAGTGTAACAACGATTTTCCAGATTTACAAGTCAATTTCTCTAACTAGTTTTTTAGGGACTACTTCAGTTCTGAAGAGATTATAAATGCCTATATATTAGAAACCACCCATAAATCACCCCATTTTCAAAACTGCACCCCTCTAATAATTCAAAACAGTATTTTGGAAGTTTGTTCAACCCTTTTAACATTTCATGGGAAATGTTACACCAAAGTTTGTTACACAATTTCTCCTGAACACAGCAATACCACATGTGTGGTCATAATCTGCTGTATGGGTACATGGTGGGGCTCAGAATGGAAAGAGGGCTATTTGGCTTTTGAAAGGCAGATTTTGCTGGAATAGTTTTCGGGTGCCATATCACATTTGCAGAGTCCCTAAAGTACTAGTACAATAGAAACCCCCCAAAAGTGACATTGTTTTAGAAACTACACCCCTCAAGGAATTTCTCTAGGGGTATTATTATTTTGAGCCCAAGAGTGCTTCCCGAAAATTAATGTACAAATTGAAATTCTAAATTTTTATAGAATTATGCCATTTTATTGCTCAATATGTTGCGCCCACTTTGTGTCATAAGAGACATGTACTCCTAAAGCTATTAAGTGGGCTATCCCGGGTACAAAAAAAGTTGTATATATGGGTGTAAACTGCTGCTCAGGCACACAGTAGTTCTCAGAAGGGAAGAAGCACTGCGCTTTTTAGCTTTTGGAGCATAGGTTTAGAGGGACTTTCTGGACACCATGTTTTTGCAGAGCCCTGGAGGTGCCAGTAAACTGGAATTCCCCAAGAAGTGACCCCTTTTTGTAGGGGCAATTTCAGGGTCTCTGCAAACGTGACATCGTGATATGGCATCCAAAAACCAGGAATCTATATCTGCGCTCCAAAAGCACATAGCGCTCCTTCACATCTGTGCCGTCCTGTGTACCCAAACTGCAGTTTATGACCACATGTATGACACTGGTGTACCCAGGATAACGTACTTAATGCCATATGTGGGTATAAACTGCTGTTTGGGCACAGCCGGCACAGAAGGGGAGGGGCGCTATTTTGATTTTTGGAGCACAGTTTGGTTTTTGGATATCATGCCACTTTTGCAGAGCCACTGAATTGCAAGTAAAGTGGAATCGTGACATGTGTCACTTTGGAAACTACACTATTAAGTGGCATAGCCAGAGATACGCCATTTCAGTGCCCGATATGTTGTGCCCAGCATGTGTCAGTAGAGACACTCACTCCAAAAACTGTTAAGCGGGTATCCTAGGCACAATCACTTTTGGAGCATTTGTCTCTGATACAAGCTGAGCACAACATATTACGCACTGAAATGGCGTATCTCTGGAAAAATTGTCATTTTCTCCTACCACTATCATCTACATATTAAATTTCTGGAAAATAAATTATAGAAACACTTGAGGGTTAAAAATGCTCACTGTGGGGCGGAGCCTGCTTGTAGAACAGAATGGCCGCATAGCCGCGCAGCTCCAGGCCTGAGTCTTACACAGCGACGGGAAAAGCGACGTGCCCGTGGACAATAGCAGCCTCATCGTCAACGGGAAAGCCTCCTACCTTCAGGGATGCCGAGGAAGAGAAAATCTGCAGTGAAACCGCAGAGAATCTCAGACTTTTACTTCCCCCACGGCGTGGGGGAAAATCAAGATGGCGGCAGTTCGCACTCCAGCGCTATCTCCGGGGCCTCCACTCCATCTCGGGACCCTCCGGAGGAGACGCTCACCCTATTTGCACAGCGGAGGACGCTTTCAGCGCCGTCCATACCGCAGCTGTTAGAATGCGGAGGTCCGGAGGCACTGGAGCCCTCTCCCCGGCGGGCCGGGGAGAGCGCGGGTCCGGGGCCTTCTCATGACGACGCACAGAGGCCTACGGACCTATACAACGTGGAGACACCCCACTCGCCTACCGCTAGCCCGGTCAAGCAGAAACCCAGGCTCCAGAACGCCGAGCCCCCAGGAGAGGAGGTGAGCGATCCTACACAATGTGTACTACCATCTACCGATTTTTTTGTAGATATTCCAGCAACAGAGAGTTTACTCACTGAGGCCTCCATGAAAAATATGCTTATGGCTTTCTATAAATCACTGACAACAGACATGTCCTTAATGGTTAAACCGCTAGATAGAGACCTTCAGGAACTGCAGAAACGCACTGTTCATGTGGAATCTAAAATGGCGGAATTTACTGCATCACATAATCTCCTTATAGACGCTCACTATGAGGTGGAAAAGGACGTGTCGTTTCTAAAGGCTAAAATAGCTGACTTGGAGGATCGCTCGCGGCGCAATAATCTGAAGTTTAGAGGGATTCCGGAGTCAGTATCTGCAAGTAATTTAACAGTTTTCCTTCAAGACCTGATACGCACGCTAATACCGAATCTCCCGATAATGGACTTAACCATTGACAGAGCGCATAGTGTCCCAAGGCCTTCTCACCTGGATGAATCAGTACCCAGAGATGTCTTACCAAAGATCCATTTTTACCGCACCAAAGAGATGGTGCTGCTGACCTCACGGAAAAGTGGCCGCTTACCTGACCCATACCATAAAATATCCATCTACTCTGATCTTTCGTCCGCTACACTATAATTAAGAAGGCAATTCATCCCTATTACCGCAGCTCTACGCCAACATAACATCTTATACAAATGGGGATTCCCGGTCCGAGTGATAGTATCCCGGGACAACCTTACTTATGTTATCAAATCTCCGGAAGATGGTAAAAAGTTGCTAAATAAATGGGACATTCCGATCACTGACCCGACACCCAAACCGCCACCTGGTCCCGTGTCAGATGGATGGCATCAAACGAAAACCCCGAAACGTACACCAAAAGGGCTGCACAGCTAGAGACTCACCTTACAAGGGATTTCGCATGTCCACTACTGCTGAACTTATCCCCCCAAGATTACAACAGCCGCTGGTCCTCTGTACCACATTTCTTTTCGTTGTTTTGTTTAGATGGCATAACCATTGGTTTCATTGTCTCTATAGTTTGTTTTCTCTTCGGTTCTGGCACATGGGGCGACGCGATGACGCAAGGCGGAGACCACATTGCTTCCTACTGCTACTGGTAACTTCTGATGTGGGTGGTTGTGGTAAGATCTTTGAAGCATTACTAACTGTACATTATGGTACTTAAACTTATGTCTATGAATGTCAGGGGCTTGAACTCCCCTCAAAAGAGAGCCAATTTGTGGCGGGAGGCCCGAGTTCAAGGCTGTGACATTCTCGCAGTTCAAGAAACACATCTTTTAGAGGTAGACGCCACTCGCATCAGACATTCATCATACCCACATATATTTCACGCTCACTGCTCCTCCAAGCGCCAGGGAACATTGATTGGAATTAGAGATTCAGTGGCATTTCAACTGGTGTCCCAATATGCGGACCCTGGTGGGCGTTTTGTCATATTAGTCTGCATCCTTAACAACGTCACATATACGTTGGTTTCAGTTTACGCCCCTAATAAGTGACAGGTGTCATTCTTGGGGAGACTTATGAGAGCAGTGGAGCGAAGGAAGCAAGGATGTCTAGTTCTAATGGGAGACTTTAACATAGCTCCGGACCCAGTGGTAGACACTACTTCTGGCATAACGACACGCCATCCTTCATTTTCGCAGGCTATATGGCACCACGACCTATTTGATATTTGGCATATCCTTCACAATACTGAAAAAGATTACACATACTATTCTAGTGTACAAAATAGCTATTCAAGAATAGATTTATTTTTAATAGAACAAGCCAGTATTCCCCTTGCTGTAAAGGCGGATGTTTCACAAATTACATGGTCTGACCATGCAGCAATAACCATGACTCTAAGGGAAAAATATGAATGCCCTAGAGCGTATATATGGAGATGCAATGAGTTCTTAATGTCACAACCACAATATAAAGCGATTGTAGAAAACTATCTGAAGGAATTCTTTCTGATCAATGCTCTCTCGGCCTCTAGTCCCGACTTATTGTGGAATTCACATAAAGCTTTTATCAGAGGAACATTTATTCGATTGGGACACATAGAAAAGAAAACTAGGTTAGCAGAAATTGACCGACTACTGCACCAAATAAAATCTTTAGATAACAGTAACAAAACATCTCCTTCCCCCTCAAATGCAGCAAAGTTGGTGTCACTACGCCATCAACTGACAGCTTGTCTACTGCATAAGTATGAGAAAAACTTGAAAAGAGTGAAAGCGACTTACTATTCTCAATCTAACAAGGCAGGCAAGCTTCTTGCGTCCAAACTTAAACAAAAACATGCAAGGTCTAAAATCCCGTTTCTGCAGAGTAAAGATGGCAAGCATAAAATCTATGATCCTGGTGGCATCGCTAATGCCTTTAAAGACTTCTATGAAGGCTTATATAATATTAGAAAGGACTCCTCTGTGACACCTCCAACGAAACAAGATATCGCAAATTTTCTTGCATGTACTCAATTGCCCATGCTCAATGAAACACAATTGGACTCTTTAAATGAGCCCATCTCAACATCAGAATTGCTGTCAGTAATAAAGTCGATGCCAACCGGAAAGTCCCCGGGCCCAGATGGCCTTACTAACGAATATTACAAAAAGTTTTCTTCACTCCTGCTAAACCCGCTGTTGTCCTTTTTCACGGCTGTGGTGGCCTCTGGTGCCATTCCGAGGGAAAATCAAGAGGCCTTGGTGGTGACGCTGCCTAAACCGGGCAAGCCTGCCACCAGCCCCCCAAATTTTCGACCAATATCTCTATTAAACTCGGACTTAAAAATTTACGCCAAAATTATAGCGAATAGAGTAGCAGCTTGTCTTCCGAGCTTGATAAATCACGACCAAGTGGGATTTGTGAAGGGGAGGCAATCCTATGATAATACTAGACGCATTTTGAATATTATACACCACATTAATGCTGGGAAGATGGGGGCAGTGATTCTCGCATTGGATGCCGAGAAGGCGTTTGACCGCATTTGCTGGTCGTACGCCTTCTTGGTGCTTAGGAGTATGGGGTTTGATGGAGCCATTTTAAGGGCAATCGAAGCACTGTATTCTGCGCCATCTGCAAGAGTATTCACTAACGGGGTAGTGTTGGACCCCTTCTTAATAACAAACGGGACTAGACAGGGGTGCCCCCTCTCACCGCTGATATTTGTCCTCTCAATGGAGCCATTGGCCCAGACACTTAGACTGGACCCAGGGGTAGGTGGCATTGACATACAGGACAAAACTCATCTTATATCATTATATGCAGATGATATCATTCTTACTCTGTCCAAGCCACAAGAGTCTGTTCCCCGACTTATGGAAATTATAGCCAAGTTCGGACACTTATCATTTTATAAATTAAATATGGCCAAGTCACAAGCCTTACCTTTGCATGTCCCTCCCTCTTTGCTTCAACCCCTACAAGCGAAATATGATTTTGACTGGAGGAAAGATGGCGTTCAGTATCTGGGGATACAGGTGACACCCTCCACAGGGGCCCTATACAGAAATAATTATACACCCATGTTAAAAATACTGCAGGATGAGATGGAGCGAATGTCCAAAGTAGACGTGTCTTGGATGGGTCGTGTCGCAGCTTTCAAGATGCTATTGTTGCCTAGACTCTTGTACCTGTTCCGCACACTCCCGATATTGGTTCCGGTTTTGTTTTTCGAAACCATGCAAAGGATGATCTCCAAATTCATATGGAATGGTAGGAGACCTAGAGTCAACAAAAGCTTCCCATTTAAACAAAAAGAGGCGGGTGGACTGGGGAGTACCAGTAGTAAGGAATTACTACATAGCGTCCTTAGTCATACAATGTGCAAGATGGAGATCAGCTGACACATCGGTTCCATGGATACACATGGAACAATCGTTTATATACCCACTAAAATTAGCAGATACATTGTGGGCGCCCTTTTGGAACATTCCTATGCCTAGGTACATGTCCCCAGTCATGCAAGCAGCGTTGACCGCATGGAGGCTGCTCCACGGGAAAGCAAACCCTACGAGCTACTTCTACGCCTCAGAGATGCCTTTGTCACTCATGACCTGGGCAATAGAGGACCTAGTAGTTGCGGAGTGGGGAGCGAAGGGGATCACACAGGTCTCCCATTTACAGTCCGATACCAAACAACCTTTATCATTTATAGATCTCACACAGAAATTTGGAATTCATAGTGGTGACTTCCTTAAGTACTCCCAAATATGGCACTTTCTATCTAAGAACCCTGTATCGCAAGTACCCCATAGCAATTCAATATTCTCCTGGTTGTCGACTAAGTTGAGGGGTTTACGGTTTCTCTACGATAAAATGGATGGAGTAACAACATTTACTAGATCTACTCCATTCCGTTGTTGGGAGAGGGATTTAGGAAGAATCATTACTTCGGACGAGTGGGAACAAGCTATCAAACTAAGTCACTCATCGTTAAAATGTAGCAATCACATAGAAACAGCTATGAAAATTACTTTGAGGTGGTACCGAACTCCATCCACTTTACAAATGATATACCCTTTCGTTACTGGGAGGTGCTGGAGAGGATGTGGAGGGAGAGGAACCCTTCTCCATATTTTGGGACATTGCCCCATAATTTGTGGATACTGGAATAGGGTTTTCGACATGCTATCAGAAATATGTAATTTCCACCTCCCCTACAACTCACCTCTAGCCATCCTATTAATTGGAATTCCCGAGGAATTAAACAAACATAAAAAACTCCTATGTAAAATTTTAACTATAGCCAAATTAATGTTGGTACAAAGATGGCGATCGGTGATCCCTCCGTCTGACTCTGCACTGTTGCAAGCTATTAATAATACATACACCTACGAGAGGGTAATTGCATTAGGAAATGACTCCTATCATAGCTTTGCAAATGTATGGGACGCTTGGATTAATTCTCGATTTGTTGCTTGATGGGGGCCATGGAGCTCTATGAAATCGGGCCTTGCGACTAGCAATAGGTGAGGTAGGGTAGGAGAGGGAAGTGGAGCGGAAAAAATGGAAAAATCGGCTCTGAAATGTCTCACGCTAGCCCCAGAAATGTGCCCACAAGTTACTGTTATTGTTAACCACATATACAATATTCATCTTTTGTCTCATCGATGTACAATTCAAAGAATATACTTTGGACAAATTTATATCAAAATGTATATCGCAATGTATGTCAATACTGTTTCTTATATTTGTTCTGAAACCCAAATAAAAATTATTGAAACTAAAAATGCTCACTGTACCCATGGATAAATTCCTTCAGAGGTATAGTTTCCAGAATGGGGTCACATGTCAGAGAATTCCACCTTACTGGCATTTCAGGAGCTCTGAAAAAGTGTCATGACGTCCGAAAACCAATCCGTCTAAAACTGTGCTCCAAAAACCAAAATAGCGCTCCATCCCTTCTGCGCCTGGTTGTGTGCCCAAACAGCAGTTTATAACCACATATGACATTAAGTACATTATCCTGGGGTCCCCAGTGTCATACATGTGGGCATAAACTGCAGTTTCGGCACACAGCAGGGTACAGAAGGGAAAGAGTGCTATGTGGCTTTTGGAGAGCAGATTTAGATGTTTGCAATCTGGATACCATGTCATGTTTGCAGAGCCTCTAAGGTGACAAAAGTAGAATCCCCTAGAGAGTAACCCAATTTTAAAAACTACACCCCTCAAAGAATTTATCAAGGGGTGTAGTGAGCATTAGTATCTCAGGTGGGAATGCACAGTGGATGGTGAAAAGTGAATATGTAAGCTGTGCGGAGTGCATTGGGAACACCAAATTACCTACTATATCCCCAGTAGCTCCTATGAAGGGGGGGGGGTCACTTCTGGTGTCTTTTCCCCCTGTAAGATCTAAATCTGGGGTGTACTCTGATATATGCTCACACAGCTTATACATTCTCTTCCTGCCCCAGCCAGTTGTGTTCTAATGATTTGGCGATTTTTGGGGTTTTTGTCTTCACATTGTAGAAGCTATATTTTCTTTATAGACCTGCACCAGGCTGGGAAGACTGAATCTGCAATAGGCAAGCAGCTTGGTGTGAAGAAATCAACTGTGGGAGCAATAATTAGAAAATGGAAGACATACAAGAACACTGATAATCTCCCTCGATCAGGGGCTCCACGCAAGATCTCACCCCGTGGGGTCAAAATGATCACAAGAACGGTGAGCAAATATCCCAGAACCACACGGAGGGACCTAGTGAATGACCTGCAGAAAGCTGGGACTAACGTAACAAAGGCTACCGTCAGTAACACACTACGCAACCAGGGACTCAGATCCTGCAGTGCCAGACGTGTTCCCCTTCTTAAGCCAGTACATATGCGGGCCCGTCTGAAGTTTGCTAGAGAGCATTTGGATGTTCCAGAAGAGTATTGGGAGAATGTCATATGGTCAGATGAAACCAAAGTAGAACTGTTTGGTAGAAACACAACTCGTCGTGTTTGGAGGAGAGTGAATGCTGAGTTGCATCCAAAGAACACCATACCTGCTGTGAAGCATGGGGTTGGCAACATCATGCTTTGGGGCCGTTTCTCTGCAAAGGGACCAGGATGACTGATCCGTGTACATGAAAGAATGAATGGGGCCATGTATTGTGAGATTTTGAGTGCAAACCTCCTTCCATCAGCAAGGGCATTGAAGATGAAACGTGGCTGGGTCTTTCAGCATGACAATGATCCCAAGCACACCGTCAAGGCTACGAAGGAGTGGCTTCGTAAGAAGCATTTCAAGGTCCTGGAGTGGCCTAGCCAGTCTCCAGATCTCAACCCCATAGAAAACCTTTGGAGGGAGTTGAAAGTCCATGTTGCCCAACGACAGACCCAAAACATCATTGCTCTAGAGGAGATCTGCATGGAGGAATGGGCCAATATACCAGCAACAGTGTACGCCAACCTTGTGAAGACTTACAGAAAACGTTTGACCTCTGTCATGGTCAACAAAGGATATATAACAAAGTATTGAGATGAACTTTTGTTATTGACCAAATACTTATTTTCCACCATAATTTGCAAATAAATTCTTTAAAAAAAATCACACAAGGTGATTTTCTGGATTTGTCTTCTCATTTTGTCTCTCATAGTTGAGGTCTACCTATGATGTCAATTACAGGCCTCTCATCTTTTTAAGTGGGAGAACTTGCAAAATTGGTGGCTGACTAAATAATTTTTTTCCCCCACTGTATATTGGTTGATGTATTACCTGCATTGGTGATCCTTACATCAACTATTCCTTGTTCTTATCTATATACATACAGTGCCTTGCGAAAGTATTCGGCCCCCTTGAACGTTTCAACCTTTTGCCACATTTCAGGCTTCAAACATAAGGATATAAAATTTTAATTTTTTGGTGAAGAATCAACAACAAGTGGTACACAATTGTGAAGTGGAACGAAATTTATTGGTTATTTTAAACTTTTGTAAAAAATAAAAAAATAAAAAGTGGGGTGTGCAATACTATTCGGCCCCTTTACTTTCAGTGCAACAAACTCACTCCAGAAGTTCAGTGAGGATCTCTGAATGATCCAATGTTGTCCTAAATGATTGATGATGATAAATATAATTCACCTGTGTGTAATCAAGTCTCCATATAAATGCACCTGCTCTGTAATAGTCTCAGGGTTCTGTTTAAAGCGCAGAGAGCATCATGAAGACCAAGGAACACACCAGGCAGGTCCGCGATACTGTTGTGGAGAAGTGTAAAGCTGGATTTGGATACAAAAAGATTACCAAAACTGTAAACATCCCAAGGAGCACTGTGCAAGCGATCATATTGAAATGGAAGGAGTATCAGACCACTGCAAATCTACCAAGACCCGGCCGTCCCTCTAAACTTTCATCTCAAACAAGGAGAAGACTGATCAGAGATGCAGCCAAGAGGCCCATGATCACTCTGGATGAACTGCAGAGATCTATAGCTGAGGTGGGAGAGTCTGTCCATAGGACAACAATCAGTCGTACACTGCACAAATCTGGCCTTTTATGGAAGAGTGGCAAGAAGAAAGCCATTTCTCAAAGATATCCATAAAAAGTCTCATTTAAAGTTTGCCACAAGCCACCTGGGAGACACACCAAACATGGGGAAGAAGGTGCTCTGGTCAGATGAAACCAAAATCAAACTTTTTGGCCACAATGCAAAACGATATGTTTGGCGTAAAAGCAACACAGCTCATCACCCTGAACACACCATCCCCACTGTCAAACATGATGGTGGCAGCATCATGGTTTGGGCCTGCTTTTCTTCAGCAGGGACAGGGAAGATGGTTAAAATTGATGGGAAGATGGATGGAGCCAAATACAGGACCATTCTGGTAGAAAACCTGTTGGAGTCTGCAAAAGACCTGAGACTGGGACAGAGATTTATCTTCCAACAAGACAATGATCCCAAACAAAGCAAAATCTACAATGGAATGGTTCACAAATAAATGTATCCAGGTGTTAGAATGGCCAAGTCAAAGTCCAGACCTGAATCCAATCGAGAATCTGTGGAAAGAACTGAAAACTGCTGCTCACAAACGCTCTCCATCCAACCTCACTGATCTCAAGCTGTTTTCCAAGGAAGAATGGGCAAGAATTTCAGTCTCTTGATGTGCAAAACTGATAGAGACATACCCCAAGCAACTTGCAGCTGTAATCGCATCAAAAGGTGGCACTACAAAGTATTAACTTAAGGGGGCCGAATAATTTGGCACACCCCACTTTTCAGTTTTTTATTTTTTACAAAAGTTTAAAATATCCAATAAATTTCGTTCCACTTCACGATTGTGTCCCACTTGTTGATTCTTCACCAAAAAATTAAAATTTTATATCCTTATGTTTGAAGCCTGAAATGTGGCTAAAGGTTGAAAAGTTCAACGGGGCCAAATACTTTTGCAAGGCACTGTAACTAAAGAAGTAATCTGGGGAAAATATCTTGTACCTCAATGAAAACTCAGGCCAGTGCTTTAGGAACCCATACTTCTTTCCTACACCAAGACTTGAGTCATGCATTTAAGTCCCTAAACTCTTGCTGCCTTTCCTGTGTTGTGCATGTCACAGGCAGTATTCCAAAGAACACAACTTTAGAGGTCCTTCCCTTCCACTTAGAGCCTAATTCTCTAAAATTATTCTTAAGGAGTCTGCACCCTACCATTTATCCTGTCATCAGTACCCACATGGACCACAACAGCTGGGTCTTCCCCAGCCCCTACCAGCAAACTGTCCACCTGTTCCACCACATGCTGAATCCTAGCACCAGGGAGACAGCAAAACATTTGGTTGAGGCGGTCTTGGTGACAAATTATTCTATCAGTCTCCCTGATTACAGAATTCCCTATAACCACTAACTGCTTTGGCCTACCTGTACTACTGTATTCCCTGACTACTAGCTGGACTGTCCTCTCGGCTATTCGGGAAGGCAGTATCCACTAGGGCTGCGATTTCTATCACTGACATCCTCATGTTATCACCCAACTTAGCAATTTTGTTTGGATGAACAGAAACAAGAGTGGCCTTCCTTATCTAGCCTTCCACCACTCCTATCTATATTCACCCAGCTCCTAGCCTGGTCCTCCTGATGTCCCTCCAGCTCTGCAACCTCCATACCTAACTCATTTACTGCTTGCTCAGTGAGCAGAAAACGCCCCTCAAGATTTTCAATCGCCCTCAGTTCTGCATTCTGCTCTTCCAGATCTCTAATTCGAGATTCCAGATAAGCAACATGCTCAGATCTGCCACAGTGGAATTCACCTTGGAATTCTTACTCTAGTAGTGCAAACATATAACATACTGTGCATTGAAGTAAATGTCCAATCTTGCTAACCATTATCCAAATTACAATAAACAGTAAAAGTAGTAAAGTACAGGTATGTTCACTTCTGCTTTTTAATTCCAGGTATTCAGCAGCCATTTAGTGAAGCAAGCTCTAGCAGTGAGCAAGCTCAGTGTTCTTGGCTTCTAATGAAAGAACCTCAGTACAATAACCATGCCCCTCAATTAGGTGCAAAAGAAAAATGGTTTTAAATTGTGTCAGTAGTTCTAACACAAACTGCACATACTGTAGAAAAGAAACTGCTATATTCAATGAGCAACCACTCAAACAGTCCTCCAAATCACACTCAACATAACCAACTCCACTTAGGCAGCAGCCACTTAGTGAAGCAAGCCCAAACAACTCAGGAAAGCTGCCCTACTTTATATTGCTATGTGTGGGATATGTCAGTGTGGGGAAAGGTGACCACTGACACTGGAGTAGCCATTATGGGCAAGGGCAATACATGGCTTCCCAGGCCTACAGGGTCAATGCCCACTGTGCATATTTTTCTGCAATGTGTGGTTGGGATTAGTCAAAAGCCCATCCACTTTGGAGGTACTGTAAAATGCAACGGCAAAATTGCAGCATTTACGCTATGCAGGGCCCTGGCCTTAGTCAAAAAAAATTGAAGACTAGCCTATATGCTGTGCACAACATTTATTATGTGCTTATACATATCTTGGCATCTCTTGTTTGCCTAGTCTCAGACTGAATTTAGTGGAAAGGGTTGTAGTTTGTTGTGAAAAGGCAGGGATTATGATGTCAACTAATACAGCAGGTTGGTATAAACTTAGACATTCTAAAGATGCACCAGCTTCAGCCACTCTCATAAATCTGGAGAATTTTAAGGCAGGGACCCACATGGCGTAAACGCCGTGGTTTGGCGAAAACACTGTGACAAAAACCGCAGTGTTTTACAGTTCCTGCAAAGCGGGGATAAGATTGCAGAAGAATACGCGCAGAGGAAACGCTGCAGTTTCCAAAACTGTTGCGCTTTTGGAAATCGCAGCATGTCAATTATACCTACAGGTAACGCCAGCGGTTTCTGTATAGATATAATTGAAGCAAAAAGTCAGCAGAGGAAAACTCTGCGGACTTTCTGTCAAAAGTGCTGCGGGAAAAACTGAAATGTGTTTCCACTGTGATTTTTCCCGTATCGCTTTTTCATTGTAGCTCACTACATGGGGCCTTAGCCTAAGACTGTTTAGTCTAACTTTGCACTGTATAAATAGTAACTATGTCCCACTGTGTACAGTATACAGTACAGACCAAAAGTTTGGACACACCTTCTCATTCCAAGAGTTTTCTGTATTTTCATGACTATAAAAATTGTAGATTCACACTGAAGGCATCAAAACTATGAATTAACACGTGTGGAATTATATACTTAACAAAAAAGTGTGAAACAACTGAAAATATGTCTTATATTCTAGGTTCTTCAAAGTAGCCACCTTTTGCTTTGATTACTGCTTTGCACAATCTTGGCATTCTCTTGATGAGCTTCAAGAGGTAGTCACCCGAAATGGTTTTCACTTCACAGGTGTGCCCTGTCAGGTTTAATAAGTGGGATTTCTTGCCTTATAAATTGGGTTGGGACCATCAGTTGTGTTGTTCAGAAGTCAGGTGGATACACAGCTGATAGTCCTACTGAATGGAGTGTTAGAATTTGTATTATGGCAAGAAAAAAGCAGCTAAGTAAAGAAAAACGAGTGGCCATCATTACTTTAAGAAATGAAGGTCAGTCAGTCTGAAAAATTGGGAAAACTTTGAAAGTGTCCCCAAGTGCAGTGGCCAAAACCATCAAGCGCTACAAAGAAACTGGCTCACATGAGGACTGCCCCAGGAAAAGAAGACCAAGAGTCACCTCTGCTGCGGAGGATAAGTTCATCCGAGTCACCAGCCTCAGAAATCGCAGGTTAACAGCAGCTCAGATTAGAGACCAGGTCAATGCCACACAGAGTTCTAGCAGCAGACACATCTCTACAACAACTGTTAAGAGGAGACTGTGTGCAGCAGGCCTTCATGGTAAAATAGCTGCTAGGAAACCACTGCTAAGGACAGGCAACAAGCAGAAGAGACTTGTTTGGGCTAAAGAATACAAGGAATGGACATTAGACCTGTGGAAATCTGTGCTTTGGTCTAATGAGTCCAAATTTGAGATCTTTGGTTCCAACCACCGTGTCTTTGTGCGACGCAGAAAAGGTGAACGAATGGACTCTACATGCCTGGTTCCCACCGTGAAGCATGGAGGAGGAGGTGTGATGGTGTGGGGGTGCTTTGCTAGTGACACTGTTGGGGATTTATTCAAAATTGAAGGAATACTGAACCAGCATGGTTACCACAGCATCTTGCAGCGGCATGCTATTCCATCCGGTTTGCGTTTAGGTAGACCATCATTTATTTTTCAACAGGACAATGACCCCAAACACACCTCCAGACTGTGTAAGGGCTATTTGACCAAGAAGGAGAGTGATGGGGTGCTACGCCAGATGACCTGGCCTCCAATGTCAGCAGACCTGAACCCAATAGAGATGGTTTGGGGTGAGCTGGACCGCAGAGTGAAGGCAAAAGGGCCAACAAGTGCTAAGCATCTCTGGGAACTCCTTCAAGACTGTTGGAAGACCATTTCGGGTGACTACCTCTTGAAGCTCATCAAGAGAATGCCAAGAGTGTGCAAAGCAGTAATCAAAGCAAAAGGTGGCTACTTTGAAGAACCTAGAATATAAGACATATTTTCAGTCGTTTCACACTTTTTTGTTAAGTATATAATTCCACATGTGTTAATTCATAGTTTTGATGCCTTCAGTGTGAATCTACAATTTTTATAGTCATGAAAATACAGAAAACTCTTGGAATGATAAGGTGTGTCCAAACTTTCGGTCTGTACTGTATGTGAAAAAGCCCTAAGGCTAGGGTGACAGTGAGATAATAGCAGTGAACAGTAGCATTATAAATGAGAGGTCTAAAAAACACGCATAAATAAAAAACACTACTAAAGGTGACATAAAAAGTGTGAATTTTAACAAGCATTTTAAAGTTGCGTAAACAAACACTGTGTAAGGCTAAGGCCCCTTGTGGCGACCCACAGCCGCGGCAGCAACGCATCACGATTCTTCCCTCTGCGCTTTGCACAGAAATTTCACAGAGGTTTCCTCTGCAGACTTTGTGCTTCAATTATATCTATAGGGAAACCGCCGGCGTTTCCATAGATATAATTGACATGCTGCGATATTCAAAACCGCAACAGGTTTGGAAATCGCTGCATGTCCGCCCTGCGTATTTTACCGCAAAGTGGCCATGGTATTCGCTAGAATCCTATCCATTTTGCTGTGACTGTAAAACGACGTTTTTTTTTTTTTCTGTGGTGTTTACGCCACGTGGGGCCCTGGCCTGAAGGAGCTTTTAAGATTTTGTTTCAGAGAGCAGCTTTACAAACACAAGCATGCAGATAGACTAGAAACTGGTATGAACAAGCAGGAATTGCAGAAGGTTACTTTGGCATTTGAGTTATTTTGGCCCTTACCTGGGGCCATATATTATATATAGGGAATAAGCTGTGGCTTTGGTCTAGCAGTAAATCCATGCTCATATCAGCATTTGTTTGTTTTATTGGCATCAAATTATATTACTTTACATTTAAATAAAACCTAGATAAAACCGGATAAATAAATATTAATTACAGTGCTTTTTGCTGTTTAAGTACAATACATCTCCAATTAATATTTACCTTTTTCTTTACTTTTGTAATGGTGGGCTCAATTTCAGATCCTTTAAATAGTTCAACAATTTGAATGGTCGCATATTTGTTTTATTTTAAGTATTTTAGCATGTTTGCCAAAATATTCCGTTTAGGACACAAAAATATCCAAAACAGCTTAAATATCTACATAGAGTGAGTGCCCTGTAGGCTATAAAATCGACATCAGAGCATCACAGATGTTTTGGATGTAGATACACAGACAAAATTGTTGGTACCCCTCGTTTAATGAAAGAAAAACCGACAATGGTCACAGAAATAATTTGAATCTGACAAAAGTAATAATATATAAAAATTCTATGAAAATGAACAAATGAAAGTCAGACATTGCTTTTCAACCATGCTTCAACAGAATTTTTTAAAAAGAAAAAAAAACTCATGAAACAGGCCTGGACAGAAATGATGGTTCCCTTAACTTAATATTTTGTTGCACAACCTTTTGGAGGCAATCACTGCAATCAAACGATTCCTGTAACTGTCAATGAGACTTTTGCACCTCAACAGGTATTTTGGCCACTCCTCATGAGCAAACTGCTCCAGTTGTCTCGGGTTTGAAGGGTGCCTTTTCCAGACGGCATGTTTCAGCATCTTCCAAAGATGCTCAATAGGATTTAGGTCAGGGCTCATAGAAAGCCACTTCAGAATAGTCCAATGTTTTCCTCTTGGCCATTCTTGGGTGTTTTTAGCTGTGTTTTGGGTCATTATCCTGTTGCAAGACCCAGGCCTGTTTCATGAGTTTTCTTTTTTAAAAATTTCTGTTGAAGCATGGTTGAAAAGCAATGTCTGACTTTCAGTTGTTCATTTTCATAGTATTTTTATATATTATTACTTTTGTCAGATTCAAGTTATTTCTGTGACCATTGTTTTTCCTTTCATTAAACGAGGGGTACCAACAATTTTGTCCACCTGTGTATTTGTCAATCATTGTGTCAGTCAAAAAAATGAAATTAAATAGCTATAGAAATGCAGTGAAAGTGCAAGTGAAAATGTATAAACACATCATGAGTGCTTTCAGGACTTCACAAAGCATTTTGCAACATTTGAACTTTAAGGCAAGGGCTACACAATGATTTTGGCCGGAACTCCCGTTGCACGAGAAAAGGGGAAGGGGAGAAGATTTGTGTGAGATGCCTGCATCTTTCACTCCTATCTTCTTCTAAAGGTTGAAGGCTATACTTCACTGTGTTCTTTGTTTTTCAAAGTTTATTACAGGGAGACAAGATGGAAGACCAGAGGAAGTAACAGGTGACAGCCATATCAACCAGAAAGGATTATCTCTTACTAATATCTATTAAAAGCGTTGTACACCTGGATTGTGATTTTTCCAACCTTACAGTAACTGAACACTAATGGAGTAGAAGGCAGGGCTGTGGAGTCGGTACGCCAAAGCCCCGACTCCGACTCCTCAATTTCCCCTGACTCCGACTCCGACATACATGGCGCATGTTTAAGAGATAACTTAATTTAAGCTTTTTATCATCCTTATGATACAATAATCAAGCTATTTAGGTAGAACATAAAATATATTTATTGGATACAACTTTAGAACACAAAAAACTTTAATAAATTGCAAATATGCAAAACGCTGCAGTAAGTGGTAAAAAAACAGTTTTCAAAAAAAACGTCCTGAATAACATTTGTGGAGTCTATGAATTTGTTCTGAGAAAAAGTATTGCCTCCATCAGATCCTCCTTCAAAGATGACCTCAAATCGGATCGAATTATTTTAAGGCTAGAGAACAGCCTCTCTACACTAACTTGGGTTGGTGGCAAAGCGGTGACCACATGGGCAAGATCTCTAACAATCTCAGGGTATAAAGGAATTGCCTCCTGCACAGTCAGTTTTGATGATCGGTTGAACTCTTCTACTTCTTTGAGAGCAAGTGAAAAATTTTGCTGAAATACAGTCAGTTTGTTTGCTATGGAAATGGAATCTTTTTCTCTGCGGCAATGCTTTGCCTGATCCATGTCATCCATATACTTTTCAAAGTTAAACTCTTCATCTGATGAGGCTGAAGATATGGTGGCAGTAGCACTGGCAAGACCCAATTCCTCTTGCTCTTGGCAGTCCTGTAGCCCACTCATCCTAATTGCTACCTCAGTCAGAGCTTCTTTTCCTTTAGTAATCTGTTGATCATTCAGCAATATACGATGACTTGGGTCCACATAAACAGCTGCCAGAAGAATTTTGTTATCTAATAACAGTGTCTCTCTCCTTTTCATTGAAGCAGCAATGCCCTCTGCGACTAAGCCTTGTCTTTGGGACATGCAAAACAGCAAGTTCTTCCACTCCTTTAAGAAAGTTCCAGGAGTTAAATCCTCAGCTTGTAATTTTTTTGTTACTGTGAATGGGTGATGAAGCAGTTCCATTAATTCAGCCACCTGTGTCCATTGACCTTCTGTTAATGTTACCTGAGGGTTGGCCATGTCCACAAGAAAGGGCTTCAGCTCAACTAATCGCTCAATCATTAAATAGGTGCTGCCCCACCGAGTGGCTTGATCTACGATTGCTCCTTTCCCAGCACGTCTCTTCAAGATGGAATCAATTTTAGGGGTTCGGGCAGCAATAGCCAATTTCCTCACCTTGCCAGAGTTCCAGCATGTCCCTCTTGCAGACTGTCTCTTATTGCCAGCTGCAGTGTGTGCACAGCACAGCGCATGTGATAAATATGAGAGAATTTTGAAGCAGCTTCAGCAAGATCTAATTCTAAAGTATCATTTTGCTGTTGTTCTGTAGTAATATCTGTTTGTTCCTCAGTTACAGGAACAGGACTGTGGGCTTCCATCTCAGACATACTGAATCCAAAGTTTTCTTCTAACTGTTCTTCACCTTCCTTATTCTCATTCATCAGTTTAATTGTACTTATCATGTTTGAAGCATTGTCCGTTACAATAGCAAGAACCTGTTCTTTTTTGAGTTCATGATCTTCCAGAACATTTTCCACTAAGGCCTGGAGAAACTGACTGGTGTGTTGAGCTTTAGTATCCTTTACTGCCAGTGTCTTGGTAACAAATTTTTTGTTGTCACAAACAAATCTTACATTTATAGCAAAATAGTTCACTCTGTGACGCGTGCAGGCATCCATTTTAAGATATATTAAGCGTCTCTTGAGAATCTTTTTAAGATGTTCTTTTTGGTTAAGGGCTTCTTCAATCACTAACTTTCTAATACTTTGTCTTTCCAGAGAAACACCAAGTTTGCGGGCCATTTCTCCATTAAGAGCTTTAAAACTTGGTCAAGCAAATAATGATAATGGTACACCGTCCTTCACAACAAGCTCTATGAGCTGTCTTTTAAACACATCTGCTGTCATTGTTACAGTAATTTTGTCACTTAGAAAATATCTTGTTACTGATGTTTGAGACAATCTTTCATCCTCTGTTGCCTGGCGGGAAGTGCTGGGCACTGGTTTCTTGGTGTCACTCTGATCCTTCTCAGTCACAGATTTGAAAACTTCTGGGTGGAAGCGGCTTAAATGTCTTTTTAGATTGGAAGCTCTCGTAGGAGCGTTTTTCTCGCTTCCGGAATATGCACTGATTTTGACATCACAGCATTTGATCTCATCTGGGTCACTTATCTTACACTGACACACAAAATATTTTTTATCTTCAGTTAGTGTGAAATACTCAAATACAGATGACTTCATAGGAAGCTTCTTAGACATTTTATAATGATATAAATTTGTTTTCAAAATAATTTTGTCCTATAAAAAAAAAAGGTATATTGTAATATCTGAAAGAATAGCAAGTATAACTTTGGATAGAAATAAAACAAACTATGCATAAATCAATAGTACAGCTATCGATATGTCATGATAAATAAAAAGTTTGTAATATATGTTTTATTAGGTCTCTTTACTCTGAACTTTCAGTATCACACTTTTCTCTGGATACAGCTCACTAAGGGCCTGATGTGTGAAAACTGTCTTGGTCTAAGACTTTCTTTGTTACCCATAGCAACCAGTCAGAGCTCACAGCAACCAATCAGAGCTCTGCTTTCATTTCTCCAGAGCACTACATGAAAGGGGAGCTCTGATTGGTTGCTATGGGCAACAAAGAAACTTCTACACCTAGACAGTTTCATACATCAGGCCCTGGGTGTTTTACATCATACTGCTTCACAATCTACAAAGTGAAACTACTAGCAGTGCTAGATAACAAAGCCTTGGCAAGTGGCAACAGCTTCTACACCTATAGTACTTTCTCACATGTGTGTTTCTGTATTTCTAAGTTTGTTATGTTAGAAAACAGTTTCCCCCCTTATATTCTATGTATAACATATATAAGCCATCTGAGCAGAGCAGCTAACCTCTCCAAACATGAGCTCAGAGGAGAAGCAAACTAACACAAAGCATACAGAGAGAACATACACTGGACAATTGATTTATGCAGTTTATTGAAAGTTTAGATATACTAAGAAGAAGTACTTGCCTTAAAGGAGTTCTCAGTCTCAGCACAATGATTCACTTGCTGACAAGCAGTCACTCTGTGTCCTCGGGCTGTGGGTGGGTCTCCAGCACAATTACAGATAAAGTCAAGCTTTTCAGTCCTCACAATCACAACACTTGTATCTTTTGCTTACGCCAGATAATGGTGCTAAACCTTATAGGTTCACTCAGAACTCAGTCCCATCATTATATGAGGAATAGAACAGACCTTTACAGGACATTTCATCATTTTCAACATTTCATCATTTTCCCAAATTCTTATGAAAATATATTCAGCACATACTGCATTGTACTACTAACTGTACCAATTTATTATATATTTTGGGAGTTGGAGTCGGTCCATTTTATACCAACTCCGACTCCACCAAAATAGGCACCGACTCCACGACTCCGACTCCGACTCCACAGCCCTGGTAGAAGGTAGTGTCTATTTTAATGGTTAGAATATATTCATATGGAACTGATTTGATGTTGAAAGACTTCACAGAAATCCATGCACAAGCTGCACAAACCACTTTACTCCCATGTATGGAATGGATTTTTCAGCTGCAGAAATTTCTGCAATCAATCTAATGTATGAATATGCCTTATTGCAGCTGTCATGGACTGGATAGATGGATATATATATATATATATATATATATATATATATATATTTTTTTTTAAGCTGCAGAAATTTCTGCAACCAATCTTCTGTGTATGAATACAGTGCCTTGCGAAAGTATTCGGCCCCCTTGAACTTTTCAACCTTTTGCCACATTTCAGGCTTCAAACATAAGGATATAAAATTAAAATTTTTGCGTGAAGAAACAAAAAGTGGGACACAATTGTGAAGTGGAACGAAGTTTATTGGTTATTTTAAACTTTTGTAAAAAATAAAAAACTGAAAAGTGGGGCATGCAATATTATTCGGCCCCTTTACTTTCAGTGCTGCAAACTCACTCCAGAAGTTCAGTGAGGATCTCTGAATGATCCAATGTTGTCCTAAATGACTGATGATGATAAATATAATCCACTTGTGTGTAATCAAGTCTCCGTATAAATGCACCTGCTCTGTGATAGTCTCAGGGTTCTGTTTAAAGCGCAGAGAGCATCATGAAGACCAAGGAACACACCAGGCAGGTCCGTGATACTGTTGTGGAGAAGTTTAAAGCTGGATTTGGATACAAAAAGATTTCCCAAACTTTAAACATCCCAAGGAGCACTGTGCAAGCGATCATATTGAAATGGAAGGAGTATCAGACCACTGCAAATCTACCAAGACCCGGCCGTCCCTCTAAACTTTCATCTCAAACAAGGAGAAGACTGATCAGAAATGCAGCCAAGAGGCCCATGATCACTCTGGATGAACTGCAGAGATCTACAGCTGAGGTGGGAGAGTCTGTCCATAGGACAACAGTCAGTCGTACACTGCACAAATCTGTCCTTTATGGAAGAGTGGCAAGAAGAAAGCCATTTCTCAAAGATATCCATAAAAAGTATCGTTTAAAGTTTGCCACAATCCACCTGGGAGACACACCAAACATGTGGAAGAAGGTGCTCTGCTCAGATGATATCAAAAATCGAACTTTTTGGCCACAATGCAAAACGATATGTTTGGCGTAAAAGCAACACAGCTCATCACCCTGAACACACCATCCCCACTGTCAAACATGGTGGTGGCAGCATCATGGTTTGGGCCTGCTTTTTTTTTCAGCAGGGACAGGGAAGATGGTTAAAATTGATGGGAAGATGGATGGAGCCAAATACAGGACCATTCTGGTAGAAAACCTGTTGGAGTCTGCAAAAGACCTGAGACTGGGACGGAGATTTATCTTCCAACAAGACAATGATCCCAAACAAAGCAAAGTCTACAATGGAATGGTTCACAAATAAACGTATCCAGGTGTTAGAATGGCCAAGTCAAAGTTCAGACCTGAATACAATCGAGAATCTGTGGAAAGAGCTGAAAACTGCTGTTCACAAACGCTCTCCATCCAACCTCACTGAGCTCGAGCTGTTTTCCAAGGAAGAATGGGCAAGAATTTCAGTCTCTCGATGTGCAAAACTGATAGAGACATACCCCAAGCGACTTGCAGCTGTAATCGCAGCAAAAGGTGGTGCTACAAAGTATTAACTTAAGGGGGCCGAATAATTTGGCACGCCCCACTTTTCAGTTTTTTTATTTTTTACAAAAGTTTAAAATATCCAATAAATTTCGTTCCACTTCACAATTGTGTCCCACTTGTTGATTCTTCACCAAAAAAATTAAAATTTTATATCCTTATGTTTGAAGCCTGAAATGTGGCAAAAGGTTGAAAAGTTCAAGGAGGCCAAATACTTTCGCAAGGCACTGTATACCCTAATGCATCTGCGATGGACCATCGTACATAGTACTGTAACGAGTAAAATTGATAAGTAATTGTAATTTAGCCACAAGACCATGAGGACATCACAACTCACATTAAAAACCAGTTAGCTCTTTGTTCATAGAAGCATATAGGAACTACTGTACATATATAGTTTGTGTATTAAAGGGATTTCAGGTTATATGTAGATAAATAAAGGGTTGTTACCAACCTAAGTATTACGACATATCCAGGGGCACACCTCTAATGAGGCGAAGTGAGGCGGCTGCCTCAGGCGGTACTATAAGAGTCTGCTTGGAGGGGGGGCATTTTCACTATTTTTTTTTTTTTTTTACCTAAACCAGCCTAAGACAGGCCGCTTTGAAAAAAAAAAAAAAAAAAGCTGCGTGGTACCTGTCCTGGGCTGGCTTAGGAGACCTCTGCATCTCAGTGCAGGCAGCGGTGTTATGACATCATCGCGCCTCCTACACTAAGACGCAGACGTCTTATGCACGGGTGAAGAAGAGGAGGCGGCGGCTCCATCAAGGGATCACAGGTAGGTGAGGATAACTTTTTTTTTTCTTTTCTAATAGGCGGTTACCAGCAGGTAATTTACTTACCTATAGGACGCAGAAGGGGAAGCAAATGCAGCTGTAAGCAGGAGTGGGGATTGGTAAGTGAGGCCACAGGCCCGCGAACCACAACAAATACTATTATTATACTCCGGGGTGTTTTCAGACCCCAGAGTATCGGAGACCGAGGGGAGGTGATTAACGTAAAAACCAGTGTTACTCTCCTCTCCTGCGATCCGGTGTTACTCCCAGCAGGCTTCTGGCCTCTTTAGTCAGATGTCACGTTGGCCAGTCCAACGTCATTATACATCGCAACGCCAGCCTGGCCCAAGTGACGCCTGTGCCGACATTGAAGAGAGCCGGAAGCTGCAGGGAGTGCGCCGGAGCCCAGGATAGATAAGTAACATTCATGGCTGGGCCACTATGGGGCATAATACCGTGTGCAGGGTCCACTATAGGACATAATACCGTGTGTAGGGGCCGCTGTGGGCCATAATACTGTGTGCAGGAGCCGCTGTGGAACAGTATAGTGTGTGTAAATGGGGCGTTATACAGTGTGGGGGCCAGGAAAGGAGGTGCTATACTGTGGGGGGGCCCCAAGTCAAAAGTGCTGGGGGGCCCAGTCTTTGCTAGTTACGCCCCTGATAAGGGGTCGGTAGGAAGGGGCATATTATTTAAGGGGGCTTTATGAATTTAAGAGGTGTTATTTATATAAGGGGCCATTAGGGAGCATTATATATACACTGTGTTCCAAATTATTATGCAAAAAGTGTTTAGAAGTGATAAGGTAAGAATTTTTTTGTCAGTTAAACTCATTGATGGTGATGTGTGTCAGGGCTCTTTATATCACTGAAAGCAATTGCAGACACCTGTGCAATTGGCAGGTGTGTCCAATTAAAGGCAAGACTACTTAAGAAGGCTGTCCCACATTAAGCAGCCTACATTTTCAGCCAAAATGGGAAAGAAAAAGGATGTGTCGGCTGCTGAGAAGCAACAAATTGTGGAGTGTTTAGGTCAAGGCATGACTACAAACAACATTGCCAAGACACTTCATCGTGATCATCGCACAATCAAGAAGTATGTAGCTGATTCACAGCACACACATGTGCGTGCTGATAAGAGAAAATTGAGGACTCTTTCCAACAGGCAATTACGTCAGGTTAAAAGAGCAGCATCAAAAATGCCTTGTCATAGCAGCAGACAAGTTTTTGAAGCTGCTGGTGCCTCCAACGTCCCCCGAACAACAAGATGCAGGGTCCTTCAGAGGTTTGCAGCTGTGCGTAAGCCATCCTGTCGACCTCCTCTATCCACTGCACACAAGCAAAAACGGCTCCAGTGGGCCAAACAATACATGAAGACTGACTTCAAAACGGTTTTGTTCACCGATGAGTGCCGTGCAACGCTCGATGGTCCAGATGGATGGAGTGGAGGATGGCTTGTTGATGGACACCCCATGCAAACACGGCTACAGCGCCAACAAGGAGGAGGTGGAGTAATGTTTTGGGCTGGAATCATGGGGAGAGAGATTGTCGGCCCCTTTAGGATTCCTGAAGGGGTAAAGATGAACTCCATAATGTATGTGGAGTTTCTCAAACAGCACTTCCTGCCATGGTTCAAGAAGAAGAACCATGCATTCCGCAGAAAGATCATTTTCATGCATGATAATGCACCGTCTCATGCTGCAAATAACACATCTGCATCTCTGGCTGCTATGGGCATAAAAGGGGACAAACTTATGGTGTGGCCCCCATGCTCCCCTGACCTCAACCCCATTGAGAACCTCTGGAGCATCATCAAAAGGAGTGTCTATGATGGCGGGAGGCAGTTCACATCTAAGCAACAGCTCGGAGGGTATTCTGTCCTCATGCAAAACAATTGAAGCAGAAACCATCCAAAAACTGACAAATTCAATGGACGAGAGAGTTCAGAGGCTTCTTTCAAACAAGGGGTCCTATGTGCAAATGTAACATCACCTCGAATAAAGTTTTGGCTTGAAAACTGTTTGATTTCAGTTTGTAATAACCTGCTAATGCTTATAATTTCACAATGACCATTTTTTTGTTCTTAATAAAAATGAAAAGGTTGCAAATTCTGCTGTGCATAATAATTTAAAACATGCATTTTGAATGTTTATTTTTTTTTTTTTTTAAATATACTGTTATCATAGGCAGTTTGTTCAAAAACCTTTTCATTATACTCGAATAGTTGATGACTGGAAAATTACAATGACTGCAATTCATATAGGTAATTTTGGAAAATATGAGAACATATTATTTGCATAATAATTTGGAACACAGTGTATATATAAGGGGGTAGTCATTTATATAAGCGTTCACTAGGGGATATCAATTATACAAGGGGGCATTAGGGGACATTATGAATAGAAGGGGGTATCATTTATATAAAGGTCATTAGGGGAGCAGTATTTATGTCAGGGGGATACAGGGGCATAATATAAGGGGGCAATTAATTGAAGGGCTTGTCCAGGATAACCACTTTTTTAATATGAGAACGGGGAAAGTGATTTAAAAAAAAACAAAACAAAAACCCTACTCACCTGTTCCTTGTGCTTCGATATCTCCCACCGCGGTCTGGTTCTGCTGCTCCAGTGTTTTCTTCTGGCAGAAGTCCCCACCGCACATGACCACAGAGGTCGCTGACACGGGACATCACAGTGCTGTGGGGGAAGAAAACACCGGAGCAGCACGACTGGAACATGCTGGAAGATGCCGGAGCACCTTCCCCAGCCTCATATTAAAAAAGTGGTTATCCTGGACAACCCCTTTAAGGTGGTAATTGGGCTTTAATAAATGGACTTTTCATCACATTTTTATTGAGGATCTAGCCTTAGGACAGATTATCAATAAGAGATCAGTGGATCCCCCCCTCTGATCAGATGTATGAAGGGGCTATGGCACCTGTTTATATCACATGCGGCCTGTTTATAGTGACCGTGTGATGTGATTATAGCCTTGTCACATAGATGTGTATAGGACGAGGCTGTAGTTACATTATATGGCCACTATGAGATGAATGACTATGTAAACAGAGAAGCGGTCACGGCGCTTACACAGGTACCATGGTTCATTCAAACAGCTGCTCAGTGGGGGTCCTGGGTTTTTGAGCCCCGCTGATTATTTTATTAATGACCTGGAAAACCTTTTAATTAGGAAACCTAAGGGGCATTGATAAGGGGTACTATTTATACAGGGTACACATGGACATTATTAATAAGGGGCACTATTTATACAGGGTACACAGACATTATAAATATAAAGATGCACTTAGGAGTATTATTCATTATGGTGGGTTATATCATATATTTTATAACTGGGGTAGCTACAGGATGGGGGCTTTGTGTAGGTGAGGACATTGTGGGTTAGGTGCCTGGAAAAGTGAGGAGCCAAAGAGGTCTGTGTTGCAAACTTTACAGAGACAAGTCACAGCTGGAGGAAGTGGCCATGGCGGTCCAAAGGGAAGAGAAGGGAAATGTGAAGGTTTAGTCAGAGACGTCACCTGTAAGTCACAAAATGTTACTGTCCTGTATTCACCTAAATGATAGAGGATAAATACCTGATTGATGGGGGTCTGTCTGCTGAGACCCCCACTGGGTCTGAAAATTTGTATTCCCCCATTCCCCCCCCCCCCCCACAGCCAGGCTGAATATAGATGTGTTGCTTGGTGGATGGATGAACCCGCACTCTTATTCACATCGATGGGAGTGCAAAAGATAGCCAAAGTATAGTATTCAGTTATCTGTGGCACTCCTATTGTACAGAATGGGGGCCATGTGGTCTTGTCCATCCACCAAGCAGAAGATGTGTGAAGTTATTGTCATTGTTAATGCCGTGTTGTTGATCTGATACTGAAGTAATACAGGAAGAATTCTTAAAAACTGTTTTATAACTTTGTATATTGTGTGACGATAGCAGCATGTGAAGCTAGTAGCATGTAAACTCAATTTTTTTTTTTTTTTGGGGGGGGGGGGGGTGTATTTCCATAGTCCGCCTCAGGCAGCAAAGAGGCTAGGTTCACCCCTGGACATATCCACAGGACCTCTGGGTCTGACACCCATATGGAGAACAGGGGTGGCTGCTGCATCTTCCAGAGAACGAATGAACACGTGGCTATACATGTACATACATGATGGCTCTTTCCATTCTCTTCTATGTTAGTTATAACAGTTGAGCATGTTTGCTCAGCCGTTTCTGTAACCATGATAGAAGGGCATGGACAGAACTGAGGGAACTAAAGTGACAATATCTGTAAAGTTCTGCGGAATATGATGGCACTATACAAGTAAGCATAATGAATAACTATCAAGCAAAGTACCAACGCAAAGGCTGCAGAGGGTTAAATGGGTTACAGGAAATTAATTTTTTCAGGAGCATCAGTTCGGATTGGCTATGGGAGTGCATAAGGGGTGGGCATATAAAATATATAAATATATATAACAGGTGTCATTTCTCATATCTTCTGCTGCTTTGAGAAGTTTTGCCACCCCCTTCCTTTCTGATATTTGGTTTCTTTTATTTCAGATGTCACAGCTAGCGGGGATAGCAGGCCTTCCGGATTCACATGCCTGCTGCATTCACAGTGAATGGACATAGCGACAGGCAGACTGAGCAAGTGGATCAGACAAGAACCTGGGCCTAGCACGTTTACTAATGCGTTTATGTTTAATGAAGTTGGTATTAAAGCTGTAGCAATTCCTACTTTGACTCCAAAGTTATTATGTGTCAAACAACTGAGCCAAAGTCAGAGTAGGGGCCTTCAGCAAAGGGTGAAAGCAGAGGCAATAGAGAGAGCCTGGAGCCAGAGTAACTGTAGCAGGCCAAAGTTGTAGAGTCCTGTTGCAGCTACACAGCCCAGAGAAAACCCAATGGACACAGTGAGGCAGGGTGGTAGCAAGTGTCAGACAGGCTGAGTGACCAGCAAGTGACTGGGGTAAGCGACAGAGCCTTGTAGGTACCAAGAGAGAGACTGTGAGCTGAGGTTGCTAGCTGCAGGGTAGAGATGTGCAGGAGCTGCTTGGGATCCTGAGTAGTGGTGAATGTGAGGGACCGGAGAATGTATTGCTAGAAGGAGCAGTCACAATTGTAACACCCCCTCTGAGGGAATCCGCTGGGGGGCTTTAAGAACTTCAGAAATGGTTACAGTTGTAACCTCTTCGCTAGCTTGGTCACGCAGTGCCTCCACCCGAATCTTCACCAGGCTTGTGAACACGGTGTTGGCTAGACTCCGCCACCAGGGGTCGATTCAGGGGAACCCCTATAGCCTAACTGTAGTTTCCCTTTTATGAATGGTGGTAGTAAGTCAAAACAAACCACACCTAGAAGATTTAACCTTTTCTTAAAATGTGTATTACTTAATGGAACTAAGGATGCAATGCATATAATACCGCAATGAACAGTGTACAAAAAACATGCAGCATTGATGGTGTAAACAGTATTAACGGCCTGACAATATTACCATGCTAGACAACAAGGCCCTATGAGGAATGACTTTCAGCTTGGCACACAGTAAGCAGTCAGTAAATGGCCTTGTTGCAGGTTTAGCACTTGTATTTTTAGACTCTATAGGGGCAATGTTAAACTATAGGAGACTAGGTATGTAAAAAATAATTTGTTCAATTCAAAGTTTAGAGGCTTCCGCTTACACACAGGCGCCCATTCACACTATAACCTCTGCTAGCTTTCAGAATGGCAGTACAAGATAAACGATTAACACTTTTCACAGGCACCCATCACTGGCCAGGAGGGATTTTTAGAAAACTTAAATGAGTTCAGGATAGAGGGGGAAAAATGTCCTCTTAGCATAAGGTCTTCAGTGATAACTGTATTAACCAGTTGCAATGTCCTCCTTAATGTGATATGTGAATGAAAAAACTGTGGTAGCAAAGCTTTGCTCTGGAAGTTATCCACACAGATAGAATAATGTCCAGCAGTAACTTCTCTTATATTAGCTCTGGTCAGAGCAGGTTAGTATTTTCACCCCTGAAGGGAGATCTCTGTGGCTTAATAGCAAATGTCTCAAAAACAAAATGGAGGAGGCTGTATAACTGGGAGTACCTTAGGTAAAAATGGCGACTGCTTTCTCACTGTACCTCAGATGAAACTGTTGGAGCCTTACTTGCTCTTGTTCCTCTCTCTCTCTGCTTCAAGTGAAATGGAGGGGTCTTTTCTCTTTCCCTTCAGATATGATGAAACAGTCTCTCATAATCTGCTCCAAGATCAGATAAAGGATTCTTCCTTCTTTATACCCCACTCCTCCTCACAGCTCTGCCATTGCAGTCTCCTCTTCCTTCTCCCCCTGCCAGGCTCCACCGCCCCTCATTCATACCCCTCAGAGCTGATGGTCAGGTGATTCAGCCCCCTGCTAGTTTATTTAAAGTGAACACTTTGCAAATACAGTTCTTTCCCTCTATAGACTGTTTATGGCCGGATTTCACTCACAGGTGGATTACTGTAATAGTTTCTATACACAAGATTGCAATCTTCAACCTCCCTGGTAAACCTGCTATAGTCTAGCAGGTTAACAATGGGGGTTACATTCTCCCCCTGGAGGTTTGGTGAGAACCCACTTGGGTCTCTAGACAGACCACCACATATAAAGCAATTAGTGGTTAAAACATACTGTCTAAGTGAATTCACCCACGCATTCCTGCCCCAGTCATACCATGATATAGAAGGTTCAAAATAAGGCCACACAGTGTATGGGTGAACTGTCCTAGATGCCTCAGTTGGATGCCCTAACTGGTCATAGGTAAGGGTCATTGGGGGTCTAACCTCTCGTCTAGGCTGAGTGCTAGCTGTAGGGTTCCCCTCTTCTCCCCCTGGTGGTATTGGTATCTGGAGCATATCTGTTTCCAGTTCCCGCTCTGGTTCTTCTAGTGCTGCCTTTTCCGGAACAACAGAAGGGTCTTGTCTAGACCGAAGCTGGGTAGATCCCGACATTTCAGTGCCGAGTGATGCTACTGGCTCGTCATTACTTGGCATGGGTCCGGGTCCCACTTGGCTCTGAGGCCATCATTGGGTTTCTGGTCTTGAAGGTCTTACATATATTCCTCCTCTTCTATCATTACACCAACTACTGTCAGACTCGGAATCGGAGTGGTAGTGGACTGATCTGTTTTTGCTTTTTTGTAATCGAAGGCTTCTTCGGAGAGGAAGTGCATTACTCTCCATTGGCACCGGCACTCAGTCAAATTGAACATGTCGCCCGATGGGTAATAAATGCTGCCGGTGGTAAGTGCGGATTGATCCATGACCCCCTTCAGGTCTTACTTGGTAAGATGGAAGACCTGGCAATCTCTTCACAACATAGGGATCTTCTCTCCAGCGGTTGGCCAGTTTGTGCTTCCCAGGAACTCTCAGATAATGAAGAAGGACTCGGTCACTTGGTTGCAATACATGCTCCCGAACTCGGCAATCATAGCGAGTCTTGTTACGTCTGCCAGTTTTTTCCGCCACTGCCTCTGCAAGGCGACACGCTTCTCTCAACTCTTTCTTCAGGTTGGCAACATATTGGGAATGAGGCCTTGAAATTGAGTCATCCGAAGATACTCGGAAGCAAACATCCACAGGTAATCAGGCTTCTCTTCCAAACATCAAATAGGGTGAATATCCAGTCGACTCATTTTTCGTGCAGTTATAGGCATGCACCAACTGACTGATAAACCTACTCCACTGCCCTTTTCTCTTTGGATCCAATGTTCCCAACATATTAAGGAGCGTCCGATTGAATCTTTCATGCTGTGGATCACCTTGGGGGTGGAAAGGAGTAGTCAGTGATTTCTTTATTCCGCATAGCTCACATAACTCTTTAATGAGCTTGCTTTCAAAGTCTCTGCCTTGATCTGAATGTATTCGAGCAGGAAATCCATAATGGACAAAAAAATTTCTCCCACAAGGTCTTGGCGACCGTAGTAGTCCGTTGATCTTTAGTGGGATAGGCCTGTGCATACCTGGTGTAATGGTCAGTGATAACCAGGACATTACTAATGTTCCCTTGGTCCGGTTCAATAGAAAGAAAATCAATGCACACCAACTCCAGTGGTCCACTACTGGTGATGTTGCTCAATGGGGCAGATCGCGAAGGGAATACTTTCCTCAGCACACATTGTCCACAGGACTTGCAGTATTTCTCCACATCGGCCTCCATGCAGGGCCAGTAGAAATGGTCAGTAACTAAGCCCAGGTTTTTCCAATGCCCAGGTGCCCATGCTCATCATGAAGAGCTCGCAATACTGCTTCTCTGTGCTTGGTCGGTAACACTAGCTGTCTGCGAATACTCCCATCTTTTCGATCAGTCTCTCGATAAAGCAATCCTCTCCGAATAGTTAAGAAGTCCTTCTGTCTAGACAACAATAAACTCTCCTCAGTTCTTAAGGCAAGCCTCTGAGGCTTTAAATGACGTTTCACTGACCACCTCACAACTCCAATGGCGGGTTCTTGCCATTGATCCTCTAGCAACTGCTCTGAGGAAGATACTTCATATCAACTTGGGTTAGCCAACAATACTGCTGCAGTAAAGTTTGCTCAGAGGCCCCCAAAGTTTGCACACAACCAAGGATGGGGGGGTATGGCCACTCGTCCTTCATGGCACATTCCCTGTACTGCGGGTGGCCTCGTCCTACAACACTAGGGAAACTCCGCTCTTTCCTTGGATTTTGTGGATACTATAGGAGGTTTGTTCCACAGTACTCCCGCATCGCAAAGCCCTCTGAAAGGGCAGAATTCAATCCGCAAATGTAAAGCACCATGGAATTAATGATGCTATATAAATAAACAATAATAATAATTCAAGAAGGAAAGCCAATCATGAAGAGAAAGTTGTCAGAGATAAAGTTGTGTAGAAGTTTAAAGCAGAGTTAGGTTATAAAAAAAATTTCCCAAGCTTTGAGCATCCCAAGGAGCACTGTTCAATCCATCATCCAAAAATGGAAAGAGTATTCTACAACTGCAAACCTAACAGGACATGGCTGTCCACTTAAACTGACAGATCGAGCAAGGAGACCACTTGTCAGAGAAGCAGCCAAGAGGCCCATGGTCACTCTGGAGGAGCTGCAGAAATCCACAGTTCAGCTGGGAGAATCTGTCCACAGGACAACTATAAGTCGTGCACTCCACAAATCTGGCCTTTATGGAAGAGTGACAAGAAGAAAACCATTGTTGAAAGAAAGACATAAGAAGTGCAGTTTGCAGTTTGCCACAAGCCCTATAGGGGACAAAGCAAACATGTGGAAGAAGGTTCTCTGGTCAGATGAGACCAAAGTTTTTGGCTTGAATGTAAAGTGCTATGTGTGTCAGAAAAGTAACACTGCTCACCCCCCTGAACAAACCATCCCCTGTTAAATATGGTGGTGGCAGCATCATGCTGTGGGGATACTTTTCTTCAGCAGGGACAGGGAAGCTGGTCAGAGTTGATGGAAAGATGGATAGAGCTAAATTCAGGGCAATCCTGGAAGAAAACCTGTTGGAGGCTGCAAAAGACTTGAGAATGGGAAGGAGATTCACCTTCCAGCAAGACAATAACCCTAAACATACTGCCAGAGCCACAGTGGAATGGTTTAGATCAAATAATATTCATGTGTTAGAATGGCCCAGTCAAAGTCCAGACTTAAATCCCATTGAGCATCTGTGGCAAGACATGAAAATTGCTGTTCACAGACGCTCTCCATCTAATCTGGCTGAGCTTGAGCTATTTTGCAAAGAAAAATGGGCAAAAATCTGTCTCTAGAGGCGCAAAGTTGGTAGAGACATACTCCAAAAGACTTACAGCTGTAATTACAGCGAAAGGTGGCTCTACAAAGCATCGATATAGGGGGGATGAATACTTTTGCACGTCACACTTTTCAGATTTTTATTTGATTAACCCCTTAAGGACCAGGCCAATTTTCGTTTTTACGATTTCGTTTTTTCCTTCCTACATCCCAAGAGCCATAACGTTTTCATTTTTCACAGAGTCACATGATGGCTTATTGTATGCGAAACAAATTGTACTTTGTAATAGCACCATTCAATATGCTGTGCAATGTACAGGGAAGCTGGAAAAAAATTCAGAATGAGGTGGAATTGGAGAAAAAATGCATTTGCGCCAATTTCATATGGGTTTAATTTTTATGGTGTTCACTGTGTGGTAAAAATGACATGTTACCTGTATTCTGCGGCTAAGTATGAACACGGCAATAGCAAATTTATATAGTATTTGTAACTTTTTGATACCTTTTAAAAAATTTAAAAAAAATAGAAAAAAAAATTTGTGTCGCCATATTGTGACACCTGTTTACTTTTGTTTATGTACTTTTATATCTGATCTAGGTTTTTTGTTTTTTTTATACTTTTAAAAACTTTTTTTTTTTTTACTTTTTGATCAGGGTTTCAAGGTCCCTAGGGGGTCTGATCACTCATACTATTATACTACTGTATTGCAGTGAATAGCAAAATTCCTACCTCTCTATTACACACTGCCTCTGACAGTGTGTAATAGATCTAATGCAATGACAAGCCTGGGAGCCTTCAATAGGCTCCCAGCTTTCATGGCAACTGATCACTGCCCTCCGATGACGTTCAGGAGGATGGTGATCAGTGAAAAATGGTGACGCTGGTGGCGTCTGCGCAGTTTAGATGCCCGTTTGCCCGCGATGTCTAAAGGGTTAACAGCTGTGATCGGTGCAGGCACCGATCACTGCTGTTAGTGACAGGTCCTGACAGTTTATACTTAAACTGGCTGACGTGTGTGTGTATATATATATATTGGACTTGCACTCCCATTCTATTGCACGGGTTTATATAAGTGGAATAGAGGATATTTTTCAGTTCCCCATTTGCCCCTAGGCTATTTTAAGTTGAGTATGCTCTGGATCCTATTTACCCTGTGTTCACATTGTAGAGCTGTTCTGGGTCCTCTAGATCCTATTTGCCCTGTGTTCATATTGTAGACCTGTTCTGGGTCCAAGAGAGGTATGTTATTTCCTTGTGTTCACATTGTAGACCTGTTCTGGGTCCAAGAGAGGTATGTTATTGCCCTGTGTTCACATTGTAGATTTATTTTGGGTTTAATAGAGGCATTAGTATAGGGTCCCACCTTAATGAGGTCACCTTGTCGGGGCAGGTGGGCTTCCTACTGTTTGATCAAATATGTATAACTAAGAACCTCAAAATTTTAGTTTATACACCATATTAATTTGTAGGTGCCAATAATAGCAGTAATGCTTTCTCTGTTCTCTATATACCCTTGTGCTGTGTCAGAGTGCTGCTACACTTTTTTGTTTATATATATATATATATATATATATATATATATATATATTTAAAGATATATCAAGTCACCATCTCTTTTGCTTCATTCAGACCTAAAGAGGAGAGAGAATTGAGCTTACTGTATATATCCAATACATCTCCCTACGTTTGAGATTCTCGAACCTGTTTGCCTTGTTCTCTGGTATCTGGTCAATGTGGCAAACGCTGAAATCTTTAAAATCAAAATTATGGAAAATAGAAACGTGCCTTCATATACTATGTTTGCAGTAGCCTTTTTGTACGTTGGATCTGTGCTTATTGATCCTTATATGTAAATGTAGTGTGGTTTGGCCAACGTATTGGCGTCTGCAACTACATTCAATTAAGTAGACCGCATTGATTCATAAGTAAGGTTGTAAGGCATGACAAACGTTTCTCCTGTTGTTTCACTTTTGAATTCAGTGGTTTTATATTTTATAGAGTGACAGCATTTGCATCTTTTTCTTTGACATATGAAGGATCCGGTGCTAGTGGTGGATGTTGAGATATTTTTGACTGTTGTTGTATTATCAATGGCATGAAGTCTACTGGATGCAAAAATATTCTTAAAAGTTCTGGCTCTTCTGAAGGTGATACCTGGAGTAGAGGGAAGTAGGGGCAAATAAACTTCCAAAAGATCAGCTTATCAATGTAATTACACCTGTTGTATCATATCACTTATCCTCTTATAGGGAGGGAAAGTCTAGAGTATTGAATAGACCAGGGCCAGGTTCCAGTTGGGGGCATCTGCTGTTTAGGGCGGTGGCCCCAAGTTAGGTCATTAGGGATTTATCAGGCCTGATAAATACATATATACATGATTGCATACTTTTTTAAGTGATCTATTAAAAGTTTTGTATTAATTTATCGATCATCTTTACATACATTCTGTTTTGACTTATTTTTGATTATCATTTGGAATTCATGGAAGTAGGGGTCTCAAAAAGGGGTCATTTAGTAACACATGCCAGTATTTGTTGAGAAACCTTCTGATCTTGGTATGAGATTGGTTGTATGTGGTTAAGAAGTTTAATTGTCGATCATTGTTATTCACCTTAGTGGTTTTAGGTATGAGACAAGCCTCTTGCGTGAGGTTTCCAGCTTTACTATATGCTGTTCTTATTATTTCTTTTGGGTGGCCTTTTTCAGAAAACCTTCTTTTCATTATTTGGCTTTGTGTTATAAAATCGGAATTTCGCTTGCAATTCCATCTTAGTCTTTTGAATTGACTATAGGGGATATTCATTTTCCATTTTTTATAGTGGCAGCTGTGGAAGTCTAAAAGACTATTACCATCCACTTTCTTGAAAAATGTTTTCGTTATAATTTTAGTTCTGTGCTGAGGATCAAGTCAAGATATTCTACTTGAGTTTTATAAGATGTTGCTTAGTTTAAGGCCCTAATCGTTGTTGTTTAGTTGTATAATGAAATTGTTCAAATCATCTTGGGATCCTTACCATATTATCAATAGATCGTCTATATATCTACAAAATAATATTATATTTTGTAGCCACTGTGAATTGTAAATTAATTCTTCCTCAAATTTACCTATGTATAAATTCGTGAAACTCGGCGCGAAGTACGTTCCAATTGCGGTACCTCTGTATTGTTCGTAAATTTTATTTTCGAATGAGAAGACATTGTGTTGTAGGATGAAAATAATAGCAGACAGGATGAATTCTTTCTGGATGGTAGGTGGTGTGGTGTCTGTATCCAATAAATATGCTGTAGCCCATAACCCTTTTCTGTGTGGGATCTTATAGAGCACTTACATAAAGTGTCACCCACATATAACTTTTGGACCAATGTAAGTCTTTAGTTTTGGTTATAAGAGTGGAGGTGCCTTTGAGATATGACGGAAGTTTAATTGTACGCTTGATTTGAAAAAGAGGCGTAACCTCGAAACACGTTATCTTTGTACATTTTATATTTTTATATATTTTTTTATTTAATCAACCAACCACTTTTAAACTTTGATTGGTTATATGTTTAAGCAAATTCCATCATTGCAACTAATTGTTGTTGCTGCAACTTGTGAAATACTTGTCATGTGTTTTGTAATGTTGGTCAGATGGTCAGAGATGATATTGATAGCCTGCATCTGCTGGTCCTGGTGGGCTCTCTGTTCAGCGAGTTCCAAAAAAAAATATATGAAATATATGTTATGCACTCCTCCTGTTTGTGTTTGGAGGTGCTTTTGGATGAGGTAGTCCAATAGTCCAAATAATGCAAAATCCATAGCACTCATCACTCTTGCTTCAATTATATTATATTAGAAAATCATGAAAAAAACAATGCTCATGGCAAGATTAAAGAGATTAGTTGTAAGGGAATCACTAGAGGAGCGATTCCCCAGAAGCTGCTGGAGAACTAGGGGGGAGGGGCACAACAAGACAGTGGACCCTAAGCTGAATCCCCCCACTGTCCCTGGCTAACTTGTCCGATCTGTCCTAGGTGACAGCCAGCAACCACGTCGACAGTCCCTCCTTATAATAAGTGATCACATAGAACGCAGACAAGACGCACAACAACAAAGGGAGGTCAGCTAGCCAAGGGGTCAGTAATAATCGAGCAATTGCAGCACAGAATCGAGATCCAAGAGAATAGTCAAAGTCAAAGCCAGTGGTCAGAAAATAAGGTAACAAAGTAGTAAGGTATATCACAAGGAGAGCAGGCAAAGACAGAGCAATAACCGGCAACCATGTGAGGGCTGACAACCTGTTTATAGAAAGTCTGGGACCAGCCCCAGAGCTGATAGGTACACAGGCTGTCAATCACTCAGGCCAGGAAGAGAAATGTTCCTAATTACACGGGTGTGGTTTTACACAGCAAGAGAACTAGGACAGTGTTCAGACTGAGCATCAAGAAGCTTACACAAAGAACCAAATTGAAGACGCCTCTTTCGCCACAGTGTGCGAGCGGAGGGCGGCGCCGAGACCTGAAACGGCAGAGACGTTACATTAGTAGGTTAGTGGTACACATGGCACAATTAATCAAGCGTTTTTGGTCCACTGCGGGACCCTTATCAATGACCAGCCATGAGTAGAGCAAGAATGCATGCCACACTGTAGTCTACTAGGAAATAACATAAGCCCTTTTGTCTTATGTATGACACAAGTGGAAATTAGTTACTTTCTCCCTGACAGATCTTAGAAGCAGAAGAGAAGAGTGAGCAGTGTGAAGCTGCACTTCATACAGATGGAGATTCTGTACACAGCACTCACAGATCGTGGAGACAGTTACTGTGAGTCAGGAGAATTTTGTTACTCTGCAGCTAATTATAGTTGGACTCAACTACTATCATTGACTTTATGCCTGGAGCCTTGGATAGGGTAAGATTGATCTTCAGTAGTACTCTGTATATGTGGTACATGTAACGGAACAAGCAGGGTAGAGTTTGGTTGGAAAGAAGAGGTCTGAGAGCTGTCATGAGAAATCTGATTGTAAATGAAGTAATCCTCTAGTTCACAGGAAGTCTTACATACAGAAGACATCATACCTACACAAAAGACCAAGTTCTGGACTGGTAGTCAGACTATTTACCACTTTACAGATGCCCATAATGAAAGGTTTTAAAATGTATGGATGCAACTGAACATGGACAAAACAAATAGCACAACTAGAATATGGCTGGTGACTTAGCATTCAAATTTGTGGGTCATAGTGCAGCTGCATTCTAGTGTCATCTGACCATTGACAGGTGAAGTGAATAAAACTGATCATCTCATAAAGACACCGGGTCAGATGTGTAGGCAGCAAGTAAACACTCCTTTTTCCTGAAGCTGATGCGTTAGAAAAAGAGAAATTGGGCAAGAGTAAGGAGCTACAGTAAGTGATTTTGATAAGCAGCTGGGTCACAGTCTACTCTGTTCCTTCTAGGATTGGATGTTAAGATAATTTTGTTCAATTGTGGGAACAGGTTAAAATAAGCACTAATTTTACTGGAATTGTTTATTTCTGTTTTTACTAACAACATTACAAAGAGAGGTCAGCGAGGCTAAACTTATGCAATAGCCATTATCCACACCATGGTAAGCAATTTCTTCATTTTTAGAGAAGAATTTTGACATGAGATCAGATATATTTCCACAACTTCTATGTCTATTTATTTCCCTTGAACTAGCAGATCAGCTGTTTCCCACAGCACGCAGCTCCCAGTATTGTTTCCATGCCAGATTCTGTGCTGCTTACTCACAATATTCTTGAAGGCTACAGTTGTGGGTACTATAGTTGTATGTCTTTCAAGTATCTGAGATATCTCTGCAGCACCCATAACCATCCATATTAAGAATTCACTGTAGGGAGGGGTAGGAGGCCCTGGACAAAAGTTTGCACCAGTGCCCACAGTACTTTAGTTACGCCACTGCAAGGGGGTACATCCTCTATCTGGAGAAAAAAAGGTTTAATCTCAAGAGCCAACAAGGCTTCTTCACTGTATGGACTGTGAATCTGTGGAGCTGGTCACAGCAGTCACAGTTGACAGCCTCAAAATAGGATTAGATGCCTTTTAATGAAAAATAGCATTCATGGTTTTGGAAATGCATAGAATGTCATGCTCTTTCACATCGCCTGGTTGAACTTGATGGACATATGACTTTTTTCAACCATACTAACTATGTATCAATGTAACATGATCTCCTACATAATAGATTCTAATGTATAGGAGCTACATTGCTCTCCAAATGATTTATAGAATTAACATATAGACAACCACATAGATTTGAGTCTATTAAGGGATCAGTGAAAATGGGTAAAAAAAAGGACGTGACCTATTTTCTTGACGACCTAGACTGTCAAAAGATTAGTTGTGTGAATTGGTTGTGTGATTAGTTGTGTGAACATACAGTGAACTGAATGCAGCTGTGTGACAACCGCTAAAAAAACACTGTAACAACCGCTAATTATCATGTGCATATCGTGTGCATATAGGTTAAAACACTGAGGTATCATTTTGATGAGGCAGTGGATTTTTAAATCTGCAGAAAGTCAATTCTCTTTTGCAATCTGTTGCATATTTCATGTAGATTTTTTACATTGATATCAATCTGTTGCAAATCCATGACAAAATGTACACTGAAATGTTTTGCACATCTACCCTTGGCCAAACGTAAAACAGGATCCTTGCACTCTCCACTCCTGTCAGCCTACTTATGGGCTAGTTGTGAACAGAACTGGAGTTTGAGTAGGTGGACACCAGGTACTTGACTCATTGGAGCACATTTATGAAGACTGGCTTATTGGGGTACTTTTATGAAGAGTGGATTTATCGAAAACCAGTGTTCATAACCCCAGAGCTGGAAGAGCTGCCTCCGCTGAGTTGTGTACTTATGCTGGAATCAGATTTCAGTGATAATTTGTGCCAGTAAACAGTCAACTACAATTCCTACTCCACTTTCACTTTGAAAAAACGTGGGTTGTGACAACTATTGTCGCAACTAGAGTTTAAAAGTTGCAAGGTTTGCAACTTTTTTACCCCAGATTTCTTGTTTAAAACCAATAATAATTGGTTGACATGGACTGATATTCTGAGAAAACTCGCTTGAACGGATCCCAACCAAAGCCCTCTTGTAGCTAAAATAATGAAGACAATATATAGTACATTTATAGTACAGAGTACATTGTCTATACAGACAATTATGAATGTTTTACTAGAGACTACTTGCCATTGGCCTACTGTTGAAAAATAATATAAGGCCTACAACACATAGTACTATACATACAGAACAATTGGTTGTCTAATAAGGGGCATAACTAGCAAAGACTGGCCCCAAAGCAAACATTTGACTTGCCCCCCCCCCACAACATAGCGACCCTTTCTTGGCCCATTATCCTTTCATGTGACACTAAGGATGCAGTACTAGTTTATAGACTTCAGTCAGTGGTGCAACGCAGGGGATGCAACCGCGGCCAGCTGGAAATAGCCGGGGCACCGAACCACCATGATAGTGGTTGAGGAACCAGGCTTTCCCCAACCGCTATACATGTCAATGGAAAGGGGCCCCATCGGGCCCCTTTCCATTTAATGCCAGCCCAGAGTAGGTAACTAAAAATAAAAAAAAAAATATTTATACTGTCCAGCGCTCTTCTGCACGGTTTCTGAGGATTTCCTGCGCTCCAGACGTCACTGCTGGGGCCTGTGATTGGCCCCAGCGATCACATGGGGGGTGCGCCGGCGTAATGACATCATCGCGCCCCACATGACAGCTGAGGCCCAATCACAGGCCCCAGCAGTGACATCTGGAGTGCAGGACCTCAGTCGCAAGACAGAAGAGGAGCGAGGATACACAGGAAAGGTAAGGTAATGTAAGGTAAGGTGAGTATGTGTTTGTTATTTTTAATCACTTTCCCTGGGCCTCTACTTATTATACTCTGGGGTCTGAGGAGACCCCAAAGTATAATCATAGCACCGGCTCTAGGAGGGAGGGGCTCTTGGGAGCTCATAAGACTCTGTGGTGGCCACTGTGGGCATAAAATACTCTGCGGCGGCCACTGTGGAGCGCATGCATAATGCTGTGTGGGAGCCACTGTGGAGCACATAATGCTGTGTGGGGGCCGCTGTGGAGCGCATAATGCTGTGTGGTGGCCGCTGTGGAGCCCAGTATTGTTTACTGTTGGGCGCTGCGCTGCCCACTCACTGTATTCTTGATAACTGCAGCTGTGGGTACTAAAGCTGTATCCCTTTCAAGTATCATAGTTATTGCTGCAGCACCTGTAACCGCCAATATCAAGAATTCGCTCTAGGGAGGGGGCCCTGGACAAAAGTTTGCACCCAGGCCCAGAAGAGTTTAGTTACGCCACTGACTGCAGTGCAATCTATATGTAGTCTATATTATTTCCAGAGATATCACTGGTTGAAAACACAGTCAGGATTAGGATATTTATATGCAGCTCTATAATACTGTATATATGATATAAATATCCCAGTCCAGACTGTATTTTAAACCAGTGATATCGCTGGAAATAATATACAGTAGATAACACTGAGAGAGTAAAATTAGATAGTGATGGGAACAGAGATTGAACTAAGGGGTGACAGTTTCCATACATTACTACATAATATGTCGGCACTATATAACAAAGAAGATATTACTTATTAGCCTTTAATACCTGAAGGTAAGTCTCAAGCGCTGTCCACACATTCCACTCATCAAGCTTGGCTCCATTCTTCAGATACTGCTTGATTCTATTTCCTCTAGCTTCTAGCTTGAGAGCAGGATGAGCTTTATCCCTTGGGATTCCCAGCACAGTTTCATGTACATATACAGACCACAGGTTACATGTAGCTTCTGTGGTGTGAGGAGGGAATTCCCAAACTCCTCTCTGCTGGTTGTGACCAAGTTCATGTATATGCCCCCACAGTCCTTTCTTTATATTCTCAATGCTTACTAAAGTAGCTGCTGTAGGCAAATGACACATTATGGGGTATCCAGAATGCATCCATCCTAGAACATGGAAAAAGATTAAAACATTTAAAAGATGCAAGGTTGGGCTGATAAAAACATGATGTAAGGATGAATCCCTACTCCCTTGCCTCTTGCTTTTATCAATGTACTTTTATTCCCAGTATTTAACATTGGGCTACTGTTGTCTAAAGATTAATGAACCGATTGTTATGATCCAGTTTTGACCAAAATATTCCAAATTGTTCGGTTTTTAATTAAACAAACATATGTCAATTCATCTTGAATGAAATAAAATGGCCGCCACTTTTATTGCACAGGAAAAATACAGATGGGACACATGTCTTTTGAATAACTATGACGTTCTAGCACCACCTGCATCAGATGACAGGCTCACAGTCAATAGACAGTGGTAGGTGGACACCTTACAGTGATGATGTCATATACACTATATAAAGTGCTGTAAGCTGGAACATGAGGCATTGCTGTAATGGTGGAAGTAGCAAAGGATCTGTGATTCATCTTACTGCATCATACAGAGCACTCAGTTCTGAGAAGTTTACAATTGCAAACAGAGCTAGAGAATCTTAGGAATAGGAGAATGTAGTCAGAATTAATCAATTGCAGGCAAATTACTATAGTGATTGAAATGGCTGCCTCTCAGGTGCTGTTCTCACAGTCATAGAATCTGTTCAATTTCAGAGTATTTTCTAGATTTTTTAACTGGCAGGCCAGGCACACTGATAGTGTGTCACAAATTTTTCTTGCAATCTTGTAATTGTGACTCATTGATGCTGCATCTGATGCAGTAAAGGAACTATTTTAATTAAATCAATTCTTTACCACTTCACTTTTCAAGTGGCAGGCAAGCTGACAGTGTGCCACAAATTTGTCCTAAAATTCTATAATTGCCAGTGTCACTTGCCACTGCCACTCTGTTGGCATAATAAGAAGAAAATAAAGCAAACAACCCCACCATTGCTTCTTCCAATCCCAAAGCAATGTTGGTGAGCCATTCTATTCCCATAAAGGAATAATTTTTGGTGGATTTTTTTCATTTTTTTGAAATCCAATTCTTCATCATTTTTCAACTAGGCTCACACAGCCACATTGTCTCCCAAATAACAAGGCTGTAGCAAATCATCAAAATGGGCTAATTTTTCTACAAAACCATTGCTTTTTTCAATATAGACACCATGTGTGTCTAAAAAACCACAGGCAGGCACCTTTCCCCAAAAAAAGGGTAATTTTTGAAGCATTTTAAATGTTAAAATGCATTAAAAAAAAAAATGGCAGCGCAGTGTATTGTTAGACTCGAAATTTGTATCCACTGCTTACCATCCATTTTACCATAGACATTCTTGTCACTTTCACTTTGACATAACATAACATAGACTGTGTTTGCCTTAGAGAGCTAGAAATTGGATAGATAGGTTCCTATGTTTTAAGCCAATTTAAGTTGTGTTTTCTATTAACCCTTAGGAGACGCAGACTTTTTTTCATTTTTGTGTTTTCGTTTTTTACTCTTTACATTCCAAAAGCCATAACTTTCTAATTTTTCTGTTTACGTAGTCATATGAGGGCTTGATTTTTGTGTGACAAGTTGTACTTCAAAACAGTACCATTTATTATTTTGTACAATGTACCGTGAAGCAGGAAAAAAAAATTCAGAATGAGGTGGAATTGAGAAAAAAACGCAGTACCGCCATTTTCTTATGTTTTTTTTTTTTTTTTTTTTTTTTTTGCGGCCTCAACTCTGCGGTAAGAATGTTATGTTGGCTTTATTCTACAGGTCAGTACGATCATGGTGATACCAAATTTATTAAGTTTTTTTCATGTTTTAATAACTTTACAAAAATTCTAAATTTTGAAGAAAAAAAAAAATTCTTTGAATCACCATATTCTGACCACTGTAACTTTTTTACATTTCAGTGGACGAAGCTGTGTAAGGTGTCTTTTTTGCGGGACAATATGTAGTTTTTATTGATACCATGTTGGGGAATGTATGATGTTTTGATCACTTTTTATTCCATTTTTTTAGGGAGGTAATTTGGCGAGACAATGCCAAATCAGCCAATTTGATTTTTTTTTTTCCTGCTGCGCCGTTTAACATATGGGACAAATGTTTTTATAGTTTAATAGTTTTGACATTTTCGGACTTGGGAATACCTAATGTGTTTATGTTTACTTTTATTTGTTTACATTTATATGTGATCTAGGAAAAGGGGGGGTGATTTAAACTTTTATTTTTATTTTTATTTTTTTATAGTTTTAAAAGTTTTTTTTTCTTTTTTTTTTTTACTTTTTTTTAGCTTGAACATGTGATCTTTAGATCACCTGTGCCATGAACTGGCAGATTTGCTACGTAACTATTGAAGCCTGCTGCAGGCAGGCTTCAGTAGTTACATTACAATTTCATGGCTGGAAGACTTCAGAAGCCTCCAGGTTGCCATGGTAATGGGACTCCTCCCGCAATTGCGCCACAGGGGGGGGAGGGCCGTCCCGTCACCAAAAAGCAAATAGAAAGTGAAAGTAACCACTCAGATGTTGTGGTCGCATTTCACCATGACATCTAAGTGGTTAAATGCCCGTAATCAGCGTCATCTCTGATCACGGGCAATGGTACCGGGTCCCTGCTGTATGAAACAGCACAGACTCCGCAGCTAGTGTTTAGTCATGTGAACCAGGACGTCACTGTATGTCCTGGTGCGCCTAAGGGTTAAACTTGTTCGACCTGAAACAAATCTTAGAATCCTAGCTACCCAAATCCGAAATTAAATGAATCTTGAGTTCTGCCTATATCTTGCTAAAATGTGTACTAGTTCTTGTAGGTCTAGGCTCATAGGTCTTGTAGCTCATGGATGTCTACTGGATATTTATGTGATGCATGATCCATTGCTTACCTGCTGAAATCTGAACATCAGCCACGATTCTTTCTGGACGAGGCAATTTCTTTGAGATAGATCCAAGATCCAATACTGCTGACATGATCTTATCCCATAAAGACAACACAGATTCTGGATCTTCTAGTGAGCGGATTGCATTAGAAGGGACAGTAAGGATAATGTTCTCTGTAATAAGCTCAGCCCAAGGAACAGATGAAGAGCGAATTGATTCCAACCATGAAGAATGGTTAGTATGTCCTGGTGAGAAGACACATTTAGGTGTTTAAATAGACAACCAGTCATTGCATTATACTACGATATGATATAAGGAGCATCAAATAAATGCATCATATTAAGAGCTAAATTATCATTATACGCATAGGGGGATATTCATCAATCCATCTACACCGTTTTTCTTTCATAGAGGAGTGATATAATGGCGCACATTTGGTGCAAGGTCCTTTCCTGTGCCAAATGTATGCCACAAACTCCGATCCACACCTCACTCGCCACATTGTGTGAATGTGGGCAAAGAGGGTGGGCTGGGGTTGGGACAACTTGGCCCAACAGATTCATTAGCACTCACAACAGTTTTTTGACATGAGTTATAATGGAAATCTATGCCAGTTCCTAACTGCTGAGAGAGACAGCAATAGTTACTCAGAGATGGGTCCTGGAGAGAAAGGCTGACAGAGAGATCATACGGATAAAGATCAAGCTGCACAGGCTGGTACATATACTGTGCATTGGGAATTGTGTAGGCCCCAACAAGTTTAGAAATAGGACTGTTTTTTCATGACTTGATAAAGGACATAAGAGACTAAGACTGTGAATGTGCACGTGCTGTGAATGGAGAAAGGAAGAATCACTGATTTATATGGGATCAGCATCTGTAGAATCCTCCTCCTCACTCAAAGAAAAAGGAAGTTATTGACAAGCTGAAATCTATGATGTTAAATAGTAATCTTAAAAAGGCAATGTCCTAATTAAAGACTTTGGACGTGAACTGTGTGGAGCCATAGTCTGGGAAAACTGCAAGTGCTGCTACTATGCAAGCTATAGACACACAGTTGAGGTTCTGTTTGACTCTGGAAATAGGTGACAGTCACAGACACCCCTTGAAATACAGAGCATTGCATACAATTGCCTGATGCATTCCTTTGAACAACAACAGGTGAAGCATTCTATGGTAGGTGTAGCTGCTCTTGGACAAACAGCACCACAGAAGGTCCAAGCAATTGCAACCAGCCATTGTGGGCACATCCTGAGCACAAGGCCTCATCAAAGATTAAACACCTCTTTTCCAACCGTTCTTCTGTTCCAATACATCTTCATGAGAAGTAAAATTCCTTCTATTAGCCCCAAAAAGTGTCTGTGAAACTCTAGTGGGGTTAAGTACACCCTTTTTAAAGTAGATACATTAATTAGAAAAGAAAGTCTGTACTTACCTTTTATAAATGTTGGCGCTGGTTCTGCTCCATACACTGTAACTGGAATAATCCCTAGTTGACTTTTTTCCTTGACAACAATGTATAGAAGTCCTCCCCAGACACAGGATATGACAACCTTCTCATTAACAATGTCCTTTCTACGTACAACCACTGGGGCACGACACAACTCTTCTGCTGAGCTCAGGTCATCTGAATGACAGCCAACCTGTATCTGCAATACAGAATAAGCAACACTATAAGACCTTGTCCACAAAGCTGTTTTCACAAACCAAGTGTAGCTCAACATAGTCACTGGAGTTTTTCTTTTTATGTATGAGCCATAGGATCTTGGCATGCAGCTATATAATGCATCCACATGGCACTTTATTCTCTCCTCAAAGCAAAAGAAGAAAGAAAGCCTCCGCATACTCTATAAAGCCTCCACAACACTAAAGTATAATCACATAGAACACTATGAGTCCATAGATAAACATATTAAATACTTCAATTTCTATTACATGAAATGTAATAAAAAAAAAACAAAAATGTAATAACATTGGTTAGAGATTTTTAGAAAACAGTGAATGGGCAATAACTTACACATATACATGTACAGTAAATAATCATTCCTTATTTTATGACCTCAGTGTGTTAAAGAAATGTCAACCCTTTAACGCAGAATGACGTATATGTAAGTGGGCACAGGAGCTTTGCATGTATGATCACTGCAGAAACCTAACTGTGACAGCCATAGTTCCACTGCAATGGCCAGGATGGAAAATGAAAGGAGGAGACTGCAAGTTTGCCATCTTAGTATTCCTATTAAGCCCTGCTATTGGTGGAAAAATAAAAAGTTAGGGCGCTCAGAATAAAAACAAATATTTTTTAATGTGTCTTTGTGCAAAAGTAGTAAATCAGAAAATAACTATACATATTTGGTATCACCATAATTGTACTGGCATGCAGAAAAACGTAAAGTGTTATTTATGGCACATTTAATGCCATAAAACAACTGCTTTTTTTCATCCCCCCAAAATAGTTAAGTTAATCAATTAGTTACAGGCACTCCAAAATGTGGCCTAAAAAACAGCCCTAAGAGATCTAAGTAAAAGAAAAAAAAAAGAAAAAAATTCTTGGTATAAAAACAATGAAAAACTGGGGGCAATATTGACAGGGGCACTAGGGACACTAATAGTTTACAGGGGGTATAGACACCAAGAGGGGGCACTATTGATTGAAAGGAAGCACAATAGGGGTCAATGCGAGGGGGCACTATACCCTAAGACAACAATTCCCAACTGGGGTGACAGGGCACCCAGGGGTGCCATGGAGACCCCCCCCAGGGGTACAGCGACAATCCAGTGGGGAAATGGCCGCATGCCTCCTTTTAACTATATCGGCATCCTGCCAATGTAGTTGAACAGAATGGAGCAGTAGGAAGCCTTTAGCTTCCTGCTCTGTTACTCAGGCATCAGCTAGAGATGCCTGCTGCATTGATCTGCAGAGAAGGAGGATCAGAGAGCTCTGGAGATCAAGGATGGGGAAGTTGTGTTTGTTTTTTTATTTCTATAGAACAACTACAGTGTGGGGCCACTAGGGGTACATTATTACTTTTCAGGGGGCCACTTGTCTGGGGGCCCCCCATTAACCCCTTAAGGACCCAGCCCAAAAGTGCGCTAAGGACCAAGCCTCATTTTTCAAAACTGACATGTGTCACTTTATATGGCAATAACTTTGAGACGTCTTAACTTACACAAGTGATTTTGAGATTGTTTTTTTCGTGACACATTGTACTTCATGTTAGTGGTAAACACTAATGAATATTTTTGTATTTATTTATAAAAAAAATAGGAAATTTGATGGAAATTTGGGAAAAAAAAAATCGCAATTTTCAAAATGTGAAATGCTCTGCTTTTCAGACAGATAGTCATACCACCCAAATACATTAATACATATTATCTACCATATCTCTGCTATATATCGGCATCATCTTTTAATCGTCCTGTAATTTATTTTGGATGTTAGAAGGCTTACAAGTGTAACAGCGATTCTGCAGATTTACAAGAAAATTTCCCAAACTAATTTTTTAGGGACCACTTCAGTTCTGAAGAGGATTATAAAGGCCTATATATTAGAAACCCCCATAAATCACCCCATTTTCAAAACTGCACCCCTCAAATAATTCAAAACAGCATTTGGGAAGTTTGTTAACCCTTTAAGCATTTCACTGGAATTAAAACAATATGGAGGTGAAATTAAGACATTTAATTTTTTTCCACGAATTCCTTAATTTAGCCCTAAAATTAACACATTCACAAAGGGTTAAAGGAGAAAATGCATCTCACAGTTTGTTATGCAATTTCTGCCGAGCATGGAAATAGCCAACATGTGGGTGTAAACTGATGTTTGGGCGAATGGCAGCGCATGGAAGGGAAGGAGTGACACTGGGCGTCTGAAAAGCAGATTTTGCTGGAATAGTTTTCAGGTGCCATGTCTCATTTGCAGAGCCCCTAGAGTACCAATACAAAGGAAACCCCCAAAAAATTACCCCATTTTGGAAACTACACCACTCACAGAATTCATCAAGGGGTATAGTGAGCATTTTGACCTTACAGCCATTTCACAGATTTTACTAACACTGGGACGCATAAATGAAAAATTACTAAAATGTCACTTTATCCCCAAAGTTTTCATTTTCACAAGGGGTTAAAGGAAAAAAAAAACACCCCACATTGCAAAACAATTGCTCCTAAACACGGCAATACCCCATATGTGGTTGTAATCTGCTGTATGGGTACATTGCAGGGCTCAGAATGGAAAGAGGGCTATTTGGCTTTTGGAGGGCAGATTTTGCTGGAATAGTTTTCAGGTACCATGTCGCATTTGCAGAGCCCCCAAAGTACCAATACAGTGGAAACCCCTAAAAGCGACCCCATTTTGGAAACTACACCCCTCACAGAACATATCAAGGGGTATAGTGAGCATTTTGATGCTACAGTTGATTCACAGATTTTATTAACATTGGGACATTAAAATGAAAAATTACTTTTTTTCCAATAAACCGTCAATTTAGCCCCAAATTTTTCATTTTCACAAGAGGACAAAGGAGAAAAAGCTCCCCAAAGTTTGTTACACAATTTCTCCTGAACACAGAAATGCCCCATATGTGGTTGTAATCTGCTGCATGGGTACATGGCAGGGCTCAAAATGGAAAGAGCGCTATTTAGCTTTTGGAGAGCAGATTTTGTGACCCCATTTTGGAAACTACACCCCTCATAGAATTTATCTAGGTGTATAATGAGCATTTTGACCTCACAGCTGTTTCACAGATTTTATTGACTTTGGGACGTAAAAATGAAAAATTACTTTTTTCCAATAAACCGTCCATTTAGAGACATATTTTTACTTTTTGCAAGTCGTTAAAGAAGAAAAAAATACCCCACAGTTTGTTACACAATTTCACCTGAACACAGAAATGCCCCATATGTGGTCATAAACTGTTGTATGGGTACATGGTGGGGCTCAGAATGGAAAGAGTGCTATTTGGCTTTTGGAGAGCAGATGTGGCTGGAATAGTTTTTGAGTGCCATGTCGCATTTGCAGAGCCCCTAAAGTACCAATACAATGGAAACCTCTTGAAAGTGACCCCATTTTAGAAACTACACCTCTCAAGGAATGTATCAAGGGGTATTATCATTTTGAGCCTAAATGCTTCCCAAAAATTAATGTACAAAGTGAAAATTAAAGTTTTTAAAGAAATATCCAATTTCAGTTCCTAATACGTTGCGGCCACTTTGTGGCATCAGAGACATACACTCCTAAAACTATTAAGTGGGCTATCCTGGGGACAAAAAAATTAAATATGTGGGTGTAAACTGCTGCTTGGGCACACAGCAGGGCTCAGAAGTGAAGGAGCACTGTGTTTTTTTAGCTTTTGGAGTACAGATTTAGAGGGACTTTCTGGTCGCCATGTTATTTTTTCAGAGCCCTGGAGGTGCCAGTAAATTGGAATTTTGTAGGGGCAATTTTAGGGTCTCTGCAAATGTGACACGGCGTCCAAAAAACAACAATCTAAATATGCGCTCCAAAAGCACATAGCGCTCCTTCACATCTGCGCCCTGCTGTGTGCCCATATGGCAGTTTATGCCCACATGTATGACACTGGTGTACCCAAGATAACGTACTTAATGTCATATGTGGTTATTAACTACTGTTTGTGCACAGCTGTGCAAAGAAGGGAAAGAGCGCAATTTTGGTTTTTGGAGCACAGTTTGCTTTTTGGACACCATGCCACTTTTGCAGAGCCCATGAATTGCCAGTAAAGTGGAATCCGCAGACATGTCACACCATTTTGGAAACTATACCCTTCAAGGGATTTATCAAGTGGGGTAGCGAGCATTATTAACCCTTAAGTGTTGCATTCTTTTAATTTCCAGAAATGAATGCACAGTTGATAATGAAAAGTTAAAAATGAAATTTTTCCATAGATACGACATTTCAGTGCCCGATATGTTGTGCCAAGCTTATGTCTGCACAGACACACACTCCAAAAACTGTTGAGCGGGGATCCCGGGCACAACAGCTTTTGGAGTATTCATCTCTGATACAAGCCGGGCACAACATATTCCTGGAAAGATTGTCATTTTCACCTTTCATCATCAGCTGCGTATTCATTTGTGGATAATAAATTATAGCAACACTTGGGGGTTAAAAATGCTTACTGTACCCCCTGGATAAATTCCTTCGGGGTGTAGTTTCCAAAATGGGGTGACATGTCAGGGGATTCCACTTTACTGGCATTTCAGCTCTGCAAAAGTGTCATGGTGCCCAAAAACCAAACCGTCCAAGTCTGTGCTCCAAAAACCAAATAGCACTTCTTCCCTTCTGTGCCCGGCTGTGTCCAAACAGCAGTTTATACCCACATATGACATTAAGTACATTATCCTGGGTACACCAGTGTCATACATGTGGGTATAAACTGCAGTTTGGGCACACATCAGGGCGCAGAAAGGAACGAGCGCTATGTGGCTTTTGGAGCGCAGATTCAGATGTTTGGGATCTGGATGCCATGTCATGTTTGCAGAGCCTCTAAAGTACCAGTAAAGTGGAATCCCCTAGGGCAGGGGTGTCAAACTCATTTTCACCGGGGGCCACTTCAGCCTCACGGGGTACCTTGAAGGGCCAAGATTATTTTACACATGTATAAAAGTAACTTCTCCTTAACAGTTAAGCGAGCTATTAGACAGCGTATAATATAAACAGGCGCCATAGCCCCTATTTATAGCACCCATTTACACACACTATAATGTTCCACAGAAGTCCCTGCACACTGTATTATGACTCGCAGCTGCCCCTGCACATGGTATATGTACTGTATTATGCTCTCTAGTGGCCCCTGCACACGGTATTATCCTCCATAATGGCCCCTGCACTGGTATTATGCTCCATAGTGGCCCCTGTACTGGTATTATGCTCCACAGTGGTCCCTGCACAGGGTATTATGCCCCATAGTGGCCAAACCATGAACTATTATTATACTCTGGGGTCTTTTCAGACCCCAGAGTATAATGAACGGAGACCCAGGGGGAGGTGACAAACATAAAAACTAGTGTTACTTACCTATCCTGGACACCAGTGCACTCCTTGCAGCTTTCGGCCCTGTTTAATTGCGCACACACATCACGTGATCAGGCCAGCGACGCGACCTGATGAAGTCACCAGAGGCCTCAAGCCTGCTCGGAGTAACACCGATCGCAGGAGAGGTAAGTAGGATATGTTTTTATGTTCCCTCACCTCCCCTGGGCCCCCGATTATTATACTCCGGGGTCTGAAAAGACCCTGGAGTATAATAATAGTAGTATTTGAGGCCCACAGCCTCATTTACCGATGCCCGTGGCTGCTCACAGCGGCATCCACTTCCCTTTCTGCGTCCCATAGCAGAAGGAGAAGCGGGGGCGGCCACGAGCAGACGCGGGGTAGGTAAATAAATAGGCCGTGACCTGCTGGGGATACTCCAGCAGGTCACGGCCTATTTATATTGTGAGTATGTGAACCAGAGGGCGCTGTTGAGCGACCCAGACCCAGGCCAGAAAAGGCTCTCAGCCACGCCTTTGGGTGGGGGGCGTGTAACTCCAGAAGTCTGGAGTATCCTGCAGGGAGCAGGAGATGGTGGACCTAGCTGGACAGATAGACGTCTGTGCCAGGAGGGCTGGGGTCCACAGGGGACTGTTGCTGGAGCTGAGCAATAGTCAGGACAGTTAGGGGCTCAAGGAGTCAGTTAGTGCCCTAACTGTGGCATAGGTTTTTTGTTGTTTTGTTATGTTGCAGTTAAGCTGAATAAAGCCAGTTTTATTTTACACTTGGACCGTCTGAAAGCTATCTTTCCGGCACCCAGTACCACGAACCACCGCTGTCCGGACCAGGAATCTGCTGCAATTTTTGAGTCTAATTCCCCCAAGTTGTCACAATATATAAAAAAAAAGCTATACTCACCTTCGATACCTTGATGCAGCCGCCGCCTTCTCTTCTTGTCCGCGACGTCTGTGTCTCAGCGTAGGCGGCGCAATGACGTCATTGTATCGCCACCTGCGCTGAGATGCAACGTCTCTTAAACCAGCCCAGGACAGGCCCCCCTCAGCTCTGTTTTTTTTTTTTTTGAAGTGGACTGTCCTGGGCTGGATTACATTGAATAGAAAAATGCCGCCCCCCCAGACAGTGAGGGACAGTGCCGCCTGAGGCAATAAAGATGGCGGCCGCCCAGGGGCACACCGCTAATGAGGCGAAGTGAGGCGGCCGCCATCTTTATTGCTCTTGTATTGCGTGAGGCCGGGCCGGAAAACAGAAGGCAGCGGGCCGGATTCGGCCCGCGGGCCTTGTGTTTGACACCTGTACCCTAGGCAATGACCCCATTTTGAAAAGTGCACCCCTCAAAGAATTTATCAAGGCGTGTAGTGAGCATTAGTATCCCAGACGTGACTGCACAGCAGATGGGGGAAAAGTGAATATGTAAGCTGTGCGGAGTACATTCGGTACACTAAATTCCCTACTATTTCCCCAGTAGCTCCTATTATTAGAGGGGTCACTCTGGGGGTCACTTCTGGTTTATTATCCCTCGTAAGCTCTAAATCTGGTTTGTACCCTAATATATGCTCGCACAGCTTATACATTCCCTTCATGAATCAGCCAGTTTTGTTCTAATGATTTGGCGATTTTTGGAGTTTTTGTATTCACATTGTACGAGCTATATTTTCTTTATTTTTCTGGTGGTGTAGCCATATGAGGCCTTGTTGTTTGCGGTATGAGATGTATTTTGTAATGACAACATTCTTAGGTGCCTACAACTATTTAAATAAATTTTATTAACTCTTTCTTGGTGGATTAAAAAAAAAAACTCATCAATTCTGGCACTGCGTTTTACCTTTTAAATTTTTCACCATGCAGCGTAGAGTGTAAGTAACATGTTACCTTTATTCTGCGGGTCGGTACAATTACGGCAATACCTCATTTATACTGTTTTTTTATGCAATACTAATTTTGCAGAACAAAAACCCATTTGGGGACATAAATCAATTTTTTTTGCATCGCCATCTTCTGTGATGCGTAGCATTTTTATTTTTCAGTTTACAGAGTTGGTTTAGTTTTTTTGCGGGACAATCTGTGCTTTTTATTGGTACAGTTTTGGGGCACATATGACTTTTTGATCACTTTTTATGGAATATTTTGTAAGGTGAGATGGCGAAAAATCATTATTTCCGGCGTTTTTTTACCATTTTTTTCCCGACATTCACTGTGTACATTAAATATGGTTTCAGTTTTATTGTACAGGTTGTTACAGACTTGGCGATACCAAATATGTATTGTTTTTATTAATTTTTAGGTTTATTTTTTATATAATTCATTTTATATAGGAAAAAGGAATTTTTGGGGCTTTATTCTTTTATTAATTTTTTTCACATACTTTATTTTTTTTTCACTTTTTTTTACTTTTTCATGTGTCCCATTAGGACACCTGAGCCAGAGATGCTGTGATCTCTGGCTCAGTACTATAGACTGCAAGACACAAGCATACATGTGTCTTGTAGTCTATGCAGGAAGTAATCGCTATGGAGACCCATAGCGCTGACTTCGGGAGGTCTTGGCAGGATCAACCAGGTAGTGGGTGCAGATTATAGATATTGGCACCCCCCGATCTCGCCGCGGGGGGTGCCGGCAAGATGGCGGAACCCCTTGGATGCCGTGGTCATGTTTGACTGCGGCATCCAAGGGGTTAAAACCTCCGATCGGAACTCAGTTCCGACAGGAGGTTATGGAGCAGGGTGTTAGCTGTCAGGTACAGCTAACACCCGGTTCCAATGCCACCCGCTTAGATAGTGAGCGGGCGGCCGGCCTCGGGCATAGTATGACGCCCTAGTGCGCGACGTACCTAGCGCCCAGGAAGTAATAGTACGTCCAAGGTCGTTAAGGGGTTAAGGGACATTATTACTTGTCTGGGGACCACTGGAGAACATTATTACTTGTCTGTGGGCCACTGTGGGATATTATTAGTTGTAAGGGGGCCAGTTGCGGACATTATTAGTTGACAGGGGGCCAGTGGGGAACATTATTGTCTCTGGTACATTATAACTTGTCTGGGGGCCACTGGGGACATTATTAGTTGTAAGGGGGCCATTGGGGGACATTAATAATAATAATAATAATAATATTGTCTCTTGTACATTATTACTTGTCTGGGGGACACTGGGGGACATTATTACTTGTCAGGGGGCCACTTGTCTGGGACCCCCTCAGTATGGGACATTATTACTTGTCTGGGGGCCACTGGGCACATTATTACTTGTCTGGGGCCATTATTACTTGTCTGGGGGCCACTGGGGGCCATTATTTGTTGTAAGTGTGCCACTGGGGGACATTATTAGTTTACAGGGGGCCATTTGTCTGGGGACTCCCCAGTAAGGGACATTATTACTTGTCTGGGGGCCACTGGGGGACATTATTACTTGTCAGGGGGCCACTTGTCTGGAGCCCCCCAGTATCGGACATTATTACTTGTCTGGGGGCCACTTGTCTGGAGCCCCCCCAGTATCGGACATTATTACTTGTCTGGGGGCCACTAAAGACATTATTACTTGTCTGGGGGCTACTGGGGGACATTATTAGTTGTCTGGAGGGCACTGGGGACATGATTGCTTGCCATGGGACCACTGGGGGACATTATTAATAATAATAATAATAATAATAGTCCTTTAATAGTCCCACAGTGGGGAAATTCAGTGTGTTACAGCAGCAAAGATAAGATAAGATAAGCAGATACAAATACAAATACAACATGTACAGGAATGTTGCAAGGTGAGAGGCATTACATTAATAGCAGACAGACAGATAGGACGTAGCAGAGGGGGGGGGGGGATTTAACAGGCAGAGAGATATTTCAGTTCTCTGTATGTAATGATCTCCGCTTAGGTTGGTGTTGGTTGTACAGCCTAACCGCGGTGGGGGAGGAAAAACTTCCGATAGCGCTCCTTCTCACACCTAGGGTGGAGCAGTCGGTCACTGACAGTACTGCCCAGCGCAATCACAGTCTCATGCATGGGATGGGAGTTATTCTCCCGCATGGAGCTCACCACGGACAGTATCCTTCTGTCACCCACCGCCTGCACTGGGTCCAGTGGGCTCCCCAGGACAGAGCTGGCCCTTCTAATCAGCTTGTCAAGTTTATTTCTGTCCCTGGTTGATATACTGCTCCCCCAGCAGGCCACTCCAAAGAAGATGGCTGATGCCACTACAGAGTTGAAGAAAGTCCTAAGAAGTGCCCCCCGGATTCCAAAGGCTCTCAGCTTCCTAAGCAGGTAGAGCCTGCTGTGGCCCTTCCTGTACAGGGCCTCCATATGATCTGCCCAGACCAGCTTATTATTAAGGAGCAAACCCAGGTACTTATAGGTGTTCACAATCTCGATGACCGTCCCCAGGATGTCCACTGGTTTTGGAGGGCATCTGCCTTTACGGAAGTCCACCACCATCTCCTTGGTCTTCCCCGCGTTAATCTTCAGGTGGTTCTGGTGGCTACTGGGGGGGAATTATTACTTGTCTGCGGGCCACTTGGGGACATTATTACTTGTCTGGGGGCTACTGGAGAACATTACTACTTGTCTGGGGTCACTGGGGAGCATTATTAGTTGTCTGGGGGGTCACTGGGGAGCATTTTGAGGTGTCTGGGGGCAATGTGGAATATTGTTAATTGTCTGGGGGCCACTGGATGACATTATTACTTGTCTGGGGGCTACTGGAGAACATTACTACTTGCCTGGGGGCCATTGGGGAGCATCATTAGGTGTCTGAGTACCACTGGGACGCATGATTAGTTGTCTGTGGGCCACTGGGGAGCATTATGAGGTGTCTGGGGGCCAGTGGGAGCATCATTAGGTTTTGGGGCCACTGGGGACACTATTACAAAGATGTCTGTGTGAACCGAGAGCAAGGCAGGTGGTTTGGACTCCGCAACCAGAAATGAACGCACACGCGGTAGTTCAAGAAAAAAAAATATATATTTACTATAAGTTAATAAAGGTTAGTTAAAGGTAAAATGACAGGGCTAAAGACAAGCAAAATATACAATATAGCATGAACAATTTCAAGGCAAATTCTGCAATGGTTTCTACTTTTACTCTGTCCACTTCTGCCGTATGGACACTGAATGAACAATATACTCAAAACTATTCCTAACTGACCCTGACTTCACATTTGGGTGCACCCCCTTTTCCCCAGTGGTCCAGGTGGACCGCTTACAGTCCGTAGAAGCGCGCGGTGGGGCCCAAAGTCGGTCCTTTCTTTTATAGTGAAGCGTCCTCTCCTCACGGTTATCAGGATCTTGGGAGAAATGAAGTCCTCTTTAACAGACAGGGAAACAAACTGAATGCAATGTAATCCAACAGCAGATTCCACTCAGCATACTGACAGTCCTGCCGAATCCATACACTGAGCTGGGATGTAAGCCGGGATTTAGCAGGTGCCGTCCATGACTGGGCATTGCTGATAACGGGGTCCCCCTATGAACCCCCCACCACCTTTGATACCCAAACTGCTGGGCCTAAATGCCTTCCCCCTCTTTTCCAGCCTCGACCCCTGCCCCCCAGCTCTCAAACCCCCCACCCCCTTAGAAATAAACCAAGACCAAAGGGTTGGATTAAATCGGCCACAGCAGCCGTATTTATTAACAAACAACAAATAAATAACAACAAGTATAACTTATTATAATTTGCATAACTTAAAATAATTTAACAATAAACGCTTAACCTGGGTAAGAGTCCTTGGAGCTACAAAAAACTATCAATCCCCCGGCCTGGCGCTAACATAACCACACCATAAATTTACCACCAGCCGCGACCACCGGCTCGGCGGCACCATGAATAAAGACGAACTCCTTCTTCCATGTACCAGCTCCCAGGGCCAATTTACCCTGTAACCGTTCACCGTGCGCCAGGCCATCCACCAAAATGTGCAATTACCACCAAATGTCTAGGTGGAGCCTACCTTTGACTCCACCCTTTTAGCCAATTGACCACCAACTCCAAGGACCCCACCCGCCACTGCGAGCACGCCTTAATCCCTTAAGCGTGAGAGACCCGCCACACTTCCAGGGCCCTCTCAACACCCTCCTGGATACCTAGCGTCCACAAATCTATACCCACCGCATTCAGATGGACCCCGTCCCGCAACCAAAACTCCCCCTCCCCAGACTCCAACTCCTTGTGCCGCACGCACACACCGCCGTTCCTGGACACAAACCCCGCAACAGCCCGGTTAACCTTAATCCTGGCCTTGTTGAGCCTTTCAACAGACCTAGCCTCCCGCCATGTTTTTCTCGGTACAATATCGGACCACACGGTAACAATCCCCGGAAACATGGACCACAACCTCAACAGGTCATACTTTATGTCCCTCACTAAATCGCGAAAGGGACGAACCCCCAGGTCATTGCCACCAGCATGTATCACGATAATGTCCGGAGACCGATCCAACCTCGTGCACCTGTGGATTTCGGGCATGACCCGACTCCACACCATACCTCGGACTCCAATCCAACGTACAACGACCGCAGCCCTGTCGAACCCCAGCTGCCGACCATTCCGCCGCACGCCGGCCCTCTCCGCGCCCCAGAACACAAAAGAATGGCCGAAGATCCAGACTAACCGAACAGAAGGGCCTACGAAAGAAGAAATAAAGTAGGGGGAGGGCGGAGAAAATACCCAACAACACAATGATTCACATTTGGGCAAGGTGTGGACGTATGTATGATCTATACCTCTGCGATTCCCACCTACCGATACGTCGGACCACCTCCGAGCTCAACCCCCAACTAGCTGCTTCTGTCGCTGCGCCAATGCGAAAAGAGTGTGGAGCATATCGAGAGGCGTCAAGGCCCAGCGAGTCCAAACAACCCCCTAAAAACAGCCGAGAACTGATAACGGGAAAGGAACGAACCATCCTCATGACGCAGGAGGGGACCGCCCGCAGAAGCTGGAACCAACCCCCCGAAAAACAAGCAAACAACGCACCGGGCACATATCTGACCCTACAACCGCACCCAGGCGCAGATACTTCCCTGCCCCCGCCTGATCCGTCTTAGACCTGCGAACCCTGACCACTAGGACCCCTTCCTCCATGTACACATCATCCACCTGTAAACCACCCGGCCGCTTAGTCGACACGGACACCAACTCACCCACCCTGAGAGCCCCGAAAAAGGCTAGAGAAAAAGCCAGGTGAAACAAAACGCATTCATAGTGCGAAGAACAAAAACGGCCCAGTTCCAACCCCAAACGCTCCAAAAGCTGAAATGTAACCGGGCGCCATGTGTCACTACTTCCCCTGCCCCTGCGGAACCCCTTAAGCGCACGTTGAACCAAGAAATGTTTGGTAAAGTCCGCCAAACCCCTCAACTTGAAACCAAATGCCAACGCCGCTACCGCACCATTAACTTTCGCCACGGACCATCCATCTGAAGACCAACGGCTTAACAAGAACAATAAAGCCCCAACCCTATCCTCATCAGTATGTACCTGACCTAAATCTCCCACCCAATCCTCCCAAAGCTGCCAAGCCCTTGAATACTTATCCCAGGTGCCGGGGGCCAACGATGCCTGAATCAATGTCCCTGCTTTTCGCAAACCAAGTCCCATAATTCTGGAGGACATGGAATCCCTTCCACTTCCGCCCCCGGAGCCAGGGCACGAAACCGCTCCCACTGGAAACGAGACAAAGAATCAGCAACGTCATTTTTAACCCCCGGAACATGCACTGCCACCACCCATGCATTCAGGCACAAGCAACGCAATACTAAACGCTGAAGCAACTTGATAACTGGAGGAGAAGACGCAGTCACATTATTAATGGCCGACACAACTGACATGTTATCACAATGAAATCTAACTTTTTTATCCTGGAACGCCCCACCCCATATGGACACCGCGACTAAAATCGGGAATAACTCAAGTACAGTCAAATTCCGCGTCAGACCTTGTTCACGCCACGACGCAGGCCAAGGAGCGGCGCACCACTGCCCCCTGTAATAGGCCCCAAAACCGTGGCCCCCTGCCGCATCCGTAAAGAGGTCACAATCGAACACATCGATCACTGCTGACTGGACCAGTGATCTACCATTGAACTGGTCTAAAAAAGTGTCCCATACTGCCAGGTCCTCCCGATGTATCACCCCCAGCCGAATAAAGTGTCGTGGATTTGACACCCCGTTCATGGCCCCTGCCAGCCGGCGACAAAAAATCCTACCCATGGGGATAATGCGGCAGGCAAAATTTAAACTGCCTAACAATGACTGGAGGTCGCGCAACGTAATTTTTCGCATGTGACGAGCACGCCTCACCCTCTCTCTAAGATCAACCAGCTTGTCACCAGGCAACCGGAACTCCATTGCCACAGTGTCAAGCTCTATGCCCAAGAAACTCAATCTAGTGCACGGACCCTCAGTCTTTTCCGGTGACAACGGTACCCCAAACTTACTGGCGACCCACCGCGCGGTTGCCAACAAAACCGCGCATACATCGGAGCCCGCCGGACCTATACAGAGGAAATCATCGAGGTAGTGTATCACTGACTCAACCCCCGCCACATCCCGAATTACCGACTCTAAAAAGGTGCTGAACGCCTCAAAGTATGCGCACGATATTGAGCAACCCATAGGGAGGCAACGATCCACGTAATACCCGCCGTCCCAGTAGCAGCCCAGTAACCTAACGCTGTCAGGGTGTACCGGCAGTAACCTGAACGCCGCCTCCACATCCGTCTTAGCTAAGAGGGCCCCTGGACCGCAACGCCGTACCCAATGCACAGCTGCATCAAACGAGGTATATACTACCGAACAAAGCTCGGGTGCAATACCATCGTTGACCGACGCTCCTTTGGGATAAGACAAATGATGTATGAGCCGAAACTGATTCGGCTCCTTCTTCGGCACCCCCCCCCAAAGGAGATACAATTAAACCTTCCAAAGGGGGTGATGCGAAGGGGCCCGCCATGCGCCCCAAGGCCACCTCCTTCCTCAGTTTTTTGGACACCACCCCCGAGTGTTCCGCTGCCGACCTCAAGTTAGTTATACAAAAGGGGACTGTGTGCGTCGGCAGGGGAATCCTAAAACCCTCCCTAAAACCTTCTACCAGAAACTTTGCACTCTCCCTGTTAACATAACTATTTAGGTACGGAAGCATGGCTTCCAGCTTCACCGGCGTCTGCCCCTTGTCCACTATTAGGCAAGGCCTTGGTCCTTTGTTTGCGCAAGCAACGTGCCGCACCATGGGACACCCCTCCGCAGAATGAACAGGCATGTTTGAATCTACAGTTGAAGCCGAATTTACATTGGGCTTCATTGAACTGCCAACACAGCCCGTAACGTTGCTGGGCCTGTGCACCTGCCCCCCCTGAGCCGTAACTGAGACCACCATGGCCGGTTCCACCGGCCGCCCCAGGAAAGGGCTGGCCAAAGCGAGCTGGCGCCATAACCCGAAGCCACAAACCTATATCTTTCTGGTCCCACCGTATGCTGGGCCGAACCGCCTTACGCTGACGGAACTGCTCATCATACCGCAGCCATGTCTGACCCCCATACACCCGATACGCCTCACCTATAGAGTCCTGATAGCAAAAAAGCCCCGAACAGTTGTCAGGAGCCTTTTCACCAATGACACTCGCTAAAATGGCAAAGGCCTGAAGCCAATTTAGCAAAAGTCTGTGGAATCAGGCGCCACCTACGTTTTTCTTCCTCCTCTTTTTTGCTATCCTCCTTCTTACTCTTGTCTAAGTTAAATTTAGCTAAAGGGAGCAAGGAAAAGATTTCGACGTACTCGTCCTTCCAAATCTTCTCCCTCACTTCCTTTTTTAAATGCGCCCCTAGAGGACCCTCAAAACACACATAAACCTCCCCCCGAGTCCTGTCGTCTAGCCTCACCGAATCAACCTTCTCTTTATCTGTCTGGACAGACACTGTGACACCCGCCGGAGCCCCTACCACCGGCGCACTCTGTGACGCTACTGACTGAACCGCAGGAGGGACCCACGCCGCCACCGGGGAACCGCTAACACTCTGTTCGCAGCGCGACAGTAGCTCCCTCACGCTACCCAATAGCTCCCTAATCCCCTCAGAAGCTACACCACCACCCACTGGGGACTCCGGCCTATCTATCCCTAACCCCTGGGACATTAGAATAGGAGGAAACGGACACGACAATGAATGGTACTCACCAGACTGCGTAGGTGCTGTGGGCCCACCAGTCGACGGTCCTGCATCCTGCTGACCTGGGTCGCTGTACAGGAGAACGCTGGCGCCTGTTGATTGTTGAGAACCATCCCGCTGACAGCTGCAGCACGACCGACATCCCTGGGAAGGTTGACCTGCACCCGCGTATGCACTTGAAACCACTGGATGCACCTCGGACCGGGGCTGTGGTGCCGTGAAGGAGGGGCCAGCGCCGTGCTGCTCGTCGTTCAGAATTTCCCGCTGCTGTACCAAGGGCACTTGGAAAGCCGGAACCGACGGGACTTGAAGACACAGTCCCCCTCCCGCTGGAGCATCACAGGAGGGGACCGCTGCACCACGTGCTGTAGCCATATGGAGACTGGATGTGGAGGTCCCCCCACTGAGGCCAGTGGCAGGGATCTCCACCTCCGCAGGGGCCAGGCGACTGGCAGGATTCCTCCCAGACCGGGACCTCCGCGCCTGAGCAGTGGAGCGGGGTGCCCGGCCTGGAGGGGCCCGAGAGGGACTCCTATGTCGCCGGGCCCTAGGGGGCTCATCAGGGCCAAACGTGCCGGCGGGCGAGTCCTGCGCGGCCGCCGCCGCTCAGACGCCTCCGGGGGTAGTGAAGGGTTAATGGGGGGGGCGGCAGGCTGCATAATGTCAGCCAGCCGCTCCTGCAGCCAGGCCTCACCATGGACGCCGGCAGCAGCTCTGATCTGCTCCAGGATGGTATCGAGGGATGCCATTACAGTGAAAAGGTGGGGGGGGAGGGAGCTGACCGCTCGTTAGCATGCCGCGCAGCTCCCGGAATGGCCGCTTCCCGGGCTGCGCGGCATAGTCAATTCGAACGGGGTTAAGCCCCGCCCCCAATTCTTCACGCCCTAGCGCGTTATTGGTCCCCCTACAGCCCGCCCCCAGTCAAGATCCCTGCGCTTTACTGCGCAGCGCTCCGGTCTCCCCGTACATCAACAGCACTGCGAGTCTCTATCTGTGGTATCCATATACACAGTCACAATGTCAGTCTCACTGATCAGCCACTGAGCACAGTTCCTTTCACGTGGACTCACTAGTCCTGTTGTCTCTTTACACTCTGTCTCTGGACCAAGATACAGCTTAGCTGTACAGAAAAATCTCCACACCAGTTCAATACAACACTTGCCAAGATGGCTGCTGCTCTCTGTCTCGTCACTTCCTGCTTCTCTGCTCACACTCTGTCTGCAGAACAGGCAGGCTGACATAAAAGGGGGGGGGGGTCTCACTCCAGCATCATGTCACAATTACAATGGCTGCTGTCTTAAAGGAACAGAATCACAGAAATACATTCAACATTAACAGTTTATACAGACAAATGAAGCTTAAGACAACATTGGCTGTCTCTTACATCTGTTTTGCAAACTCCACAGAGATGAGTCATGGTTGGAAGAAGTTGTGATGGTGGTTTAAGTCAAAAAAAGCAAACAAGATACCTCAACTGTAAATCATTGGATGTAACTGTAGCCTTTGTGCAAAACTGGTATTATGTTCACTGTACGGTGGTAATATTGGTCTTAGTATGGTGTAATTTTTCAGTCACTATATGGTGATAAATGTGTGGTCATGATGTTAAGGTATTATTGGGTAACACTATGGTGGTTTTATTCAGTCTATGTGGTGGTAATGTGTTGTCCTAGTGTATTATTGTTATTAGCAGCATAGTGGTATTATTTAGTCTCTATATGGTGGTAATATGTGATCCTGATATTGAGATATTAATCGGTAATGGCGTAATGGCATTATTCAGCCACTTTGTGGGACTAATCTGTGGGCATGATGTGGTGATGTAATTTGGTTCTTGAACACTGGTAATACATGGTGACTGTATGACTATATTATTTAGAGCCTGTGTACTGTAATAGAGGATGCAGATGCCTTTCTCCTGGACACTAGTAGCACTTACACTAATCACAGTCTGGTGTACTGTCAAGCCTGTCCTGCCTGTCCTAGTACTGGGAGAAAACACTTTCTGATTATTACTACCGTTAGCTAGTGTTATTTCCTGGATAGTATATATGGGAGTTATGGCTGCTAATATTTGGGGAGGAAGGAATTACAGTCTCCTTTCTCCATAATCATCCTTACCTTAGCTTGTCTGCCTTAGTTATGACAATAGTGGAAGCAGTAGTGTGCACAACACTTCATGCTTGCTCAAGATTCATAATAAATTTTCCCAAACTCTAAGTGTGAAATCACATTCTGTGTTAAGCCATACCCATATCCACGCCCCCTAGTCACATCCCCTTTTTACCCTTGCTGGTCATTTTTGGTGAAAAAGGTGACAACCCTAACTAGTGGTTAAGTACAGATGCCATTTCTCTTTTTTAGAATTTGTTAGCTTCAGCAGGTTCCAGAAATTTCACTTTATAAAAAAATTAATTGACACTAGAACTGATGTTACAAAACTTATAAGAGTTACCTGGAGACCTTTCCCAACAGCTGAGGATGGAAATACAAGTGTTGCTCTTTTGTTTGGAGGCAAGTAAAGTCCTGTGCTTCTCCATGCATCACCACCTAAAAGCAGAACATGAGTGTTTAATGAGGTGTACATTGTGTTATGGTATCTCCTGAGTTTTAGGACTAATACTTATCTGTAGTACTGTACCTGCATCTGACTTCACCAAAAATAATATGACAATGACCTGTATTCTGCATTCTACAGTGAAGTCCTTGCCAGTAATACAATAGATGCATAATGTATATTATACCTGCTGTCTTGTGGTTTACTAAAGCACATTATAGTCACAAACATAAGGGTCAGTCTATACTGCCACACACAATAAATCATGCATTGTCTTATATGAAGCTATATACAGTTGTAATAGTAATGCCAGTAGAATCTGTCCTCCAGGTCTACAACACACAAGATACACACGTGGACAAAATTGTTGGTCCCCTTGTTTAATGAAAGAAAAACCCACAATGGTCACAGAAATAACTTGAATCTGACAAAAGTAATAATATATAACAATTCTATGAAAATGAACAAATGAAAGTCAGACATTGCTTTTCAACCATGTTTCAACGGAATTTTTTAAAAAAGAAAAAAGAAAACTCATGAATCAGGCCTGGACAGAAATGATGGTTCCCTTAACTTAATATTTTGTTGCACAACCTTTTGAGGCAATCACTGCAATCAAACGATTCCTGTAACTGTCAATGAGACTTTTGCACCTCTCAACAGGTATTTTGGCCCACTCCTCATGAGCAAACTGCTCCAGTTGTCTCGGGTTTGAAGGGTGCCTTTTCCAGACGGTATGTTTCAGCTCCTTCCTAAGATGCTCAATAGGATTTAGGTCAGGGCTCATAGAAGGCCACTTCAGAATAGTCCAATGTGTTCCTCTTAGCCATTTTTGGGTGTTTTTAGCTGTGTGTTTTGGGTCATTATCCTGTTGCAAGATCCATGACCTGTGACTGAGACCAAGCTTTCTGACACTGGGCAGCACATTTCCCTCTAGAATCCCTTGATAGTCTTGAGATTTCATTGTACCCTGCACAGATTCAAGACATAACAGAGCCTTCTCCATGTTTCACAGTAGGGACAGTGTTCCTTTCAAGATATGCTTCATTTTTCCATCTGTGAACATAGAGCTGATGTGCCTTGCCAAAAACTTCGATCTTTGTCTCATCTGTCCATAGGACATTCTCCTAGAAGCTTTGTGGCTTGTCAACATGTAGTTGTCAACAAATCATAAAAAAGCCAGACTGGAATTTGCCAAACTACATTGTGGGTTTTTCTTTCATTAAACAAGGGGTACCAACAATTTTGTCTATGTATGTAGTTGTGGCTGCAAATAGAGATAGCATATTGTAGCTGATTTTGAATAGAGATCAGATAAGGGGAAGAAAGATATTTAATAAAATGAGTTTCTTTTGGTCTTTACCTAAATACATTCTGCACCACTTTCACAATTACCAAAATGAAATAATTTTGTTTGAAATGCAAAAATGTTAAACATTTTTATGCATATTGCTAGTCATACTTTACCAAGTTTTGTTGCATCAATGTGTAGCCTTGTGGGATCCCCTTGAACATCAAGTGTTTCTCTGTCTGCTTGATCTTCATATAAGCAGTAGACATCTTGAGCCAAACATATTACGAAAGCCTCTTTGGAGCAGCTTTTCACTGGATGCTCTTTGCTTACTTTGGGTAAATTACATCCATGTGTCAGATGTGACAGCTCTTGCCATAATGACACAGTAAGAGGGCTGGCTGGCAACTTCAGAAAGCTTGTGACATCCCGTCTGAGTTTTGACATCCAAGAACTTAGAAGTGGTGTAAGCAACTTTTCATTTTTCAGGTCAATAAGAAGCTGACAAACTGCTCTGAGAAAATGATATGTATTGTTTCCTGCCATGGGATCAAGAACATTATAATTGCCTCTGTTTACTGTTTTTTCCAAAATGCTTATCCCAAATTTATTGAGGATTTTATTTCCTGGATACTGAGAAAGCACATCTGGATGAGAGTAAGACCAGTACCAGGCATGACCGGCAATGAGAAGACCTCCACCTTCTGCCACAAACTGCTGAATTTTGTCTACTTCATTATCACTGTAAGACTTGCAACAATATACGCTGAACTCAGAACTCACATTGGATATTGCACAAGACATACCTTCACCCTGTAGCATAGAGATCAGGTTTTGTAACTCTTTGTTTACACCTATCCTTCCATTTCTTCCTGCATCCAACCACAAAACAGCATTACGGATGAAAGACTTCAGCTCTTCTTTAGCAAGAAATATTTCATGTGTCCCTACTAGAACACGCCCTCTGCCATAGTATGCCGCTGCAAAAAAACAGTCAACCCAATTGGAAATGTTAAAGGCCCATGTAGTAGAAGTTCAGAAGCAATAGCAGTTCCAGTGATATCCAGGCTGGAAATACCATTCAAGAGCTGCTTTAGGTCCGCTGAGAAGTCCACACTGCAAAAAGATTACACTTGAATTTTTCTACTGACACAGTGAAAAATGAATTTTTTAATGATATAGACACAAAACCATGCTAACAAAAAACACCAACCAATATTGCAGTAGGAAATAAAAAACATGAAATCAGTGTATTAACTACTGTACATACAGTGGTTACGGAAAGTATTCAGACCCCTTTACATTTTTCACTCTTTGTTTCATTGCAGCCATTTGCTAAAAGCCAAAAAGTTCATTTTATTTCTTATTAATGTACACTCAGCACCCCATCTTGACAGAAAAAAAAACAGAAATGTAGATATTTTTGCAAATTTATTAAAAAAGAAAAACTGAAATATCACATGATCATAAGTATGCAGACCCTTTGCTGTGACACTCATATTTAACTTATGTACTGTCCATTTCCTTCTGATCCTCCTTGAGATGGTTCTACTCCTTCATTGGAGTCCAGCTGTGTTTAAACTGATTGGATTTGATTAGGAAAGGCACACACCAGTCTATATAAGACCTCTCAGCTCAAAGTGCATGTCAGAGCAAATGAGAATCATGAGGTCAATGGAACTGCCCAAGGAGCTCAGAGACAGAATTGTGGCAAGGCACAGATCTGGCCAAGGTTACAAAAGAATTTCTGCAGCACTCAAGGTTCCAAAGAGCACAGTGGCCTCCATAATCCTTAAATGGAAGAAGTTTGGGACGACCAGAACTCTTCCTAGACCTGGCCGTCCAGCCAAACTGAGCAATCGTGGGAGAAGAGCCTTGGTGAGAGAGGTAAAGAAGAACCCAAAGATCACTGTGGCTGAGCTCCAGAGATGCAGTAGGGAGATGGGAGAAAGTTCCACAAAGTCAACTATCACTGCAGCCCTCCACCAGTCGGGGCTTTATGGCAGAGAGGCCCGAAGGAAGCCTCTCCTCAGTGCAAGACATATGAAAGCCTGCATAGAGTTTGCCAAAAAACACATGAAGAACTCCCAGACTATGAGAAATAAGATTCTCTGGTCTGATGAGACAAAGATTGAACTTTTTGGTGTTAATTCTAAGTGGTATGTGTAGAGAAAACCAGGCACTGCTCATCACCTGCCCAATACAATCCCAACAGTGAAACATGGTGGTGGCAGCATCATGCTTTGGGGGTGTTTTTCAGCTGCAGGGACAGGACGACTGGTTGCAATTGAAGGAAAGATGAAAGCGGCCAAGTACAGAGATATCCTGGAAGAAAACCTCTTCCAGAGTGCTCTGGACCTCAGACTGGGCCGAAGGTTAACCTTCCAACAAGACAATGAACCTAAGCACATAGCTAAAATAACAAAGGAGTGGCTTCGGAACAACTCTGTGACCATTCTTGACTGGCCCAGCCAGAGCCCTGAACTCAACCCAATTGAGCTTCTCTGGAGAGACCTGAAAATGGCTGTCCACCAACGTTCACCATCCAACCTGAAGGAACTGGAGAGGATCTGCAAGGAAGAATGTCAGAGGATCCCCAAATCCAGATGTGAAAAACTTGTTGCATCATTCCCAAGAAGACTCATGGCTGTACTGGCTCAAAAGGGTGCTTCTACTCAATACTGAGCAAAGGGTCTGAATACTTATGACCATGTGATATTTCAGTTTTTTTCTTTTTTAATAAATTTGCAAAAATATCTACATTTCAGTTTTTTTTCTGTCAAGATGGGGTGCTGAGTGTACATTAATGAGAAATAAAATGAACTTTTTTGCTTTTAGCAAATGGCTGCAATGAAACAAAGAGTGGCAAATTTAAAGGGGTCTGAATACTTTCCGTACCCACTGTAGAACTATAAGATGTAAAGCCCATTAGTGTTTACACAGTACATACTGTATGTATACTTACTCATCAAATTATTGAAACGGAGGTGATTTCTCATTAACACTGAAATTCCCATTTTCTCCTGCTTTATTAGTGAAATAGACCCCAGCCACAGATGTTATTTTGTTTCCAGGAAACTGATAGAAGACATTTAATTCTGGGTGGCATTCAGACCAATGCCAGGCTTGAGCTCCAATAAGCAGACCACCGCCTTCTCTCTCAAAAATGGCACAATTTCCGATACCTGAGTATCATCATAACCATTTTTATACAGAGCACTCCCAAATCTTTCTTAAAGCCAGAGACCATGTCAACTAAATGTCCAAAGGTAGACAGAGTGTGTGCCAGAAGACCTAGACTGTTGTCAACTCCTATTACGGCTTCTGAGGATGGTTTCAACCAGGATATTGCATTCTGCAGAAAGTCCATAAACTGTGCTTCATTCAGATATGATTCATGACTCATGACAACCAAGCGACCCTTGCCATATCTAGACGCAGCAATAAGAACATGATTTTCGGGAGTCACCAATACTGGGAATGCTGTATCACCAGTAACAAGAAGCTTACAAGGGATACTGTCTCCTGTAAAATTCACATTACTAATGCCTTGGACAAGTGAACAGTAATCTTCATTAGTCAACATGATTTCTTGATAACTGCAAAGGTAATAAGTAGAAAGAAAGAAAAACAGTAAAAAACAAATTTTTAAAAACAGTTTAAAAATCTTATATCTACAGAAATATGAAAGTAATCTCCATGGAAACAAAAGACTACAGTGATGGGAATTACAGTACTTTTTAACAATGCTATATTGGTGGGGTGATTGGCTGGGGTAGCAACTTGATAAACTCCAAAGTCATGAAGGAATTTGTGTACCATCAATGAAGTGTTGCCTGTCCAGATTGCTTCATACAGTATGAATAAGGAAATGCCCAGCAGAAGCCCAGTGGAAAATCAATAATGATAAACCATTCAGGCTGACTAATGGTCTTGTGAACAAGCAAAAATTCACAAGAATGCTTGTTCTGAATTATTACCCCATCTTAAAAGGGCAGCATTCAGCTGACAAAAGAGCAAACATTCATTTGTCAACTGAAGCTATCTTCTAAGTGGACATACAAATAATCGCTATCATTGGCACTTCTCCCTATGTACACAATATGCACTGTATGAGGAGAAGCAACCAAATTAATAGCCACCTGTCCCCAATGCAGTTTGCATCAGGCCCCTTATACAAACGTTTAACAAATTGTTACATAGTTGAATGGTACATATTATGGGCCTGAAATCTGTCCATGTAAAAGGAACCTAAACCAGTAGCAGAAAGATTGTCAAGTAATTATTTTTATATTTTACAATTCTTGTGTAATATAAGTAAGTTACACAATTGCAGTGGGTTTTAGCATACAACTGGTGCAGTGCCTGAGATTGGAGATAATTCCCAGGCACTTAACCCATTAGATGCCACATACAATAGTGACCATAGCATCTAAAGGGTTCCAGATACTTACAACCCAATTTTGCCCCCTTTAACCAGGGGTTGCTATGTATTTTCATCATGGTAGCCAGGGGCCTAATGAAGGCCTCCAGTTCTGTCATGATCAACTGTCTATTAGGTCCTGCTATAGACAGGACCTAATAGGCTGATTATAATTGTTTACGCTGACAGTCATAATACACTGCATTACATATAGTACACTGCAACATTGCAGTTTACTATATATGCAAACAGACTGTGTAGTGGTAGCTGCGGAGTAGAGCCTCTTCTCCATGCACTGGAGTGATGTGAGGCCGGACGGAAGGCAAAGCCTTGAAGGGTAGGCCTGCATGACAGGGGATGACAGGAGAAGATTGAAAGGAGAAGGGGGTGTGGAAGGGGTTAAACTGGCCATTACAATAGAGGAGAAGGGGGGGAGGTTGGGAGGGGGCATATTTAAAGAATGAGCGGGAAAATTCCCGCCACTACTTGGGAGGCAGTACAGGAGCAAGCCACCATCACTCCTCCAGCTTCAGCGTCGCTGGACTCTGAATGGCTGAGGTAGATGCCCTCATTGCACAACTCAGGGCTGAAGCTGAACAGCACAGGCGTCAGTGGCTGCAGTCCCAGTTGCAAGGGCTGCTACAGGGGTCTGGAGAGGTGGACAGCTGCCCCTCTCCTCCAGGCAGACAGCCGCGGAGGACTAGGCCTCTGGTGCGCCTTAGCCCAGAGGCGACCCCTCAGGTTCGGCGCCAAGTGCTGAACCCCTCTAGGGACCCTCCGGTCTCTGGAGACACTCGGCGCGCTGCTGAGTGTACCTCCAGGACCGAGAGGAATCCGAGACAGGGTCGGATCCTGCAACTAGGGAGAGGATTCCCCCCCTCTCTCTCCTGGTGCGGTGAGGGAAGTAGCGGTGGCCGACGGTGGTCCCTTACCTCAGTGGGGGCCGGCTCTGCACGGAGGCTTGAGAGGGGACGTCGGCGCTGCCTCATCCAGCCTGCCGGTGTCGGGGGGAGTTGCTTACAAGGAGCTGGAGCAGCGCGGTGGTGAGCGCTACTGAAGACAGCCATCAAGATGGAGACGAGGAGTGATGCCTTGGACAGAGGAACATGTGCAGCGCTACAGGACCAGGATGGATCGGTCGCTGGGGACACAGCACCCAGGCATCAAGGTGAGGGTACAATTCCTTTTGATAGCGCCCTGTTAGCTGTCCCTGGGGGGGGGATTAGGGGGTCCTCAGGGGGAGTTAGGCAGGGGGTTATTGTCTTTCATGGGGGTATTGGCGGAGGCGATTAGAGGTCTGGGTAGTGTGGGGAGTGGCTCGCCATCACCGGTGTCGGCTTGGGGAGTAGGAAATGCAGAGGTAGCTTCGGTCGCGGCATCCACGTCGATGGAGGGAGGGGTGTCGGTCTCAGTGCAGACGCAGAGTGAGGAAAAAACTGACGTGCCGCGTCTGGATGACGTGGCTAAGGGAGAGGTTTATGTGAGCTTTGAGGGCCCTCTTGGGACGCACTTGAAGCAGGAGGTTAGGAAGCATATATGGCCATCTATTGCCATTAGAGCGGTTTAACCTGGATAGGGCCAAAAAAAAATTAGAAGGAAGAGGAAGAAAAACGTCGGTATTGACTTAAACTTAGAACGTTTACGAACTGGCTGCAGGCTTTTGCCATCTTAGCGAGTATGATAGGGGAGAAAGCGCCGGAAAATTGTTCGGCGCTCTTCTGTTACTTGGATTCAATTGGGGAGGTTTATAGGGTTTATGGGGGACAAGCAATTTTGTCAGCGCAAGGCGGTACAGTCCAGCATACGTTGGGACCACAAAGATATTAGTTTGTGGCTAAGGATTATGGCGCAAATGAAATCTGGGTCATCCTTTCCAGGGGGAATGGGGACTCCGAGGCTTTGGGGCGCTTGGTTGCCACTCAGAAAGGACTCTGCTTTTTGTTTAATGAGGGGAGCTGTAAATTTGGCTCCAAATGTAAGTTTAAACATGAGTGCTCCTCTTGTGGGGGCACTCACGCAGCCAATCGTTGTTTCAAGAGTAAACACAAGGGGGCAGATGCTGCTGGAAAAGGGGGCGACGCCGATTCGTCTGGAAAAGATGGCGCCGTTTCTAAGTAGGTACCCTGATAGGGATGTGGCTGTGTTGTTTTCGGAGGGGTTTAGTTGTGGGTTTAGAATTCCGTTCGCTGTAGTTTGGACGGTGGCCGATGAGAAAAAATTTGAGGTCGGTGTTGGAGCATCCGGAGGTAGTCAGGGAAAAATTGGAGAAGGAAGTGGCTCTGGGTCGAATGGCGGGCCCCTTTTTGGAGCCTCCTTTACCGGGGCTGAGAGTGTCGCCTCTGGGGGTGTTTCCGAAGAGGGAGCCCAATAAATTTCACTTAATACATCATCTTTTGTTCCCAGAGCGTTCTACTGTAAATGACGGTATAGACCCTGGATTGTGTTCGGTGGTCTATACGTCTCGTCTGGCGTTTTGGGAAAGGGGTGCTGCTGGCGAAGACAGATATTGAGGCGGAATTTTGTCTATTGCCAGTTCACTCTGATAGTTTGCACTTGTTGGGCTGTTTTTGAGAGGGGCCTTACTTCGTAGATTGTTGTTTACCAATGGGTTGTTCATTGTCGTGTTCGTACTTTGAAAAGTTTAGGACGTTTTTGGAGTGGGTGGTACGGGACGTTTCGGTCTGCCAGTCGGTCATTCATTACTTGGATAACTTTTTGTGTATAGGGCCAGAGATTCGTCGGTGTGTTCGGTCTTGTTGCATTCAGTGGAAAGGGTGGCGGTGGATTTTGCTGTACTGTTGGCACCGGGGAAAACGGAGGGTCCGGCGACGGAGTTCGGTTTTTTGGGCATTGTCATTGACTCAGTTCGAATGGAATGCCGTTTACCAGAGGACAAACTGTATGGGCTGCGGGCTGAACTTCAGAGGACGTGTTGGCTAAAAAAGCTGCGTTTGAAGGAGCTGCAGTCTCTTTTAGGCAAGTTGAATTTCGCCTGCCAGATCGTGGCCATGGGGGAGGATATTTTCATGTCGTCTCGCGCCGGCGTTGGCAGGGGTTTCGATCCCTTCTCATTTTGTTCGCTTGGGGCAGGAACTTAGGGAGGATTTGCGAGTTTGGGATCTATTCTTGGAGCAGTACAATGGGCAATCACTATAGATGTACGAGGCGGTGAACGTGGTGGACTGGGATTTGTTTACCGATGCAGCGGGTAGTGGGGATTTGGGGGCATTTTCCGCAGTAGTTGGTGTGTGGGGACTTGATGAGTGGGTAGCGAGTGGTTTTACCCGGAATTTAGCTCTGTTGGAATTGTTTCCTATTTTAGTGTCGGTAGTGGTGTGGGGCAGTTTTTTCCGCAAAAAGAGGGTTCGTTTTCACTGCGATAACCTGGGGGTTCTGTGGGCGATTAATAGGTTAACAGCTTCGTCCCCTCCGGTTGTTAAAGTTTTGCAGCGGTTGGTGTTAGAATGTTTGCGTCTTAACGCTTGTGTAGTGGCTGTGCATGTTTCGGGGGTTCAAAATGATGTTGCGGATGCCCTCTCTCATTCACAGTGGGAACGGTTCTGGAGTTTGGTGCCGGAGTCAAACGTGTGTGGAGTCGAATGGCCGTCGGAGCTGTGGAACGTGCCGGTCAAGCTGCAGAGCAGCTGATCCCCTCTTCTCTGGTTGAGGGTACACCTGGGCAACATATGGGCGGGCTTGGGAGCAGTGGGAGGAGTGGTTGGAATTGTTGGGGGTAGGGTCTGAGGATTTAGAGATGCAGTTGTTACTTTTTGTGGCACATTGCAAAGAAGCTGGATGGTCAGTTGCTAGTCTGAATGGTTGCATGGCGGGACTGGCATTTGGCTTTAAGAGTAGTGGTTTGCCAGATTTTACCAAGTCGTTTTTTGCTCGGCAAGCGATGAAAGGCTGGCGGTGTTTTCAGGTGGTGAATGATTCTCAGCGTCCAGTGTAGTTTTGTTTGTTGCAGGAGTTGGGAGGGGCCTTGACATCGGTGGGGGCTAGTTTTTGGGGAATTCAGTTGTTCTGCAAGGCTTTTCTTTGGCATTATTTGGAGCATTACGCCTAGGTGAGCTAGTCAGTGGCTCTAAGGTTCGCCCGGGCGGACTTTTTTTGGGAAGATGTTGAATTGTATGGGGGACAGGATGGAGTTCCGCTTGCGGAAATCAAAAATGGACCATGAAGGTAGGAGTTGCATGGTTCGGCTATTTTCCGTTTTGAATTGTGTCTGGTTAGGTTTATGGGAGATTTTTGTGGAATTAGGGGGGCGGTCGAGGGGCCCCCTGTTGGTTCACGAAGATGGGTCATTTCTGTCCCGATTCCAGTTTGTGGCCGTTTTTTGGCGGTGCTTGCGGTTTTTGGGGATTGATGAAGGTCAGTTCGGGTGTCATTCGTTTAGAATTGGGGCAGCAACAAAAGCGGCTAGGAGGGGCTTGGGAGAGGATGTCATCCGTTGTATTGGTCGTTGGGAATCTGTGTGTTTCCGGTCGTATGTATGGCCGGGTAGGATTATTAGGTAAGGGGTTAGGGGGCAGGTTTTACAGGTAGTTCTTTGTCCTCTGTGTTATGTTGTTTGCGATTTTAGTTGTCTACTTGTTTGTTTTTCAGGTGCGGGGCCCTGTTTAGTCTGGGTGATGGACCACTCATGCGTTTTCTTGGTACGCCTGGATGGTCGTAAGCTGGGGTTTGACAGGCAGAATGCAGTTTTAAGATGGCTTGGGATGCGAGGTATGTTGTGGGGGAGTGTGCTTCCTGAATTTCATAAATATGCCAGGTTGGATCGCCCCCCCCCCGGATGTGCTTCTGCTGCATGTTGGGGGAAACGATTTAGGGCTGCGGCCCTTCAGGGAGCTAGTAAAGGACATTAAATTTGACTTATTACGGTTATGGGCAATGTTCCCAAACATGGTCACGGTGTGGTCAGATATAGTGCCGCGTAAGTGATGGAGGGAGGCACGGTCGGTGGAACGTATTACCAAGGCCCAGATAAAAGTCAATAGGGCTATTGGCAGGTTTATGTCTCGGAATGGGGAGGTGTTGGTGAGACACGTGGAGCTGGAAACTGGCGAGGGGGCATTTTGGAGGGCGGATGGTATCCATTTGAATACTGTTGGTATTGACCTGTGGTGCCTGGGCCTACAAACTGGAATTGAGACTGCTGTTCGAGTGTGGCTCGAGTGTGTCATCGGCTTTCGTCGTGGCAGTGGAGCGTCCTCGAGGCTAATGGATTTGGTAATGCTTTTGGTGGGGAGGGCCCCATGGTAGGGGCTGGACTCCCCAAACCATTGGCAGGGTTTGGTTGGAATTGGGTTCTGGTTTAAAGTTGTTTAAAGGGTTTTGGTCCAGTTAGGCCAAGGTGACAGAGCGAGCACCAGGGCCCTTAAATAAATTCGTGCCCCCGAGCTGGTGTGAAACGGCTGGGGGTAAGATAGTTGGTGCACCAAGGGGACATTAGTTCAAATTGGGTTTTAGGGCCTCGAGGACCTCCATCGTCGTTCAGGTTGTTTACAGATAAGGGCTGGGTTAGACACGACGGGTGTTTACAGTATTAATTGGTAGGAATGTTGGTTGTAATTTTGCACTTGGTTATTTATTATTTTATTTAATAAAATGACTGATGTGGCCAATTTAATCCAAGATGGTGTCGAGTCTTTATTTCAGGAAAGAAGGGGTATCCTGGAAGAAGAAGGATCAAGTTGGCAATACCCTGGTCAAGTGAGGCCGGACGGAAGGCAAAGCCTTGAACGGGAGGTTTGCATGACAGGGGATGACAGGAGAAGACTGACAGGAGAAGGGGGTGTGGATGGGGTTAAACTGGCCATTACAGTGGAGGAGAAGAAGAAGCTGGATAGGAGGAGGGCATAGAGGAGAAGGGGGGGGAGGTAGGGAGGGGGTGTATTTAAAGAAAGAGCGGGAAAATTCCCGCCACTTCTTGGGAGGCAGTACAGGAGCAAGCCCCCGCCCACCCGCCCCTGTGTTTTGGTGTTTATGGGTCCTTAAGAGGGGTTTGTTAGCGAAGAGGCTATTGTCACAGTAGTCTTGGCAGTGGGGGGTCCTCGAGGCTGGTGGATTTGGTAATGCTTTTGGTGGGGAGGGCCCCATGGTAGGGGCTGGACTCCCCAAACCATTGGCAGGGTTTGGTTGGAATTGGTTTCTGGTTTAAAGTTGTTTAAAGGTTTTGGCCCGGTTAGGCCAAGGTGACAGAGCGAGCACCAGGGCCCTTAAATAAATTGGTGCCCCCGAGCTGGTGTGGAACGGCTGGGGGTAAGATAGCTGGTGCTCCACGGGACATTAGTTCAAATTGGGTTTTGGGCCTAGAGGATCTCTGTCATCGTTCAGGTGGTTTACAGGTGAGGGCTGGTTTAGACACGATGGGTGTTTACGGTATTTATTGGTGGGAATGTTGGTTGTAATTTTGCACTTGGTTATTTATTATTTTATTTAATAAAATGGCTGCTGTGGCCAATTTAATCCAAGATGGTGTCGAGTTCTTGCGTCTAACGTCATCTTCTGGCGTTCCGGACATCACCGCTGAGCGCTGAGGCCTGGCCTCAGCGGTCTCGTTGGGCGTGCCTCACGTAACCGCTGAGGCCTGTGATTGACGCGTGACGTCAGCCGCAGAAAAGAGGAAGCCGGCAGGGATAGCGGAGCAGTGCGAGGAGGCCCAGGAGAGTTAAGGCAAGGTGAGTATAACTGTTTGTTATTTTCCCTTACCTCCCGCAGGCCTTCGATAATTATACTCTGTGGTCTGAAGAGACCTCAGAGTATAATATAACACTAGCACTAAGGGAGTCTGTAGGGCCACTGTGTAGCATTATACTGGGGGGTCCCTCTGGATAGCATATTATACTGTGTAGGGCCCCTGTGGAGCATTATACTGGAGGGGGAGCTCTGGATAGCATATTATACTGTGTGGGGCCCCTGTGGAGCATTATACTGGGGAGGGGGCACTTTGGATAGCATTTTATGCTGTGTGGGGCCTCTGTGGAGCATTATAATGTGGGGGGGCTCTGGAGAGCATGTTATATTCTCTGGGGCCCCTTTGGAGAATTATATTGGGGGGCTCTTCTGGAAAGCATATTATACTGTGCGGGGCCACCGTGGAGCATTATACTGTGGGGGGGGGGGCCCTCTGGAGAGCATATTATACTGTTTTGGGCCACTGTGGAGCATTATACTGGGGGAACCTCTCTGGGCAGTATATTATACTGTATGGAGGCCATTCTGGAGCATGTTATACTGTGTGGGGTCACTGTGAAGCATTATTCTTGGGGGGCCATCTGCAGAGCATATGATATTGTGTGGCGCCACTGTGGGGCATTATTCGGGGGGGGAACTAAGGAGCATTATACTAGGAGGCCCTCCGGGTAGTATATTATGCTGCATGGGGCCTACTGTGGAGCATTATACTGGGGGGACACTCTGGGGAGCATTATATATTGCGTGGGGCCACTGTGGAGCAAAATCTTGGGGGGGGGCACTGTGGAGCATTATACTAGCGGGGGCCCTTTGGGGTGCATATTATACTATGGGCCACTGTGGAGCTTTATACTGGGTGGGGAAGGGGCAGTGTGGGGAGCCTGTTATACTGTGTGGGGACACTGTGGAGTTTATTATATTGTGTGGGGCTTCTCAGGAGCATATTCTACTCTTGTAGAGCATTATACTGGGGGGAACTGTGGGGAGCATATTATACTGTGGGGGACCACTGTGGAGCATTATACTGGGGGAACCCCTCTGGGCAGTATATTATAATGTGTGAAGGCCATTGTGGAGCATGTTATACTGTGTTAGGCCACTGTGGAACATTATACTGGGGGGTGCACTGTGGGATGCATATTATACTGTATGGAGCATATTATATTGTGTGGGGCTGCTGGGGAGCATATTGTACTGTCCGTGGCCACTAAGGGGGCATTCACACTACCGTTGGTGACCGTCAGTAGTGTCCGTTGCAATTGTCCGTTACAAGATTTTAGCATTGGACATTAGCTGAACCGTCAAAAATCCGTTAAAATTTCCATTCATTTCAATGGGTTTTTATATTGTGTCCGTTAGTGTTCGCTTACACCCAATCTGTCAGAAGGCCGTTTTTTTTCCGCGGACAAAAAATCCTACATGCAGGACTTTTTTGTCCGTTTGGAAAAACGGATTCTTGATGGACAGCAAGTGTCCGTTATTTTTTTAACATTGAAGTCTATGGGTAATGGACTTATAATGGACAGTAACTGATAGCCATCAGTTACTGTCCGTTATTTTATGTCTGTTTTTTTCTGCGCATGCTCAGAAAGCAGAAACAAAAAACAAAAAAATGGACAGTGTTAAAAAACGGACACTAACTGATGCTAAATGATGCTAATGTGTCTGTTTTTTTTAACTGAGCCATTAATTGGATCAGTTAAAAAAACAGACACATTAACATCAGTTAGTGTCCGTTAATGTCTGTTATAATAGGTGTCCGTTTTTTTTTTGTTAACGGACACCTTCATAACGGAATCCAACGGTAGTGTGAACCCTGCCTAAGAGGTAGTATACTGTGTGGAGCCTTATATACCATGTGGGGCCACTATGGGGGGCTCAGGGGAGCATTTTATACTCTGTGGGTCCGCTGTGGAGCATTATATACCATGTGGGGAAACTGTGGAGGGCTCAGGGGAGCATTTTATACTGGGGAGCATTATATACCGTGTGGAGCATTATACTGTGGGAGGGGGCTTAAAATTCCTGCTGGCAGCCCTGTGTGCTATGTCTGCATCACAGCTCCCTCACTATAATCTTGCACATACGTGTAGTGCTTCATGGCCATGTCATTCCCCATACAGTACTGTGCATGAACCTGCACAGTTACGGAACATGGAGTTATTGGGGCCTGCACAGTACTATAGGGGCTGACTATACTCAGTAACACCAGATAGTCAGCACATATGTAAGACTTAAGTGAAGGAGCCGTGGTATAGGCTATTAGCAGGAAGCTGTTAAGTGGGGCCCCAGAACAAGTTCCTCTGGTGGGCCTAAGGCCCTTCAGTCCGACACTGTATAATGGAGAACTATTATATATAAGGGTGGGTTACTATATATAATTGGGAAACTTAAATATGAGGGGGCTATTATAAGGGGGAACTATTATTTATATGACGGGCTATTATTTATAAGGGGGGAACTATTATATATAAGGCATCCATTATAAGGGGGAGCTATTATTTATAAGAGGGGAACTATTTATAAGGGGGGTATAATTGTTAAGTGGGATTATTTATAAAGGGGGCTATTAGTGATAATGGGGACTATTATTTATAAGGGTAACTATTATTTATGAGAGAGCCATTATTAATAAGGGAGCAGTATTTTTACGGGGTGACTGTCACAGATAAGGGGGAATATTACTGATACAGGGTACTATTTATCATTTATAAGGGATCTATTACTGATAAAGGTGTAATATTATTTATAAGCAGGGACTATTATTTATAAGGAGGCGCTATAATAACTGATGACTGGGTGAAAAAATCTATTAGGTGGTACAAAGGTGCTCATTTGAATTGTGTGTGGTAAAATGGGGCTTGTTATTACTTCTTTGTTGGCAGAAAGGAGGTGTTATTATAGGGGTTGCCACTGGAAGACGATGGTGGTGTTTGTATATCAGCATTTGGGGCCCCGCTTTTAATTTTGCCCAGGGCCCCACTTTGTCTAAAACCGACCCTGAGGGTATGTAAGGGGTTAATAGGTGCTGCATTACCTGCAGTGTGCATGCTGGCTGGCTTCTAGGAGCTCCTACTCTTCACTCTATGCACACACCATCAGAACGGAGGAAGTTGTGCTGCTAAGAGCAATGAGTCCTCCTTCTGCATGAGTTTCTTCCAGGTGCATGGTCTACAGACTGGATGAATGGAAGTATTGACCAGTTGACCGGGTGAGGGGCCTCAAAAAACATGTGTGTATATGTATGTGTGTATAATGTGTGTACTGCAGGACTATGTGTGTATTATGTGTACTACAGAGCTATGTGTGTGCATATCACACACAGGTATGCCACACAGCACACACAGCTTTGCCATACAGCATACTCAGCTTTTCTATACATCACACACAGCCTTACTACACGCCGCTTTGATACACACAGCCCTGCTACACAGAACACACATAGTCTTGCTACACACTCAACACTGCTGCGTACACATATGCTGCAGAGTACATTTACCGCTATGCTGTATGTAACTGGTTTATTTATACTACTGATTTTATTTTAACCCTTTCGTGCATAATCACATTAATTTACATCATTATGCACGAAGGGGTTTATGGAGAGAACTCAGTAGCTGAGCACTCTCCATACCCGGCAGATCCCGGCTGTATAATACAGCCAGGACCCGCTGCAATCGGTGCCGACACCTATCGTAGCTGTTAACTCTCAAGATGCTGCGGTCAAACGCGACCACGGCATCTAAAGTGCACGGCTGCCATGGGCACCACCATCTTTGACCGATCGCTGCCCTCCAGATCACCATTGGAGGGCAGCGATTGGTTTCCATGACAGCCGGGGAGCCTATTATATCCCTTCTATTACAGGCTGCCAGAGGCAGTCTGTAATAGAAGGCAATGTATTTTACTATTCACTGCAATATATTAGTATTGCAGTGAATAGTATGAATGATTAGACCCCCTAGGGTTCAAGGTCCCTAGGGGGTCTGAAAATAAAAGTAAAAGAAAAAATAAAAAAGTATAAAAAAAAAAACCCACAAAAAATATAAAAGTTCAAATCACTCCCCTTTCCTTAGATCACATATAAAAATAAATAAACAATAATAAACATAAACACTTTAGGTATCCCCACGCTTCAAAATGTCCGAACTATTAAAATATAAAAATATTTATCCCATACGGTGAATGGCGTAGCAGGGAAAAAAATTAAAATGGCCAAATGGCGATTAATTCAACACTTACCTCCTATAAAAAATTAAATAAAAAGAGATCAAACCATCAGAACTTATCTAAAATGGTATCAATAAAAACGCCATCTTGTCCCACATAAAAATACACATTTCCCAGCTCCATATACATAAATATAAAAAACTTACAGGTGTCAGAATATGGCGACACAAAAATTTTTCTCTATTTTGTAAAAGTTTTACATTTTTTAAAAGGTATCAAAACATTACAAATACTATATAAATTTGGTATCTCCATGATCGTAATGACCCGCAGAATACAAGTAACATGTCATTTTTACCACATAGTGAATACCGTAAAAATTATACCCATAAGAAATTGGCACAAATGCATTTTTTTTTCCAATTCCACCCCATTCAAAATTTTTTTCCAGCTTCCCAGTACAGTATATTGAATGGTGCCATTACAAAGTACAATTTGTCCCGCAAACAATAAGCCATCATGTGACTCTGAACTGAAAAATGAAAAAATTATGGCTCTTGGAATTGGGAGAGGGAAGAACAGAAAAGCAAAAACAAAAATTGACAGAAGTATGAAAGGGTTAAAGGGGTTGCCCAGGTTTAAGGTTTTTATGGCTGATAAATGGCCTATGGCTATCAATACCTTATCAGTGGGGGACCAACAGTCAGCCCCTGTACCGATCAGCTATAAGGACACTGCAGCTCAGTCAGTTTATTATAGTTTTCCAGCTTTATGGTTAATCAGCCATTCCTATGATATTGTGCAAATAGGAGTGCTATTTGCTTTTTGGTTTCTAAAAAGTGGGAAGAGATAGGTGATATCTTAGCAACCCCCATCCCTTAGCTAGTTTAGGCCTGTTAAGTCAGTGTGTAGTTAGCGGCACAGTGCAGATATGTTTCAGAGAGCACCTTCAGCTCTCAAGTTAGAGATGGTTAGCCAAGACGGGCTTCCCTACAGCTCGCAGGAAAGAATCTTTATTGACTGAGGGAATATCACCCCTGCTTAACTGTTCTAAGGAATCTCAGTGTGCAGCACTGCTCGTTGCTGTTGCTTCAAAGTTTCCATGCCAACACATGAATCTCTGCAGATGTCAAAGCTCTGTTATGCTGAACCAATCAGCAGATGAGGCAGTTGCTTTCAATGCCCCATTTGCCTGCTATTGGTTATAGTTATAGTTGTACTAAGTTAGGCTCCAGAGCTCTGTTCACACCTGTTTGTTTGCTGTTATATTGACCTTTTTCTTTTGATTTTGGTGCTGACTGTGTACTCTATGTTTACTCTTTTTATTCTGCTGTCCTGTCTGCCTACTGAGTATTGATGTGGGTTCTGGTTTGATTTCAGCTCGCAAAGAATTTATTTCTTATACTAAGTTTTCTGGGGCAATAACCTGGGTCCAAATCCAGCATAAGTCCAACCAGCTTCATTGTGGGCTCTAAGATGTTTGGGTAGCCTTATTCGTATCTCCCAGCACCAGCACTGTGCGCGATTTAAGTAGCTTGTTCTATTGCTCTCTGGTGTTTGCCAGTTCCTGAATTTTTTGGGAATTGCTCCAGTGGCAATTCCCTAACATTAACAGTGAGGAAACCTGATAGCCATGGCTGTAACAGACTCTAAATTTCCCATATAGTGGACTGAAACAATAGATTAAGTACAAGGGTTGCCCCATATTCGCCAAAGTGGAAACAGACAGAAGACTAATGGAGGACGTGAAGAGCAGATGTCCCTTCTGTCCTAGCTTGTAGAGTGCCCAATGTATGGATGCTGTTTGCTAAGAAAACTATGCTTTCATGACACTTGTGACTGGAAAATCAAACTAAACTGTGCTGTTAGCACGCCTGTTCACCTGTGTCTCTTTTGTCTCATTGACACCCAACTTCAAGGGCAGCACAAAACATCAACACTCAGGAGACCTACAGCCCCAGGAGAAAGAACTCTATGAACAACCAGATAGGTGTGATCTCTCATCACTGTACCACACTGCTACCCCTGGGCTTGTAATAGCATTAGGCACCAAAGTCACCCTGACAGGAGAAGGAGTGAGTAGCTGTCATTATGGGCCTGCCACACTATGTCATCTCCGCATTTAAGCCCCGGGATGTTGCATTTATAATGTTTTTGTAAGGGTAAGTAACAGACTTTAATGGCGATAGAGTGACTATTGCAAATGGAGCACCATCCATCTGCATTCACTCTAATGTAAAAAAAACACGACGGAAACTTTCTTCTGCCATGTGGATGTGGACTTTTCCTTCTGTTACATAAGTTAACCAATATGATGGAAGAAAGCTTCCGTCATGTTTTTTTGCCGTGAATGGGAACGAACACAACACAGAGAATTCTCTGTCTGCATTTGTCACTTTATTTCCATTATCGTCCCTTGTTCTCATCCTATATGAAATGAACCTCCCCTAAGAGAAAAGTCCTTCCTGTATTACCTACTGAACTGAGCGCTTTTGAATGCTACAGTGGGTTCACATATGTACTCTTATTTCTTTTTATTTAAGGTACAAAAAAAACTATGTTGTTTCTGTAATACCCAAAGCTACAGAAATTCACTGTGCCACACTGTTTTTTATAGTTCCAATTTACTTCCTTGGGAGTTATAGAAGCAGCATAGAAAAATTGTCTTCCAAAACTCCCAACTTGGTGCTTAGAAGAATGAGCCCTGTATGAATTAGATTGGCTTAACCCCTTAAGGCTAAGGCCCTGCATGGCGTCCCGCAGCAAAAAAATCGCTATGGGAAAAACCGTGGCAACAACACATCGCGGTTCTATCTGCAGCGCTTTTGACAGACAGTTCACAGAGTTTTCCTCTGTGGACTTTGTGCTTCAATTATACCTATAGGGAAACTGCTGGCATTTCCGTAGGTATAATTGACATGCTGCGATTTCCAAAACCACAATTGTTTTGGAAATCGCCACTTGTCCGCAGAGCGTATTTTAACGCAAAATGGGATGGGATTCACTATAAGTCCACTTTGCTGTGACTGTAAAACGCGGGGTTTACGCCATGTGGGGCCCTGGCCTAAAGGAGTTTCCTAGTAATTATTTTGTTGACTTATCCTTAGGATATATAATTAATATCAAGTTCATCCGAATAACCTAGCTTGGCCACTACACAGTGTACAGAGCCTTCTACTTCCAGCTCTGTTATCTGTGATAGTACACAGATGATCAGTGGAGTTTCTGGTTGTTGAACCCATACCGATTTGAAATTGATTACCTATCCTAAAGGATAGGTCATCAATATCATTAACACAGAAAACCCCTTTAACATTGCACTGATGCTCATTTCAGCCTCCTACAGAAGTCACATGCATCTGCACAGGCTGTGTTTTGACATGGTGACTGCAGTACTGTAGAATTTATTAAAGTTAATAATTTTGTGTGTGCTGCAATTTGCAGCAATCCATGTGTGGTTTTGCCACACTGTACTCTACTGCCCACATGTGATAACCGAGTCGCTGTATTTACCATCTAAGGATAGGTTCACATCTGCGAATGGGTCTTCGTCGTTCGGATTGCCCAGACTGCTAAAACAGCAGTTACCCGCAGACACCCGCAGACTCCATAGTCTATAATGGGGTCCTTTAGGTGTCTGCCGTTTTTAAACGGAGGAATTTTCTCTCCACCGATTTTAGGCAGTTTCTGGGGTGGAGTCTCCAACTAGGTCTGCAGTATATATCAAAACTATTTTTCAGTGTATACTTATAGACATATACCTTCAATGGATACCATGGTATAGGGATACAATGACTTCTCTTTGTCATAAGCTCTCATGTAAAAATGGATAGCAGTAAATCACTGAGTAGAACCACGCACTGGACTTCTATGCATAGAAACGGAGGTTTTTAAATTAATAAATTACTTTAAAATACTATGCTAAATAATAGTACTATAAAATAGTAATACTGTCATATACAGGTGCATCTCAATAAATTAGAATATATTTGAAACGTTCATTCATTTCAGTAATTCAGTAATACCAACTCATATAATCAGCAGACTTCAGAATTTACAATACTGAACTTTTTTACAATATTCTAATTTTCTTAGATTTTAGTTTTCATTATCTGTAATCCATAATCAACATTTACAGAAATAAAACACTTGAAATAGAACACTCTATCTGTAAAGAATCTAGAAAATATAGGAGGTCACTTTTTTAATTTAATTACTGAAATAAATAAATGTTTCAAAGATATTCTAATTTATTGAGATGCACCTGTAGTGTCATACATCGAACATAACAGTCACAATCATTGTCATAATAACCTAAGACTATTTTTCCTTTTCCCTATCATATAATTTAGCCCTGCATTTTTCTGCTATTCATGCAAAGCATTATACAGACCTTTTGTAGATGCTCAAAGTATGTAAGCAGCCAAAAAGAAGCTCTAGTGAATAGTACTTCAGCAGTAAAAAAGTTTCCAGCTTTATACCTTTCTAAAGAGTGTCTCATAGCAACACTTTTAATCTTGAGATAATACATTAGTATTAATACATCATCTGGAAGTAGGAGTGGTGAGATGTAGATAAGTGGAAATTGATTATAGTATTATGTTCAGAGTTGGCTCTAATAACAAGGAGTACTAAGCATAGCATGTAATTAACATTACATGTGTTATTGGCAACAATCCATGGTAAGGTGTGATCTGATACACAATATACAGTATACACTGTGGGCAATACCAGCGATGGGGCAGATTTATTATGTATGCTAGTTTTCTGGTGTACAAGGCATAAAAAGTCATAATCTTGGTGCAAAACGTGGCTTTCCCAAAAATGGCGCGTGGCAAAGGCATGCAGAGGGCAGGGCGATTGGCTCTGCCAAATTTATCATGAATTGCATAGGTAGTCTGGCCTATAGCTGGCACACATTTACCCCCAGGCGCACAGCTCGGCGGGAGGTGCCCTCATTTATGAGGAGGCAAGCTCCTCATTTTATATGAGGTGCACCCCCTGTTGGCTTTGGGGCAATGAAGGCTGGTGTTAGGAACACCGGTCTTCAGAAATCTGCTCCAGTGTGCTTGGGAGTCAGTGATCATACATTCTGGTGCAGGCCTACAACTGTAATTTGCAACTTACATTAACTTACATTTTAAGTTACATTATATGTTTGAGGTTCAGGTTACACCAAAATGATCACCAATAGTGATGTGATTTTTGATTGTTACATTTCTCTAGGCAGTTAAAGTAAAATGCTCAAAAAAAAAAAAAACTTAAAAGCTAGAGTCCCATCTAAATGATTATTTCTAGTCTATCCATGTTAATGCCAAGATTTACTCATTACACTACAATAAAGAAAACTTAAGTTAAAAAAAAAAAAAGAAAGAAAAGAGAAATAGTCCACCTTCCCCCCCCCCCCCCAAGTCCCTTTTCCTGTAAAATAATTTAAGCGTCTCTAAACTTCCAAACATCTTTTAATTTTCTGGAATTATTTGTCATATTAATACATTTTATAATATATTATTTATTAATGGATTTTGTCTCCTTTCTGTGAAATCCTGCACTGAAATCTACTTTCTGTCCCGTTTCTCTGTTGACATTTGGTATCCTCACTGCCTAAATATCCCTGACTCATGCTGGAGGGAATATGGACAGACTGGCACATTACTCCATATTCTTTGAATGCTGTCTCTTAACTCATTTGTGGACAGTTACGCTTTAATACATAGTATTTTTGATATCCCATACAAATTATCTCCAGAACTAACCCTATTGAGATTGGGTATGGACCAGCTTCAACCAAACCATCAAATGATTGCTTGTCATATATTCTCATGTACTATGCCTGCCATAATCCAGAAGTGGTTTTGGGCAGCACTTTTCTCTCCGCATTTTTTGCCCTTTTCAGACAGAAACTGAACGGAAACTACGCGGACCCCATTATAGTCTATGGGGTCCGCAGGTAACCTCTATTTTAAGCGGATTAGGTTTCCATTCTGGGGGTCCACTTGGGGACCCACCGAACGGAAACCCGAATGCAGATGTGAACCGGGCCTAAGGCTAGTTGCAGACGACCGTGTATATTTTGCGATCAGCAAATTACTAATTAGTCTTCAGTTTTTGCGGACAGAGTATCTTCAGTGTGTGTTCAGTGTGTGTTCAGTGTTTCTTCAGCAAAAACTGACAGAGTATCTTCAGTGTGCCATCAGTGTGTGATCCTAGTTTGCGGATCCACCATAAAAAACACAGGTGACATCTAAGGGTGTGTTCACACGGAGGAATTTGCCGTGGATTTGGGGGCGGATTCCGCCCGAATCTGCCTCCCATTGTTTTCAATGGGAGGCGGAGATAGCAGCAGGACGCGGAGAAAAGAAGCGTCCTGCTCTATCTTGCCGCGGATTCCGCCCACGGTGTCCGCGGCTTGAGATGCGCTCCTGATTAGGCCCATTCATCCGGATGCACTGCATCGGCATCCCGTCGCGGCAGACTGCGGCGAAAATTCCAGTGGCGGAAAATGATTTTCATTTTCCACCATGTGAACACACCCTAATTATATCCCTAGCTTATCTGCGAAAATGGATGGCACACTGATGACACACTGAGTACACCAGTGTGCCTTCCTAAGTTTTTAGCCTCCCATAGGCTTCTATGGGTGAGTCCGTTCCGCAAAAACTGAACAGAATAGAACATGTTCTATCTGATGCGACGCGGAATCACGGCTCGCACACTGATCAGTGAAAAATATGGTCGTTTGCATGTGCTCACAGAAATGAATGGGTCAGTGTGCCATCCGCGAAAAACAAGGATAGCACACTGATCTCGCCCACAGTCCTCTGCAACGGGCCTTAGGCAAAGAAATCTGTAAGGGCACAATCACACGACTGAGTTTCTGGCCTGCACCTTATGCTAGGGTAGTGACTCCTTGTAGTATAGTTATGTATGCTGCTAGGAGTCTCTGCCTCCCAGCGACATACTGTACTCGTACCAATTACAGATACAAACTCTAAAGATATAGAATACAATTTTGCATTTGCTAAGGTATAATGAAAAGTCTAATTATTTATGGATATATTCATACAATATGCTCTAAATATCAAATTGATGCAGGTCCCACCATTGAGACCCACATCTTTCTCAAGAATGGGCCTCATCTGTTCCTGAAAGTGAATAGAGAAAGGCCATGCATGTGGGTGTCTCTTCATTCACTTGCATCAGAGTTACAAAAATAGCTAAGCGGGGAACAGATGGGGCCATTTAAGTAGAACATTTGCATTGTGTATTGCTTTTCTACTTACTTATTCAATGTTCAATGTTACTATGGAAATTTCCTAAATTACAAGCCGTTGTTATACAATCAGTCTCTAAGATAAAAACTATACTGATCTCCTAAACTAGTAATTATATAATTCCTTGGTATGCAAAGCAAAATAAAACATTATAAGATAATTTATGTTTACTGGTAGAAATATAATCCATGGTCTGTGTTAATAAATCGATAATAACTTTAATAATAGAAGTATTTACAGCAAGGTTGTGAAACGTTTTCCAGCCAATTATACTATAGTTAATGTGTCACTGCTTACATTGTGCATTGTCCAGTAGTTATGTACTTGTCTCATGTAGTTATTTGCTGGCCCATGAATAATACTTTATAATGAAATGTTGAAAATTTAATGTTAAAAGGGTTTTCCTAGCATACAACTTTTTAAAAGACTTGAACAACCATAGAAATAAACCATCTGCACTGTGCCTGTGACTTCACCTACATCCTATGTGCCCTAACTTTCAACATCTGAACTGATACACTAATAGCACTTTTACATTTTCAGCTTGCAGTGGCCAGAGTGGCCAGTCCTTACTATGGAGCTTGTGACAATCTTCTTGCTAATGAAAACTACATTTCCCAGGTGCACCTTGCTCTGTGTGCTTCTTAACTTAACTTAACAATATATGCATGGTTATGTAGTCCTGATCTAATAAGCAGCTATAGGGAAGTCAAAGACAAACTGAGAGCTCACGTTATCAGGAGGCCAGTTTTAAATTCATGTCCCTGTGGTATCGTGTTCCCTCGAGATTGCATGCCCTTATCCCGCAGGTCCCATCAATATGCTGGATGTGTGGGGTGGTGGAGGGCACCATCTTACACATTTTTTGGTCATGTAGTGCTTTATCCCCCTTCTGGGACGGGGTTAAGAGGATTATTTCTCAAGTAACTGAGACTTCTTACCATTTGGGCCCTGCTCTTTTCCTCCTCCATCATTGAGAATCCCCGGTGTGTATCTGTAAGCGCTCCTTGCTTCGAGTTTTAGTCCTCGCGGCTCGGGCATGTATCCCGCAGTTTTGGAAGTGAACTGAACCCCCCTCTCTCTGCCTCTGGGTTTTGAATGTCAATGAGATTATGCGTATGGAGAACCTTACCTCTTTCCTGCATGACACTGTTGAAACTTTTAACAAGACCTGGTTCTACGGGATGGAATTCCAATGTACCAGTGAATATCAGACCTACAGTCTGATATGCTCTGGCTTTTATAGCTAACTGATGGGTTACTTGTTTAGGAGTATTCTTGACCCTCTGGCTTTGCTCCTTGTGGAGTTTTCTTGCTCTTTCTGATGAAGAATTTTTGATTGCTTGCACCCCTGGTGTCCTCCCCTGGACCCGGATACTGTTGCTGTGTAGTTCCCAACCCCTCCTTTTTCTTTTTCCTTCTTTCTTCCCTCTCATTCCATGTTGTTTTGTTTTTGTTGTCTCGCTGCTCCCATATTATGCCTCATAGTGGCCCCTCTACACAGTATTATGCCCCATAGTGGCCCCTGCACACAGTATTATGCCCCATAGTGGCCCCTTCACATAGTATTATGCCCCATTGTGGACCACCCATGAACAATTATTATACTCTGGGGTCTTTTCAGACCCCAGAGTATAATGATCAGAGACCCAGGGGAGGATACAAACATAAAAAACAATGTTGCTTACCTCTCTCTGGCTCCGGAGCTACTTTCAGCCTTCTTCAATGTTGGAACAAATGTCACGTGAGTCAGTCCGGCGTCTCGACGCATAATGACACCGGCCTGGTCCACATGATGTCTGGGACTTTACCAAAGAGGCCCGAAGCCTGCTGGAGCACAGGAGATGTAAGTAATAGTGTTTTTTATCTTCCCTCACCTCCCCTGGGCCTCCGGTCATTATACTATGGGGTCTGAGAAGACCCTAGAGCCGTGATGGCGAACCTATGGCACGCGTGCCAGAGAGGGCACGCAGAGCCCTCTCAGTTGGCACGCGCGCCGTCACCATATCTCACTAACGGGGAATCCGGTACAGGATTCCCCATTAGTGAGCGATCACTTCTTTCAGCTGTATGTGCAAATGCACATACAGCTGAAAGCTGTCAGTGTAAGCTGCAGTCCGCAGGACCGCTGCTTACACAGTACATGCTAAATGCTGTACTCTGAAAGGACCTTCTGACATCATAAGGTCACATGACAGGGTAGGCGTGTCTTTGCTTGTAAGAAGCTTCTTCCACATGAAGAAAAGTATCACGAGCAGTGGAGGAACATGCAGAGATGTGGGGTGCAGGGTGTAGTGTGGGGAGGAGAGATGTAGGGTGTAGTGTGGGGGGAGAGATGTAGGGTGCAGGGTGTAGTGTGGGGGGAGAAATGTAGGGTGTAGTGTGGGGGTTAGAGATGTAGGGTGTAGTGTGGGGGGAGAGATGTAGGGTGCAGGGTGTAGTGTGGGGGGAGAGATGTAGGGTGCAGGGTGTAGTGTGGGGGGGAGAGATGTAGGGTGCAGGGTGTAGTGTGGGGAGGAGAGATGCACGGTGTAGTGTGGGGGGAGAGATGTGGGGTGCAGGGTGTAGTGTGGGGGGAGAGATGTAGGGTGCAGGGTGTAGTGTGGGGGGAGAGATGTGGGGTGCAGGGTGTAGTGTGGGGGGAGAGATGTAGGGTGCAGGGTGTAGTGTGGGGGAGATATGTAGGGTGCAGGGTGTAGTGTGGGGGGAGAGATGTAGGGTGCAGGGTGTAGTGTGGGGGAGAGATGTAGGGTGCAGGGTGTAGTGTGGGGAGGAGAGAGGTGGGGCTCGGGGTATAGTGTGGGGGGAGAGATGTGGGATGCGGGGTGTAGTGTGGGGGTTAGAGATGTGGGGTGCAGTATGTAGGGTGTAGTGTGGGGGTTAGAGATGTGGGGTGCAGTATGTAGGGTGTAGTGTGGGGGTTAGAGATGTGGGGTGCAGTATGTAGGGTGTAGTGTGGGGGTTAGAGATGTGGGGTGCAGGGTGTAGTGTGGGGGGGAGAGATGTGGGGTGCAGTGTGGGGGAGAGATGCAGAGTGTAGTGTGGGGGAGGAGAGATGTGGGGTGCAGTATGTAGGGTGCAGGTGTAGTGTGGGGGTTAGAGATGTGGGGTGCAGGGTGTAGTGTGGGGGAGAGATGTAGGGTGCAGGGTGTAGTGTGGGGGAGAGATGTAGGGTGTAGTGTGGGGGGAGAGATGTGGGGTGCAGGGTGTAGTGTGGGGGGGAGAGATGTAGGGTGCAGGGTGTAGTGTGGGGGGAGATGTAGGGTGTAGTGTGGGGGGAGAGATGTAGGGTGCAGGGTGTAGTGTGGGGGAGAGATGTGGGGTGCAGGGTGTAGTGTGGGGGGAGAGATGTAGGGTGCAGGGTGTAGTGTGGGGGGAGATGCAGAGTGTAGTGTGGGGGATAGAGATGTGGGGTGTAGTGTGGGGGGTAGAGATGTGGGGGTGCAGTGTGTAGTGTGGGGGAGAGATGCAGAGTGTGTGGGGGAGGAGAGATGTGGGGTGCAGTATGTAGGGTGCAGGGTGTAGTGGGGGGTAGAGATGCAGGGTGTAGTGTGGGATACAGGGTGTAGTGTGGGGGGAGAGATGTGAGATGTAGGCTGTTTGCAAGAGGGAGGAATGGGGGTGCAGGCTGCTTGCGAGCAAGAGGGGGGATGCTGGGGAGGCAGGTTAATATAAGGTGAAATTGCCGTGTTGGCACTTTGCAATAATTTAGTGGGCTTTGGGTTGCAGTTTGGGCACTCGGTCTCTAAAAGGTTCGCCATCACTGTCCTAGAGTATAATGATAGCAGTGTTTGTGGGGTTCGCGGCCCGCGGCCTTACTTACCGATTCCCGCTTCTGCTCACAGCCACTTCCGCTTCCGCAGAATGGGAAGCACAGGCAGCCGTGAGCAGGAGCTGGGATTGGTAAGTAAATAGGGCCCGTTACCTGTTGGTGTTACTCCAGCAGGGAACCGCCTATTAAAAAAAAAAAAAAAAAATTAGGTGACCACCGGGCCCCCTAATGTCCCGTGCCCCCTAATGTCCCGTGCCCTGTGGCAGCTGCTACCACAGCTACCCTGGTATTTACACCACTGCTTGCACCTATCTAGAAAATATGCTAAAAAATAATTCAGTCAGCACTAAACATGACACAGACTTTTTATGTTATTACCTGGGGCAGATTGGCAATGTATCACACTGGGCTGATTCCTGATTAAGAAAAATGGCCATCTCACGGCCGATTTTCACTTTCATGTGAATGTAGGCTTAGTCTACTTGTAATTTGGAAAATAGTTTTGCTTTATTTAAAATGAAGGTACAGGCATTCAGATGATAACCTATTACTCAGACTATTCTGGATAATGTAGAAATAATTTTGTGTATATTTTGTTAAATTTTAAAGGTATTTTTGAGAAATCAAAATATATCAAGCTGTCATTACATTACAATGAAACATTTTTCAATTCCGTACTGCCATATTTGATAGGCACATGAAATAGTGACACACATAATAAATTCAGTACATTATGTATGGTACATGTAAATATATACCTATATTTTTCAGACGATAAGACGCCTCTGATTATATGACTTTGCATCCCAGGTGTAGGCAAGCAAAATTTATTGGTGCCTAAACACAGTATAATGGAGCATTATACTGTATGGGGTCACTAATGGGTCATTGTACTGTGTGGCAGGTACTAATTGGATATTATACTGTGTGAGGGAACTAATGGGGCATTATACTGTGTGATGGGCACTAAGGACCATTATGCTGTGTATGGAGGGGGGCACTAATGGAGCATTAGTACTTACCACACAGTATAATGCTCCTGAGTGCTCCCTATGCAGCATAATAATCTTGAGTTCCTCCGCACAACTGACAGTTCACTTACAGAGGTCAGGAGAAACACTAATCTTACACTTTTAGCACTAATACATTAAAATAGCAGGAGCAGGGATCAGCAATCGGCCCTGAACATGAGTAATATTTACTGTACAGTCAGCAGAGATGATTAATTTTCAGACAAAAAATGTCTTTGTGTGTAAATAGTAACTTTCTGCAGAAGACAGGCAAGAAGGAACAAAGTGCTGATATCCATTAAATTCCTTTCACAAGCATTCCAATGGTGGATTTAAACTTTTTACAATTTCCAACACAAACACAAAATGACTCAAAACAATCCAAACAAACAAACAAGTCCAAAAATTTTTGAACGCGCTCACTTATTTTTTCCAGAAGATTGTTACTGTGCATGAAAATCTAATTTGACCAGTCTCTCCTACCACATGCAGTACCTGCCAGATTTTATGCACTTCTGGAAGGAGCATATTTAATTGAAGATACCCTAAAGAACAACAAACAGAAAAAAAAAGAGATCACTGGAATCTGCAGTTGCTTGTAGTTCAGAAGACTTTACCTTAGAGGATACACCCAATTCCGGAGAATCAACCAGAGGAGTGTCATCCAGAACAGTGTCTTATACTATTGACTTCAATTATACTGGTTATCTCTGCTATAGATACATAAAAAGAAACTGCAAGTAATGCTGATCTTCTTTCTCTTTAATCCAATTGTTCTACCTCTAATAGACTTTTAACAAACAAGTTCCAATAGATACCTGGCTTACTGACACAGATTTGGTTTTGTTCCACTCACTTATGACAAACCATCTACAGAGCCAGAAATGACTACACTGTCTGAGACAGAAGTGCAAGATAAAAACCAGAATCAGAATTTTGTGTCTCGCCAATTTTATCATGAAAGTTCAATAGCATCATGTACCAGAACGTGATTACCTTTTGAAAACACTTTCACCTGTAAATGTTACCAGGGCTATCATTTCGCAATTTTTGTATCCCTGACCTGGTGACCTTTCTCTTCTATAGTGGCTTAAACATTCAGAAAGTCAATGATCTGCAGCTTCTGAGTCTAAATGACAATTGTGATTTTTATAGTTTTGTTTGACTTTGGATTTTTTTCTTTTGTTTCTTTTTCTTGGACATCATGCATAATTAATTAGTAAATTAACATAAGGGTGTGCTCTGCTAAGTCTGAGGGTTTTAAATTGACTGTGTCAGTGTAATACCTTATGCTATGACTACGGGGCTCATTGTCCTGAAACACATAAGCGGTTTATGGTGCCTGTATTAAGATTGGATTTTTCCTTCATTTTTTATGATTTGAATAAAAGCTAAGTTTTATTTATTTATAGCTCAGGACTGTTTTTGGCTGCTGGGAACATCACCCGAACTTTGGATTTACATGTACCTTTACCAAGAGGTCTGGTTTCCGTGCATCTAAAGATAGCCCTGAGACAGGGATTATTGTTGTCTAATCTACAGACACAGTGCCAGGAGGAAAGAAGGAGTCCTGCCTGCCAGGATGTGTTATCTGGGACCCACCTCAAAAGGTAATCAGGCCCAGAAAGGACTACCTTGTATTACAACCTCCAGTACTACCTGCTGGATGAGAGAGTTGTTGGAGTGGAGCAAACGGCACATAGAGCCTTATTACATAGGCATACTTGCTGTATACACTGCAATACATGTGTTTCCCACTGAACCAGCGATCTTCTGTTCCCTAGTTCAAGTCTCCAACTGGGACAACAAAATAATGTAGAAAAGTAAAAAAGAAGAAAAAAAAATGATATCAGGCAATGAAATGACATATCTCTGGAAAAATTTAAATTTTCGCTTTTCAAATAAACTTTTCAAATGCAACACTCAAGGGTTAAAAGTGTTCACTACGATGTTTGATAAAGTTTCCAAAATGGGGTCATGAGTCTGCGGATTTCACTTTACTGACAATTCAGGGGTTCTTCAAAACTGGCATGATGTCCACAAACCAAAATGTGCTCCAAAATCCAAATATTGCTCCACCACTTCTGTGTCCGACACTGTGCCCAAACATCAGTCTATACCCACATATGACAATGTTAGGTACGTTATTCTGGGTACAACAGTGTCCTACATGTGTGCATACATTTCTGTTTGGGCAAACCACCGGGGCGCAGATGTGAAGGAGTGCTTTGTAACTGTGGGAGTGCAGATTTTAGATTGTTGGTTTTTGGATGCCATATCACGTTTTCAAAAACCCTAAAATTTCCCCCACAAAATAGAATCACTTTCTTGGGGAATTCCAATTTACTGGTACTTCCGGGGCTCTGCAAAAACAATATGGCGTCCAAAAACCAGTCCCTCTAAATCTATACTTCAAAACCTAAAAAGCTTAGTGCTCCACCCCTTCTGAGCCCTGCTGTGTGCCCAAGCAACAGTTTACACCCACAAATACAACCTTTTGGACC